>JAOTBB010000001.1:0-54639 GCA_025629985.1 Chamaetylas fuelleborni
TCAGCGCTGGGGATGGCCGCAGGGTCAGCGTCCCTCCGGAGGGACAGGGACAGCGCTGGGGATGGCCGCAGGGTCAGCGTCCCTCCGGAGGGACAGGGTCAGCGCTTGGGCACAGGAGATGCCGTGATGTGCGGGGTGACACCTGGGCGGGGGCACGTGTTGAGGGACCGGGGGTGGGGTTGGGACGGGCTGGGCTTGTGTGAGAAGTGGATCTTCGGGTGAGTGACAGGCGTGGTGGTGCACCAAGGAATTGGCTAAATAGCCAGTTATCTAATTATGTGATTACCCAACTAACTAATAAGGTGTGCCATTAGTTAACTCTCTACTTTCATTAATACTCCAGAGCAGGCATGCAATGCTCAATCAAGGTAATTATTAGTCACTCCCATCTGGAGTACTAATTAGGGGCCCTAAATGGTATATATAAAAAAGAAGAAAAAAATATATGTCTGGTGCCACACTGGAAAAATCTCAGGCTCCTGAGGAGTAAATATTTTTATTTAAATAATAATGTCTGGGTCTCTGGTGTTTGTTTTTTTTTTTACTTGAAGGGAGTCTGAAAATTTCTACTGCCTTTTTTGTTTTACAGCTAGAAAGGAAAACAAAGTTAGAAACAGAGTTAGAGAGAAAAAAAAAATTAAAAACAGAAAAAGACAAAGAGTTAGAGAGTGAGAGAAACAGAAACAAAGTCAGAGGGACGTAGAGAGAAATTTAAAAAAAGAATAGAGTTAAAGCTAGAGCAAATATGAAATAGAGAGAGAGAGAAAGAACAAAACAGGGTTTAGGGAAAATAATAAAACAGAGTTAGAGATACAAAGAAAAATAAACAGATTTTCAGGGAAATAAAACAGTCAGAGTTAGAGAACCAGACAGACAGAGTTAGAAACAGTGAGAAACAAACACAGAGAAAGAGTTAGAGAGACAGATAAAAATACAGTTAGAAATAGAAAAGCACAGTCAGAAATAGACTGAAAGGTAAAGTGAGAAGCAAAGCAACAAATACAGTGAAAAAAAATGACTAAATCACACCAAAGAAAAACAGGAGCCAAGGGGAAGGAGTGGGGTATCTTGATTAGGGGTGATTTAACTTTATTGAATGATTTTTTTTATTTACACTTCAGCAAAATAAGGTGTACAAAGGCAAGTACAGATACAAGTAAAGATATATTTTTTATTAATTGAAAATATCAATGCAGATCCCAGTTAATTCAAAACCTCTATTTATTTTTATTCTAATAGCATTGGCAGAAAAAAAAACCCCAGAATAAAAACTCTCAGTAATAGTAGATTGTTGTCCATAATTCCTGCCATAACTGAAATACAGCCTTCCTTCTTTTCTTTGACAGCCTAATTAAAACCACAGTGTATCAGTATTCTTCTTTTCTCTATGATACAATATCCCAAGACCCTCATAACCCTCACACTCAAATAATTTCTGTTCTAATTAGAAAACAGATGAACTATTTGTGCAAGTCATAAAAGAAAAAGGAATAAGAGAAAGTAGTAAAATCAAAGTTAAGAAAATACTTTTTTCTTTACATAATCATGATGCTTCCCAGAAAACGCAGGAAGGAATAATCACACACAACCCACTCCCCCGAAAGAAGTCAAAGCCTCTTGGAGGATTGCAGCTCATCCCTGCTTTCAGCTCCAGGAATCTCTGTGCACTGAGATGAAATGATCTTGCAATCTGCTCTGCGATCGCAGGAGGCCAGCCAGATCTGACAGATCCTGCACTTCCAGCTTGACTTTTCCAAGCTTCCAGTTCACTCCTGCTTCAAAAAAGTCTTCCTATGAACTGCAAGGCTCACTTCTGATTTCCTTGTCAGTTCTGAAAAAACCATGCAGCTTTTCTCAGAAACCCTGGTGTGTCCTAATCTGTTTCCTGGCTCCAAATTGTTATCCTTCCCTCACTTTATGGTGTGCTGGCTTTTCTAAGTCCTGGGGGAATAGATGGCCTTGGCTCTGCCCTGTGGAACAGGGAATGGATCACAGGTCTTACAGGAGCAAAAGTGCAGGAAGGGTCCACAAGATAATCAGCTCCTCCATCCCTCCCCAGATATCACAAATCATCCTGGGTCTTGGGAAATATCACTTTTACAAAGCCTTTGAGTGATTATACCAGCTAAAAATAACACCTCTGTTCCCCCTAAGTTATCCCAGTTTTTCCCAGTTAGGAGCTGCATGGAAGTCAGGCAAGGGAAATGACAGGGCTGACAGTCCCCTGCAGCAAGAGCTCAGCACACACTCAGAGGCAAGGCCAGCATCTGAAAGGAAAAGAAAAAAAAAACAACACCACAAAAACAAACAAACAAACAACAACAACAAAAAAAAACAACAGAAGAAAAAGGTGATTTCTTTTGCTTCAAAGTTATTTCAAGTCCTCAAACCCAAACCAACCTTTGCTCACAATTTTGGTTGGGCAGATCATGAGCAGTGGGCACAGATCACGCCATTGATGAGGATGTGAGTGATGCTCCATGGGGCCAGAGCAGCTGATTTCCAAAGTTCACTTCCTGCTCTGTGCCTGATCTGCACAGGAGAAAACCTCTTCCATGAAGGCATTTTGCTCCATCTAATCCCCTTTGCCCAGTCTGTTCCATGTGGATGTTGCCAGGCTGTGGCAGCACAGGCAGATGCAGCTCTCAGCACTCTCTGCTCCAAACATAACTCTGGACTCCTTTGCAAACTGCTTCTGCTGCGAGGTTTGCTCCAGGAGAAATCAAGGAATTGCTCGTGGCAGGGCGGAGATTACTTAATCACAAAGAGAAGCCAAGGATAAATATTCCTCCAAGAGCCCTCAGGACCTTCTGGGCTGAATTGGGAAGGGGCCATTGATTCCCTGCAGTGCAAATACACAACCAACCCCCAACACAGAGCACAGACTGGCAAGTGGGGTCTGACAACACCACTCTGACAAACCTCGCTGTCATTCTTCCTTTCAGTGACTTGTGCAATCAAACTCTGAAGCTGTCAAGCCCAAAAGCTCTGTCCGGCCTCCCAGGAACAAAAGGATCCTCCCAGGGATGAGGCACATTCCCAGCAAACACTCCCAACACGGCACAGAGGCACCTCTGGAGCTCGTGTGTGGGGCTGGCAAGGGCTGCCAGGACGCAGCCCCAGGCTGGGTGGCAGTGGCAGCAGCCAATCCCCACACCCTTGTGGCACAGCAGAGAGACTAAGGTCAGCCATGCAGGAGGTGCAGGCTTAATTCTGCTCCCTGCACTGCCACATCCCAGCAGCAAATCTCCAGGGGGGATAGAAATTCTCAGGGTGCACAAAATGAAGCATCTGTCACCCTGATCCTGCTTCAACTCAGCCTATGGGGCCAACTCCCCCCCACTCCCAGGTAAATGCTGATCTGACCTGGATCAGTGTCAGACACAGCCCCAGCTCTCACCTCCAGCCTGCTCCCTGGGCTGCCCCACGTTCCTGACAAGGTGCCAAAGACTCCTTTGTACAGGGCTCTCTCTGTGTCTAAGGCATTGGGCACTGCAGGGACCAGGGCAAGGACAGCTGAGAACAGAGCAGATCCCTCTGGAATAGCAACACTCTGGGAACAGCTGGGCACTTACCCACACCACGGGCAGGACCAGTGATCCTCCAGTGCAGACTCGCAGGGCTGGAGCCCATTGGCATTGGCTGCTCAAACACCAAAGCTTCTGCCAAGGATGGGACAAGTTAAGTGAGTTTTCCTGTCCTGAAAGAGAGGACAAAAAATGGAAAATAAGTCCACTGTGGAAGTCAAAGGCTCCCAGCTTCCCCACTTCCATTCTGATTGCTCTCTATTGGGTTTTATCCATAAAAAAGGAGAGGGCATCCAATAAAAACACCCTTTTCAACATTTTTTTCTCTACTTTTTTTAATACATAAAAAGGATGTTCCTTTTTTATTGCATTCCTTGCCTAATTTGAACAGAACCATTTTCATTCCAGGCCTCACTTGTGAGTTATTCAATCCTTTACCATTGGACTTTGGACAGAGGAAGAGAAGGATCTGTTCCACACAGGTCCTGTCCAGCAGGGAACTTGTACCAACCCCTGCCTGTGCTGAGCATGCTGCCTCACTTTGCCCATTCTGGATTCTGGCTCCAATCCAGCCTGAGTTTCCCCCTATTTTCCATGGTAAGAGACAGGAAATTGTCCTGGTCAAGGTGTAAGCCCTTAAACTGCACATTGATCTGGGGGGCTGTGACTGGGATTCCAGCAGGAAATTCCACTGCTGGAAACTTTACAAAGAAGGACTATTCCAGGGAGCAGCACTGACAAGGTTGAGAGCTGCTGCTTCACTACACAGTGTCAGCAAAAGAAAGAAAACACAATATACGTATCCAAAAACAAGGATAAAATTATTCCTCCTGCTTTTAGTGGGACCAGGGCTTATTTTGTCCTAGAGTGACAAAACCTCTCCCTCAGACCCTCCTCAAAAAGCCAAAATGCAGCAGGGGAGGGAGGGAGGGAGGGAGGGCACCTCTGCTTCACCTGCTGGGGACAGCACAGGTCCAGCTGCTCCCAAGGACTGGGAATGTGTCTGGAGCCAAAAGCACCTTCCCATGCTGGAGGGGCTTTCCTAAAGCCTGGAAGAAACAGAGTGGGAATTCACAATAATAGTCATCACGTTATTGGGAAAGAGCAACAACAGAAGCAACAATAATTCCAAGGAAGCAGGAGGGATGCTGAGCTTTAAACAAGGTTTGAGTGAGGCAGTATCTCCTGGGAGCTCTAAAGCATAGCTCCAGGTCTGGGATTACAGGAGCAGTTCAAACTCCTACCATCCAATCTCTGGATTTGCCTCCTGCCAGCACTCGGCACCTCGGGCATGTTTGGGTGCAAGTGCTCCAGTGCTGCTGCCTTGAGGGATTGAGAAAATGGGCAGGAAACCCCTTCCCACAGGGCTGGCTTCAAGCTCTGGCCAGGGAAAGCATTTGGCACCCCTGGCATTTCAATGAAATCAGTTCCCATCATTTTGAAGATACACTGAATAAACCCAGGGCACATAAATAAACCTTTCTCCATAAGGACAGCCCCAGGGAATACAGTTATTCCTATGCCTGGTCAAACAAACCAGCAGCCACTTTTTGGGGAGAGACTCCAGACGCCCATCTCCCTCCCTGGCTGTAAAACACTTGCAGGGTCTTTGGCGTTCATACAAGCTTATTCCATTTGAATACCATATTCCATTCGTATACTAAGGAATTGGAAGTGTCCTAAAGGCACCTCCACTCACAGCTGAATTTTAAGCCCTCTACCATCAATGACTTTGGATGTTCTTTTGTTGGGATCATCCCAACTCTGCTTCTTCAGGCATCTCCAGGTAGGAGATAAAATATATGTGGACAAAAGTTTGGAATGCAGGTTCCAAGTCAAGTCATCTGCTAGGAAATTACTCCAGCTCTGTGGTACCTGGGGCTGTTTTGAACACAGCCTGGCCCTTCATGGCTGCAGACTCTGAGCTACACAACTTGTGAGCTAGCAAGGAACAGCAGCTGAGGTCTCATCCCAGCTGCACACAAAAACAGGGATTGGGTGCTGCACATGCAGGCAGGTTCGGGCCCTTTCAGAAAGCTTCAATCTCTGTTTTTCAGAGACTCAATCAGGGATAATGACCTTCTCACAAATGTCTCTCAAGGCATATCAGAATCCGAGGAAGAAAAAGGAATCAAACCCTGTGTTCCATTGGCCTTGTGTCCCAAATTCCAACAGGATGGACAAGTCGCTCTCCTTGGAAGGCGACGTCTCCGACCTGGAACTGTGCCTCCCCAGCCTTCGGCGGCTGCTGGCTCCATCCTCCCACACCTCCTCATCTGCCTCCTTGGCACAGACAGCTTCCTCATTCTGCAGAGCAAACACAGGGACAGTCACCAGCCTGCTCATCCCAAACCAGGGCAGCAGGGATGGACTGGTGGCACCCTCTGGATGGTCACCCCTCTGCTGGGCACCACTCCCACTCTGTGGTCCATTCCTGGTTTGGTGTCTCTTTTTGATGGGATGTTAAACCACAAGTGTTTGCTCTGCTGGGTTTTGGGACATCAGAGACTCCCCCAAGGCAGCGGGCAAAGCTCCTGTTCCCACATCCTCTGCCTCCCAAAGCTCTGCTGGGCTGGGCAGAGCCAAGAAAAAGTCTCTGTTCCTGCTGGAAAATTTCTCTTGTGCCCATGAACTCAGAAATCCTGATTGCCCCATCCCTGGAAATGTCCAAGGCCAGGCTGGACAGGGCTCAGAGTACCTTGGGCTAGTCGACGGAATGGCAGGGGGTGGAATTAGGTGATCCTTAAGGTCCAGTCCCACCCAAATCACTCCATAAACCCATAACAACCCCGGCACCCCCGCCCAGGGGTGCAGGACCGGCAACAACTCCTGGAAAGAGAGCACAACTTCTCAATTCCTGTCCTAAACACAGACCCCAGCCAAGCCCACACACAGTAACAGATTAAAACAGGGGAGAAACGAAGGCAGGAAAACCTCAGCGCCTTCTCGGAACAGCACACCCGGGGAGTACAAGTCCCACTCGCACCTGCACAAACACCGAGCCTCAGCATAACTCTGACTTAGAGAGGAGCTTCTCAAAACAATTCTGCAACACGGAGCAAAAACACTCAGGCTCCACTGGAGCCATGGGAAACCACAAGCAAGAGGAAAAATTGACACAGAGTACACAAAAACCCTATAATTCAACACCAAAAAGGCCAGAAACGAGCCAAATTAAAGCAACCTCCGACAGACCCACACAACAACAGCCCCTCACAGCTTCAGCCGATGCCACCCACCGTATCACACACACCTAAACATAGTCCCACACACCACACCCTACAGAGAAAGGTAATAAAACGTTGTCACCGCACTACAACAGACCGCAGAAGCCACGCACCCACAGAGACCGCCCGGACAGTTTCAAAGAGCTCCTCTCTCCGCCGCCATTTTAAATCCCCGCCCGGCTCGCTGATTGGCAGGCTCGCTGAGGCTTCGGCAGCGCTGATTGGACAGCGGGTCCCGGGCCCCGCCCCCGGCCCGGCTCCGGCCCTGAGGGGAAGAGGCGGCGCAGAGGGATTTCTCCTGGGCACGGAAGAGCGCGCAAGGTGATTTCTACACAAAATACTATTGTTTGGAAGGGGAGAGGAAACACCTTTGGGAGCCGTGAGGCCAGGCTCTCCCTGTAAGGAAGGGACAGAGCATTGATTGGGTGCAGCCATCCTGCAGGCAGCAGCAGCTAATTATAAAATACGTTTGTGTTCTTTAGGAAGTCAAAGCACCTGGCTGCACAGCATTTCTACGCTTGATTTTGACTCTTTTATAGAAAGTTTTCATACCATGGAAGTAGTTTTCTCCTTAGCCAACACCTGTTAGAGGCTGGCAGTGACTGACATGGTTGCTGCAACTGTATGATGGTCCAGGTGAACAGTGGGAGCTTTTCTGCTGTTTTTTAAGTTCTTTTCTTTTTTTTTTTTTTTCTGGTAGAGTTTCCTCTTATTATGTATTTAAGTAATCTCCTTGGCTTTGGTAGCAGTATCTATAAGGCACTGCAGTGTGGATTGGGAATAAGCGTCCAATCGTAAAGGTAGCGACCAGGTTTAGTGCCAGCCATAAAATGTTCTGAAGATTTGTGGAAAAGGTTGTTTTAGCCTGTGTTTTGTAATTACAGATCATGCTTAAGCTACTTAAAGGCCAACAGATGAAAATTTATTTATTCCTGAAGGTTATGCTCAGAAAGGGCAGTGAGTCACTTCTCATGCCAGGATGCACTGCAGTCACCTCGATAAATGTCCATCCCTAAAAATTAAAACTCATGTCAAAGTTCTAGCCCTCATCTCTGCTTTTTAGACTACAAAAACTGACAATACTGACCTCAAAACTGCTAGACATTTTTTCCACTTTTAATAAATACTAGAGATTAAATAAGGTGTTTAGCCTCAATTTAAACACAGAATGAAACCGAAAAGGGTATTTTCTCCTCAATTTAAACCCCTTTCCCCACAAAAACTCCTCTTTCTGGGGTCAGTGGGATAGACTGGGGAGGGACTGGGAAGATGAAATCGAAAGGTGAAAGGAAAGAGAACTTCCTTCTGCCCCCCACCACGCACCTGCTCAGGTGGGTTAGGGTAGGTGCGTTGATCTCCTCTGGCACTGCCCCTTGGCACAGGGCTTGTCCCTGCACACCTTTGAGCAATGCTGCAGGTACTGGCACAGGGCTTGTCCCTGCACACCTTTGAGCAATGCTGCAGGTACTCCCCAGCCCCTGTGAGATGCTCTCACCATCGCTCCTTGAGAGACTCCCTGGAATCACCCCTCGGCTCCCCCGCTCCGGCAGCTCTTTGCAAGCAGGTGACCACACATCCCCCAGCAGCGCCTGCCCCCTCCTCATCCTCACTGGCCACACCTGAGGCTGCTGCACGTCAGGAGGTGCAGACTCCAGGAGGCGGGGGAGCTGTGCCAGGGGGGTGCGACCACAAACCAGGGTTGGAGCCAAAGGTAGGGGCAGGGCCGAATGGCTCCCTTGGATGTAGATGCATGAACACAGAATGGAGAAAGCTCAACAATTTTTTGTATTTTACACACACACACTCATTATAAAAGTAATATTTATTAACAGTTAAAATATCAGTGGAAGTTAATGGCAAGTTACAGCAGTGAGCTTCATACAGCATCCCACCTTTGTGGATTTATCAGAAGAAACAGTTTCAGGTTCTTTCATCTCCTCCAAATGAAAAGCCATTTTTAACCAAATTCCTCTGCAATTTTCTTATTTGAATAAAAGCAAGCAGTGGCAACGACCAACAACTGAAGAGAAAAGCAGAATATCACAGAGACATGGTAGGATGGTTTCTATGACTAGAGCACTGGAATGGAAGGGTTTAGGCTTTTTAGGAACGACAGGCTAGGAAGATGAGGAGGGGATGTAGCCCTCTATGGATATGGAACTCTGCCTGGGGAAGTACGAGGAACCAGCTGAGAGCTTGTGGGTGAAGATTAAGGGGAGGGCAGTGACAGGGATATTTAAGTTAACAGGAAGGGCTTCTACAGATACGTTGCAAGCAAGAGAGCTGGGGTAATGTGGGCCCTCTCCAGAAGGCAACAGGAGACCTGACTACCCTGGACAAAGAAAAGACTGAGGTTCTCAAGGATTTCTGTGCCTCAGTCTTCAATGGCAAGTGCTCCAGCCATGCTGCTCACATTGAGAAAGACAAATGCAGGGACTGGAAGACTAACACCCTGAGCCCACTGAGATGATCAAATTCAAGACCATCTAAGGAACCTGAATGTGCTCAAGTCGTGGGACCTGAAGAGATACATGCCCAGGTCCTGAGGGAGCTAGCAGAAGTTGCTAAGAAATTATCCATCATTTTTTTTTAAATCGTGGCAGTTAGGAGAAGTCCCTGATGACTGGAAAAGGGCAATATAACCCCCATTTTTAAAAAGGGGAAAGCAGAAGACCTGGGGAATCACTTCTACCCAGAGCAACTGACAGTTGCTGGGGCTGCACAGCCCCATCAAGCTGCTTCTCCTGTCTGGCACTACAGGATCCTCCACTTCCATCACCCTCCTCCTCAGTGGCTCTACAGGACTGCTGCTGCCCAGCTCTGGAGATTGATGGAGATTGATGGAGATTCCTAGACATTTCACGGGCAAAGGAGTGGTGAGGATGTGTTATGATGGTGTGGGACCTGAGCAGCACATATACAACATGGAATAATAAAGGCTGGAGATAAATGCTGAGCTGGGCAGGAAGAGTTCAATTTCTTCCATTGGGCGTGTGGTTTGGATTTGTGCTGAAGACTGTCAATAACCCCAGGATGTTTCAATCAGTGCTGAGTGTCAAGGCCTTTGCTGCTCCTCACACCATCCTGTCACCAAATAGGCTGGTGCTGCAATTAGGAGGAGATAAACTCTTCAGAAGGGCTCAGCAAGGAGAGAGAAGCAGTGGGGTAGCCCTGTGTATGAGGGAACGGTTTGGCTGTCTAGGAATTGACAGTGGTGATAAAAGGGTCGAGGGTTGATGGATAAGAATCAGGGAAAGAGCAGATTCCAAAGTGGGAATCTTCCCAGACACAGAGGGAAGGCTGGTAGGCAGATTGGTAGTTCCCAGGGTCCTTTATTCTACCTTTAATGCAGGGTGCAATGAAGTTTCCTGGATTGTCCACAGCTTTCCTTCTATAATTGACCTGCTAGGTGAAGGAGGGAAAGGCTGGGGATGATGTTTACCGGTGCTTTTAAGCTTTGACACACCATTCCCCAAAGTATTCTTGTGGAGAAACTGTTTGTCCATGGCTCGGACAGGTCCACTGTTCACCATATAAAAGGGTCTGGATGGCCAGACCCAGAGGGTGGTAGGGGACAGTTTAATTCAGCTGGTATCCAGTCACCAGTGGAGCTCCTCTAGGCATCACTGAAACCAGTCCTGTTTCTATCAGTGACCTGGAGGAGGGGACCCTCAGCCAACTTGTAGAGAACAGGATCTGCCAGAGGACACGAAGACTCTACAGAGGGATCCATAGAGGCCCAGGGATTCAGCTGTCCCAGGCAGTTCCTGAAACCCCCTACTCCCCAACCTCTCCCTGACTACTCATTCTTACTACACTCTTTTTCTCAACTGGGTCCAGCACCTCCGCCACCATTGGGACTTGAAGCGGATGCTGAAGCGCCAGCGGCGCTGAACACGGCGTGTCTGCCAGGCTGTCAGGGATCTCTGAAGGCGGGCATGAAGCTGCCCCAGGAACCTTCCAGCAGCAGTGCTGGTGCTGTATTCCAGCTCCATGGAGCTGCTGCTGCTGCTGCTTTCCAATACAATGGGATTCATGATCACTACTAGTCTAGGGAGCAACTTGGCTATCACCACAGATCTTCTGTGTTCCAGCATTGTGGAGCTGTTGCTGCTGCATGGTCTTACGTTCTTATGTTTGACCTCTTCTGTCACCTTGTTCATGTCTGGCCTTGCCAACTCCACTCCAAGGCGCTGGGGACACTCTCTGGCCCCCAGCAGCCTTGGCATAACATGCAGATCAGTGTGGACCACCCTGCCACTCCCCCTGCCCCATCGCCACTGGGCTAGCTGTGCCTCCAGCTCCTTGCGGTGCTCCTCGAAGAGCTCCTGGGAGTCCCGGCAGCTGCGGATGAACCTCGGGAAACGCCTGCTGGAGCTCATGGAGCTGCGTGGGGAGCTGCCATGGGGCAGCTCCATGTCTGCTGATGTCTGTGCCCTGTCCACGTTGCTCTGCCCCTCCAGCCGGCCTCTCACTGTGCTTGGATGCTTCGAGTTCTGACGGATCCTCTGCAAGAACCACAGATGGGTGAGACAAGAGCAGCTCCCCAGAATGCTCCACATTGTCGTGCCACACACGCCACACCAACTCAGCCCAAACCCACAGGGCCCAGCCCAGCGCAGCCCACGCAGCACATCAGAGGCCACCTACCCACAGACACTTGTCCCGCAGCATGACAGTGACCAGGATGAGCTGCAGCACCACCATGGTGATTGCCACCAGCTCACCCATGGTGAAGATGTTGAGGAGCCCCATGGCACTGTCGGTAGCACTCCAGGTTACCAGCACAGGCTGATGAGTTCCCGGAGACCTGCAGGGTTCCAGGGAATCCAACCCTGGTGGGATGGCAGAGGCCGAGGCTGTTGTCTGCCAAGACGCTGCCAGATTGTTGTGGCCAGCACTATCTGCTCCTGTGGGGCCCCTTTTATAGCCTGGCAGAGTCCCTTGTGTGACATCATGGGGCAGCCAGACCCCTCTTTGTGACAGCACGGAACAGTCAGAGCCCCCTGTGTGTCATCCCAGGGTAGTCAGAACCCCCTTTTGGATACCCAGGAGCTCACAGGAGACCAAGAGAGAGCCCTTGCTGCTTTGGGCACAATGACCATGCATTCTATGTTGCTCTGCTGAAACCTTCAGGATTCTTTAAGTCAGTCAGGTCATAACACCTTCATTTGACATCATGGATCTGTTTTCAGTTGTTGGATCTGTAATTGCTGGGAGCAGGAGGAGGTTAACTGCTCCATAAAACAGATCACTTTTGAGGTCTATTTGTCTCAATTTCATGAGACTCCATGATACAAGGGCAGTGATCATGTACCTTGTGCTGGGCACTAGTGAGGCTGGTGTATGGAATCCTGTATTCAGTTTTGGGCCCTGCACAACAGTAAAGACATTGAGGTTGCTGGAGTGGGTCCAGAGAAGGGCAGTGGAGCTGGGGAAAGGGTCTTGTGCTTTAACCCCAGCTGGCAATTCAGTAAGAAAAAAAAAGTGAGAAAGAAACTCATAAGGTGAGATAATTTAATAAATAGAAACAAATTCAAAAAATATTGAATGAGAGAGAAGAAACAGAGAAGAAAAAAAAATGAAGTAAATGTTAACAGTTTCTCTGCACCCAACAACTGATGTGCATTCAAGTCAGACATTCATTGTGGAATCACAGACTGGTTTGGGTTGGAAGGGACCTTAAAGATCATCCACCTTGCCATGGGCAGGGACACCTTCCACTGTCCCAGGCTGCTCCAAGCCCCATCCAACCTGGCCATGAACACTTCCAGACAAAGGGCAGCCACAGTTTCTCCATGAAACCTGTGCAGGGCCTCACCACCCCCACAGGGAACAATTCCTCCCTAATATCCCATCCATCCCTGCCCTCTGGCAGAGGGAAGCCATTCCCCCTCATCCTGACACTCCAGGCCCTTGTCCAAAGTATATTTCCAGCTCTCTTGAAGTTGGGTGCTCTAAGGTCTCTCCTTCTCCTCCCTAGGCTGAACACCTCCAGCTCTCTCAGCCTGTCTCCAGAATAGACAGGCTCCAGCCTTCAAGCATCTCTGTGGCCTCCTCTGGACCCATTCTAGCAGCTCCACATCCTGAAAGACCAAATACCATCCAGAGGGATCTGGACAAGCTCAAGAAGAGGGCCTGTGGGAATCTCATGAGGTTTAACAAGACCAAGTTCAGGTGCTGCATGTGGATCAGGACAACTCTCAATATCAAACCAGGCTGGGGGATGAAGAGATCAAGAAGAGCCCTGGCCAAGACCAGCTTGGGGATGCTGGTGAATGAGAGGCTGGACATGCCCTGGCCCTGTGTGCTGGGCTGATCCCACAGTGTGAGCAACCAGGGAACAGGTGGATTCTACACTTCTGCCCTGCTCTAGTATGATCGCACCTGCAGTGCTGCCTGCAGCTATGGGGTCCCAGCACAGGAAGGACATGGAATGATGGACAGAGTCCAGAGGAGACCCCAGGATGATCAACAGGATGGAGCACCTCTGTGCTATGAGGAAAGGCTGAGAGAATTGGAATTGTTCAGCCTGGAGAAGAGAAGCTTTGGAGTGACCTAATTGTGGCCTCAAAGTAACTGAAGGGAGCCAACAAGAAAGATGGAGAGAGACTACAAGGGCCTGGAGTGCCAGGACAAGGGAGCAGCTTCTCATTGAGACAAAGCAGATTTAGACTGGATATTGGGAAGAAATTCTTCCCCGTGAGAGTGGTGAGGCCCTGGCACAGTTTGCCCCAAGAAGCTGTTGCTGCCCTATCCATGAAAATGTCCAAGGCCAGATTGGATGGAGCTTGGAGTAACCTGGTCTAGTAGGTTTCCCTACCCATGGCAGGGGCGTAGGATGATCTTTACAGTACCTTCCAACCCAAACCACTGTTCTTCACTTCTAAGGACTACTGCTGCCAGCTGTTTTTGAGGTATTTTATTTACAGCAACACAAAGAGCCGTAAAAACGCAACAGCCAGTGAGGTGTGAATCTCTTGTTTTAACTGTCCCTCCTGATCCCACCTTCACAAATGCATTCTGGATACAAAGCCTTTGTGGAAGTATCGTGCTGCTTTTGGATCTAGAGTGAACAGACGTCTCCCCATAGTGCAGTAGCATGGTTCAGCCCTGCTTGGTCTCACTCAGTGACTGATCAGGATGCTGCTGAGGCTCAGTGAGACAGGCACTGGGTTCAAGTGTGTCCCAAAGGAGAAGCAGTTTCCACCACCGCCAATAACCAACAGCTCCTTCTCATTTGGCAGAAAGACACTGCTATGATTGTGTAGCATTAATGGCCATTCCAGGTGCTCCTGAAAAAGGAAAGGAGATTTTGAACATATAGGACTTCACATGGTCCACTGTACCACCCATGAATGTGGGCAAGAACAGACAGAGAATATAGAAACAAGTAACCCCTGAGGTGTACTCCTCTACTACACCTGCCCACCCACCAACTTGCAGTTCAGTGATTTTTTAATGAGAGAAAATATCTTTGTACTTCCTGAATCTTAATGCTTTTCCTCCCAAGAAGGTACCCAGTCAGTTTTTGATTCAATGTAAATCTTTGACATTCATGGCCTGTGGCATGGAGTTTCAGAGCTTACCTACGTAACTGGTAGGTTCAAAGGCCTAGAGTTTCACCTAAGTCAAAGTAAACAGTTCATAAGCAAAGGAAGATACCAATCCATCTGCATCTGCTTATTCAGTGTAAACAAAAAAGTTATATTCTTTTAGATACAACTTTACTATCACTGTACCTGTCCTCATTGCCATCCACCAAGGGCAGTCTATTTTATCTAAAAGGATATGAGGCCACTTACAACTTCTGCTACAGACAATAACTGAAAACTAAGCTACAATTAAGCATATTTCATGCTTTTTTAACCTCAGCAAAATGCTGCAAGGCCAACTAGATGCACACATGCTGTCCACTGTAAAAAACTGACCCGTCACAAATTCCAGTTTCACCAACGACAGGTTCCATATGTACAGTTACCAAAAGAAAGTTGTTTCTTCACATAAAAGATAAATAAAAACTTGTCAAACAAAAGAAATGTTCTTACAGAATCACAGAATGGTTTGGAATGGAAGGACCTTAAAAAATGCCACCTCACTCCACCTCCCTGCACTGGGCAGGGACAGCTTGCACTAACCAGGTTGCTCCAAGCCCAATCTAACCTGGCCTTGAACATTTCGAGGGATGGGGCAGCCACAGCTTTTGCGGGCAGCCTTTGACAGCGCCTCACCATACTCTTCATAAAAAATTTCATCCATATACCTAGTTTGAAGCTACTGTCCTTCAGATGAAAGCCATCACCTCTTGTCCTATCACCACAGGCCCTGCTAAAAAGTCTGTCCCCATCTTTCTTACAAGTCCCCCTTTAAGTACTGGAAGGGGCTCTAAGGTACTCCCATAGCCCTCTCCCCCTCTTAAGGCTGAACAACCCCAATTCTCTCAGCGCATCCTCACAGGAGATCAGCTCCAGCTCTCTGATGATCTTTGTGGCCCTTCTAAGGATTTCATCCAATAGATCTGTGTCTTTCTTTTACTCAAGACAGTATTACTTGAGATGAGGGCTACTCAGAGATGTAGACCAAGTTTTGCCCAGAGTAAGCCAAAATCCTGCTGTGTGGCACCACCTGTATGACTGTTCTTCAGTGATTCATAGAAGAAAGTCACCAAATAGTTAAAGTTGGAAGGGTCCTCCATGCCTCGTCCAGTCCAACCGCCCTGTTCCAAGCAGGCTCAACCCAAGCAGACTTTTCAGTACCTTGCCCCATCAGGTTTCAGGTATTTCCAGTAATGGAAATACAACAGACTCTCTGAGCAGTCTGTTCAGTGTTCAATCATTCTTACAGGAAGCTGTTATCTTCCAGTGAAGTTTCCAGTATTTCCATGCTGGTTTTTTTTCCTCATATTTCAGGCAACAGTTACAGCACACTGCAGTTTCCACCAAGAAGCTCTCAATGAAATTATACCTTGGACCTCCATAAACACTAACTTAGCTTGTGGTTTATCTGTCCCCTTCCTCCACAGACATCACATCCTGAAGTGACTATGCACGTGCCCATTTCAGTTCTGCTGCCCCTTGTCTGAAACAGAGCAGCTCCATGTTCCCGTCTTCTGCACATTCCATCTCTCCCTCTCTTAACACTGCTACATTCTCTGTGCTGGGTAACAGCACTTTGGAATTAGATCCTACCTCTCCATAAAGTTACCACGTTCCTTCACAGGATGCTGCTTACCCTGAAAGAAAAAAATTCAGTACTTACCACATTAATCACATAGTCCAAACAGAGACCAGTCATTAAGTCAATGACAGTGACACCTGGCACAGAGGATGCATGAAACCACACTCCACCAACGAGCAGAAGCTTTCCCTCATGCACATGTGCAGTATGTGAATACCTGTGAATTCAAAATGAGATTGAACTCCATTAGCAATGGAGGCTGGTAGAGACAAGCTGAGCAACCTGTCTAGTTGAAGATGCCCCTAACTCATTGCAGGGAGGTTGGACTAGTTGGCCTTTAAGAGGTCCCTTCCAATCAAACTATTTTATGATGCTATGAATGCCTTCTGCTTACCTTGGGACAAGAGGAGGGTGTGTCTCTATTGTATGCCACTGAAAGCCATGTTCAAGCTCCCTCAGAAGAAAAACTGAACCCAAGGGCTGCTCAGCTGCTCCCAGACCTCCTGCAATCAGCACACCTCCTTCCCAGCTGCAGGCACTGTGAGAGTGGCGGCTTTCTGGGACTGGACCCTCAACAGCAATCTAAAAAAAAAAAACAAGTCTAAGGCTGAAGTTTGCCAAGCTAAGTGTCTGCTTAATGTCCAGGCTTTTAAATGCCTTCTCCTGTGTGGTTGAG
Organism: Chamaetylas fuelleborni; assembly: GCA_025629985.1. Classification (NCBI taxonomy): domain Eukaryota; kingdom Metazoa; phylum Chordata; class Aves; order Passeriformes; family Muscicapidae; genus Chamaetylas; species Chamaetylas fuelleborni. The sequence continues at coordinate 16,608 of JAOTBB010000001.1, forward strand.
CTTTTTGACACCCAACCTTCTCCACATGTTCCTCTAGGGACTGCTACATGCTTCCATTTACACTGTCTCTGGCCCTCAGTACATTTAATATAATCAATCTTTACAGGGTGTATTTCCACACATTTATTAGAGGTAACTTTATCTGCATTCTTGCATGCTGCTTTCTACTTAAGACATACACCTGGGAACTACAAGTTTGTTTAGAAACACATGGACTAATGCAGTGCCCAGCAAAGCAGGTGATCAGTTGCTCAAACCACAGAGCAGGATAAAAGGCTCAACTGCAGGACTAAAATCCAGAAAGAAAATCTTTAGTGCAAGCACTAAAGGAAAAAAAGTAAGATCAGGCATTTAAAGGTGTATCACAGCAAATAAGTGATGGAGAAAAATTTGGAGGCCACTTGGTCTATACCTTTTCCCTAAAACAAATGAAACTGTATCTCTTATCATCTGGATGGATGATAGTTTCCAAAAGTCTGCAGTGACAAGAATTTCTCACCTCTTTAGGCAGTCTATTTCAGACTCAGCTAGCTCCATGATCAGTAGTTTTCTTTAGTGTCCAGCTGATTCTCTGTACTACTCAAAGTTAAATTGGAGAACAATTTTTGTCTTCTCTGCAGCAGTATTTTAGATATTAGAAGATTTCTTTCTATCTTCAGTCTTCTCCAGATTCAATAGCTAGAAGACCTTCAAAACCTCCTGTGAGGTATATGGCCTGGTCACTCTTGCTGCATACCTCTATTCAGCAGTTTTACACCCTGTCCACCTATTTTCAGCAATCAGCTTTGGGTATTTTACAGTTCTGCTAAGGTTAGGAACACTGTAGGAAAAAAAAAGCAGCAATTCATGTGTCTTCCAGATAACATTCATGGTTACATATCTGAAGACACAGTGTAGGCCTCCCACAACAGTGGGATATAGCTTACTCATGTTTAGCTTGTGACCTCCTGCAGTTATGAATCTCTCACCATGTAATGGTGCTATGTACAAGGTTGGGCTCAAAGACTTACAGTAAACAGTGTTACATCAGGTTGGTGGCCAGTAAGTAAATGAGGGAGTAAGTCCTCTTTCACTCAATTTCCTTTTATGACACATTCAGCAATCTAGTTGACTGAGGCAAACCAGCAGATGTGGAGGTGGTTTTGACTGTAGCAGAGCTTTTTATACTGTCTCTAACAGTATCCTTCAACAAAAATGTCCAGCTTGCAGCTAGACAAGTCCATGATGGGAGAGGTGAAAGAAGACATAGACAATATGTTCTCAGTAGCATCCAGCAACAGGGCAAGAGGCAATGGGCACAAACTGACATAGAAAAAATACACTTAAATATAAAACCCCCTCATATTGTTTTATCAGGGTGGTCAAGCACTGGAATAGGTTGTCCAAAGAGATTGTGGAGTCTCCATCTATGGGGATAATACCCAGCAACCTGCTCTAGTAAGACCTGTTTTAAGCAAGAGTGCTGGATGACTCCAGATGTCCCTTCCAACCTCCAGTATTTTGTAGAGACTGTATTCGACTAAAAAGCTGCGTGTTTTGAAGTTACCAGAAGTCTAAATCTAATCACCATGGAGTATTTCCTTACCACAGTGCAGGAGAGTTCTGGAGTGTGCAGGAAATACCAATCCCCAAGCACAGGCTCCAGAGCAGAGCGGCCACCATACACAAACAAGTACTGTTCACCTATGGAAAGAGACAGCCAGGTTGGAACAGAAGTCAGAATCTGGTATGCCAAAAAAGCAAAAATTTCTGTTTGCATGGAAGGGAAGCTGACAAAAAGGGGGCAATGGTACTTTGGATAGATGCCAAGGACACGCATTCAGTGCACTATGCCCTGTCCTTTCACCGATTCAGAATGGACTGTGCAGATAACACTGGAGTTGGTCACTTTCTTCACCTACAAAGCACTATCAAGGCAAAAATAAGATGAAACAATACAGTTTGACAAAGACAAAACCCAATGTATTATTAATAAAATTTTATTTACCCATTTGGCATTTGCTTTTTTGATATAAAATCCTGACTGGAAGGCAGAACACTAAACTATGCTACAGTGTTAATTAAACACTGCTCCACAAATGCAAAGTGTGCTCCAGACTAGACTAACAACCTCAAAAATTTCCTTCTGCTTCCCTTGGAGAATTCCCTGCCAGCTGCAGGAATGGGACACCTTAGGAAAGGACAGCTTTCAGCTCCTGAATGCCACTGCTTAAGTTTTTGCCCCTTACAACCAGGATCTCTTAATAGACCAACCTTCACCTTGCTATTGCAGGACCTGATTGTAGAACTGTTCACAACTACTGAGTGTTTGTCAATTGCTACTAGAAAAGTAACATTTCTTCTGAAGGACTTGATAAAGAAATAGGGATCCTGTTCATCAAAAAATATCCTTCGGAGAGAGCAAACTTTATTTCTGGCATGATCAAGCATGAATAACTTCACCATAGATGATCTCAAAGAATCAGTCTTCCAGAACGGATTACAGTAGGTTTCAATCCTACTTGCCACCAGGGATTATGTAGACAAAATTAAAAATCACCACATTTCAAGTGTCAAGAAGAGATCTCAAAGCCTCTTAATTTCCTTCCTACTGCCAGGTTTAAAAAGTGGTCAGTATGAACTTCATGAAGATCAACAAGTCAAGTGCAAGATCCTCCATACCTACAATCCATTTCCACTCTTTCCAGGCTTTTTACCTTTGAAGGTCATTTCAGTTGTGCTGTGTCTCCAACGCAAAGCTGCTGCTTCAGCAGCAGGCTGCAGACTTACAAGCTCCACTGCAACGTCATCTGGGCCTGAAGCATTACAGGTTTCAGGGAACTTCAGCCACAACATTCCCAAGCCTGCACTCGATGGGGATGTTCGTCCTCCTACCACCAGGGCCAGAGTGTCTGAGAGACAAGACACGGTATGGTACAACCTCTCACCTGTGGAGATACAAAATGTCATGGTTCACACAGGTGGGGTTTTTTTCCAAGAAATTTATAATCATTTAAGTTGGAAAAGACCCTTAAAGATTAGAAAGTCCAGCCATTCCTCCAGCACTCTCCCGGCCAAAACTAAACCATGTCCTCAAGAGCCACTTTCACATGGCTTTTAAATCCTTCCAGGGATGTGGACTTCACCTACCCTGTGTAGCCTATGCCAGACATGGACGACCCTTTACTTAAGAGACTTTTTTTTCAATATCCAACCTAAACCTCCCCTGGCACAGCTTGAAGCCATTTCTTTTTGTCCTGTCCCTTGTCTCCTGGGAGAAGAGGCTGACCTCCACCTGACTACACCCTCCTTTCAGGTAGTCATAAAGAATGAGAAGCTTCCCCTTGAGCTTCCTTTTCTTCAGGCTGAGCCCCCACACACCCAGTTCCCTTGGCCACTACTACAATAAGCTTACAGAAGTGGTGGATGAGGGAAGAGAAACAAATGTCCTCTACCTGGACTTGTACAAAGCATTTCACACTGTCCCACCCAGCACCCAGTCTCCAAACTGGAGAGACATGGATTTGACAGGTGGACCATTTGGTGGATTAGGAATTAGCTGGCTGGTCTCACTCAAAGAGTCATAGTCACCAGCTCAGTGTCCATGTGGAGACCAGTGATATTCACTGTTCTTCAGTCTCCACAGGTAAAAGCACTATTTAACATCTTTGCTGGTGACACGGACACTGGGATCAAGGGCACCCCCAGCACATTTGTCAATGACAAGGAGCTGTATGGTGCAGTCATGAGCTGGAGGGAAAGGGAGCGGCATCCAGAGGGACCTGGACAGGAGAGATGGGACTGTGCCAGCCTCATGGAATTCAGTGGGACCAAGGGCAAGGTCCTGCACCTGGGCTGGGGCAATCCCAGCACAAAAACAGACTGGTCAGAGAACATATCAAAAGCAGCTCTGGGGAGAAGGACTTGGTGGAGTTTGTGGACAAAAAGTTCAGTAGTTTCAACACGAAAAAGTTCAGTACGTCCGGCAGTACGTGCTTGCAGCACAGAAAGTCAGCATGTCCCAGGCTGCACCAAAAGAGTTTGTGTGGCCAGCAGGTCGACGGAGATGATTCTCACCCTATAATGTTGTTTTTCTGAGACCCTCACCTGGAGTTCTGCATCCAGGGCTGGTGTCCCCAGCACAATAAAGACATGGAGCTGTTGGAAAAAATTCAGAGTCCACTAGCTTGATCACAGGACTGAAGCCCCTCTGTTCTGAAGATAGGCTGAGAGGGTCTGGGTTGTTCAGCCTGGAGAAGTGAAGCCTCCAGGCAGACCTTAGCACCCCTTCCAGTGCCTAAAGGGACTCCAAGAGAGCTGGAGAGGGATTTTGGAAAAGGGCCTGCAGTGACAGGACAAGGGGGAATAGCTTCCCACTGACAGAGGGCAGGGTTAGATGGGAAATCAGGAACAAATTATTCTCTGTGAAGGTCATGAGGCTCTGGCACAAGTTGCCCAGAGAAGTGGCTACCATTTGTCTGGAAATATTCCACACCATGCTGGATGGGGCTTTGATTAACCTGGTCTAGTGGAAGGTGTCCCTGCCCATGGCAGAGGGTTGGAGCTAGATGATCTTTAAGTCCCTTCCAACCCAAACCATTCCATGGTTCTATGATTCTATGACTCCAGCCCCTCAACGTCTCTCTTTCTGTTAGAGGCCCAGAATTGGACATGGCACTTGAGGTGTCTCTGCAGTGCCCAGCAGAGAGGGACAATCACAGCTCTGTGCCTGTGGCCACACTAGGCTGGTACCAGCCAGGTGCCATTTGCCTTCTTGTCCACCTAGGCTCATGTTCAACCAATGTCAAACAGGACCCCCAGATCCCTTTCCAGCTTTCCAGTCACCCTGCCCCCAGCCTGGGACACAGCATGGGGTTGTGGTGACCAAAGGGCAGGATACAGCATTTGGCAACCAGAACCTTCAACTCTGGAGCTGCCAGTATCACTGTGTCATGACATCACTTCTTCGCTAGACTTTCTTTCACTTTTAGCACCAAGGTATCCCCCTTGCACTTGCCATCGGTATGGGAACTCACCCCATCTTTTGTCAGGAATATTCTGTGTCACACTGACAGCTTCCCAGTAGCCTGCACGCTTGCTCAGCACATGGAAATTTCTCATGCGGCAGTGGTGTCCATGCTCCTCCCCAAAGCCTCCCGTGGTAAGAATCACATTGGGTTTTATAAGAACAGAGTGGTGACCGTAACGTCTCAGACCAGGAATTCCTGAGAGCCTTGCACATACTGCTGCAGGGACACTCCCAGCCATCCCAACAGGACCAGAATGACGAGGAACTGTAAGCCAAAGAGAACCAAAGAACTTATGCACAAATACAAACCAAGGACTACATTTTAAGTAAGAGATTAAGCACGTCACCTTTTCAAGATGACCACTCATCTTTTCAAGAAGAAAAAATTGATAAGCAAGCTGACGCATTTCTTTGCACACAGATAATCTGACATGCCCTAGAAATCAGGATGTAATGGTTAAAACTACTACAGTACCAACTGTAATTTCTACTCTGCTCACTCAGCTCCTGCAATTCTGAGACTGCTTTCACGGGGGGGATGTAAGACTGGCCAAGTGAGTGCAGTGTCCTAAACTGCTGCAGCAAGATATGAAAAACTGCAGTACCTTCACAGGGAGCACCTCTCTGATTAAGACAACATCTGGTTACATGAACAGCAAAGAACAGCAGAAAAAGGACAAATACCTAGAAGCTGATTTCAAAGTTTCTAGTCAGATTTTGATCCTACCTTCACAGAAGCACTGAACTAACATTTTGAAGCATAGCAAGTAATCTGTTAATTGCAATGGTCCTACTATAGGAGAGTATTTTCAGTTATCTGAGTATCTTCTCTCTAAATATTATATCCCTTAGCACGAAGCAAACTTTCAGCATAGAACTCTGACTCACCTACATATTATTTTCTTTTAATCAGTTTGGAATCTCTCTCTTTTGTGTTTTAATCAAGGGCTTTATTCTTGTGTTTTAAGAGATGATGAAGTGGAGGAAGAGCAGCTTCTATTTTTTGTATGCCATAGTCAGAAAAATTGCCAGTACTGATCGTTGCTTTGTACAAGACCCTACTTTATCATTTGATGAATACGAAATTTCATCTCCTTGGGCTTAAATGTCTTTTTACAGACTGATCTTTTAAAGACAGAGGAGTTTTTTCATGTCACAAAATATACTTACCACGATCTCTTTGGAAGATTTAGTATTTGCAGTCTCTTGAACTGGGACCCAAGTCTATCTGAGAGGATAACTGGGGGCATTTATTGACATTAGAGACATAGCTTTTGCATTCCCAGTAAAAGATATCTAATCATGGACAATTTACCAAATTTTGAAGGCTTTTGCTATCATTTTTGAATAGACCAGAGACAGCAGCAGGAAGACCCTAATCCTGTCTCTAATGAATCAAATGTCTTCAATGTAATAAAGTCCGTTAAGCAAATATTAGATTTTTTTTCTGAACTTAAGGATAGATACTATGCCTTTAGGAGCCTTCAAGGATTTAACTTAAGGACCAGTGACAATCACAAAGTACATTAAATCACACATTCATTTAGCTTCAATTTCACAACATCTTCAAATCTAATTGAGACACAACACATGGATTCAGTGGCCTTGCTGGCCTCAGGAATGCCATCCTGCCCTATCCTTTTTCAGTTGCTTTTCTTGCTCCCTAGAACACAGATATCAACTTTTTCTTGAAGCTACAACTACTTGTGGTTCTATACTGTGAACATTAGTGATATAAAACAGTGGAAAAATAACCTGCTTTCTACCCTGAAAAAGGAAGCAAGCAGTCAAAACCAGGAATTTCTTGGACTACTACTGCCATCAAATCCTTTTTATCTTGGAAACACAATCTTGGTCTTGGCTTTTCCTCAGTTGTACCACTTTTCTCCCATCTAAAATAAGTGACATACAGATTTAAAAGTATTTCAGAAACAGAAATACAACAGGTACAATTGCACCCACAAGGGATAACAAAGTAAAGCACAGCTTCATGCCAGGCTCCTGAGTGGTCTGCTGGACAGGGCAGTAAAGAAAACAGAACAACCTTTTGGGAGCTGGAAGGAGAGAATGGTTCAGAGAGCCGTATGTAGAGGCAACCAGGAGTAAATTTGAAAGGGAGATCCCAAATACAGGAGGAGGAGCACGGCAGGCTGGCATTGCAGCCATGCACTGGAAGGGCTCATGTATGAACAAGTTACAAGCTCTCGGACTAAGAGGTTTACTGAAAGAACAGAAGTGATCAGAACCAGCAGCATTAGGCCACAGCCCTGCCCTTGGTTTGGACAGCAGAACTATTGTGGAGGAGTGTGGAGGAGCATCCTATCTGCCCCTTCGAGCATTCCAATGTCTCCTAAAACCTTCCAGAGATGCCTACATGAGATAAAAGAATACTGTGAACACTACTTGGTGTGTACCTGTCACACTGGGTAACAATGGAGTCCAGGAAGGTTCCATCCCCTTCGATGCAGCCAACACAAAGTAATGAGAACATTTCAGATGCCATTCCTGTAGAAAGCCCAAAGTAAAAAACAAATAAATAAACAAACAAACCAAGAAAGGAAGAATCAAACAAAAAACAATCCCCTTCAAAATCTTAGAGCAAACAGTAGTAAGGACCTCAGAAGAGTCAGGGTGACCAAATCAAATACCAACCCAGCCTAGAACTGTTTCCATCAATGGTCAAAATCAGAGGGGTAAAGCTGAATCAGAGAAAGAACTCCTGGGCAAATACCTCTCTCACTCCAACTTTTGAAAACTTACAGCCCAGAGATCTTCTAAGCGAGAAGCTGTGTCTTTGTACTGAACAATACCTGAATGATTTTTCATCCATGAAAAGAGCACCCAGTTGCTCTTTGAACTCACATGAACTCTTAATGTGACCAACATGCATCCCATAGCTTAACTGTATGTTGCCTGGGAAAGTTTTTCTTTTTGGAAAAGAAAAACTTTATGCTTCTCAGTTCTTATCATAAAAAGGAGTGAGGTCTTTACACCAGCGGGATTAAGGTTTCTTAAAGTTCATGGAATGTAAGTGATCCCAAAGAAATCACAAATGTTAAAAGGTGCAACATGGTCTGTGCTGGACAATAATGCATGATTTTCAGTCTGGCCTTGGAAACATTCTGAGGCAGAAGCACAAGCAAAAGGAATGTATAGGAAGCCAGTAGCAATGAGAGTTCACTCTGGCATTTATGAGACATTAGGGAATCGAGTGTGTTCATTCCCATGTGGTGGGATATATTCAGCCAACTACGTGACTAGCAAGCATAACCATGAATTTAAAAGGCACAAGAACTAATGTTATCAGCTTCATTGCCCCAACCCATATTAGAAGTAAAAAGCATCTTTTGAAAAGTGACATCCAGAAATTAATATAAATGGTGAAAATGGAAGAATCCACTATTAGTCCCTAAGCAAATTATTCTAAAAATAGTCTGCCTCTACACTGGGTGTCTATTTTACATTTCTTACCTAATTTGACCAAGCTTGTTTACAATAACACCTGGATCTTACTTAATCTTTCTCCCAAAGGCTAATTGTAGAGCTCTCTGTTATCACATTGTTCACCCCTGTGCACTTTTCCAGCTTGGACTCGTGCACATTCCTTCCTCTGTAAGGAAAACAATACTAAGTCTTTACCTTCCCACTTTATGAGCAATGGCCTTGACCTATGATTCTGGCAGACATTCCTAAACCACTTAGCAAATCTGCCACCACTTTCAGTCACCACTTTTACATTCATATAGCAGAGCAGGTCCTACCATGTTGGCAAAATAAATTCAAGCACATTCAATTGTCTTCATACTATAGTTATTAGATTTCTAAAATTATAAACAGAGAACTATAAAATCAAAAGGGAAACTTCTAGTAAGTATTCCACAGGATATTTACCTCAATGTTACTCGCTATCTTGCACTTATCGCCACTTCTAGACTTCAAATAGTCAGAAACTTTGCCAGCAGTTAACATAAAAATGGCAAAGAACAGTCATAGTTGAATTTCAATCATTAATACACAAATGGGCTGTACAAAGTCAGACCAAAAAATATCCAAAATTAGAAACCTGTATCCAACAATGACATAATAGTCTGTCGAAATGGAAGAGCAGGACAAGTGCATCTACTTTCCCCAGGAATGCTCTCAAACAACTACAGTCAAGAACAGCACATCAAGTGTATATTTATGTATCCAGTCATCCTTAATGGATTTCTCTTTCATTAAAGCAATTGTCCCTTGAATACATGCCAACTTTTAGCATGTACAACTTTTTTTCATACTACCAGGTAATTTGCTATGGCAAGCCTATGTCCTTGAGAGACTGCTCGCAGGAAGGAATTAACATGCAGCTTTTCTAAGATCAAGGAGAGCCTTCTTCCCATGCTGCTTCTCCAGGAGTTCCTCATGGCCTCTGTGTTAACTAAGCTGATCCAAGGTCCCTTCTGCCTCCATGAACATCTGTGCCTCAGCAGCTCTGTACAGAATTGCAACCATAAGAAATTGCAAATACCTTATGGTATCAAAGCCAGGTTCCCGATCTTCAGAATAAAGGAGGGTTACCTCGTACTCATCAAAAGGCTCCAGAGTCTGCACTCTTTGCTGCTCATCTTCTGGAATACAACAGGTGAAAAACTCATTCATATCCATGACACTGCACTCAGTCCAGCCCTAAAAGACAAATCCCTCAAAGTTATCACCTCTGGAAGGACAGAAATTCACTTTGCTGTTAATTTCATTGTTGTTATTGTTTTGTTTGTCTTGTTAGATATACTAGTAAAGAACTGTTACTCCTATCTCCATATCTTTGCCTGAGAGCCCCTTAATTTCAAAATTATACTAATTCAGAGGGAGGGATTTACTTTCTCCATTTCAAGGCACGGCCCTGCTTTCCCTAGCAGACCCCTGTATTTTCAAACCAGGACACTCACTTCCCACAGGAAAACAAAGATCCTAAATTAAACACCTGCATGAGCCACTAAGACTGTCTAGCTAAAGCAAGAGCATCCAAATAACTGGTGAAAACAGATTTCTCATCTGTAAAGTTCTTAAAAACTTAATTTATTACATCAAAAGTCTCAGAGGAACCCATTAATCCCATATGACACAGTAGGCTGCAACCTAGCTGGAAGCACCTTCTAATGATGAGTCATACTACCAGAGAAAGCAGTACCTCAGCCCCAGCCCTGTTTGCTTCAACCAATAACTGACCAAGCACTTCATGTTCCAATCTTCCCCAGATAAATCATGCTTCATGCATGGCCTAGAGCTGCAGGTGCTCACCTTCCCCAGGAAGCGCCTCTGCTGAGCCTCACAGTCAGGGTACTGTGCCAGTGAGTGCAGGGCAGTGTTCAGCTGCCTGAAATGCTGCTGCATGACACGTCCAAAGGGGTCCTCTGGGTGCACCTGCTCATACACCAGGAAGCATGCCTGAGGAAAATGCTCTGCTGCCCACTGAATCAAGGCATCTGACCTGTTGGGAGATGGTCCATTAGAAATTAAACTGACGACCCACTCGTCATACAACAGATGCAGTGTACCTTCCTGCAACACCATAAAGCTGCTATTAAGGCATCCTGACAAGTGGCAATACACTGACAGTGCTGTGCTGAACACCACCTCGCCATCTACACAGACAATTCAGGGAATGAGAAGAACAAAAACCTCAAAACTGCTCATTTGAGATTTTTCTTCTTTTTTCCTTCCTTTTAGGATATCATGTGGACATCAATTACACCATCAGAATTACAATGCAGGGAGATATTTGGGACACCAAATACAGAATTCCCAAGGCTTTAGTTTCAAGAGAACAGGTCTCTGAACCCAAGATGATGTACTCAGAATGAAACTTGCTGTTTTCCCTTTACTACTGGATAAGAGAGGAGTACCCAGCTGACCTGGTGTTCTCCATGTAGGTGAGCACCACCTCTGCAATGAAGAGGGTGGGGATTTCATTGTTCAGTCCTGCTTCCTCCAGGGTTCTTTGCAGCTCAGACAGCTCTGATAAATCCACTCCAAGTAATTTATAATCCTCTCCAGAAAAGGTAATGGCTCCTGGGAGACAAAAACGATACAACCTCACTATGGTGCTGCTACAATACTGAGACTAAAAGAGACAAACATGAAAATCAAACCCACGGGCAATCACTCACAAGGCTATGTCCATCAACTATATTTCTCTGGAACATGTACAAGAAAATCCCCATCACTACATGACCCATGAAGGGATAGGGCCATGTGATCCATTAACTCCAGGTCCAGAACTCCCTTATTCCTAATGCAAATTTCACCTACAGATTTCTCATAGAATCATTACACTTACTATAACATCAAAACTTTATTGTATTTATGAGAATTTTTTAGAACAACTGTAATTCAAAATCAAACCTAAAAGTCTCTCATTTATACACCTTTCACTTTAGGCTAAGAAAGCACCATTTCTTTGACAGAATTTCAATTATTTCCCTCACAATCAGAAAACCATTCTAAGGTTTCCTAGGCTTAGTTGATTTGTTTGTTAAACAGATGTAATTTCTGTCAAATGGCACTGAGTCCTGAAACTGCACATGCTAGCTCTTGGCAAACACCAGGACCTGACTCACAGATCACCATCCTCAGAAATAAGTTCCAGTTTATGATCTGCAAGTATTATCATACCTCTGCACCCCATCAGAATATGGTAAGTCATGGCTTGTTGACCTTTTCAGGCAAAACCACATCATTAACAAAGCAAACTGTAAAGTACTTTTAGAAATCACCTACTCTGTCTCTGCAATCCAACAACTGTATCTATCCTGAGGAGAGTCAACCTACACTGTTCTCAAAAGGCATACACTTCTGGAGGCAAAATGGCCTTTTTCAGAAGTCCATCAGAGTGTTCTGCTCTAATTTCTTCTAACTTGTGCATCCATCCTTTGCTGACCTCTGGACACGGATAATAGGGTATTTCCAGCTATCTGACACTTTTTTTAAGTACCTGAAGATTCTTGGAGTTCCTTGCAATAGGACTCTGCCAATATTAAAAAAGTGAATGGATTCAGGAAAAAAGTTAACAACTCATGAAAGAGCTACTCACTAAGACCTGGGAGTTAGAAACTCACACTCTATAGCTGTCTTCCATCTGTATTTAAATTGATTAATACCATCTAAATGCAGCAGCTTACATATGTCCCTACTGCATTTTATTCCATGTTCTTCAGACCATTCATATACTTTGTCAAACTCCTACTCTCATTCATCCTATTGCAAGTCCCCATGTTTCCTGCAGGTTCATTTTCTATAGCGTATCATCTAGAGCATTACTGGAGGAAAACAGGTGCAGGAGAGACTTCTAGTGATCTACATACTTTACATTCCTCCTTTTGTCCCTCAGCGTTTAGCTGGCCCAATATTCTGCAGTAGCTTCACAAGGCTCATTTTCTCCTGCCTTGGAGGGCAAAAAAAAAAGTCAAGAGACATAACAACTAATGTTTTATTACAGTCAAGGCACTTAAGAGTCAAATCTTCTCTCTTATCCATTAATTTCATCAATCATTGTATCATTTAGGGCCAAAGGGACATTTAAAAGTCATCTTGTCCAAATACTTCCTCATGGCAATTATCTGTGTCATATTGCTCAAAGCTTTGTCCAGTCAAGCTTTATCTCCAAGGCTGGAGATCCCATTACCTTTCTGGCCAATCTGTTCCCATTTTTACTACTCGTGTGGTGCAACCTCCCCCCCAACATTTTCATTATACATCAATGGAATTTCCCTTTTTTTGCAAATTTCAACCATTGTCCCTTGGCTATTTGCTTTATGCCTCCAAGAAAAGTGTGGCTCTGTCTTTTCTAACCTCTTGCAATAGGTAAGCTGAAGAGTGCTGTAAGACTCACCTCCCTCCCAAACTCCTCCCCATGGCTGAACAAACCCAGTTCTCTCAGCCTCCCCTCCTACATCACCTGCTCCATCACTTCACCATCCCCATAACCTCCCACTGGACACGCTACTGTTTGCCACTGTTTTTGGATCAGTATGCTCCAAGCTAGACACACACTTTCAGAAATTGCAACAGAAAAAAACTGACCTTGGTTTGATATAATCAGCTCCTGACAAATCCATCCTGGCTTCTTGTTATCTCCCAATGCTTACAAATGTTTTGTTTCAACATTTTTCATAAAATGAACATCCTTTTCATCTAAAATTTCATAGTTCCCCTACTATAATCTCTCGCTTTCTGAAGGCTGAAGCTATGTTTGCTTCTTCTAAACATTTTGTACAAAAAAATTCTTCCATGAATGCCATACCTAATCCTTCCCCTCCAGTGTCTCCCACCAGTGCTGACAATTCCTTCATTCCTTTGATCAGAGTAGCTTTTTGGCATGCCACATTTGGGAAATCTACCTCATATACCACAGTGTGATGCAGAAGACCCATATCCTTCAAACGGAAGTATAAAGAATCAAAGCCAGCACCTAAAGATAGGATCTGCAGAGAAAGTATCGGAAAAAGTTATACTCAACTCCAGCAGCATTTGAGCATCTAGGTGTGAAAAACATTAAATATCATCTGTAGAGTGACAAAATCAGGCAAACCTACTGCAAGAGGCAGAAAAATTTTGTGTGGATATTGCCCCCTCCCAGATACTTCTGCCAAAGTGACACATGGACAGCCACAGTACTGCCAGTCAGATTTCTGTGCCCTGCTGGGAATGGATCCCAACAGATGCAATAATGAATTACTGCCCACATGCCATAAAGACTTTACACACATTTAGTGAGAGACACCAGAAGCCCCGAAGAAAATGTACCTGTGTCCTGGATAGGCTTTGTGTCTTCAGCAGGAAGTCCTGAACACAGTGATCTACAGCACGGGCACGGATGTAATAACCCCTGTAGGAGCAAATTCAGTTGTGATCACTGTCCAGGAACTCGATTTCTCCAGCACTGGCAACTTCAATTAAAAAAAAAAAAAAAAAAAAGATTTTTTTTTCTCTAAGCTTCTATCCAATAATTCCCTGTTTACAGACTTGCACTGGGAGATGATTTTGTCATCTCTAGAGCTTGCTAATAAATACAGATCTCCTAAAATCAGTGTGCGTATTAACCATCAAGACAATGGATAAAACCCAGAGAAAACATGCAGATATCCCAGCTGGACCTGTTATGTTTTGCATAAGTAAATATTTCCTGAATGAAAATGTATGAATCCAGACAGTGAGCATGCTCCCTGGCAACGCAGATGGCTGATACCCGAGCTGCTGCCCCAAACCATATGCCATAACAACAAAATGAATCAGTGTGTCCTAATGCAGTGAGAAGGGAACAAAAAAGGGAGGAGAAGTAAAGTCGGGAGAGGAATTCTGTTCTCTGTTTTTTTAATACTTGGAACTAAGTCAGACTAACTCATGGAAAGCATTTACCATTTCCCTAGTCTGGCATGGACTGATGCCTCTTGTTTCTTGGCATTCTCTTTTAGTTAGTTTCATCCTATATCCACCTGGCTATATTCCAGCTCTTATCACCCCTTTAACAAGCAGTTTACCCTCTTCACGCACCACAGGGACCACATAGTCTAAGACATCCCAAAATTGTTGATAAATGCAATACAGAACCCTTCTGTGAATTCAGCTTGGTATCCAATGTCGTGTGACAAGTCAGTGCAGGCTTCCTAATGAGCCACACCCACCTTCATAGGCCTGCAAGCTTCTGATTGAACACCACTATTTGATTTTCCCCAGAAATAAACTCCTTTGGCAATTCACAGTCATTTGGATTGCATTAAACTATTCACCTCGAATTATGTAATTTCCATGTCATCAGCCTAGAGCCCTCTGCAAACACGCATTAAAACACTCTTGTGTCTTATAAAGCTCTGGAGAAGCCCTCCTGGTCAGACACCACTGACTCAAAAGATATTGCTTCCCAGAGTCATTAAATAAATACCTTACAAAAACTGTATCATTCTGGAGAATTAATGAGAAAACTACTGGTGTTATTACATTATTAGTATGTTTTCAAATATTATGAAGTTTTCAGCAGCATTCAACTGGATCCTAACTGGATCCAGTTAGCAATCCTAACTGGAGTTAGGAACCAGTCTGGTGGTATATTTTACTCAGGACGATACATTCAGTTTTGGTCCAGCCATGTAACATTATACTAACAGTCTAACAAGGTTACACTACTGCGAGACAGTGCACTGCACATTGCCACTCTGCCATTCTGTGTACTTTGCTTAAAATCTGTTTGAGAAGCTGTGCCTTGCCCAACTGACAGCTCCAAGCATAGGGCTTAGTGATGGAAGGGACCTTAAGCTGCTCTTGCTGCACCCTTCTGCCATGGGCAGGGACATCTTCCACTAGACCAAGTCGCTCCAAGTCCCATCCAGCCTGGCCTTGGACACTTGCAGGGATGGAGCCACAACTTCTCTGGTCAACCCGAGAGCCACGGCCTCACCACTCTCACAGGGAAGATCTTCTTCCTAATATGTAACCTAAACCTACTCTCTTTCAGCTTAAAGCCATTCCTCCCCCTGTCCTGTCACTCCTGGCCCCACTGCAGTCCGAGAGACCGAGATCCCCTCCACGCCCCGCGGGCACCGGGGCTCAGCAGCCGGAGCAGCGAAAGGTCCTGCGAAGCACTCGCTCCTCACCGGTGGATAAGCGGCGCTCGCCGCCGCCGCCGCCCCGCCAGAAGCCGCAGGAACCGGTCCTGGAAATAGCCCCGTGCAGCCGCCGAGCACTTGCTGAGGGCGCTGCTGCCGCCGGTGCCCTGGACCTGCCGGGACAATGACACGGCGCTGCTGCTCCGACCAACACCGCGTCCCGAGACGGGAAGGGGCCCCCGGCGCGGGATGGCGGGGCCCAGGGAGGGCTCCGAGGGGAGGAGACGGCAGTGCTCGCCACTGTCGAATCCCTCTCCGTCCCAGCCTCCGCCTCCCCTCGCTCTCCAGCCGAGCCGAGGCTCCCCGGGCCATTCCCCGCGGCAGCGGGCCCCCGGCGTCGCGGACGGCCCGGGGGTCACTCACGGCCCGGGGGACACTCACGGCCCGGGGGTCCCTCACGGCCCGGGGGTCACTCACGGCCCGGGGGTCGCTCGTGGTCCGGGGGTCACTCACGGCGCCGGGACGCCCACGGCCCATCCTGCGCACGCCGCGCCGACCGGAAGCGAGAGCGCAGCGCCGGACGCGAAGCGGGCGGAGCGCGCGCCCCCTCGCGGGCCCGCCCCGACACTGCCGGTGCCTCCCACCGGTGGGGGGGCCTCGGACGCCGCCGCTCGTTGGGAGCGCGACGGAACGCGGCGGACACCGCGCACCGGGCACCGCTCACCGGGCACCGCGCATCGTGCACTGGGCACCGGGCACTGCGCACCGGGCACCGCTCACCGAGCACCGGGCACCGCGCACCGCGCATCGTGCACTGGACACCGGGCACCGCTCACTGCGCAGCGGGCACCGCGCACCGCACATCGTGCTCTGGGCACCGCGCACCGTTCACCGCTCACCGCGCACCGGGCACTGGGCACCGGGCGGCCCCGGCGCAGTGGGCGGGCTGCAGGGGCGCAGGGCTCCGAGCCGGGCTCGGTGCAGCGGTGCAGGGTTCTGTGCAGGGCGAGCCTTGGCAGCTCGGCCCAGGCGCTGTCCCCTGTGCTGCATTCAGGGTCGGGGTGGCACTAGTGACTGCTCGCTGCGTGCCTGTGCTGGGGACCCAGCTGGGCTTACCGGGCTGGCTCTGCTGAGGACAAATGGGCAGGGCCAGAGAAGTGTCTGTGGCAGCCGTGGTGAAGGTTTCATGTTATGACTCTTTAGGATTTTTACAAGGAGTTATAGAGGAGCCATAGTAGTCTGAGATACGTGAGATGCCATGGGTGTTGCACGTGCGGTTCTAGTCAGTGTCTCTACACGTCTTGCAATCCACAAATTAGTGTATTTTGCTTTAAATAACTTAAAATCTCAAAATGTCACTTTAAAAGAGTGGTCAGTATATATATTTATTACTGGGAACCATAAAGCTCAGTTGTTAGCCCAGTGCTAGATTTAATCAACAACGACATGAAAGAGTTTCTCTGGCATGTATTTTATTAGTGTTGCCTTCCAGGTGATTCCTGGCAGATTCTGAGCTAGCAGCACAGGGGCCACAGTTACAGCATGGGATGCAGAACCTTACCTCCTGTATTTCTATTTGTATTCTAGATGTGTGTTCAGTTCCTGCAGGCATGAAGGCCTCCCTTTCCTTCGAGTTCCCTTTTCCTAACTGTACATAATTTTATTGGTCTTGTCGTAGCTCTGGGAATTATGTTTTGCTTTAGTTACAGGTTAAAAATTGTAGGGAATGCTAGCCTGTCCTGCTGGCCCTTCAGAACCTGTAGGATTTCCAATTAAACTGGCAGCCTGAAAATTGTGGCAGAATAAAATGCATGGCAGCAAGCTGGGGAATGGCCACTGAGGTCAGTGCCTCCAGCCATCCCAGGAAGTCCTTTCAGTCCTACGTTTCTATATCCATAACAATCTTCTGTGCAATCTCTGACCTGACACTGAAACATGAACTGGGCATCTTGGGTTTAACACAGACCCAAATTATTTTGAGGGGATGAGGACAGAGCAGGTTGGGAGATTACTTTCCTGTCCTTTATACAAGGTACCACATTTGCACTCCAGGAAGTAAGTGTTGGTCAGATTTCTGTGGTAAAGGATGATAAGACAGTGTGCAGCCCTTCTTGGGTCTGATCCTTAGCTGTCACAGATATAAAATCCTGAAATCACTCACGACTTTAACAGGCTGTCATTTGAAAGCAGATGAGATTTTTGTTTCTATGTGCTTCATAGTTTGGAAGGGTGTTTTGGAGCCTGAT
The DNA here is from genome assembly GCA_025629985.1 of Chamaetylas fuelleborni. Classification (NCBI taxonomy): domain Eukaryota; kingdom Metazoa; phylum Chordata; class Aves; order Passeriformes; family Muscicapidae; genus Chamaetylas; species Chamaetylas fuelleborni. The sequence continues at coordinate 34,439 of JAOTBB010000001.1, forward strand.
TGCTGCCATAGTTCGAAATCTCCTCCAGATTTCTTATTGTATGTCCCACTCCTCTAAGGATTCCCCCAAGGCTCTGCATGACATTCAAATCATGTGAGGAATGCACTGCTCACCCCAAATAACAGAAAACACGTAGCAGAGCAGCACGGGGGCCCCATGCTGCTCCCACCCGCACTGGGTTGAGAGGGGGAGGTACATAATGAAAAGCATTTGCTCCAGCAGCTATCTATAGTCCGTTGTGTTTGGGAGGGGCCCCTGCCTGCCTGACCTCAGAGCTGACGTTGGAGAGCCCCAAAGAGGAGCAGGGAGTGCTCCAGAGAGTCACAGGCAGGCTGCCCATCCTGGGAGGGACGCACCGGCACCGCGGGAGGAGAGGCAGAATGGGTGGTGGTGTCCCCGTAGATGGGTACTCTGTATCCACAGGATGAAGACGCTTCAATTCCAGGTGAACCAAGGAAGATTGAGTCTCTCTGCGGGCTGACCCACCAACACAAGATCTGTGCTTCTGATCCTCCATAAGCATTTTCCTCAACGTGTTCTGCTTTCTTGACCATTTGGGTGCAAGCTGAAGGTGATCAGTTGGTTATCAGCATGGTGTCTTGTCTGTATCAGCTTGCACCTGTGAAACACTTACAGATCTGTATTTTGATAAGCAGGAGGGCTGTGCCTTGCTACCTAAAATACTCAGTTGTAGCATTGGGGATATTGTCCTGTTGCTCCCGATTGTTGCAAGAGTAGAGGGCTGGATTCATCTGTCAGTCTAGGACAATGTGGTAAGAATTTGATCTGGAAGAACACACGGTTTGGGTCTCAGATCTCAATCATTTTATTGTATGTAATATCACAGAGAGGCCTCAGTGATAGGGCGAGACCTTGTCTGGCTAAGGGTGGTGCAGTAAAATAGAGATAAACACAACTTGTGTGTTATACACATGGAAGCCATGAGTGTACAACATAAATACTGTACAAAACACATCTGTATCATCAAAAAGGCTGTGATGAATAAAATAAGATACAGTCACAGAATCACAGAAAGGTTTAGGTTGGAGAAGACTTTTAAGAATCATCTAGTCCACCCCTCTGCCAAGGGCAAGGACATCTTTCACTAGACCCAGTTGCTTAAAACCCCATCCACCTGGCCTTGATCACTGAACGCAGTCACAGGAACTTGGTCACAGGAGACTTGCTTCCTGGTCATTGCTAAGAAAGTAAACATCTCCAAAAAAACCCCATTACTGTCAAGGAAAATACTGTGATTTTCTCATTCTTTGATGTTCTTTGGAACCTTGTCTCCATTAAAAAGGGTGACAGAAAGGAATTTTAGAAAATATCCTTAGATATAATGGCAGTGATGTCAGAAGTGGAGAGAAGAAACAATCATCATGTGTCTTGTCACAGAAGTTAGGAAGTACAGGAAACAGTTATGAGGACTTTCAAGAGTGGTTTGTTTTATTGCTTTGTGAATACTGCAGTAGAGAAGGAGGAAGTGAGATATGGATGTGCTAAAATACTAGCCTGGAGGGGTAGGTTTTGCACTGGTAGTATAATGATGTAGATTTGTGAATCAACAGTTGAGCAGATGTGGTGAACAAGAATGTTGAAGATGGGGGTTTTGTTTTTCTGTTTTTGTTTTGCAGAGAACTTGGACCAGAGGATCTGGGGGAAGTACCAGTGTGCTGATATTTATAGGACAAAAATGACATGTCTTGTGAAATTGTTTGATACTACAGTATCAGTCCTGGACAGAATAGTGGAAGGGTTGGCCACATAGTCTCAGAGGGAATGATGAGTGCCATTGACTCTACAGCCAATGTACATTTCCAAGAAATTCCTGTTTAGAATACCACCAGTGGAGGCACGTTGCTATCCCTGGATATTTTGCTTCCTTGTTTTATTCTTACGCAATATTGTGATCTTTTAAAATCTATGTGTTCATAATTCAGAACTTCTTAAAGTTGTGTTATCCATTTCATGTTGAAGGACAAGAGCTTGATTTTAGGCACTGCTGGAATCAGCAATTTTGAAAAAATTACTAGAGCTTTGAAAATTATATCTTCTTGCAGGAGGACACTCATAAGCTCCACATCAAAGGATGCCTACCTCCACCTGCCTTCCTTTGGCTCACTGGGAGCACTCTTCATCTCCTCACCTACCACAGAGCTCCTGTGCTACCTGCTGCTTTCCCTATTTTAAGGAATTAGCAAATGTATCTGTTGCATTTACATTCAGTGATTCCCTGCATTTTGTGAATAAACATGGATTGTACTCATGGCATGGTACTCCTGATAAACTGTCACTGCATGTGCTGCTGTGTTACAGATATGTCTGTGCTGTTCAGAGACCTTGAAACACTGGCTCAATTTACTTTTGCTCTCTAAACAGGCCTGTTTGAGTTATTGGACAGTGTGGATTTTTTTCAAAGAGTTATTGAGCAAGACAGGAGCCTTTAACTTCCACCGAGGGAAGTTGAAGTTCCAAAAGTTACCTTTATGCCTGTGTTTAGGGACCTGGTGTTTGGGGTGCTGTTCATGCCGCTGCTTTAATCAGCAGACCCAAGCCTCTCAGAGCTCCTTTTGTATTTAAGAGATAAAGACTCTGCCTTGTTCTTCTCTCCAAATGCACGAGTTACATACTCATTGTTTCACAGCTTCTTTGGTGACTTGAAAGCTTTCAAAAATATGTTTCTTACATTGTTTCCTCCTCACCTTTGTCTCAATTCCCTGTGTGCAAAATGAGGTTCTTCAGTAGTACGTGAAGAGCTGACTAAACACTGAGCAGTAATTAACTTTTGACTTAAACTCTGTTGCTGATTTTCCAATAGATGGTTGTCAGCAGTAGGGCTGTTTCTAGAAGGGTGCCACAGAGCAGTTCATGGGTACAGATTGGTGTCTGTGTCCTGGAAAGCAGGAATTAAAGGAATTGGTGACCAACAAAGCAGAGGTTCCACTTTAATGAAACAGCTAGACAAAAAGGTGTTTCGAAGCATATATGGAAAAGTGGAATATAATAGTTGAAAGAGATCAATAATCATCTAGTTCAACTGCAAGAATATTTATTTTATATATATTTATTTCATTAAAAATTATTACTGGCACAATGTCAGTGTTCTGGGATCAGCATTTCGAATCCCTCTTGGTTACGAGTTGAAAGGAGCTGTGGTTTGAGGTCTCCCCTATATTCAGAAGCTGAGGGCACAGGGTCTCTTCAGTTGTAAAATGGTTGTAAAATTGATTAGTATGCATCTTCGACAAGACTTTCAGAAAACAAAATCCAGTCTTTATTTGGTCTGTGTGCAGATTTTGTCAAGCTCCCAGCTGCATGATGTCTCTACTCTGCTGGCAGATGACATTATTCCAACCAATTTCCTGATGTTTCAAGGATCACCAGTATTATAATGTGTGCCAGCAGATGTAGTTCTGCTTTCCCCAAGTTAGAATTCCCTGTCCACATGATGTTTAAACCAGAATCACATATACCAATTTGTTCCCAGGAGGCTTAGATGAACGGGACTAGCAAAGGGAAAGTCCCTCTTCAATGTTCTGACTCCCAGTTCTGCAACATCTTCTCTCAGTTTCATGCTGCTCTTATTTCTGCTTCCAGGATCTCCTAACCTGACACAGCCATCTACTCGGTCTCCAGGGTGTCTCTGGTCTATAAATTTGGCCTTATAGCATCTGAGCCACAATGTCATCACTATGGGGCCCCACACATGGACGGCAAGGGAGGAAACAATATAAATTGTGCTGGCCCTTACTTTCTTGTGGTGACATCTGTAGTTGCCAGAAACTTCCAGCCTTTGTTCTGGTCTGGAAATGGTTTCATAATGGGGAGGAAGGCACTTTCTATTCTGAGAGGAGAAAGCAGCACCAAGGAAGGTTTTAATCTTCTGCCACCAGTGCAGAGCAGACAGTTTGCTGGCAGTTGCAGGGGTTGATAAACAGTGCAGTCCTACCCAGTCTGTCACAGGGAGGAGGACTGCAGGAATGGAGCATGCTGTTATCCTGTGGGAAAGGGTCCTTGCTGGAGTGATGCCTAAAGATTTTTGCTTTTTATACATTTTTCATAAATTTGTAGCTTTGTGGACTGTTAATACATAGTTATAACTTCTAGTACTTTTCCTGCCATCTCCCATACTTTAATAAAGCCTTAAGAATACATTCTTGAAATTCTGTTTAGTCTTAACTTCTATGCCTTCCCCTGCAATCATGCACTTTTCCTCTGGTACAGTCCTGCACCCTGAGGTCCTACTATGACAATTGTCTGCTTAGTATTTTTCAAATGCTTTGAGGGAAGGTTCTTGTTTAGGTGCCATTTTGCTTTTTTTATCCCGTCTTGCTGATGCTATTTCTCCATCTTGTTACCCTTATCTGTTAGTAATTCCCATTGCCTTTGCTAGATCCTTTCTCTGCCTTGTTTTTGTTTTCCCAGGGTAAGTATAAATTTAAATTCTGCATTAAATTTGCAAGAATTGCTACTTCCTTCTATCCCTCTTAATTTGATCAATATTTCCATCCATCTTTTCTGCTTATTGAACTGGTCATGTCGCTGATTTTAATATCACCTTGCTTTTTTCTGCTGTTTCTGAAATGCACTTTGTAAGAAATGGATCTGTCTCTGGCACCTTCATGGTCTTCCTGTCTATGTCCCGAGTCCTTTAGCAGCTTCGGTGCCTTTATTGGACATTTCTCAGATCTTAATTGATAACTTATGTTGTTTGAATTGAGTCAGGTGCCAGGGGAGTACTGCACTGCTGCTTTTCCATTGCTGCCTTTCCCTCAACCCTGCTTCCATTCATCTTCTCTTCAGAGCAGTGCTCTGTTCAGATTTTTGGTCTTCTTGTCACCAGATCCACTCTGTCTGCCTTTCTTTTTTCAGTTTCTGGCTCTTTCCCTTTTTCTCGTCAGCCATGGTTCACACTTCTCCACTGGCTTATTCTCTTCATGCTATTATGTTCTCTACCCTTGATTAATTTTCTCCTTCTCTTCCATTACAATCTAAACCCTGGAAGTCCTCAGCCTTTAAAGACTTCTAGGATCTCCTTCACCTCCTGCACTGGCTCCTCCCACTTTCACTTTACCATCTGCCTAATTTAGAATAGTTCAAAGTTTGGCTTATTCCTTGTCCTTCACTTCAGATGAATTTGACCTGTTTTAGCTCATTCCTCAAACTCTTTCCTCCTCTTGTGTTCAGCTGTTTCTTTGTAAGAGCTCTCTGCTTCCTCCCACAGGAAAGGAACAGGAAGTAACTTCTTCTTTCTCTTTGCCTTGTTTCCTTGTTCTCTTTCTTCTCCCCATCACTAATGCAGAAATGTCTTATATTGTTCTTTCCTATTTTGTTATTGTAATCTCAAGTAACACACTCTGAGGATTTCAGGTGCAGAATTTCAAAGAATTTATGTGACTAATCGCTTGCTCTAGAAGGGAAGATGAAGTTTGTAGGTAGTGTTTGTACGAGTAGTGGCTTTGCAGCATACTGAGCTCTGTATCTCAATCTCCAAGGCTACAGGCTGCAGCAAGAGCAAACTAAAACCTGTGATGCACAAAATCACTCAGGCACAAAGTAAGTGCTGTGAGATGTGCTAATTTTCTGTAAACAACACTTAACCCTTATGTTTTGCTTCTTTATTTGAGAAACAATCAATTGTACGAATAAAACAGAAGATCTGCAGTTGTAATATAGATGAAAGATAATGTTTCTCAAAATCACGGAGTTCTGAAAGATTTGTATTGTTCATTCTGTCCAGTGACTGTGACAAAGAGCTAAAGCCACTGCAGGTCCCAGGGTTTCTTAGGTGAGTGGTGCTGAATGTAGCTTTTCTAAGTGCAGGTCTGGACACGGGGTGGAACAGACCTGGGAAAGTGCTAAGAAGAGTCTTTCGCCTTTGAGAGCAATGAAACCAGAAGATATTATTCTTATTCTGTATTAGAATAGAATAGTTCCACTTAGAAGGGACCTGCAAGGATCATCTAGTCCAGTTGCTTGACTACTTCAGGGCTGACCAAAAGTTAAAGCTTTAAGGCATTAAGGGCAATGTCCAAATGCCTCCTAAACACTGACAGGCCTGGGGCATTGATCATCTCTCTAGAAATCTGCGACAGTGTTTGACCAGCCCTTCTGTTAAAGAAATGCTTCCTAATGTCATCTGAACCTCTCTGCTGAGATTAAAAAACAGCACAGGTTTTTCTCATTCCTCTACTGTTGTGCTCCCTACTCGCATGATTTTACTTTGAACACTTTATCAGGTTTGTCAGATCCAGGATGAGAGAAGAGTGTTCAGTTGCTTAAGATCATACTTTGCCTTCATTAAGGAACCACAGAACCTGGAGTGGGACAACCACTGGTATCAATGGAGGCTGGGGATGGAGAGATTAAGAGCAGTCCTGCCAAGACTGAGGATACCAGTGGATGAAACTTTGGACGTGAGCCAGCCGTGTGTGCTGGCAGCCCAGAAAATTCATCAGGTCTGGGTCAGGTTCAGGGAGGAGACCGAGTGAGACCCCACCTGCAGCTCTGGGGACCAACAGCAGAAGGATGTGGAGCTGCTGGGAGTCCAGGAGGCCACAGGGATGGTCTGAAGGCTGCAGCCCCTCTAGTGTGGAGACAGGCTGGGAGGGCTGGGGGTATTCAGCCAGGAGAGGAGGAGGCTCCAAGGATGCCTTGTTACAGCTTTTCCATACTTAAAAGGGCTGATAAGAAAAACAAAGGGACTTTTTACCACGGCCTGTAGTGACAGGACATGGAATAATTGTTTCAAAGAGGGTAGATTTTGATGGGACATAGCAGAGACATGTTCACATAATTAAGGTTGTGTGGTTTTTGTTTGCAATCCATGATAATGTAACACTGAATATTCTTATCCTTGGAGAACTCTAATCCTTGCGTCTTCTTGACCCTTTTGTTTAATTATGTCTTGCAATTATAAGATCTACAGTCTAAACACACGTGTAACTGTAGAGTTTATCTTCAGAACTGTATGATTTAAATGACTCTGAGATGCAGTTGCTAGCAGTCATAAATCCCAAACCAACAAAAAGAGTACTGTGAATTGGACTGTCATCTTGTAAAACACACGCCATAGAACTTCACTGAATTATCTTTTCCTTGATTTAATAGCATACATAAGGGGCGAAAAAAAACCTAACCCACAAACAAAACCCACCAAAATACAAACAAAAAAAAATTAAAACAGAGCAAAAAGAAACCCGAAGCAAAGCCCCACACAAACATGTTTTCACTGAGGAGTTACCAGTCACCAGAAATTTATAACATCGTTAGTTGAGTTGTTCATATTGCTAATTACTTGGGCTGTTAAATTATGTATCCTGCTTCTGAGCTGAATTGGTCTGTTTTGTAAGATTGCATCCAGGACAGCTTTAATTCCCTTACATTCAAGCTAACAGACCAGTAATTGTTCAAAACACTTTCTAAGAAATCTCTCCTAAATATATCTACTCCATTGGATATTTACCAAATATGTTACCTCTAATATGGTAGAATTGATTAAAAATTGTTTCCATTATCAATTGCTGCACTTATGTATGCCCATCCTGTCCATTCTGGAATGGAGACAATGTAAGAATCTAATTTAAATTAAATTCCAATTGTTTCCATCAGAGAAATTAGCATTTCCACACCCTAGTTGCACCTGTGCTGTTAACACCATGCTTCTCAGGTACAGAAATCAGCCTCTTCATTTCTGTGGATTCTAGATTTCTCTCTATTACCTTTCCCAAGTAGTTATTCATAGAGGGAAATCTGATGCCTTAGCCAAGAACAGCAGAGTGTTGGGCCTCAGTTCCACAACAGCAGTAACTACTCAAGCAAAATTGTTTGCAATTTCAGACTGCTAAAATACAGAACAGGAACCAGAGTGCTGAAGAACCACTGCACTAAGAGAGCTGCTGCTACAAAGGGAGCACAGGAGACACCTTGGCTGGCCAGCGTGCTGGAACCTGCCAGCTGTGGCAGTGCACAGTGATTGGGGCAAGATTGCTCTGAGGGAGCTGTGGGTGCTGCTGTGGCGGTGTCTAAGAGGAGGAGGAAGCTTGGAGCAAACAGGCTTGTCTGTGGTTTCTGAGAGAGCTCTTCATGCACAAGCAGTAGTTGAAGCTACTGCTGCAAGGTGAAATGCAATCCACCCAGATTGTCTGTCTCCCCTGCTTTACACTGGGCCATCACTCAAGAAATAAATTTCTGGCTTGTTTGGTCAGTTGTCAGGGTTCAATACTCTCTGACCTGATTCTTTCAGAAAGACCACATGAGGACAATTTATTGTTTGGAAGCAGATCTACTTATTTGAAGACACCTGGCATTACATAGATTTGATTTTAGACATGCTCCAGTTTTTGCACCTTTCCTACTGTACCCTCACCTCATGGACACTGCCAGTAGAGCCCATCAGAGAGGTTTTATAGTCTTGCCTGATGAGCTTCTGAAAAGTGTTTAGATTTTGTAAGGCAGTCAAGGATAAGTGCTATAATCTGGAAATTGTGCCTTGTCTGCTTTGTGGGCTTGTGACCCAGTGGCAATTTAGTGGCTGCCAGAGACTTTCATCTTGAGTAATAGATAAGGCACCGTTCTTGGTCATCAAAGAGAATATCATCGAGGAGAAGAGTATCACAAACTTTGAAATGTTAAAAATAAAATTACACTACAACTTGTGAAAAAGAATATTTAAAGGGAAACTAACACTCTGGCTTCAAAATCAGTGACTCTGTGCACTAGCAGTGGGACTGACATTGTCTGCAATAGTCTCCTAAGGTGTCATTCAATTTAAATGAAAGGAGGAAATAAACATCCCATGCAGGTGTTCATAAAAGTGATGTGAGAAGGGTTTAACCCATCTGGTTACTGGAAGAGTTCAATGCCAGTTTGGATGGGGCTTGGAGCAGCCTGGTCTAGTAAAAAGCATCTCTGTCCATGGCAGGGGGGCTGGAGCTAGATGATTTTTAAGTCCCTTTCAATCCAAAACACTGTGGATTTGTGACTGTTATCCTTCCTGACTAGAGCTTACTAAAGCTGAGCCACCAGCATCTGCTCGTCTCCTCTCCTACACTAAATCATCTCCTTGTAGGAGGCTATTGGGTTGCCTGAGCATGATTTTCTCTTTATAAATCACAGAACGTTCTTAGCTGGAAAGAACCCACACGGATCGCCAAGTCCACCTCTTAAGTGACTGGTCCATACAGGGATTGAACCCACAACCTTGGCATTATTAGCACCATGCTCTCACCAAATGAGCTAAAATCTTTGCTAATTACTCCCAATCACCTTTGTGCCTTCTTGTGTTTGGTAATGCTTTTCAGAAAGGTTTGCTTCATTGCCTTTCTAGGGACAGAGGTGAGGCTGACTGGCCTGTAGTTCCCTGGATCTTCCTTTTTCCCCTTCTGGAAGATAGGAGTGATATTTGCTTTCTTCTGGTCATAGGGAACCTCCCTTCATCACCATTTCCTCTCAAAGAAAGTCACAAGTGGCCCCAAAGCCATGTTACCCAGCTCCCTCACTACCCATGGGTGCATCCTCTCAGGTCTCTGTTAAAAGTGGTCCCTATGTCAGTGTGCTCCACTGAAGGTGTGTATTCCTTGCTCTCAAGCTTCCCTTGGGTCTCAGAGACCCGCAGTTCCTGAAGGCTGCTGTTCCATGTCCTTCATCGCTGGGGTGCTTGCCCTGTTTGGTCATGGGTCCATGTTCTCCCTAGTCTTCCTCTTGCTACAGACATATCTGCAGAAGCCTCTCTTATTGCACTTCACATCTCTTGCCATGTATTTGACTTCACATGGGCTTTGGTTTTCCCTACCCCTTTCCTGCTTGCTTGGATAACACCTCTATATTCCTCCTAAATCACCTGTCCTGTCTCTCATCTCACAGCACTTCTCAGAGGCCTGAGTTATTCCGGGATATTTAAGAATTATTAAATTGACTCATAAACCAAATTTTTGTCCTACTTCTGCATCAGTTATGACTCTTAAATTTATGTAAAACAGGATCAGCAAAGTAGTGTTTTTCAGCCTGATTCTGTTGTTGGGGGAGCAACAGGGCTGGGATTAAACCCGGAGGGCTGAGTAACTTTTAAAGTGACTGGTAGGCTCATAGGTGCACTTTTAAACTAGGGGATATTTTGGGATTGTGACTTGGATTAGATCATGTGATGTTACCTAGTGGTCACATCTTTGTCAAATTATGTGCATCATGGCAGCTTAAAGTGCAAGGTAACAACCTATTATTTTGGGGTATTTAAGTAGGTCAAACACGATACGTTAGCAGGCATCCTGGTCAGTGTCTGGGGCTCATACCCAATGCTACGCCACAGAAAAATAATATTAATGAAATCAGGATTGTGTCAGACACAAACTCCCACAAGATGGAGCTCCACCATACCAGTTCATTCTGCCTTCCTCTGGGCTGACTGTCCTTGTCTCTGTGTGTCTGTGTGTGTGTGTCTGTGTGTCTGTGTGTGTGTCTGTGTGTGTCTGTGTGTGTCTGTGTGTCTGTCTATTTCTGTCTGTGTGTCTGTCTGTGTGTGTGTGTGTGTGTGTGTGTGTCTATGTGTGTGTCTGCATGTGTCTGTGTGTCTGTGTGTGTGTCTGTGTGTGTCTGTGTGTGTGTCTGTGTGTCTGTGTGTGTGTGTGTCTGTCTGTGTGTGTCTGTGTGTCTGTGTGTGTGTCTGTGTGTGTGTGTGTCTGTCTGTGTGTGTCTGTGTGTCTGTGTGTCTGTGTCTGTGTGTGTCTGTGTGTCTGTGTGTCTGTGTCTGTTTCTGTCTGTGTGTCTGTCTGTGTGTGTGTGTCTGTCTGTCTGTCTGTCTGTGTGTCTGTGTGTGTGTGTGTGTGTGTGTGTCTCTGTGTGTCTGTCTGTCTGTGTGTCTGTGTGTCTGTGTGTGTCTATGTGTCTGTGTCTGCCTGTGTGTGTCTGTCTGTGTGTCTGTGTCTGTCTGTCTGTGTGTCTGTGTGTCTGTCTGTGTGTCTGTGTGTGTCTGTCTGTGTCTGTGTGTGTCTGTGTGTCTGTGTCTGTGTCTGTGTGTCTGTGTCTGTGTGTGTCTGTGTGTCTGTCTGTGTGTGTCTCTGTGTGTGTGTGTGTGTGTGTCTGTGTGTGTGTCTGTGTGTCTGTGTCTGTGTCTGTGTGTCTGTGTCTGTCTGTGTCTGTGTCTGTGTCTGTGTGTCTGTGTCAGTGTGTCTGTCTGTGTGTCTGTCTGTCTGTGTCTGTGTCTGTGTCTGTGTGTCTGTGTCTGTGTCTGTCTGTGTGTCTGTCTGTCTGTGTCTGTGTGTCTGTCTGTGTGTCTGTGTCTGTCTGTGTGTCTGTCTGTGTGTCTGTCTGTCTGTGTCTGTGTGTCTGTGTGTCTGTCTGTGTGTCTGTGTCTGTCTGTGTGTCTCTGTGTGTCTGTGTCTGTGTGTTTGTGATCCTCTGCACAGACAATTCCTCATGCCTATTTGTGGTATCTGATATATGCTTCCAGCATATTTGCACAGTCTGGTCAGTGTGGCATTGCTCCCATTTGCTGCTGGCATCTGCAGTCCAGAGTATTTGTGGGGTGTTGTTGCATCCCAGTGCGCAACAGTTGTGGATGATAAACATGGTTTTCAGAGGGAAAAAGAAGGTCACGGCCTTTCCATTTTTTTTTTCGCTCTAGAAATCATCAGATCTTGCTTCAGACCTGCCGCTCCATGGCAGACCAGAGCTTGGACCAAAGCTTAAGCCTAGAGAAATTTGGTGTAAGTGGGCAATTCCTGGACAGTACCCTCATCCCTGCAGAATTCTCCTTAGTCCCAGCTGCTGGGCAGAAGAGTCCAAGGCAGTCTGCAGCATGTGGGTGAGATTTGACTCTACTGATCTCAGAGCCTTTCCTTCCTGAACAAACATTTTCCATTCTGAAATAATCACCTCCCTATATATAGAAAACTTGTCCAAAGCAAAAGCCATGCTCTTTAGGAAGGGATAATTTTTAAATGGTTTTCTTCCTTTCACCAGAATCAGCAGGTCCTTTGCTATCAGGCTTGTACCTGTTTGGGAGCACTGCTGACCAAAGGCATGTGTCACCTCATGCAAAAATAACCTGGATTTCCCCTGCAGCCCCAGCGCCCCCAGCCCCCAGCCCGCGGATTCCAGGGCTGTGTCTGTAATCACAATCCACAGCGTTTCGGAAACCACCCCCCCATCTTGCTTCCTCCCAGCTGATTTTCAGGGGAACAGAAGGAGACTTGTTTGCTACCAGGGAGGAAGTCCAGGCCTTAGCAAGCAGCTTTCTAAGAGGCACCGGTGAGAGCAGTGTGCTTCAGACAGCGCTCACTCGCAGAACTGCTGCCAAATGAGGTCACCCTGCTGCAAACGTGGATGAAGAGATTTCAGAGCAGGAGAATGGAAGAAGCCAGTACAGGAAGTGGAGCAGTCAGTAGCACAGGGCTCGGCTCAGTCAACTCACCCTCTGGAAATGCTGATTTCAGTTTTGTCTTGGCTCACAGATGAACATATATTAGATGGTTTCCTTCTCATCATTATCTCATTCCCTCTTCTCATACAACCATCCCTTGGTTTGACACAGCTCAGCCATCTCTTTGGGAAGGGTTTCATGGGGCAGGCAGCACACGGGTTCAGAGGGCAGCTCAGAACTGGATGACACTGTCCATGTCCCCTGGGAATTACAAAGCTCACAGAAGCTCTGGGTCAGACTACCTCTTGAGAAAGGTCACAGCCTTGTAGAACTGGAGAACACCAGGTTGGAAGTGATCTCAGGGGTCATGTGGTGCAAGTTTTCTGGGCAAAAGCATGGTCCATATGAGCTGGCCCAGCACCCTTATTTAGCCAAGATGTACAGCTTTGACTGCTGGGAATCTGTTATGTCTTTTTCATGGTTATTCTAGTGATTAATTCCTCTTTCCACTGAACTACTGCTCTTTCCTTTCAGTTTGTATCACTTCAGTTCCACGTTCTTGCTCCTGTTGCACCTTTATTTGCTAGATTGAAACATTATACTTAGAGATCCATAGAAATCATTACTTTTTAAAATCTTACTAAAGGTCTTCACATGGAACCTTGTTCCTTGGATCCAACTCATTCTTATGACTCTTCTCTGGACATTTTGAGTTATCTACAGTCTTTATAAATATTGAATATTAAGTTTGCATCCCTAAAACTGCAGTAACAGAATTTCCCTGTTATTCTGTGTTCTTCTGTTTATTCAGTTTATATTTCCTTGAAGATCATTAGTGAAGATACTAAAAGATACTAAAAACATTGACAGAAATTATTATTATTATTATTATTATTATTATTATTATTATTATTACTCCTTGGTAGGAAGTTTATCTGCTTAATAGGAAGAATGTACTGTACAGATAGACTGAGAAAAACAGTCTATATTGTTTGGTCTATAGGGGCCTGTAGGTTGAATATGAATCACGTAAGAGTATATTGTGAAAACAAAATAACAACATATGAGATAGTATAAACAGGAATATGACTTGCAGGATGCATGAACTAACATTTCTGGCTCTCCTTTGCTATGATCAGGCCCACAGCCACAGTACTAGTACTAGTGCCAGTACTAGCCAGTGCACCCCAGAGAATGTAGAAAGATTTGCAAACTTCCAGAGGAGACAATTAGAGGTTCAGAAAACAAAATGTGGAAAGATCAAATGCTCTGGGCAATTTAGCTTAGAGAAGAGTGAAAAGATATGATGACCACCTTGATTTGTAAAGGACAGTTGCAAAGAGAACAGTGTTCTACTTCCAGTGTTCATGTACAAGAAATAACGTTTAAATAATAGTAAAGAAAATTTAGCACTGGATGGTTTGACTGGCAGATTCATGAAATCTTCATTATGGGTGGACTTTTAGAACTAGCTAGGTGCACATCTGCAAAGTATGGCAGGTACTCCTCAGTTCAGCTGAGGTCTCTTTGAGGTGAGGGAATGAATCATCTGACAGCCCTAGATCTTTCTTCTTCTGTTTAAAACCTGCCTCTACTATGCTGTTTGGAAAATAACTGCCAGAGCTTCACCAAATTTCCAAGAGTGTAAACATTCTCATCAACAAATGGGATTCTACCTGCTCTACCTCAAAAACATCTCACATGCAGCCCAGAGAGAGGACTTTACATTCAGGGCTTCAAGAACAGCCCCTATGGCACAGAAATATGCTTGTTGTGAGAACAGGAGCTCTGTGTCCATCCAGACAAGCAGGGAATGCAGAAGAACTCTTCCACTGGGATGTTCAAAGCTCTCTAGTTGGGTTAGATCCAGAAGCAGCTCACAGGAGCATTTCCTCTTGTCCTGGCTGTGAATACAGAGGTGCATGGCTGGAGATAGCAGCTCCATTTGTAGGTGAAATGATCCTGCAGCTCTTTCTCTATCCATGGATTTAATGGATTCTCTTTCATGGATTTCAAGGGAATTCTACATGGAAGAGGCAAACTTGGGATCTGACATGAAAAAGACTTTCTCCTGTCTTAGGGAGAGCTGTCCCCTCACTTTCCCTCCAGCCCCAGTCAAGTATGTTCCTAGCAGGTGCCTTATTTTATTTTTAACCTCCATTCTGCATGGAGGAAGCCTTTGCTTGCTACAAACATCCGGGAATCGGAGCCTGAGCACATCCTAGAAGGATTTCCTGTTTGGGACTTGGAGCCAGACTTCAGCCTGCACAAGCAGAAGCATTTGAGCAGCCAGCTGAGTCCTGCCATGCTGTGGGCCAGAGGACTCCCATCTGCCTCAGGAGCAAGTTGCCATCTAGCAGGAAGGTGCCAAACTGCCCAATCACTCCCCACCTGCTTGGGATGAGGATAGGGGCACACAAGTCCAGTCTGGGCAGGGCTGTGCCTGACTCTGGCTGCAGGGTTGGTGTGGTGTGGCAGAGCAGCATCGTGAGGGGTGGTGCCACAGCATCCCATCGTGTTTGCCTGCAGCTCCTGGAGCACGCAGGGAGTGTGTTTTCTGTGCTCAGCTCAGCTGAGCTTGGGCTCAATTTGCCATATTTTATCATCTCCTACATTATTTCAATTTTGGGAGTTCACCAAAGCACTGATTGAATATGACTACCAGTAGTGGTCAGCCCTGAGTAGGCGAATCGTGTGCTGCTGCTCTTGCTTGTGTGTCACAGCTGCTCTCCCAAAGCACCGCTCAGCTTAACCTCTTCCTGCATATGCACGTCAGAAGGACTGTGGAAGGCCTCTCTGAATGTCCAAGCACACATTATGGGTCTGTTCTCCCCTCTCTTGCAAAGTTGCTCCCATAATGAATTTACTAGAAGACCAAAAGGAATCCATTAATTTCTATCTTTGAGTAGAGGGGGCGCTTGAGAACCAATTGCAAGTCTGAGAGGAGGGTTCTTTGATGATCTGGGGTAATGCCAGGGGGCTGAGAACTAACAAAATCATTGGTACTGAAGGAAAGACTGAAGGGACTGACCTAGGAAAATGCAGATTGCTTGCAATAGTATAAAGAATTCAAAGCACATTTTGAAGGGAAATGTTAATTTGAAAACATGGCAGTAATGTGATAGACCCTGTGCTCTTCAACATCTTTATGAATTACTTGGATGCAGGAATGGAAGAGATACTAAGCAAATTTGTTGTTGATGTAAAACCAGGAGGAGCTGTTGACTCCTTTGAAGGCAGGGAGGCCTTGCAGAGAGATCTGGACAAATTAGAGGACAGGAAAATCACCAACCAGATGAAGTTCAACAAGGGCAAGTGCCAGGTTCTGCACCTGGGATGGGGCATCCCGCATATACATACAGACTGGGAAGTGAGATGCTGGAAAGCAGAGCCGTGGAAGGAGACCTGGTCAGCAGAAAGCTGAATAGCCAGCAGTGCCCTGGCAGCCTCGAGGGCCAGCCCTGTCCTGGGGGCATTAGGCACAGCATGGCCAGGGAGGGGATTGTCTCACCCTGCTCTGCACTGGGGTGGCCTCACCTTGAATATTGTGTGCGGCTTTGGTCACTGCAATGTAAGAAAGATGTTAAACTATTAGAGAATCTCCTGCCATGTGAGGAGCAGCTAAGGGCACTCAGTCTGTTCAGCTGGAGAAGAGACCTCAAAGCTGTGTACCCTCATGAGGGGACGAGCAGGGGCAGACACTGATCTCTGGGGAGCCCAGTGACAGCACCCACGGGAATGGCCTGAGGTTGTGTCAGGGCAGGTTTAGGTTGGATATTAGGAAAAGGTCCTTGAGCTGGAGAGTGGTTGGGCACTGGAACCCAGGTCATAGGCAGTGGTCATAGCACCAAGCCTAACAGAGGCTTCAAGGAGCATTTGGATAATACTCTCAGGCACATGGTGTGACTCTTGGGGATGGTGCTCTGCAAGCCCGGCAGTTGGTCTTGATGATCCTTGTGGATGTTTTCCAACTCAGCATATTCTGTGATTCTGTGATTTTGCCAAATTATGCCAGAATAGCACATTAGACACCTTGACAAGTGGCTTTTTTGGAGCCAGGATCAACTTTTCGGTTGAGCAGAATATCTGAACTGTGGTGCTATAGTAACACGTGAGAAATTATTTACTCAACTGATGAAGACAGATATTAATATAAAAACTCTAAAATGTGGAAGATTGGCAAAAAAAACCCAACCCAAACAAACAGTAAGTTAGGAGTTTTATGCTTGAGGAAATGCACAGCCTTTTCAAGGTCAGTTTTGGAGCTCATTTATTTCAATTTTTTTCAGTAAAGACCTCAGAAGAAAAAAAGTACATGGATAAGGTAGCTCAGTGACACAAAGTCAAGAGGCATTGTGAGTATAGAGGGTGACTGGAACATCATAAAAGCAGAAAGCTATTACTAAGGAGTAGCATAATAGAAATTGACTGAAAATCATCAATTCATAGTAGGAGAATTCCTGTGGTTGACAGGATTGTCCAGAATTGAATAATCCAGCCTCTTACGTGAAGAGAACCAACAATACCAGATCAGATCAGCCTCGGAAACTTGCAAGGGGATGAGATTCACTACTCTGTGAGTAGCTTTTTCCAGTGCTACACTACTCTCCTGGTGAAAAAAACATTCTCTAATCCTCATTCTGAATCTCTCAAGGTGTAAGTGTGATCATTGTTACTGTGCTACTGTCTGGTTTTGGTTCCATCATCTTTGTAGCCTGCTCTTGAGGCAGCAGCAGGATGCTGCTAAACAGTCCTATTGCTTAAGCATCACCAGACCAAGAGAGCCCAGCTTCTTCAGAGTTTTGTTATAAATTGATCAGATGTCCCAGACCACTACCTACCTCCCACAATTTTTCAATATCCTTCATGAACAGGGAGAGACAAAAATGTATAGAGGGTTCCAGATGTGGCTTCACTATATCCCAGTTCAAGGGGGATGATTATTTCCCTTGATCTGCTGCTGACCTTTCTCCTGGTGCAGTGCAGGAAATTGTTTGCCTGATTTACAATGACAGCATCCTATTGACTCTTCATTCCACATTCATCCCTACCCTCGTGCTCTTTTCAGCAGGACTGTGACTTAGGACATGGTTTCCAACCTGTAAGCAATTTGGGGTTATTCTGACTCCAGTGCAGAACTTTGTATTTCTCCTTATTGAACTCCATGAGGTTTCTGCTAACTCCTTTCTCTGAGTTTCTAGACACCTCTCTGGACTAAAATGCCACATATCAGTGACCTCCTCCCAGTGTCATCTCCAGACTTGAACTCCATGTTATCACAGAGTATCAACAAAGACACTGAGCAATAAATGGCACTGGCTCCTAAATCTATGCTTGGCATATTTTGTTGGCTGTTAGGCACCAACCCTGTATTGTGTCATGGATCACACTACCCTTACAGCCCAGAGGTGCAGCCAGTCTTCAGCCCACTAATGTTCTATTCACTCAGACCATATGTCCTCAGGTTGTAAACTAAAACTCAGTGGGAGCAGCTGTCAATGCTGTCAAGGCACTTTGCATCTACTGCTTTTCCACCATCCATATAGCCCATCATTTTGTCAGAAAAGCTAATTGGGCAGTTCAGGCATGATCTGTGCTTACTAAATCTATGCTGACTATTCCTGATCGCCTCTTTGTTCTCCATATGGTTAGAAATGGATTCCCAGACGATGCAGTCCATGAGTTTTCCAGGTGTGGTGATGACCTTGAAAAACCGGTCGTTCCCTAAGTTCCTTATTTCCTTTCTTAAAGGTGAGTGTAATGTTTGAATAATACAATCATAGCATGGGATGTTGGAAGGAACCTTTAAGGCTCACCTCCTCCAACCCCCCTGCAATGAGCAGGAACATCTTCTACTGCACCAGGTGACTCAGAGCCCCATCCAACCTGACTTTGAGTGTTTCCCCACCCTCACTATAAACATTTCTTCCTTATACCTAGTCTGAATCTACTGGGTTTTTTTTAGACCTTCATGTCCTGTCATTACAGGCCCTGCAAAAAATTATGTCCCCAACTTTGTCGTAATCCCCCTTTAAGTTGTGGAAGGGGCTCTAGGATCTCCCCAGAGCCCACTTTCTCCAGGCTGAAGAACCCCAACTCTTTCAGCGTGTCTTCACTGGAGAGGTGCTCCAGATGTCTGATCATTACTGGGGCTCTTCTCTGGATCAATCCAACAGGTCTGTGTCTTTCTTTTACTGAGGACTCCTGGAGCAGTGCTCCAGGTAGGGTCTTTCCAGAGTGGAGTAAAGGAGAGGAATTATTGCCCTGGTCCTGCTGGCCACACTATTGCTGACAGAAGCCAGTTGCTCTTAGCCTTCTTGCGCACCTGGGCACATGCTGTCTCACGTTTAGCCACTGTCAAACAACACCCCCAGGTCCTTTTCCAGCTTTCCAGCCACTCTCTTCCCAGTCTGAAGTGCTGCCTGAGGTTGTGGTGATTTAAGTCCAGGACCCAGAACATGGCCTTGTTGAATGTCATACATCAACTGATCAGCCCATCAATCCAGCCTATCCAGATCCCTCTGCAGAGCCTTCCTACGCTCCAACAGATCAACGATCCTGCCCAACAGGGCTGAACCCATCAGCCTTCTCCTCATTCCTTGTCATCAGTTTGCCAGTCATGTTTATCAGCAGGGTACGCTGTCTTTGACATTTCTTTTCTGGCTGACACACCTGCAGAAACTCTTCTTATAATTCTTTGCATTTTCACCAAGGTCAGCTCCAGTTGTGCCTTAGCCTTCCTCACAACTTCCCTACACAGCTGGGCAAGGTCCCTATGCTCCTCTTGGGGTACCTCTTCCTGTTTCCACTGCTGTGCGTTTCCACCTTGCTCTTTAGCTTAACCAGCAGGTCCTGACTCAGTTGTGCCAGTTTCTCACTTTCCTTGCCTGATTTCTTACACATGCGGCTTGAGAGCTGTTGTACTCTACACAAAATGTCATTAAAGGTCTATCAGAGAAATAAGAGACATGATAGCTAAGTCAAGGCTGAAGTTGTTGAAACTGGAACAGGCACAAGTTTGTAAGGACCATCTGACCATCTCAGAGCACACTGAGCCGTGGCCTTTAGCAGATGATCTTAGCAATGGACCCTAGTCAACAGCACCTTCTCCACTAAGAAATCAAAGAAGGTCCAGCAGTGGTTATTGTCTCTAGGGGGCTGCGTGGCTCCAACATGGACACACTGACACTGCTGAGACCTGTCTGGAGCAGAGAAAAGCTGCCCAGGTGGCCAAGCCAAGATGAGGACCCAGTTGCTGTTGGAGATGCCTGGACAGTCATCAGTCTTGGATTTTTCCCTGGCACAGACTGGTGGAGCCCCAGTCTCTTGTAGCACAGGCACATCGGGTGAGCATCTTCCAGTCTGGACCTTGGGAGCCCTGATGTGAGTCAAGGTGTTGGCAGGTCACAGGTACTTGAGCTCAGGGTTATCTGCGGAAGAAGCAACTGCGATGGAGAGGAAAGAATGGCCTGTGATCATGTCCCTACATGCCATCAGCGTCTCTCACAGCCTCATTTCATCCCCTGCCCAGCCCTCTCCCTGCCCGGTCTCGTCCCGCTCCCGCTCCTGCCAACCCCTTCCCATTTTCTCGGGCTCCTGGCGCCCACCGCTTCCTTCCATATTTCGGTACCCCAGGTCCAGCCCTTCCTCCCTCTCCGAGCAGATCCTGCTCCCCGACCCCATACCGGCCCACCGCCCGCAGCCCCGCTCGCCCGCCCGGGGCCGCCTCGGGGCCGCGATCCGCCGGCGCGCTCCGGTGCGGGGCGGGGAGGGGGCGGCGGAGGGAGCGGGGGGCTGAGGGCGGCGCTGGGTCGGGTTTCAGCAGGAGCCTTTCAGCGCC
>JAOTBB010000001.1:55782-85933 GCA_025629985.1 Chamaetylas fuelleborni
GCGGCCGGACCGGGCTCGCTGGCGGCCCCGGCGCTGGCAGCTGCCGGCCGGGCCGGGACGGGACGGGACTGGACCGGGCGCTCCCGGTGCCGCTGCAGGGCAGACCTGCCGAGGGGAGGGCGCTCGGCGGAACCGTGGAGGCGCCGGGCGGGGGCTGCGAGCCCGGGCGGAGCGGGGAGCGGGGCTGGCAGAACGCCGGCACCGAGGCCACCCGGTGCGGGACGTCCGGCAGCGCCGGGGACGGGGACAGGGAGCGGCGGCTGGGGAGCTCCAGGAGAGAGCGAGCCCCGACAGCCGGCGGCTCCAGCGTACGGGGGACAGGCGAGGCCCCGCAGCGCGGTGGCGATGGGCACAATCTGGCAGGGGCCGATGAGGCGCGGGGATGTCCCGAGACTGGGACTGTGGGAATTGGCTCCGGCGCGGAAATATTTCGTTAGACTTTCCTTTGTAGGGGATGCGTTCTGAGAGACAGGAGAGCCCGCGGGGAGCCCCACGGTGGCACAAAAATGGGATTCACAAGGAGGCAGTAGGGGCTTAACTGCATCCGCAGGAAAGGACTGGCACCGTCGCTCTGACTGCTCGGGGCCCGTATCAGAGGGTGATGAGGCTGTGTGGCCGGGCTGGGAGCGAGCAGAAGGGTGCTGGACCTGAGGGCCCAGGTGGGAGATGGTAGGAGAGCCAGGAGGCACGGAGGTGGCTGTAGGTAGTGCTAGGCTGAGTAGAGGCTGAAAGCCAGTATTTAGCCCAAGGCTGCACTGCAGGCAAGTCGGGGCTGTGCATGGTTCCGAGGGCAGATCATCTGAAACTAGAGAGAGTCTGTGTAAATGTACAGGAGGAAAGCGTATTCCAGGTCAGTGATCAGTGTTCAGCAAAGATTAAACGGGTTTCCTCTTCTGGACTGGAGTCTGAAAAACATCATTACACGAGTCATGGCCTCTCATGTCAGACCTAGGGTATGGCATCAGCAGCATCTGCAGCTTTCATGGAGCCTTTGCACAGCAAGCACTCTGACATCTGTTTGTGGCATGCACAGTGGGTGCCGTCTTTCCAGATCCTCTGCTGGGGCTGCTGTGAGCCCACTTCCCCTTTCTCGTGGCTGACACAAAGGCGCCTTGCCACTGGCAAGGGTGCACACAGTGGTCCCAATGTAGTTCCATATCTTTTTTCTTCCAAAATGTCACACATCTGCTAAGTGTAGGCTGGGCTCCCCTGGTGCCCCAGCCTGTCAGCCCTAGGCTTAGATGGATGTTGCAGCTCGCTCCATTTTAGCTGCCCTTCCTGTCAACCTCGTCACCATGGCTCTGGACCTCAAAGACCTTTGTGAAGAGATTCTCATCCCAGCAGTTTTCTTCAGAGACTCCTGCTGCCGTTCTTCACAAGGGATCTGGGTGCCCGGTGGTGGGAGGGACAGAAAGGGAGCGGGGCAGTGTGGCTCACGTTACACGGACCGGCCAAGCCAGCCCCTGCACTGAGCTCTCTGCTAACTGAAAGCAGCTGTTCAGATTTTGTGACTCTGCATCCACTGAGGTCACTGCTGTTTTCCTCTGACCCAAGCCTGCAGACCTCATTGTAACAGGGATCTGCTGGTACCAAGGATGCCTTCTGCCCACCTCTGACTGGTGCAGCCTAATAACTGTTCAGTTGCACCTTTTGCTGAAAGGTAGGCTTGCTGTGAAACTCTCAATTGCATCTGGGGAGGATCGAACTGAAGAAGCTTACACAGGCTTTCATCACCCGTTTTCCAGCCCAGAGACCCTAATTTTTGTTCCCAGCTGCTCTTCACACTCCCCGGATTCGCTTTTCAAGTTTCTGTTCTCCCCTCCAGCAGCCCACAAAGCCTCACTGGCTTCTCAAGAGCAACATTACTAATCGAACCAGGTGGGCTTTTCCCCATATCTATGCCCTGATTTCCTCCAGACACTACCCACAACTGTTAGCTCCATCCTGTCCTTAGTCACTGAGGTTGCCCCAGGGAATCTTGGCCCCTCTACCTGCTTTTCTTCACCGTTTTTTTTGGGTGTGGTTTGTTTTTGTTTTGTTTTTTTTTTTTTTTTGG
Organism: Chamaetylas fuelleborni; assembly: GCA_025629985.1. Taxonomy (NCBI): domain Eukaryota; kingdom Metazoa; phylum Chordata; class Aves; order Passeriformes; family Muscicapidae; genus Chamaetylas; species Chamaetylas fuelleborni. The sequence goes on from JAOTBB010000001.1 coordinate 57,839, forward strand.
GTTTTTTTGGGGTTTTTTTGTTTTGTTTTTTTTGTCTAAGCTCCTGCCAACCTTTTAAGCTCCTCTGCCCTGGCCCTTCCCATGACCTGAGCATCCAATGGAGCACCATTGGAATGGTGCAGTCTCATCACAGAAGCTACCTCAGACCCCATTCCCCCAGCACTGCATGTTCTGGGGATAGGCAGTTACCCCTCCACCTGGGAAATCAGAACTAGCTCAAACAGAGAGGCAGACCTGTCTAGGAGCACTGAGTTAGTGCAGGTTCCCAAACCGCAGCCCACAAAATTATCTTCTATTGACTTCAGGTCCTAGGACATTGTGAGGGTTCTTACCTGCTGGGTGCAAGGAGAGCATGTGGATTTACCTTAGGATGTGTGGACAGGCCTCAGACTGGATTCCCACTGAAGTCGACATTTTTTTATGGGTAGAAAATACTTTGAAATTATTTTGTTTCTGTCACTAACTCAGGACTTCCACAGGAAAAAATTAAATCTAGACAGCTGCTCCGAGGTGGGAAAGGAGGTCCAAGAATACCATCATATGTTCCCTGGAAAGGGTTAACACTGCCACAGGGTTCTTTGGTCAAGGGCTGATATTCTTAGTCCCCAAACTAGGCATTGCCAGCCACCTCCATCCCCCAAGACAGGGAGGTTCTTGCTCCTGCATCTGACATGAGCGGCTCCTGAGTGTGGTTATGGGACCAGCAGCAAATGCTTTCAAGAGAGTCCAAGTGTGAGCTCATGCTGCCGCCATCCCTGCAGACCACGAAGCCTCGTTCGCTGGGGCTGAGCGAGTGTAGGGGTTGGTGTTCTTCGGCAGCTCCTTGGGGCTGGGTTATCCGGGCAGTTCTCGGGAGGGATGGGCAGTGCAGGGGGCTGCAGCCTGCGGGCACAGGGAGTGTGTCCGGAATGTCTGCTGTGTCCGGCTGCAGTGCTGCAGGAGCTGTGGCTGGCTGTGCGTCCCTCCCCCACTGCTGCAATGAAATGCAGTTACGGGGGAAAGGGAGGGAAGGAGTCGGAGCCAGCAAGGAGCAGCGAGAAGGAGACAAAGGAGGGGAGTGAGCAGCGGAGGGTGTGGGACGGAGCAGCTGGCAGCTCCGAGGGAGTCGCTGCGTTCCTGCTGCACTGCCACCGCCCTCCATGGTACCGGCTTGGGGCACCCGCAGGTCTCCGTGCCAGCCCAAACAATGAGCATGGTCCGATTTTATCCCGGGCATTCCCAGCTGTGGGCACATCCTTTGCAATGCATCCTTTTTGATTTATTGTTCACTGGATGGAAGCCCACTCTAGTTCTGTGCTCCTTCCCAGGGACACCAGATTTGCACTTCGTGGGTTTTTGGCACCTCTGTCCCTGAGGACCTGAAAGACACACTGCTGCGGAGAGAGGGGGGTGGGGGTAGGGTCTCAACCAGTGACTCCCGAGCTATCTCGTAATTTGAGACCAGCTTTTCTCAGGGTGGAGAAATGCAAGGCTGCTGTTTGTCCAAAAACCTCTGTCCTCTAGCAGGCAGGCTCTGACTCTCCCAGGAAGCATTCAGCTGTTAAAGACATGGGGGCATGCTGCTCTGGGGCAGCTGATGCCAGTGCTGCCAGGCAGGCAGTGGCTGGAAAGAGCACTTGAGGATGCAGGAAGCGCCTGTGTGACAGCTGCTCGCCTCGGTGCACTGTCAGGTGTGACCTGCTGGGCTCACTCCAGGTGCTGTCCCAGGCCTTTGTTCTGGGCAGTCTCTGACACATTGTCCCATTTGCTTCTTGTGAGGCGATACATGGTGATCGGGCAGCAGGTACCCCCGGCCTCCCCTCTGCAGGCTGTTTTCTGTCCTTCCTTTGCTCCCTCTTTACCAGTATCCTCTGGTCTGCATTCCAGGCAGGATTAAAGCAAACTCTGCAAAGGAGATCAAGCCACCCTCTGCTCTGCTGCTTGCCAGCCATGGAGCAAATGAAGAGGTCAACAATGCTTCTGCTGGAGCTGCTTATTCTTGGGGGCCTGAGAGCAGGAGTGGGCTCTGCTGTCCTGGGCACCCTGGATCTACAAATAGATGAGGAGCAGCCGGCTGGCACCATCATTGGGGACATCAGTGCTGGCCTACCCCCTGAAACTAGTGCCTACATGTATTTCATCTCAGCACAGGAGGGCAGCGGCGTCTCCACTGACTTGGGGATAGATGAGAATACTGGGATCATCAAAACAGCTCGTGTCCTGGACCGGGAGACTCGGGACCGCTACAGCTTCATTGCTGTCACCCCAGAGGGCATCACGGTAGAAGTGAACATCCAAGTGAATGACATCAATGACCACGCCCCAGCATTCCCCAAACAGCACAGCACCTTTCAGATCCCAGAGCACACACCCATTGGCAGCAGGTTTCCCTTGGACCCAGCCTTTGATGCTGACAGTGGCCTCCTGAACACGCAAGGCTATACGATTAAGGGAGGGAATGTGGGGCAGGCCTTCCGCCTGGAAACGCGCCGAGGACCCAACGGGGTGCTGTATTTGGACCTGGTGGTCAGCAGCGTTCTGGATCGGGAGAACCGTTCGTCGTACTCACTGCTGTTGGAAGCCTACGATGGTGGTTCTCCTCCCCGGAGCACCCAGATGACACTGGATGTGTCCATTCAGGACATCAACGACAATGCCCCCAGCTTCAACCAGAGCCGCTACCATACACTCATTTCAGAGAATCTCAAACCTGGCAGCAGCATCCTGCAGGTCTTTGCCTCTGACGCAGATGAAGGTGACAATGGGGATGTGATTTATGAGATCAACCGACGGCAGAGCGATCCTGACCAGTACTTCACCATTGATGCCCGGACCGGAGTCATCAAGCTCAACAAGGGTCTAGACTATGAAGTGAGGAAGGTGCATGAGCTGGTGGTGCAGGCAAGGGATAGAGCTGTCCATCCTGAGGTCACCACAGCCTTTGTCACTATCCATGTGCGTGACTACAATGACAACCAGCCCACCATGACTATCATCTTTCTGAGTGAGGATGGCTCCCCACAGATCTCCGAGGGAGCCCAGCCCGGACAGTATGTGGCACGTATTTCTGTGTCCGACCCAGACTATGGAGAGTACTCCAATGTCAATGTCACACTGGAGGGAGGAGATGGAAAGTTTGCCCTCACTACCAAGGACAACATCATCTATCTGATCTGTGTGGACCAGCTTCTGGATCGGGAAGAAAGAGACTCCTATGATCTGCGGGTGACAGCTACTGACTCAGGGACACCCCCGCTCCGGGCAGAATCAGCCTTTGTGCTGCAGGTGATGGATGTTAACGACAATCCACCGCTCTTTGACCAGCAGGAGTACAAGCAGAGCATCCCTGAGGTGGTGTACCCTGGCAGCTTTGTCCTGCAGGTGACAGCTCGTGACAAGGACCAGGGTCCCAATGGGGAGGTGCGGTACAGCATCCTGCATGGCCGAGACACCCACTCCAGCTGGTTTGCCATTGACCCTGCCACTGGCATCATCACCACTGCTGCCCCACTGGATTATGAGAAGGACCCTCAGCCTCAGCTCACTGTGCTGGCCACAGACCGGGGAACCCCTGCCCTCTCCTCCTCAGCTGTGGTGCACGTGGCCTTGCAGGATGTCAATGACAATGAGCCAGTGTTCAGGAGTAACTTCTACAATGTGTCTCTGAAGGAGAACACCCCTGTTGGGACCTGCTTCTTGCAGGTAGGTACAGGTGCTGAGGCCTGAGCTTGTCAGGGGCACAGCCAGGGCTGTAAGCAGCTTGGGGTGGGAGACCTGCCACTGCAGGGTGTTTGGTGCAGGTGTCACGCAGGCATTGATGGGCAGCGTTGGCAGCAGGAATGTCGGAGTGGAGATCTCCACTCTTGGTGCGAGTCCAGAATGGGGCCGAGTCATGTACATCCTTTCTGTGTGCAAGTAGTGGGCAATGCCACTGACCTCAGGCACACTGCAAGGCTGCCCATCATGCAGAGCATGGTGTGGGCCTCTCTTGAGGTGGGTCCTGCTGTGCCAGGCCTTGCTTGCAGCTGTGTGGAGCTACCTTGCAGGCAGAACACTCAAAATGGGGCTAAGGAGCATGGTACTGTCTCTGGGAAACTGCCTGTAGCCAGGCTTCGAACTTCCCTTTCTCCCTGTGAGGTCATTAGCCCAAGTTCATCAGTGTTGGTAAGGCTGGTTGTGAGCATTAGCATTAATTATGCTAATGAGATAATGAGCTGAGACATGTGCTGCTGCACCAGCCTTTATGTGGCAAGAGGTTGTGGCTGAAGCTGGAGAGCTGCTGGGCCTCCAAAAGCTCTGTGACCCCATGATGAGCTAGTGATGCTGTTTGGATTCCGTGTGTTCTGCGTTTGGTGTTTCTGTTGCAGCTCAAACCCTGGAGCTCTGGTACCTGGGGACAGGTGATGCCACTTGGCTGAGTTGGGATGAGGGCAGGTGTGGGGGTGCAGTGAGGCACTGCCAACCCCCAGTATCTATGCCAGCCATGTGCCAACCATGGCAGCATCCAGGCTGTCCATCAGGACAAACACCAGTGGCATTGGGGGCACTGCTTTGCTGGAGGTGTGGGGCACGGGGATGTCTGGCTGGGACCGTGAGCAGCTCTGGCGCCAGGTTGATGGGAGGTGCCCAAGGGGACAGGAGGAACAGGAATTCTGGGGTCCATAAGACAAGGCTGGAGGAGGTCCTGTGTTTTGGCAAAAGGAAAAAGGGTCTGTAGGTCACCCTGGAGGAAAATTTGGAGCTGGCAAGAAAGAGCAGCCTACGGGTGCCCTGTGAGTACCTTGCAGGGGCATGGGGGCTGTTAGCATGGGCTGAGGAGGATGGGCTGTGGGGGATGTGTGTGTGTGTGTGTGTGTGTGCAGGTGACTGATGGTGTGGGGTGGGAGTGCTAGAGAGGGGCTTGTTGGGGAGTGAGTGCAGGGGATGGGGTAGGAGTGTGGCAGGAAGGAGGAACTGGGTGGGAGTAAGGGCCAGGTGTGGAATGGAGAAGGCAGGTGGAACAGGGGCAAGTGTAGATCAGGCGGCTTGGGGATGGGTCAAGGTAGGATTGGAGGAAGTCTGGGCAGAAGAAGTGAGTGGGAGATGAGGAGGAAGATACATCTTCCTCAGGGAAGGTCAGGGGAGATTTGGGTTTGGTGTATGCAGGGCAACACTGCACACTGTCCCATCTGGGGATGGGGCAGGGCTGGGGACAGAGAAGGGGAAGGGGCTGGGGTGGGTTCAGCGCCAGGGTCAGAGCAGAGATGCTGCATGTCCTTGTGCGAGCATGGCAGCCCCAGGCGTGTGCAGGTTGGGCTGCACAGCCCCCGAAGGGAGGCCCCCCTCTTTCCTTGTCCGTGCCTTCCTGCTCAGCGCTGCTCACCGTGTGGGAAGGTTCTGGAAATGCAATCGGAGATGGCGGCTGGGCTCCTGACTGCGAGTGTGGGGCCAGGCTGCAGGGAGAGCTGGGCTGCGGGGCTGGGGACACCCAGACAGCGTCAGGGCATGGCTGCTGGCTCTGCCGAGCAGGGGCTGCGCTGGCCTGGCAGCTGGTCGTGACCGAGGCCTGGCTGCATTTCCGTGGTCTTGGCTGAGTCCTGTGTTTCGTTTGGAAACAGCGCGTCTGGGCTGAGCGCAGGTAACTCCCGCGCGGCCTCGGCACAAAGCAAACAGCTCACACATCTGCTGCTGCTTCCTCTGAGCCAGGAAACGGGAGAGGATGGGAAAGGAGGCTGGCCAGGCCCATGGCTTGAGAGGATGCAGCAGGAGCCAGCCAAGTCTGGGCAGAGCCAGGTCAGGGAGCCCTGGGCTTGGAGCCTGGCATGGCCACCCCTGTTCGTCAAAGAGGAAGGCTTCAGAGGTGCTGCCAGGGCTCACGGTGGCCAGTGCCCGACACTGTTCCCCACAAAGTTGCCTGTGCCAGGTGTGCTGCCCCCACAGCCCTTTTGTGCCATTGCTCCTGCTTGACTCCATCGCTCCATGGCTTCCAGGCATTGGGGCTCACCCTGCCTCGGGACAGTACAGTATCTCTGTCAAGGTCTGGGTTTTGTCCAGACCCCTCTCAATGGTCATGAGTGCTCACGTCACAGGCAGGCCCTGCAAGATGAGGTACAGGACACAGGACAGTCACCCAGGTCAGCACAGAACTTAGTGGGTTTACTTCTCTGTCTGGTCTTCCACATTTTTAAGCAGAAAACCCTGGGAGTACCAGGACTGTTTTTAAACAGTGATGTCTACTCTCCATAGACAGGACAGAAAGGTGGGGAAGGAAGGAGTCTCTGTGAGCGAGCAGGAGAGACCTAAGAATCGCTACAGATGATCTGCTCCCTTGCAGACTCCATTCTATCTGCCAGTCTTTGTATCTGAGTATGAACAGGGGTGAGCAGAGCAGGTTGCTGGCCTGACCTTCTGAGAAAGAAAAAGGAACTCATAACATCTTCTCTGTTTATTACTTGTGTTTACACAGTAGCAGACTGAGCATGAAGCAAAGGAAATAGCAAACTCGCTGTTCAAATCTGAGATGAGAAAGAAACACCGGTGGAGACAGAGCCCAGGGTAGCAGTGAACATGAGACCAGCAGAAAATGGAGCAGAGGACAGTCACCAGCTGGCTGCCTTGCTCCTCTCTGCCGCCATGAGCTGATGATGCAGAAGCTTTAGGGCACCGGACCACGTTCCAATGCTGTGGTCCGTGATGCGAAGCACTGCTCTGGTATAAATTCACCCTGCTGGTTTAAATTTGTTTTAAACATTTCACTGTGTACCAGCATGCTGCATGCATGGTCAGATAGTGTTTTTCTGGGACTTTCTGACTTTTCATGCTAAATCAAGTATTGTCTGTGCTCTGGCAGAGAGAACTGTGAACCCCATGTGGTGAGCATGGGCTGATTGGACAGCAACCTGAATGACATGCAATGGTGGATTATTGATTCTTGCATATATCCAGTATTGATGATTTTGGAACCAGGGTTTTACACACTCCCTTTGCACCCATACACATAAATGTCAGGGAACAGCAGAAATTAAAAGCTGACCAGCAGTGCACCTAATGTAGTCTCTGCAGTTTTGGGGACAAGTCAGATGAGTTTTTGCTTCTGATTTGTGGTTCCATGGGACATTCATGGGCAGTGCTGCATGCATAGCACTGGAACAACCCCATGAGCTGTGCCCTAGGGAGGAAGATTTGGATGAAGAGCTGTAGGCTACACCAGGCCACATACACTATATTACCAAAAGAGAGTCTGGAGGGCTAATCCTGATGCCTTGGTTGTGCTGCCAAAGGGCAGCTGTGCAGGGACACGGAGCGTAGCCATGCATGGACACTGGAGCAGCACAAGGACTAATGCTCACCAACTGCGGTCAAGGAAAGTGGTAAGAGGAAGGGGGGCATTGCTGCCTGCATTTGTGTTCTTAGGGCAAGGGATTTAGCATCAACCTATTTTCAGACCTTTGCACAACACAGAACAGGCCTCCCCCTCCTTAGAAACAAGAAGGCAAGCTTTCCAAAGCGAGATGGGGAGACGCCTGGGAGCATGCTGGGGAGCAGAACAAGGGGAGGGAGAGCGTCACGGTCCTGAGGTGCAGGCTGCTGTGTAGGAGGGTCTGGGGGCACACAGGAGTGTGGGCATGGGGGAGATGCTGGTACATGGGGAGGTTGTGGGGGGAGGTGAGTGCTGTTGTTACCACCAGAAGAGCTGCATTTGTTCCAAATTCCTGTGAAAGTTATTTCCTTGCGCTGCCAGCAGCCTCCTCCTGGGCTTGGCACAGCAGCCAGCGCCATGATTAATTCAAGTAGCATTTCCCCTGGAGCTGCAGCAGCTTTTCCACTGCAGCAGAGAGGCCCCAGCCCCTCGCAGTCCTCTCCCCCCATCCTCTGCTCCTCCTCCCAGCCCCCTCGAACAGCTCCCTCCTTCCTCTATGCAATCCCCAGCCCCCTCACAGCTGCCCCTTTTCCTTTACCTCTGCTTCAGCTCTCGGCTCCTCAGAGCTCCCCTTTCTGCCACTGCCCTTGCTCACACAGCTCCCTGGTCCATGTCCACCCACAGCCCCACCCATGCATGCTGCCCTCCAAAGGGCCAGTCCTTCTGCCCCCCTCCTATGGCCCCGGTCACCAGCATGCCCCACCTCCCCCCAGTTTCTGCTCCCTCTTGTTCTCCCCACACCCCGTGGTCAGTGCCAGCTGCAGTTGTCTTCTCTCCCAAGACTTTGCCACTGTGACCCAGGGCAGCTCTCTTCCACCTGCATAGCCCTTGGGACATACCAGCCTCTCCCTGCTCGCTGTGGAATCCCAGAATGGTTTAGGTGGGAAGGGATCTTAAAGATCATCCAGTTCCAACCCTCTGTCATGGTCAGGGACTTCCTACCTTCCTTCCTACCTTCTGCTAGACCAGTCCAACCTGGCCTTGGACACTTTCAGAGATGGGGCAGCCACAGCTGCTCTGGGCAGCCTGTGCCAGGGCCTCACCACCCTCACAGGGATGAACTTCTTCCCAATATGCCATCTAACCCTGCCCTCTGGCAGTGGGAAGCCATTCTCCCTTGCCCTGTCACTCCAGGCCCTTGTCCAAGGTCCCTCTCCAGCTCTCTTGGAGCCCCTTTAGGAAGGGAGTCTAAGGTTTCCCTGGAGCCTTTTTGAGGCTGAACACCCCCATCTCACCCAGCTGTCTCCTGAGCAGCTCCATGTCTTCCTGATGTTGGGGGTCCCAGCCCTGCCTTGATCCCTAGGCTCGCCCTGCCTTGATCCCTAGGCTCAACCTGCCTGGCATGCTCAATCTTGTGCTGACCCCAGCCCAGTCTCTACTGCACATCTTGTTCATCTGTGTCCCATCTTTTTGTATAGACCTTCTCTGAGCACTCCCTGCCTGAGGTCCACATGGCTGAAACCTAGCCCCACAGCATGGTTTGGGGTCATTCTGACTTCAGTGCCCCCCAGGGCCCTACCATTTCTGCCCTGTGCTGTGGCTGCCCCATTCAATCCCCACTCCTTGAGCTCTCTTCCCTGCATAGCCCATCTTCCCAGCCCTGTTCCACGCCAGGATTCTCTGCCCCTTTCTGTTCCCCAGCTTCCAAGTCCTGTTCAGCTCCTGCACCTTCCATGGGGCTCCCTATGCTCTATAGCTCCTGGCTGCAGATGCCATTTGACCAGTGAGGACACCCGGGAGCCCAGGTGCAGAACCTCACTCCTTGTCCTTCTGTGCCTTGGTCTGTCCCTGTGCTTGGAGACCCCCGGGCTCCCACAAGGGCGCTGTGCCCTCCCAGGCTCCCTCACCTCTTTCCCAGCCCCACCATTCACATCCTGCCTCCCTGCCAGTGTCTGTGGTTAACCCACTTTCCCCATCCTCTGAACTGGAGGCTTTACCCCATCTCAGAGCAGTGCTGGAGGCCATCAGCAGCCCCTGCTCCCCATGCCCAGCTACTTGTGTGTCTGGCAGCCCTGTGTCCGTCATAGAATCAGAGGAGGGTGGGAAGGGACCTTAAAGCCCATCTCATTCCACGCCCTGCTATGGGCAAAGACACCTTCCACTAGACCGGGTTGCTCCAAGCCCCATCCATCCTTGAGTGCAGTCACTCATGGGGCAGTCACAGCTTCTCTGGCAGAGTGGAGGCCTCAGCTGTGGGACCACCAGCCAGACTCCTGCCCGTGTCTGGGGCCCTGGGGATCCAGACGTGCAAGCCAGCAGTGCCGGCAGCTGCACTGGGGCTCCCTGCACGGGGGGCTCTGGTAGCCACGGGGTCTGACCCTCGCCTTGGCCACGTGTGCTGGACTGTCGCTGGGCCGAACCCTGACCCTGCTCCCTCCCCTGGGACCCGGGCGTGCTGGAGGCTGAGACAAAGCCCTGGAGCCAGGAATGGCTCCTGAAATAGCCGCATGGCCGCTCCCTGGCCGCTTTTAGCTGGTCAGTGGCTGTGCCAGGGCTGGGAGGGCAGGACGCTGGCACGCACTCAGGCGCAGGGAGCCGTGCGTGGGATCGCTGACCACACTGGCGCCAGCCTCCCCTCCTCTCCCACCAAGAGCCGTCACTCAGAGGGGCGGGAGCCCCAGAGCCAGATGTTTGCCAAAGCCACAGCATAACATGTGCGCAGCAGAGCCCCAGCCATGGCTAGGCTCCAGATGAGCTCCCTGCCTGCTGACTGCGCTGGCTGGAGCGGGGAGGATGGCTGAGGAGTGGAGGCCCGAGCTGCTGAGCAGTGCTCCATCACTTTACAGCACTGTGGGCTGGGCGGGGGCGGGCAGGGCAGCAGGAGGGCTGTGGAGGCAGGAGGTGTGTGCGAGGGGCTCTGGTGATGCGCCTGAGATGGGTCTGTGGGAAGGGGTGGCTTTGACTGCCACAGGCGATGCAGCTGAGGACCTTGGTGCACATCCATCCCCATCTCTGGGAAATGTAAGAAGTCTGTTGTGCCTTGGCTGCACTTGTCCCTCCTCTCTTGCTGGGGAACTGGGAAGAGGGTGTGAAATGGCAAGGCCTCGATACCCGTCACTTCCCTCCCAGCTCTCCATGCAGTGGGGAGAGGCACACTTGGCCAGGACCTCACTTCCCTTTCAAAGTCTGGTGCTCTGGTTTCTTGCTGCCTAACCCTGAGTCATCTTGCTGTTCTCCTTTGTTGTCCTCCGATGCTCTGTGGTGGCCACAGCACTCCCACCTCATGCTGTTCTGCCCAGCTGCAGGGCAGTCCAGCAAAGCCTTCTCACCACACCTGCGGGGAAGGAGGGCAGGTAGCAGATGCTGCTGCCCAGGGTGGTCCAGGCTGCCGTGCAGGGCAGCAGAAGGAAGCAGAAGGAAGCAGGGAAGCAGATCAACTCTCTTGGAGCTATTTGAGCTCAGTGGCAAACTGGGGTGTTCAGGAGGGTCTTTGGCTGGAGATGACAGAATGGTTGAGTTTGGAAAGGACCCCTTGAGATAATCTGGTACGACCCCTCCCATGCGTAATGAGCACCATCCAGAGTTGGTTGTGCAGGACATCCCCACTTTCCTGGGCAACCTCATAAAGGAAAAGTGCTTCCTGATCTTCTCCTGTGTTCCCATGCCCTCTGATCCCAACACTGGGCACAACTGGGAAGAGCCTGGATCCATCCTGTTGTTGCTCTCTTTCCTGTATGAATGATACCCCTTCTCCAGGCTGAACCATCCCAGCTCCCTCGTCTTTTGTCACAGGAGAGGTGCTCCAGTCCCTTCATCATCTTTGTGGCCCTTCACTGGACTCTATCCAGTATTGCCATTTCTCTCCTGTACTGGGGAGGCAGCACTCCAGCTGTGGCCTCACCACTGCTGAGGAGAGGGGCAGGATCCTCTCCCTGACCTGCTGGCCATACTCACGCTGCTGCTGCCCAGGACACCATTCTCCTTCCTTGCAGCAAGGGCACAATGCTTCAACTTGGCAGCCATCAGGACCTGGAGGGCCTCTTCTGCTAAGCTGCCTCCAGTGGTGCAGCCCCCAGCATATACTGGTGCAGGGGATTGTTCCTTCCCCAGGGCAGAGCTTTGCACTGTCCCTTGTTGACGTTTAGGAGGCCTCTCATCCATCCCTGCAGCCTCTCAAGGTCGCTCTAGGTGCAGCATGACCTTCTGGCAAATCAGCTGCTCCTCCCAGTTTGGGGTCATCAGCAAACATGCTCAGGGTACACACTGCACCATCAACCAGGTTATTAATGAAGATCCAAACAGGACTGGACACAGGACTGACCCCTGGGGTACACTGCTAGCTACTGGCCTCCAAGCAGATATTGTGTTCCTGATCACCACTCTCGGGACAGGAGCCCTTCAGCTGGTTTTCAGCTGAACCAGGACCTTATGGGGGACAGTGTCAAAGAATTTAGTGTACTTCAGGTGGACAATATCCACTCGTTTTCTGTCATCCACCAGGCCAGTCATTTATCAAGTGGTTCAAGCGTGATTTGTCCTTAGGGGAGGCTGTGCTCACCATTCCTGATGATTCTGTTGTCCTTCTCATGCATAAAAATGGTTTCCAGGATTAGTTGCTCCATCAGTTTTCTGGGGATCAAGATGATGCTGATTGTTTTGTAGTTTGGGTTCTCCTGCTTACTCTTGAAGGTCAGGGAGAGATTTACCTTCCCAGTCTTCAGACACCTCCCAAACACTATGATTGAGCAAAGATTATTGTGAGGGGCCTAGCAGTGATGTCTTTCACCCTGGTCTCTGAGATCCTCGAAGACCCGTCTTTCAAGTAGAGAGTAAGGGAAAGAGGGCATTAAGTACCACAGTCTTTTACATGTCCTGTGCCACCAGGTCCTTAGTCTCCTTCATCTGCAGGCCTACATTTTACCCTGCCTTGCTTTTGTCACCAATGTACTTAGAGAAGCCCTTCTTGTTGACTTTGACATCCCTTGCCAGATTCAAATCCAGCTGGGAATTTTATGCCAACAGCTGCATTCCCCTGTAATTACACTGCTCAGTGAGTGATTTCAGCAGAAGGTACCCCAGGTGTGTTCCCCAAACCCTGCCGTGGTAGCAGTCCGTTCTACACCTATCAACCAAATCTTCAAAACACAGTATCAGGGTCATCCCCTGGGCTCCTTAATATGTCCTCTGGTCTCAAGAGCATTTGCCTTTTCATTTGCATCCATTATCTGACAAAAAGATGTATTTCCTCTGTCACTTTCATCCAGATTCTTTCCTCGTTACGGCCCCCAGGCAGAGCACTGCTCATGGACCTCTCCCCAGAGCCTGCCTTTCACCCACCTGATTCCCCAGCCCTCCAAACTGTAGTATCCTGCCTTGAATATGAGGACTGGGGGAGAAAGTGTCAAAATCCTTTCTAAAGTCAAGGCAACTGCCACCCACAGCTGTCAGCCCTTTGACCCCAGATCCCATCACTCCACCACAGAAAGCAAACAGGCTGGTCAACCCATGATGGCTCTTCCCTTCCAGGATCTTTCATGTGGCCTAAAACTTACTACAAGAAGACTCACTCCATGATTCTCCCAGGGCCCAAAATGTGGCTGACAAGAACGTAGACCCTCAGGTGATCCTTTTGGCCTTTGTTGAGGGTGGGATGTGATACTTGCATTCCTCCAGTTGTCAGGGATCTCCCCTGATTTGCACCTCATGTGAACAGCAGCCCTACAAATCCATTTCTGTCAGCATCCAGTGATGCAGCCTGTTGAGTCCCGTGGATTCACGTGGATTGATCTTTTTAAAGAAACACTGACTCTATCTTCACCCCTCTCTGGTAGCTCTGAATCCTTTTGAACAGTGAGGAGGCCTGGGAGGCTGGTGGAGCCCGAGCTGGAGGAGGCTCTGAGTGTTCCAGTCTTACCTGGATGTGCTGCTGCTGAGTCCCTTCTCCAGAAATGAGCCCTTCTTCAGACCTTCACTACCAGCACAGTGCTACAGGCTCTTCTTGGCATGCTCAGGCTTGAACTTTGACTTTGCTGACACACTCCTGACATGCCTGGCAATATTTTTAGATCCCTACTATGTATCTTGCCTCCGTGTCCATCTCAAAGAATTGTGGAATGGTTTGGGTTGGAAAGGACCTTAAGTATCATCTCTTTCCACCGCTCTGCCATAAGCAGAGACCCCTTCCACTGTCCCAGGCTGCTCCAAACCCTGTCCAAGCTGGCCTTGGACGCTTCCAGGGATGGGGCAGCAACAGCTTCTTGGGGCAACCTGTGCCAGGGCCTCACCACGCTCACGGGGAAGAATTTCTTCCCAATATCCAATCTAAACCTACTTTGTCTCAGTGAGAAACTGTTCTCCCTTGTCCAGTCACTCCTGGCTCTTTAAAATAGCCTCTCTCCATCTTTCTTGTTGGCTCCCTTCAGGTACTGAAAGGCTACAATTGGGTCACTCCAGAGCCTTCTCTTCTCCAGGCTGAGCAATCCCATTTCTCTCAGCATACACCACCTCTTGCATGGCAGCTTAGCCCTGAGGCCCCTGCTTAGCCCAGGCCATCTGCTGACGTCTCTGTGTTTTCCTGAGCACTGGGATGGGCTGTTCTGGAGTGTGCTGTCCCGAAGGCTTGCCAGCTTTCCTGAGCTGCCTTGGCCTTTAATGCTGCCTCCCATGAGATCCCTTCCATCGACCAGTTCCCTGTAAAAGCTGAGATATGTCTTGCAGTCCAGGATCTGTATTCTGCTTCTCTTGTTCCTCACTCCCTTTAGGATCCTGAATCTGCTGCTTCATGGCTGCTGCAGTCACAGCTACTGCCAGCTGTCACATCCCCAGTCAGTGCTCCCTTCTAGGGAGCAGCAGATCCAGCTGCATGCCACCCCTGCTTGGCAGGGACAGCGGAATTCTTTGTGAGACCAGAGGTCTGTGATCCTGGCTTCCTCAGGTACTGCCGCCTCCTTGGCAGCTTCAGGTCAGGAATCTCCTGGCAGAGCATTGATGTTGTTCTGCTTAAAGCCTTTTAGCTGTGTGGGCTCTGCTCAGAAGTCAGAGGTGAGAGCGCAGTGGGGCCATCATTCAGGCTCAGAGCCCTGGCTCCTGCTCCTACATATTCGAGCAGCAGGACTGGCACAGCCCCAGTGGAGAGTTTCCTGGGCAGTTCCACAGGCAGCTTGACCCTGTTTCCCTCTATTTTTCAGGCAAACATCAGGAGTCTCATGAGTGAGCTGCAGTAAAACCAGCTGTGGATCCAAGATTTTGGGTGGATGCTAAATACAGAGCCTGGGGCTGCCCTGCATTAGCTTCTAGCAAAGTTCCTGGAAAAATGTTCATGCTTGGTTTAAAAATTTCCAGAAGTGGTGAGCTCACCGCAGGCCTTAATGAGCCGTTTTGGTGGCTAATTGCCCCCACAGCTAAAAATGTGTCCCTGTCCCAGACTGCGTGTGCTCTGAGTGTGCAGCAGCACATGCCAGCTGAAATGAGGTGGCTGCCATACCTGGTGGCTGGTGGACCCCTGTGATGTCTCTCAGGAGTCCCCAGGAGGCATCACCCAGCTGCAGTGGGGATCCTGTCCCTGGGTCTCGTGTCAGGCCCTGCTGGGCGTGGGCTGCCCACAGGCAGTCAGCCAGCCCCATCCCATGGGATTCACACATGGGGTATCAGCAGTCTGCAGGCAGGGAGCTGGGACTGGGGTGCACCAGCCACAGCCCCCCCTCCCTCTGCGCACAGTGACAGAGCACAGAGCAAAGTGTCCAGTGGTCCCAAACTCAGCCAACACCATCCCCTGGTCCAGCAGGGGTTTGCTGTTCCTGTGGCTTTTCCCTAGGCACCAGTTTAGCATCGCCCATCCAAGGGAGACAAGAACCAGGTGCAGGGCTCCAGTTGTGGTTGCACCAGTGATGTGACCTCTCTTAAACCCTATGTAGGCTTGTATTGGGCAGAGTTTTGTGTTGGACCAGTGGCCCACAGATAGTCCCGACACAGGATGGGGTGGTGAAGCACTAGGTACATTGGATACCCTGTTCTGGTACCACACTGCTGGCTCCCCCAGTTATCTTGCTGGAAGATGGCTCTGGGTACCAGGAACTGCCAGGGAGATGGTGCTGCACTACACAATAGTGACAGCTCATCTATTGCTCCACTGTCCCTGAAACCTGACCCAGGTCTTGTGTCAGGAGGGTGGATATTCCCCCTTTGGGTATTCCTGAGGGTGGCATCCCTCAGAAGATGGTTACAGTGATGAAGTGAGGCTCTTCTGGAAGCCCCTGGCCTAAGGAGCCTGAAGCCACTGTCTCACTCTGCAGCCGAGCGTGTTGCTGTACAGTGATTGAAGCAGCTGATGTGCATTTTGCATAAGCTTCAGAGAGAGAAGTTCATTGTGAAGGAAAGAAAAGTCATAGTTTACCATATAGTGCCTATTGCAGTCACAGTGGCAGCTGGTCAGTTCCTTATGCATTTCCATCTGCAGTGGTGGGGAAGACTGGCAGCTGCCCCAAGGCATGGCAGAGGCACAGTGGGGTGGGTACAGGCTGTACCCCAGTAAGAGGCAGCGTGGAGCCGGGAACCTGCATACGAGCTCCAGTGGTGTCAGATTTGTACTCTGCTGAGCAGCTCCCCAGGAAGATGGGCTGGGGCAGCAGGGAGGGGTCGGTGAGCTCTGGGTGGGTCCAGTTTCCCAAAGTGCCTCCTGACCCAGTTCTGTCTCAGCACCTGTGTTTCCAAGTGCTCTGCAGCTGGAGTGGGGAGGGAGGATCCTGTTCCATGGCACTTCTTCCGGCAGCTGCAGCAGGTTTGGGGAGCAGATCCTCTGCACAGGAGCTTAGAGCTCACTGGAGATGTAGTCTCAGTTTCTCCCTGCAGGCAGCCCCTCAGACCACAGGCAGCAGGCTGGTGGGGGTGTCGCAGGTGCTGGGCAGGGCAGGGTGGTCCCACCCCTGCCCAGCTGAGTGTTTCCTCCAGGCCCAGCTGCTCTGTGTGTCCTTGTTCCTCCATCCCTGATGACCGGCTGCAGCCCCCAGCCGGGCCCTCTCTTGGCGCGCGCGCGGCGTTCCTGCACTCCTCGTGCGGGAGCCGAGGCCCCATGGCTGCTGCGGGGAGGAGCTGTGGCTGATGAGGCCTGAACTCCACTTCACCCGGGCCTGGCCCAGCTGCCTTCCCCCAGCTCTGTCCCCCAGCTTTGTTCTCCATGGAGCTCCCAGCTGGTGGAGGAGCTGTGGGCAGGGTTGTGGAGTCAGGAGTTGGTTTCCGCTGACCTGAGCTCTGTAGGAGCCCGTGGAGGAGCTGGGGAGGGCAAGCAGGGAGCAGCATTCATCCTCCTGCCATGTCTGTCATAGTGGGTGCAGTTCTTGTGCTACAGGCAATGTGAGACTGGACTGTCACAGGGCAGTGCCACCCTCCATCCTCATGCCCGGTGTCTGGAGCTGCTAGACACAGAGCTTTGAGAGCAGGACAGAGCCAGGGCCATCGTGACAGGGGCTGGTTGACTTTCTTCCTGTCCCATCCTCAGTGTCTGCAGAAAAGAAGGAACAGAGGTGCAGGGGCTGCTGCAGCTGCAGTGCTGCATGTCCTGCAGAAGAAGCTGTGGCTGGTCTGGAACAAGAGGCACAGTTGCTGTCACACTGCGTTGTGATGCCAGCTCTGAGGATGCTGGGGCGGCTGCGGCCGTGGAGCAGAAGGTGGCACTGGGGTGTGCTGGTGGTGCTGGGCTGGATCTGGCCTGCTGGTCTGTTCTGTTCAGGTGGTGCCTTCCCTCACACAGGTGACAGCCACAGACGCAGACAGTGGTGCATTTGGCTCCCTTTTCTACTCCATTGGCTCTGGCATCGGCAGCGTTGTCCCCACACAGTTCAGCATTGACAAGCACTCAGGGCAGCTGTGCACGGTGCAGCCCCTGGACCGTGATGAGGGCACATCTGCCTACGACTTCACCATCACTGCTGTGGATGGGGTGAGTGCTAGCGAGGCTGCGTACGCAGTGTGGCTGACCCAGCGTTGTGCAGGGTTTGCTGCTGTCCTGGCTCTGTCTCTGATCCGGTGCCTCCTCAGGGCGGCCTGAACTCCATGGTGTATGTGAAGGTGTTCCTGGAGGACACGAATGACAACCGGCCAGTGTTTTACCCGCTGGAGTACGCTGCCAGCATCAGCACCCAGAGCATGCCAGGGACAGCCGTGCTGCGTGTCACCGCCCACGACAAGGACGAGGGGCTGAACGGGAGAGTGACCTACCGCATCGTCCTGGGAAACTCGCCCCCCCTCTTCTCCCTCAACAAGGACACAGGTGAGAGCTGGCAGCCGCCAGAGCAGGCAGCAGTTGGAGCACTGTGATGTGGGAGAGTGGGCAGCCTGAGTGTCACTGCTTGGCCACCTCAGCAGTGCAGTCTGTCTCCAGAGTACAACTGTTCCTCTCCCTGCCACATCTTTCCCTGCTAAACTTCCTTAGCCTCTGGTAACCTCTTCCCAGACTCAGTCACTGCCTTTTGTTTCTGCTCCCTGTTCTGTTCTTCATTTGTCCTGTCTTCCTTCTTCTCCCCATTCCTGACTCACTGTGCCTTTCCTCTCGTGTGCTGATGCTTCACCCCATTGGCTGTATCCTGCTTCCTTTCTTGTCCCTGCCAGTCCCCTCTTCCCCAGCTCAGTTAACTCGCCTCTATAACTCTGTCACTCTTGATCCCGCTGTTCTCATTGGCTGCATCTGCTCGAAGCTAAAGCAGTTTCTGCTGGGGAAGTGGGCGCGTGGGTGTGTGGTGCCAGGGGCTCTCAGCAGGACAGAGAGGTACATTGGGGCATCTGCACACTGGTTCTCAAGTTTCCATCAGGTGACTGGAATGAGACAGGCTCTACCAGCCCTCCTAATGCAGGGCCACCTCCTTTGTAGGGCCTATCAACTATGGTCCTTCACTCCTGCATCCCCTCCCAGAGCCTCCCTGCCAGCCCAGGGCCCATTTGCTGTGTTATGACACTCACCCTGTGCCCCAGATTGGAAGCCCTCTCCCCTCCTTTCCCTCTCCCAAGATCTGCCTTCTGGCTCATGTCCCACAGCCTGTACCGCTGCTTAATTCAGAGCTGGGTGTAAGATTAAGTGTGGAGGATTTGGGGAGGCTTTCCTGGGGGAGCTCCACTCATTCACTCCAGCTCCTCCGTGGTGGGCTCCCACTGTGATGCACATTGTTTCCTGCCCCTTCTGGTCTGTCTTTTCCAGCTTATGGTTTGTCACCTGGTGCCAGGTGATAGGGGTGCAGCACAGTGCCACATCAATGACTTTCTTCCTTAGGTGTCATCTCTCTATCATGGTCCCTGAGTGGCAAAGCCAACACCCTGGTGCAGCTGGTGATCTCTGCTCAGGATGGGGGGGGCCTGCAGGCACAGCCAAATGCCCGGGTAAACATCAGCATCGTGGAGGGCACAGTCTCACCCCCGGTCTTTGAGCAAGCTCAGTATTTCTTCAGCGTGCCCGAGGACATGCCACAGGGTGCCAGTGTGGGGGCTGTCCAGGCCCAGAACCCGCCAGGTATGAGCTTGTCCCTTTTGCATGTTGTCACTTTCCCTGTCCCCACACCATCCTTGAGGTCCAGCATCCACCACACTTCCTCGTGTAGTGGCCCTGCTCTGAGAGCTCCATATAGCCACATCAGAATGTGCACCCAGCTCAGCACCTGTGCTTACACAAGTGTGCGTGCACACCTGTGTGTCTGTGCACATGGGCACAGTGCTGCTGCACGTCTTGGACCGCAGCTTCCTGACCGTGGGGCTGAGGGAGTGAGCTGGATGGCAGCTCATTCCTTCTGTCTCCGTCCTCTTGCCCACAGGTCATGCGGATGACATCTTCTATTCCATCTCCTCGGGGGACCCTCATGGCTATTTCTCCATCGACTCGGCCTCGGGGCAGCTCCGCACCAGCCTGCCTCTGGATCACGAGTCCCAGTCCATCCTCATCCTGGACGTCCAGGCCCGGAGCGGTTCACCCCCTGCCTACAGCAGCACGCGCGTGAAGATCTCGGTATCAGATGTGAACGATAATGCGCCGGCATTCCCGGCTCCCTCCGACTCCATCTTGCTGCCAGAGGCCACAGAGCCCGGGACTACAGTGTACACCGTGCAGGCCGAGGACCGTGACAGTGGGGCCAATGGACAGGTGACCTTTGAGCTGGTGTCGGGGGGCGAGGGCACCTTCGTGGTGGAGCGTGCCTCGGGGGCGGTGCGGCTGCTTGGGGCCCTGCAGTACGAGGCCATCTCGGCCTACAGCCTGGCCATCACGGCCCGGGACAGCGGCGTTCCCCAGCTCAGCTCCACCTTCACGCTGCTGGTGCACGTGCAGGCCGAGGACGACAACGGGCCCATCTTTGACACTCTGACGTACCGCGTGGAGGTGCAGGAGGGTGTTCCCGTCTCCACCCGCTTCCTCCAGGTGAGGGCCCTGGCGCACGATGTGGAATCCACGGCCCTCACCTACCACCTGCGGGCAGATGGGGACGCTGCCAGCTTCGGCATCGTGCCCGAGAGCGGCTGGCTGTACGTCAAGAGCGCCCTGGACCGGGAGACGCGGGACCTGTACGTGCTGACGGTGCTGGCCTCGGTGGGAGGCACCGGGGCCGCGGCAGACGCACGGAAAACTGGCACCAGCACCGTGCGGATCAGCATCACTGACGAGAACGACAACAGCCCTCGGCTGAGCGAGGAGCGCTACTTCTTCACCGTGTCTGAGAACCAGGCTCCTGGCAGCAGCGTGGGGAGGGTGATGGCGAGTGACCGGGACGCCGGGCAGAACAGCCGGCTCACCTACCGCCTGCTCCAGCATGATCCCAACTTTCTTATCCACACACAGACAGGTGAGAGGCTCCTGGCTTCCTAGATGGGGCCAGCTGGTGAGAAAGCCCAGGGCAGGGCAGCAGTGATGGGAGCCAGGCCAATGCAGCTGCAGAATATTCACCTTACTGCCCCCGCAGTGCTGGGCTCCAGCAACACACCTGAATAACACAGCTGAGCACAGGCTCTGCTCTAATGCAGCTTGTGGGCTGAGCTGTGTCCCCACTTACCAGTGTTCTCACTTCTTGTGCCTGCCCTGTTCCTCGAAGTGTTCAAGGCCATGTTGGATAGGGCTTGGAGCAACCTGGGATAGTGGAAGATGTTCCTGCCCATGGCAGGGTGGAACAAGATGGGCTTGAAGGTCCTTTCCAACCCAAACCCCTCTGGGATTCTCCCTCACAGGAGAGGTCAGCACCAAGCACAGCTTGGATCGGGAGCAGCAGTCCAGCTTCCAGCTCCTGGTGATTGTGCAGGATGGGGGAGCACCACCCCGCAGTGCCACCGGGACCATCTATGTCACTGTGCTGGATGAGAATGACAACGCTCCTACTTTCCTCCACGTGGGCAGTGGTCAGGAGCTAACTGTACAGGTAGGGGTGCAGCTGGAGCACCGATGAGGCAAGGGCCTGGTGGCCTCTGGATGTGGGGGCAGGTGGTACTGCTGGGGAAAAGGGAGTGGGTACCCAGGAGAGTTTCAGGGTTGGAGATGAGCAGGCACACATCGGATCCATGCAGCAGCCAGGACAGTTTGGTAAATGTGAGATGTGGCAGGAGGGGCATGTTCTTGGGCAATGCAGGTATCCTGGTGCACAGAGCAGGCAGGGTCTCTGAAGGGCTCTGGCACATGCAGGACTGGCCAGTGGGCAGAAGCTCTTGGCTTGCACATGCCTGTAGGGAGGGAGAGCAAAAGGAGCCCTGAAGCTGACACAGGTTCAGAGAAGAGCCAGGGTAAACAGTGGTGAGCAGGGAGACTCAGGAGGCTATCACTCTCTAGTCTGGGGATTTTGGGTACAGCCGCTCATCTTTCTGGGAGGTCAAGAAAGCATTGTCCAGCTGGGCTTGGTATGCACAAGCATTTTCTGTGATTATACTGTCTGTACCAGCCAAGCTTTCCCTCCACACTCTGGTGGCAGCAGTCACCAGGCACGGCATGTACTGCAGACCCAGTTGCATAGGTACTGCTCAGGAGAACTGGGTGAGTACCTGTCCCCCCTGCCTGCCTCTGCTCCTCTGTGTCCCTGAGGGTGTCATGAGCAGCGAGGGCTCATGAGAGCCAGCTGAGGGCAACTGGCAGCAGCAGAACAGGATGGGCAGCCAGGGCCCTGGCCTCGTCTGCTCGGCACAGAGCAGGGACAGCCTGCAGCTGGATGGCCATGTCCACTCTGCACATCCATTGCTGCACATCAGGCTGTGTGCTCAAAGCCCCTTGCTCTGAGTTGGTTCAGAAACACCAGGATGATGACAGCCACCCTCTGTCATACGTCATGCCTGAGCTATGCACCCCAGACAGGTCAGAGCAGACAGGACTGTGTTGTGTCACTCACTGGTGACACAAGATCTGGGGACACTGCTGCTCCAGCCAGGCCTTCCCTGTTCATTGCTGTTTCCCTTCCCATTCTAGCGTGCAGTCATCCCTTGCCCAGCCATCTTCTTGCATACCCTGCTCTGCTGGCGAAGCTGCTGGCAGGGCTTGGCCTGGATGAGCACATCTCCCAGAGCCTACAGGAGGCAAAGGGGGCACAGTTAGTCTGGCCCTCTCTCTGAGCAAGGCTCTGGGACCAGAGCAGGCCAGGACCAGCCAGCCATGGCATGGCTGAGGGAGCACTGGATGGGCTCTGCAGTGTGGCACTGCTCGCACCTGGCACATGTCGTGAGCCCCGCTCCTGTGCAGGGACACCTGTGACACACCACACAGCAGCACCTGCAGCTGATCCCAGTGTCTAGGGGCACAAAGTGCTGCACGTGCCATGCTAGAGCTCTGCTCTTACAGAGACCATGAAAGATGCATCCTTCAGGGGACAGGACAGGCTGAGATGGGTTCAGAGTTCTGAGGGCTGCAGCAGCTCCGAGCAAACACCTGTTTGGGCACTTTGGTTTGCAGGTACTAGAAACAGATAGAGAAGGGTGAAGCACCATAACAGCCCACTGTTAGCCATGTTTTGGATGTAGAAGACAGATTTGGAGGAAGAAGTGAAAACTAGATGATGACACAAAGCTGCACGATTTCTTGCAGACGTGCTCAGGGCAGTGCTCATGCCAGTGTTCAGCAGGCAAAGCAGAGGAGGGAGGGTTCTGTGTCGGCAGCTTCCAGCATCCGTGCAGTGTGCTACGGTGAAACACACTGGTGATACACTGGCAGTACATGGGATGTTTGCAAAGGGTCTGCAGTAGGGGATCCTCCCAGGAATGATTGCTAGGAGAGGGAGAGAGCAAAGGGAAGGAAGAGGGTGCCTGTCTTCACAGAGGGAGTGCCCCTGGTGCTGGTGTTTTGCTATATCCCCTCAAAGATATGATGGTTAATGTCACTGGTCTGTTTACATCATTCAAGGTGAGGGCTGCCTGTGCAGAACTGCAGAAGGATCATGTTTCATGCAGAAGGATCATGCAGAAGGATGGCACTTAGTGGTGGGCTCTGAACTGGCTACTTCTGTCTGGGGAGAAGCCTGGAGCTTTGTGAATGTGCTGCACAAGGCTCAGGGACAGGCAAAAAAGCAAATCAAACGCTGAGTTAATTAGAAAAGAAACAGAGAATGAAAGAAAGTATCACCACCCACAGCTCAGACTCTGCTCACACTCTCTGCCTGGTTCCATTCCCTAAGTGAGCAGAAGTGCTAGAAACTGTTTAGAAAAGGATGTTAATGGGATCTCTGGCAGATAATGGTTCCAAGCAGAAATAAAACATTCTTTGGCATGGACAAAGCTGCAGGACTATCACAAAGGTGTTCACAGAGTTGTGGGGAAATGAGAAGTTGCTTTTTTATAACGCAAGACCAGGCAGCTCCATAAGAACTGACCAGGCAGTAGGTTTAAAATAAACACAGGCAGCACTTCTTCATGCAGAATGTAACTAAATTGTGAAATCATTGCCCAGAGTTGCATGGGTTCAAAACTAGATGAATTCATGGAAAGAAAAAAATTCATCAAAAGCTGATGAACACAAATATGATCTGTGGCTCAGGAAGTGTCTGAGCCACAGTGGGCTGGGAGCCGGGGAAGTTCACAGGAGGATTGTTCCATACGTACCATGTTTCTCACATTTCTGTATATCCACTGCCAGCCCCTGCCAGAGCTGTGCTTGTGACCAGAATGGCTGTAAGCTTGGCACCAGGCTGGTGTTTGCAGCAGCCTTCGGGGAGGATGGGCAGACCCAGCTACGCCCACGTGGCCGCTGTCTTACCAGTTTGCATAGGCAAGCCCAGTGCTGTTGCTGTTTGTTCCTGTTTGTGTGACTGGACTGGCATTGTGGCACGTGGGGCTGTGTGGGTGTTGCTCATGTAGTTCCTCTGACATGTCTGCTTTTCTCAAAGGGGTCTGATTCCTCATGGAAGGGGAGAGTGTCCCTGCCTGCTGAGCAGGAGCCACTCAAGTCTGGGTTGAGGGCAGTGGGGGCAAATGCTGCCCCAGCCTGTGGCAGGGAGAGGTTGGAAGGGGCCTCTGAAGTGTGGCCCCACGTAGAAGTGTCCACGCAGACCCTGCTTTCATCAAGGGCCAGGCTATATTTAGGACTGTGCCTCCATCACTGCTGTGAAAGGCTGTTCCAGATTCCTTGATCTGGTACTAGAAAACATCTCTTCGTTTCCAGCCTAAACTAATTTCTGACCATTTTATACTCATTTGTTCTTGTGCCAATATTGTGTTTTTGCTTAAAAAGCTGTCCTCTCTCCCTGGAATTTCCCTCCCTCTCTCAGTGTTTACAGAGCACAGTCCCAGCACAGCTTAGCCTGGCTGAACGAGTCCAGCTCCTCTGGTCTCCCCTCCCAGGGCTTCAGCACAGTGCCAGCAGCTTGGGCAACAGCTCTGGCCCTCACCTCCACCCAGAGACCTGCATGCTCTTCTCCAGAGCCCTGCTTGGATTCCACTTGTCCTTTTCCTAAAAGCATTAAGTGGCACAGATCACTCTGCTCGGCTGGGTCTGGGAGGGTGGTCTCTGCCACAGGATGTGCTGATGGGATGGGAATGTGAGGTCTGTTCCCTTGAGGTGGGAATTCGGCATCTGCTGGGGTGGAGGGAACAGCAGAGCCCATGCCAAGTGGGAATCCTGTTCCACCAAAGAGTCTGTGCTGGAGGGGGCAGATCTGCAGCGGGGAGGGGATGTTTGCCGAGGATGATTCCAAAACCTGACAGGTGCTGAGGGACAGTGAGGGGGGTGCATCCAGTTCCATAGCTATCCAGAAAAGGTGTGCAATGCTGTAATGTGTGATCTCTGTGGCAAAAGACATAGCTCCCCTCAGGATACGAGGTTACCTGAGCATGTGTGATTTATGTCTCAATGGTCTTGTGCTGCACTGGCATAAAATGGGGGTCTAAAGTACCTACAGACAGGCAGTGCTACTCAGGAACAAAGGAGAGAAGGGAAAAGCCCCAAGTTGAGGTCCCTGAGCCCCAGAAGATCTGCCAGCTGCACTCCCAGAGGTGGGAAACCTCCCTGGCTAACTGTGGGAACTGTGAAGATCCCTGGCTGTGGCCAGGGGGCTGGCACTGGGCTATCAGGGCTCACACACTGGCATTTGCAGCTGAAGGGCTCTGTTGGGGCAGGGAGAACCAGGGCTGTTGTGGAGCCCTGCACTTACTGCCTGCAGAGGTTCAGGGTGTAACAGGGGAGAAGCAGTGCCCTCCTGCAGCCCTGCAGTGTGCTCCCACCCCGAGTGTGTTGTTAAATGGGAGGGAAGGAAAGGAGGGCTGGTGAGGCAGAACCTCCCCTGGTCAATTGCTGTGGGATCCTCCATGTTCCCAGCCTCAGGCACAGCTTGTGGGTCCTGCGGGGGAGTCTGTGCTGTGGGTAAGGTGTAGGGCTGGTGCAAGACAGTGCAGACCTCGTGCCATGCCTGGGGGGCTGTGGGGTGATCTGAGAGGTTCCCTGTGCCACTCAACTGTTCCCGGGCCATGCGGCAGGTGCTGGAAGAGAAGCCATCGGGACTCCTGGTCGCCTCCCTGCAGGCCAAGGACCCTGACGAGGGGGAGAATGGGACCATCATCTACTCACTGATAGGTATGAGCTCCAGGACTGGCAGACCCGTGCTGCTCTGCCTTGCAGCCATCACCCGGGTGCTCACTGCCCGGGATGCCCACACCACTCTTCCCTCCTCCGCGCCCTCCCCTGCCCTGCCCTCCCTCCACCGTGCTTCTGCAGCCACGTTCCCCTCTCTCTGCAGGAGCCTGGGCAGAGCGTTTCACTCTGCACGTGGCTACGGGGGAGCTGCGCACAGCCGCGGTTCTGCGCCGGGCCGAGCGTGCCGAGTACATCTTCACCGTGGCAGCCAGCGACCGCGGCGCGGCGCCGCGCAGCACGTCAGCCATCGTCCGCGTGCAGGTACCAGCTGCTCTGTCCCTGCGCCAGCTCTCCTGTCCCTCTACCGGCTACCCCTCACTCGCCTCTTGGAAGGCACCATCCAGCTACTTGGCAGCCTTTCTTCCCACCTCCTCATCCTCTACCGCCTTCACCCCTGGGCACCCTCTGCTCCTGCTCAGCTGTTGATCCAGCCCTAAAATCCACGTGGAGAACCTGGGGCGGGAAGGGATGCCCCTGCACCTGTTCTCATTTCCAAAGAACTGCCAATTGCAGTTCTGCCTTCTCCAGGTCTTAGACAGCCGACCCTGTCCTAGATACTCTGGTGCAGGAAAGACGTCTGATGTTCCCTGCACAGAGACTTCCACTCCTCCCAGCGTCTACTGAAACCAATGTTCTGATCTGCAGGGTGTTTATTCTGACCTGCAGGATGTCCCTGATGTCTGTGTCACTTTGGTACTCCCTGCCTGGTACTGGCCAGGCAGCTACATCCTTTCTTTGCTGTTAGTAATGAGCTTCCTTTTAGAGCAGAGGCTCCGGTTCCCCCCGTCAAGGCACTCCGCCCAAACGCTGTTTCACATCTGCTCATCCATGTCCTTGCTGTTGCCAAGGCCATCTGACTGCCCTTGCTGTGCCATCTCTACCAGCCCTGCCCATTGCTCCCTTGAGCCAGCTGGTCCTCAGTCCTTTCTGTCACACAGCTGTCCCCACTCTGTGCCTTTCCCCCGCTAGTGTGGGAGTTCCAGCCCAGGTGGGTGTGATACACCACATTCCCTTGAGTGGAGCCTGGCATTAGCCTGTCACATCTGCATTCAGCCACCAAAGGCATATTTTATACCATTGCCTTTTTACACTATGTCTGTAACTGTTCTTGTCATCAGAGCTGTCCTGTAATAGATATTTGCTTGGCAGTCACTAGGTTTGATCCCCTCTGGGCTGACAGCTTTGTTCTTACTCCGGTTTTCCTCAGCTCCTTGACAGGAATGTGCCTCTTCTGCAGGTTTTCCCTTCAGATCATACTGTGGTGGCCTTTACAGCATCCTCTCTCCCATCTGCAAGTGCACTTCATCCCCAGATTAACTGAAATATCTTTAATAAAACTAGTGATGGTATTTATTTATCTTGGGGTCATACTGGGTTCTCTTTCTGTGCCTCCCATCAGGATGAGCGTGACCTCTCTTCTTACTCACTTTTGCTTATGTTTGTAAAATTGTTTCTGCTGCCGTCTTGGCTTTGCAGTGTCGGACGCGGTCACAGAGCCAAGGAGTGGCTGAGGGAAGGCACCTGTGAAGGTCACCTTCTGCAGCCCCCCGCTCAGATGGGGCTGTCTGGGTGACTTTTGGCCGTCTCCAAGGCAGGAGACTCCACCACCTGTGGGCAACTTGTGCCAGGGCTCAGGCACCCGCACAGTGAAAAGTGTGTTCTGAGGACCAGAGAGCCCCTCCTGTGTTCCAGAGTGTGCCCTGGCACACAGCCCCCTGTGCGTGCCCCTCACTCCTTCCTCTCCTCACAGGTGTTGCCATCCTCCCGCATGCTGCCACGGCCTGATGCCACCGTGTTGACCCTGCATCCCCTCGAGGGGGTCAAGCCGGGGTCTGTGATTGGTTCAGTGGCCCCCCCGGACGCCCCTGCACGAGGACAACTGACCTACACGGTGGTAGGAGGTGGTGGGGATGGCACCTTCGTGGTTGATAGTATGACAGGGGAGATTTATGCTGCCCGTGAGCTGGACTATGAAGCTGGGGCACGGCACGTGCTCCAGGTGAGTGCTGAGGACACGCAGCACGGCTATCCCTCCAGCAGGTTGGTGCTGGTCCAGATCCACGTGCAGGACTGCAATGACCAGGCACCCACCTTCCCCGAAGACCCCATTACCATTGTGGTACCTGAGAATGCGCAGGCTGGCTCCTCCATCTTCACCTTCCAGGCGCTGGACGGGGACGGAGTGGGCCCCAACAGCCAGGTGCGCTATGCTCTGCTGCACCTGGAGCCGGCCGGAGCCCCGTTCCAGCTGGACAGCCGCTCGGGGCAGCTCAGCCTGCGCCAGGGCCTCGACCGCGAGGCCACCGCCTCCTTCCTGCTGGTGGTGGAGGCCACGGACCAGGCGCGCAACGCCAGCCAGCGCCGCTCGGCCGCCGTCACCGCCCGCGTGTTCGTCACCGACGAGAACGACAACGCGCCCGTCTTCCTCTCGCCGGCCACCGTCAGCGTCATGGAGGACCAGCCCACGGGCTTCGTGGCGCTGCACGTGGTGGCCCAGGACAGCGACCTGGGAGAGAACGGACGCGTCAGCTACTCCTTGCAAGCAGGCAACAGCGATGGCCGCTTCCACCTCAACCCCAGCACTGGTGAGGGACGGAGGGTGCAGGGGTGGAGACAGGGATACTGGGAACACGGAGGGTGCGGGGGTGGAGACAGGGATACTGGGAACACGGAGGGTGCGGGGGTGGAGACAGGGATACTGGGAACACGGAGGGTGCGG
>JAOTBB010000001.1:93855-110701 GCA_025629985.1 Chamaetylas fuelleborni
TGGATGGATGGATGATGGATGGATGGATGGATGATGGATGGATGGATGGATGGATGGATGGATGGATGGATGGATGGTGCTGGTACATCACTCCCCCCTTCCCACTGTTCCCCCCCAGGTGCTATCTCAGTGCAGGACTCCAGTAGCCTGGACTTCGAGGCCAGCCCCCGGCTGCGCCTGGTGATCCAGGCAGAGACTGCAGCTTCCTTTGGCTTTATGGCCATAAACCTCAATCTCCAGGATGTGAATGACAACCTGCCCCGCTTCCAGCTGCAGAACTATGTGGCGTTCATCTGGGAGTCACAGAGCTATGACTCACCTGTCATCCAGGTATGGTGGGGCACAAACAGGGACACCTGAGCCCTGGCCTGGCTGGAGTTACAGAATGGGGGCTGCAGAGGCCTGGGGTTGGCACCAGCACACAAATCCTGCCTTGGGCTCCACAGCTAATCTCATGTGGCTTTGCAGGTGCTGGCAGATGACCTGGACCAGGGAGCAAACGGGCAGGTGACTTATGCCATCAACCAGTCCCTGCCAATGCCAGGCTTGTACCACATTGACCCTCAGACTGGCACCATCACCACTGCTGCCATCCTGGACAGAGAGATCTGGTCCCAGACCCGGTGAGTGCAGCCAGGCTAGGGGATGCCAGGCCAGGGACAGAGTTGTGGAGCACAGCCTCGAGGCATGAAGAGCACTGTTCTTGGTGCCCTAAAAGCTGTCCCAGCCTGGCTGTAAATGGCTCTATCGAGAAGCACAGCTGAGGGTCAGTGGGAGTGACGGACACAGGAGCCAGATGGCCAAGATGAGCCCACGCACAGCTCAGTCAGGTCTCTACAGAGCTGAGGAGATTGTGAGAGGGCCCTAGGTTCATCCGTTTCCCTTCCCGCCTCCTTAATCCACACTGCATCTGCTCAGTTTCTTCCACCTCCAAGCACAGGATCCTTGTGTCCTGCCACATGGCTCCAGACCCCTGCACTAGCCTGAGCTCCCCCAGATGTTCCCTTGCATCCAGACCCAGGAGGCCCTCTGGCCTCCTCACCGTGTGTGCACACTCTAGACGTGTCCATCCACTCTAGCCACATGTATGGGAAATGATGGCAAATACCCCACTATGAATCTGAAGCTTCTCCTGCCCTTTCCCACACCTTGCTCAGGTGGGGTCCTCCAGTTCGTGTTCTCCCCCTCCACATGTGCCCCCATGGCTGTAGGTTCCTCTCCCCTCTTCCCTGGTGTGGAGATCTGGGGGGTTTCTTCCATCCACACACCCCTTGCCATTCCAGAGAGGCTCCAAGTGTTCCCCAGCAGCCAGAGAGCCCCAGACACCTGCTTGCACCCCACAAGGTGCTCTGCCTGCACCCAGACACCTTCCAGACTTCAACACATGCCTTAGATGTGCAAATACCTGCTGCCCTGTCCCAGTATGCTCTCCATGTACCACACCCACTGCCCCACGTGTCCTCTCCAAATCATGGAATCATTGAGGTTGGAAAAAACATCTGAGATTATTGAGTCCAACCTGGGACTGATCACTGTCTTGTTAACTAGACTAGAGCACTGAGTACATGTCTTAAACATCTGCAGAGAAAGCACTGCACGGGTCCATCACCCCAGACTCTGAGCTGCTGCGTAGTTTCCCCGCCACACGCACACGCTCCAGCCTGTGCACACCTGCAGTTCATGTCCCAGGTGCGATGCAGGTGTGCAGTGTGTGTCCCAGGAACCGTACACTGGTGAGGTGCTCCCTCACACGTGTGGGCACACATCTGACCCTCATGCCTGCCCACAGCTTGGTGGTGACAGCGATGGACCGAGGAACACCACCGCTCATGGGCTCGGCCACGCTGACCGTGGTGGTGATGGACATCAATGACAATAGCCCTACCATCCCAGTCCCCTGGGAGATCCGTGTCCCTGAGAGTGAGTGCCGTAGCACTGAGGGCCAGAGCTGGGGTATGATGGGTACCATGGGGTGGGGAGGAGCCCCCAGGGAGGCCAGGTCAGTCCCTGTCAGGGGCTGGGTCACATTGACCCTCTGAAGCCCCCTGAGCTCTCCAGCATGACCCCTGTGCTGCTGCTGTGTCCTGAGTGAGCAACCTGAATTATCAACTCAGCCCTGGCCCCTGCCCCGTGTCTGGGACTCTGGCTGCAGACACCTGCCCTGCCTGCTCACAGTCCTCCGCCAGGATGCCCTGTGCCCATGCCGCCCTCCACCTGCCCTGCCGAGCCCCTGCCATCTCCCTCTCCCATGGCATCTTCCCCTCTTCCTGGTGCTCAGGCTCTGGATTGAACTGGTTTCCCACCAGGTGAGCCAGGTATGCTGGGCAGGGATGGGTGTGCTCGCTCACATGTCTGCTCCCCACAGACACACTGCTGGGCACCCAGATAGCCCAGGTGACTGGGAACGATGTGGACTCGGGCCCTGCGCTCTCCTACACGCTGCTGCTGGAGGGGGACGCGGCAGACACCTTCGGGGTGCTGCGCTACGGTGGCCATGTTGCCCTGACGGGGCCGCTGGACCACGAGCGGCGCAGCCGCTACACCCTCACCCTGCGCGCCTCTGACACGCGCCACGAGACCGAGGCCAACCTCACCGTCCTCGTGGAGGATGTGAATGACAATGTGCCCACCTTCACCCAGGTTTTCTATCAGGTACGTGCTGCAGGTGTGCCAGCCAGCAGGGGCCATCCCCCACAAGCCCTCTGCAGCTGCTGCCTGGCCTGCCTGCCCAAAGCAGAGGATGGGTCCGAGCCCCTTCTGGTCCCGCTTTCTGACCCACATCTACACCCTGGCATCCCTCATGCTGTCACTGTGGCATAGAAGGAGTTGAAACCAGGCAGGTGAGCCTAGGACCAGCCCCTGCAAGGGACAGAGCTGGATGCAGAAGGTCCAGCAGAAATAGATGAGCACAGTGGAGAGGCCAGAGGGGGTGGGAAATGGGCCACAGCCCAGACAAGTGTTTGTGGCGAGACCTGGGCAGGTCCCTGTTGAAGGCTGACTTGGGCAGTGTGTGCTGCAGTGCTGGAGCCCAGGCAAAGGGCTGGAGAGCTCCAGGAACGCTTAAAGGGTCTAAGAGCACAGACCCCTTGCCTGTGGTTTCCCTGACCAGTGAGAGGCTGGACGACCTTGGCTTTGGCTGCCTGGCGAGTCCCAGATTCCCCTGCAGTGATGCTGGGAGCTCTGGGCAGGGGGGAACCAGATGCTGACTGGGGTTTCCTCCTCTTCCAGGTGCTGCTGCCAGAGCACACACCTGCTGGCAGTGTCATCCTCACTGTGAGCGCAACCGACCCCGACTCAGGGAGCAATGGGGACATCACCTTCCACCTGGCTGTGCCCAGCCCTGATGTTGCCATCGACCCCAGCAATGGTGCGTGGGCTTGGTGCTCTCATGGGTCAATCTAAGGGTGCCTGTGGAGGGGAGTGCTCCTGTGCTGGCCCTGTTCAAACCCTCACGAGGTCTCTGTCTGGTGTGGCTGCTGAGGCAGACACAGCAGGGTGACCATCAAATGCTCCTCCCGCTGATACCCTTCCCAGCTCCCACTGGTTCCCATGCTGACCCTGGCTTTCTGCTCCACAGGGACCCTCTTCACCACCCGGCAGGTGGAGTTCAATGCTAGCCAGCCCACCCTGGACCTGGTGGTGGAGGCCCGTGACCACGGCTCTCCCAGCCTCTCATCCTGGGCCACAGTGCAGCTCCAGGTTCTAGATGTTAATGACCACAGCCCCCGCTTCCAGGAGCCATGCTACAACGCCACTGTTCCCGAGGACCTGCGCCCAGGTACCACTGTGCTAACGCTGGAGGCAGGTGACGCCGACCTGTCCCGGGAGAATGCTGGCTTTGACTACACCATCGTCAGTGGGAACGGTGACAACGCCTTCCAGGTGGAGAGCCGGGTGTCCCGGGCCGGGGGCCAGCTCCGCACGCAGGGAGCCCTGGTGCTTGTGGAGTCCCTGGACTTCGAGGCCATCCCAGTGTACAACTTGACGGTGGCAGCCTCGGACCGGGGCCTGCCGCAGCGCAGTGCCACCGTGCCCGTGCTCATCACCGTGCAGGACGTCAACGACAACGCGCCCGTGTTCTCGCGGGCCGAGTACCGCGCCGCGGTGAGCGAGGCCGCGCTGCCTGGCACTGAGCTGCTGCGGGTGGCAGCCCACGACGCCGACTCCGGGCCCCGTGGCCACGTTCACTACACCATCAGCTCAGGTGACCAGCACGGGCTGTTCCAGCTTCATGAGAGCACAGGGGCCCTGAGCCTAGTGCGGCCACTGGATCGGGAGTCCCAGGCGCTGCACACGCTGGTGGTGCGGGCCACGGACACACCAGGTGGGCACTTTGCGCTGGTCCCCGTGGCCATCGAGGTGAAGGACATCAACGACAATAAGCCGTACTTCCCGGTGGAGGTGCTGAGCGCCAGCATCCGGGAGAACTTGCCCCCCGGCACGCTGGTCACCACGCTGCGAGCTGTCGATGCCGACACCGGCGCCTTTGGGGAGCTGCGGTACGTGGTGCTGGAGCAGGCAGCGGGGGACCCCACCATGGGGGATGGCCGGGATGCCTTTGCTGTCAATGGGAGCTCTGGGGAGCTGCGCTCCCGCCTCACCTTTGACTACGAGCGAGCCAAAGCCTTCCAGCTCCTGGTTCGGGCCACCGACGCTGGCAACGCCTCGGCCACTGTGACTGTGCGGGTGCTGGTGACAGGGGAAGACGAGTATGATCCCATCTTCCTGAGCCCCTCCTTCAACTTCGAGGTGCCTGAGGGCGCACGCAAAGGGCAGAGCATTGGGCGAGTGCTGGCCACGGATGAGGATGAGGGGGCTGACGGTGTTGTGCTGTACACCCTGGCAAAGCCCTCACCATACTTTGCCATCAACCAGACCACGGGCTCCATCTACCTGCGTGTGGACAGCCAGCCCCAAGGCGGGGCTGGGCGCGCCAAGAGGGAGCCACGGGAGATGAGCCTGGAGGTGCAGGCGCGCAGTCCCCTGCCTGCTTCCCGGGTGGCCTCTGCGCAGGTCACCATTGACGTCACGCACACCTCCTTTGGCCTGGCACCCGACCTCAACCTGCTGCTGGTGGCTGTGGCCGCCTCGCTGGGCGTTGTGGTGGTGCTGGCCGCCGTGGCCATCGTGCTGGCGCTGGTGCGCTCCCGGCAGCGCCGGGGCCACAAGAAGGCGGAGGGGGAGGGGGCACTGGCCCGTGCACAGAGCGGGTCCTTGCAGAAGCTGGGCCGTGAGGAGCCAGCCCTGCCCGGGGCTGAGCACATCTACCACCAGGCACTGCCAGGGTATGGGGCCGAGCCAGCGGGGCCCTACACGCGGGGCGGCTCGCTGGACCCCTCGCATTCCAGCGGCCGTGGCTCTGCTGAAGCCGCCGAGGACGACGAGATACGGATGATCAACGAGTACCCACGCGTGGCCAGCATCACAGCCTCCATGCAGGAGCACATCGCCGCCCGCGGCCCTGACTCTGGCATCCAGCAGGATGCTGACCAGCTCTCCGATATCTCCTGTGAGCCAGCTGCGTTGGAGAGCACCCAGTGGTTCAAGAGCAAGAAGGGCTCTGGGCTGCTGCTGCCAGGGCCACCCCTGCAGCTGTACCGTGAGGACGGGGGGGGCAGCGCCTTCCTGGGTGTCCGCTGCGGCCTCAGCGTCTCCTCGCAGCCCCAGGACTACGCCTTCCCCGAGGATGGCAAGCCCTCTGTGGAGGGCTCGCTCACCGCCATCGTGGCCAGCGATGAGGAGCTCCGCGGCAGCTACAGCTGGGATTATCTGCTGAACTGGTGTCCCCAGTTCCAGCCACTGGCCAGTGTCTTCACGGAGATCGCCCGCCTCAAGGATGAGAGCTCCCTGCGCAAGCCCTTCCCGGCCAAGCCCAAGGCAGAGCCCAAGCCCCGCATCGACCCCCCGCCCCTCATCACCTCGGTGGCCCATCCAGGTGCCAAGTCTGTGCCCCCCAAGCCACCGCCAGGCAGGACCTTCCCACACCCATCCTCCCTGCGCCGCTCGCCCATCAGCCACGAGGGTTCCATTTCGTCCTCCGCCATGTCGCCCAGCTTCTCCCCATCACTGTCCCCGCTGGCTGCCCGCTCCCCTGTGGTCTCGCCCTTCGGCATCTCACAGGGACCATCCGCCTCCACTATCAGCGCTGAGCACTCGCTGGAGCCACCTGAGGAGGCCGAGCTCAGGATTTAGAGCTGGGCCCCTGGACTCCTCTGCCCCAGCCCACAGCCGTGGGGCCAGAGCGGGGCCCAGCCCAGGGCTGCTAAAATGGGTTCTCATCCCCCTCCCAGAGCTGTGCCTGGCCTGGGCCCCCAGGGACCACGGGTGCCCTTGGGGGCTGTCACCCCTGTCCCTCCCCACAGCTTGGCAGACCCTGTGCTGGCCGGTGCCCTACGGACTGCTGACCCCAGTGCTGGCACCCCGGGGTGATGGTCCATGTGCTGCTTGCAGTGGCTCAGAGTGGCGCTGGGCAGGATGGTGCTTCACGGTACTCGGTGCTCCGGGAGTGGCCGGGAACTGAGGGGTGCTGGGCCAGGGGCTGCAGGCCCAGACCCTGCCCCACCCAGCTCTGGGGGCCATGCAGCAGCCCAGGTGCAGGAGGAGCCTGAGCCCTCCCTAGGGACCCTAGGAGCTCCCAGGGCAGGGTGCATTGCCCCACGGCTCAGGGTGGTGTCCCGGGGCAGGGCATGATGCCCCAGGGCACAGATGCTGCCTGCAGGAGTTAACCTGCCCCTGGCCGGGAGGGGACACTCACCGGGCTGGCTGCAGCAGAATGCAGCAATGCCCACGTCTTGCTGCCTGTCTGGCTGAGTGGGGACAGGAGAACCTTTGAGGTCTCTCCAGCCCTTTCACTACCCACTGCTGCAGGTGACGCATCCAGAGAATCTCCTGCCCAGAGCTACAGGATGGTTCCTGCGGTCCTGGGCGGGAGGCGCCTGCCTTGCTCAGCATGGGAACCCTGTTCCTGGGACCAGCTACCTGTCTGGGCAGGGGTCTCAGGCAGGGACAGTGCCCAGGTATGGGCAGCACAGTGGTGCTGGCAGAGCTGTGGGAGAGGTGCCGGGGACAGCCCAGCCTCAGGAGCAGTGGTGATGGCTGCTGTGACCCACACGCACCTCAGGCCCAGCAGGCAGCCTGCAGCTGCAGGGGCACAGGTGGGAGGTGGTACTCCAAAAGGCCACATCATCCAGCACGTTCTCTTACAGCCACAGTGGGGACACTGGGCATCTGGCCTTCCCTTTGCATGACTGCTCCCCAGGACCATCTGGGCCACCTCCAGAACGCGGTCAAGGTGCCAGAACCCCCTGCCCCTGGCCCCAGCCCCCTGTGCGGGGCTGCTCTGCACCCCCACTGTGCATGTTGTGAGCCCGGACGGAGCCCCTGCAGTGGGGCCGGTCCCCATCTCCTCCCAGCACTGTGCACAGCAGTCACACAGGCGGCGTCACTCGCAGCACGCTTAGCCCCCACCGCAGCTCTTCCCGCGCCCTCGGCTCGGCGGGAGCAGCCGTGCATCGCGGGCCCTGGAGGCTGCAGCCCTGGTGTCCTGGAGGCTGTGATTCCCACATGGCCATGGCTGCACAGCGAGGGCTGGAACAGCATGGGGTGCCCCACGGCAGCCCTGAATGCCCAATCTGGTCAAGAGTGTATTTGGGGCTCAGGGAGGACACCCCATGCCTGAGCAGAGCCGGGGGTACGCTCCTTCCCATCACACTTTCCCCAGACCCAGCATGTCTGCGGTGTGGCTGCAGCCCCAGCCCCAAAGGTGTTGTCACAGCAGACAAATGCTTCACTTCTGCTCATCCTCCCCATTTCCCATCTGTGGCTGCAGCTCCATCTGTCGTAGTCAGCCCCTCACCCCCTTGTGCCGTGGGGTCCTGGCGCATGCCAGTGGGTCCCAGGTGCTGTCCTGGGCACAGGGCAGTGACAGGGGACAGGGATCTGCAACAGTGACAGGGGCACCAAGGGAACACAGGGCCATGCCCACCCTGCCGGGGACCCAGAGGGGCCTGAGGTGCCCTGGGAGGGGAAGACAGTTCTGCTGTGGCACAGGGACAGTCCACAAAGGCTCTTGGGGTGGGCACCCCCACCCCTCTCTGTCCTGCTCACAAGCACTGTAGGGACACATTGTCCTCCCCAGGCCCCGTGGAGGCACTCTAGGGCTGCCCTGTGTCCCCCAGCCCCCTGGGGGCACTCTAGGGCTAACCAGTGCCCCCCAGTCCCATGCTGGGGTGCCCCATGCCCCCTGGCCCTGTGCTGCCCCAGCTGCCCACACAGCCCAGCTCCACTGCACATCTGGGATGGGGACACAGATGGGTCACCCTGCACGCCACAGGAAGGGTCAGACACATGCACCCTGCTTTGGGCTGGGGTCACTGAGCCCCCAGTTATTTATTTTTACACAGTGTACTACAATTCCTGTTTTTACTCGTTTGTACCTTTTGTATTGTGTCTCGTGGAGCTGCATGTACCAGCGCTGCCCACGGCCGCGCAGGGGCCACCCAGTGCAGCCTGAACCCAAGTGCCAACGTCTCAAAAAATGCCTTAATAAACCACACATTTGTACAGACACAGCCCCGTCCCTGCTGCCGTGGGCTCATGCCAGGCTGGCACCATGTTCCCATGGGACTGGTGGGGAAGGGGAGGGTACTGGACCTGCACCACGGGGAGCTCGCGTTGGCCTGGCCAGGCTCTGGCACCCACACCCATGGCTGCATCCTGCCAAGCCCTTCCCCTGCAAGGCCAGTGGAGCTGCAGCAGGACCATGGCCCTGGGTCTGCCGTACTCAGGCTGCATGCCTGGGCCCACCAGCAAGGCTGAGTATGTTTCCATACAGGCATATGTGCAAACACAGCTGTGGAAGACGTCTCCACATGTGCACACAGCTGCTCCCACATGCCACAGGCAACCCCATCCTATCCTGCTGCCCTCGGTGAGCCCTCTGGTAAGGGCTGTGGGCCAGGCTGTGCAGGGACCCAGAGCTGCTGCAGGCACGCCTGGACACACCATCTGCCCAGCAGGTACCTCACATTCCCAGGATCCCCACTGAGGACACCTGGACATAAAAGTTCCCCAAGCCACGGCCTCATCACAGGCACCAGCACACACAGACCTGCACTGGGGATCCCAGTGCTCTGGTGATCCCACCAGTCTGCCCAGTAGCTTTGGTTCTGCTTATCCATGTTGGATGACACAGACATACATGTAGGGCTCTTCGCTGGTCTCCAAATGCTGTGACCTGAGGCCACATGTGCCCCCCTCACCAAACAGTGCCCCCCCAGCCCTGGGAAGCAGTTACAGAGTTTGAGAACCAGGAGTGGCTGTGCAGCTGTCACATGGATGTGGCCAGACCCATGCAGTGACCAGCCACTTCCATCCTGCCTTCTCTGCTTTACCATTTTTTGTTGCTGCCCAAACCAACCTGTTTAGTCCCTGTCCTCAGCTCTCAGATTCCAACACCCCACAGCGAGTCCTGCACAGCCCCAGCCTGTTCTGCACAGCCCCTAAGGCATGCCCAACCCTGCTGGCAGCAGTCTGGGACCAGGGGAGCAGCTCCCACCCCGCTGCTCTGACAGGGCTGCTCGCACTGCAGGGGAAAGCAGAAGCCAGCACAGCTGGGGCAGAGAGGGGGAAAGGGCCACCGCCCTCCCTGATGGTGTTCCTGTGCTCCCCTCTGCTCCTTCGTCCCCCATCCTGACCCCTTCAGCTCCCTGCTGGGGCACAGTGGGCATGCTGGGACCAGCGGGCTGCCCTCAGTACCACTGTCCTCCTGTTACCGGCCTCGGGAAAATCCAACTGCCCACGGCAGGGACTCGAGAGCGGGGCTCCAGCCGGGAGCCACCGAGGCTCCCTGACCTCCCAGGCACCAGACCAGCAGCAGATGCTCATTAACATGATTAGCTCTGTGCGGCCACCTTAATCCCGGCTGTGCAGACGGATCTAGGACATCATCCCCTGCAAATCCCATCCCACTTAAAGAGTCCATCCCCAAACTGGACATGGGGCACGCAGCCCCCATAGCACCCCAGCCCCTGGCTGTGGCCAGGAGGAGGCCAGGGCTGCCAGGCCAGGGCAGCTGGTGGGGCTGGAGCAGGGGCAGCAGGAACAGACGCCTCTGGCACGGCTCCGGTGCGGGGGATGTGGCAGCCAGGGCCAGGCAGGTGGTTTTCCTATTGCCTGGCTCTTCCTGGCCTGGACCCCGCTCTGCAGAAGCAGGAAAACAGCTGGGAACTGCTGGAGCCGTGGAATGTGCCATGTGATTTGGCTTGTCACTGAAACTGAATAGGAAAAACAAAAAAAACCTCTTCAACAATATTTTTAGTGTTAGAGAATAAAGGCATTGCTTTATTCTGGGCAGGATTTTGTTCTGGCCGGGATGTGCAACAGAAATCATTTCATCCACACATGTCCCAGGTTGTGCAGAGAAAATAATTCCATGACACATGAATTTTACTAGATTTTTCACGTATCTTATACAGTCAAAACACCTAGAATTTCACTGGTTCAATGTTCATTGGTCCCAATTGCGTAGTTCTAAGTATTTGGTTTCCTATGGAGGGGTGATTTCTGGAGCTGATGGTCGTTAATGGTTGTTAATAGTCGCTAATCTTTGTGTATCTCCTGCGCTGCTCCCAGGAGTCCCTCCTGCCCGGGACCCGGCCAGAACCTCCAGCCCTACAGGGGCCTCTCCTCCCGCCCGCAGCAGTCTGGGACCATCAGCCCCGTACGGACTCTTGTCCAGCCTCCAGCCCCGGGTGCCCAGCCCTGCACCGAGCCCTGGCCCCCTCGCAGCCCGGGAGCCCCGGTCCGATCCATCCCGCCGCGAACACGCCCGCACCGAGAGAGCGGCGGGCGCAGGGGGCGGCGGCGGCCGGTGCCGTGTCCGAGGCGCCTCTCTGGGCTGCCGGCAGCAGGGACGGACTCCTCGCGGGAACCGGGCCCGGAGCCCGCCCCGCTGACGAGAGGCCGAGAGGCGCAGCCGGTCCCGGCTCCGCTCCGGGTTCCGCTCCGGGCCCACCCCGGCGCTCCAGCCCCGCCCACCGCCTGACCGGCGGGCACGTGACCGCTGTTTTGGTGTCCCCACGTGGTGGGAGTCACGCGGCCACACACGTGACCGGGCGGCAGGGCGGCATGGCGCGGGGGTAACGGGCAGGGAGCGGGGCCGCGGCGGCACGGGGACAGCCCGGCGGGGAACGGGGCGGGAGGGGCCCAGGGGTCCGACCAGGCTCCTGGGTGGCGGCGGCTCAGGTGTCCGATGGGGCTTCCAGGTGGTGGTGGGACCGGGGACCGGGGGATCAGGCGGGGTTGCCCGGTGATGAGGGCTCGCGGGGCCGGTGCGGTTCCCCCGTGGCAGGGTAGCAGGGTCAGACAGGCTCCCCGGTGCTGGGGCTCGGGGAACTCCGGCGGGGCTCCCCAGAGCCGGGAGCGCGTGGTCAGGCGGGTTCTCCCGTCACGGGGCTCCCCGGGAGCGGGGGTTCGGGGGTCGGTCCCGGTTCCCGCGGCCGTGGCAGTGCCCATTGAGCGCTCCCCTGAGCCCGTTGCAGGTGCTGGGGGATCGCCGCCGTGCTGGCGCTGTGTGCGGCCGCCTGGAGCTGCGCCCCGGGGCTGGCGCTGGAGCGGGACCAGCCGTTCCGGTAGGTCCGGGGCGGTGGGCCGGGCCGGGCCGGGCCGGGGTGCTGGTGCTGGCCCCACTCACCGCCCTCCCTGCAGCGTGCCCCCCGGCTGGGCCCACGCCGCCCGTGTGGATCCTGGGCACCCAGTGCAGCTGACCTTCGCCCTGCGGCAGCGCGGCGCTGCCCGCCTCGCCCGCCTCGTCCAGGCTGTCTCGGACCCTCAGTCCCCGCAATACGGTAACAGCCACTCCCTGAGGCTCCACAACCCCCGGGGCCTGTGAGGGGATCTAACACCTCTGTGCCTCCCAGGGCAGTACCTGTCCCTGGAGCAGGTGAGGGACTTGGTCCAGCCTTCCCCAGCCACGCTGATGACAGTTCTCAAGTGGCTGCAAGGCCATGGTGTAGAGGACTGCCGGAGTGTCACCACCCTTGACTTTCTGGAGTGTTACCTGCCTGCAAGGTGAGCCCTGAGGGCTGGAACTGACTCTGGTGGTCCTGTGGTGGCTTTTCCTGTGTCTCACTACTATCCCATCCTGCGGTGGCTGTTCTGGTGTCCTAGTCCACTCCCGCTCCATAGTGGTTGTCCCTCCTAGCCCTGTCCTGTCCTTGGATGGCTGTCCCTGTGTCCTAGTCCTGTCCCATCCCACGGTGGCTGTCCCTGTGTTGCAGTGTGGCTGAGCGCCTGCTCCCTGGGGCCGAGTTTCACCGGTATGTGCAGGGTCAGCGCAGCCTGGTGCGGTCCCCACTGCCCTACACTGTCCCTGCAGAGCTCGCGGAGCACCTGGACTTCGGTACGTCACACCTGGGGGAGGTGAGGCTGTGCAGCTCAGGTGCAGCTGCTTCTGGGTGGACAAACCTCCCTCCTTCAGGTCCCTGTTACATGGGATCCAGTGACTGTCCCACAGAAGGTGCAGGGGGTGCCAAGCTGAGGCCGTGGGAAGGCTGAGGAGGCTGTTCCCTTGGGCCAGGGCTGCAGGGCTGGGCTCTCCAAGCCCTGCTGTTTGCCTGCCCATGTAGACAAAGGGACAGTGATGGAGAGCCTAAGGGCTCTGTGCTGCCTTCCTGGACTCTGGCTCTGATGGCTTCTCCCATCCCACTGGGCTGTGCTGCAGTGGGTGGGCTGCACCGATTCCCCATGGAGCGCAAGGCAGTCAGCAGAGCCGGGGCTAGGAAGGACCCACAGCTGGCAAGAGCGTCGTTCCACCTGGGCGTGACACCGGCCGTCCTGCGCCAGAGATACAACATGACAGGGGGGGACGTGGGGCTCCTGTCCAACAACAGCCAGGCCTGTGCACAGGTAACGACTGTCTGGGTCAGAAGCTGTGTGCTGTGGCAGTCCTGGGGATTGGTCCTGTTCTGGGCATCTTGGGACAGCTGGGTGTCCCTTGGTGGCTGCTGGGAGTACCTGGTGTAGCACAGACCTGTGCTGCACAATTTTCTAGGTCAGGATCAAAATGCTACCTTGTTTTTTCAAGAGAAGACAACCTGTCTCTCTGTGTCCCACAGTTTCTCGAGCAGTACTTCCACCAAGCTGACCTGGCTGAGTTCATGCAGCTCTTTGGCAGTGGCTTTGCGCACCGCACGCAGGTGGACCGGGTGGTGGGGCGCCAGGGCCATGGCAAAGCCGGGCTGGAGGCCAGCCTGGACGTGGAGTACATCATGAGCACAGGTGCCAACGTCTCCACCTGGGTCTTCAGCAATGCAGGTACTGGGGAAGAGCCCTGAGGGGCAGGGGGAACACCTGGAGCGGGAAGGGAGACTCCCAGAGGGAGGAGGGGAGTGCCTGGAGGGATGAGGAGAGTGCCCGGAGCAGGGAAAGGAGCACTTGGAGGTATGAGGGGCAGGGCTGAAACAGGAGAGGAGAATGCTTAGAGGAGTGAGGGGAGAGCTTGCAGGGCTATGCAGACAACTGGCTGTAGTACAGCTCCAGCTGCTTTCCCAACTGTTGTGAGAGTGCACCCTGTGTGCTCCCCCAGGTCAGAGCTGACCCTGGATTCCCAGCTCCTAGGGATGTCACTCCTGGTTTGTGTAGTGACTTTGAACCGTGTGAACCCTCAGCATCCAGAGTATCCTGAAGCAGGGATTTTGTTGCTGGCACCATGTGGAGCAGCTGCCTGCTCAGCTCCCATGAAGGAGGGTGCAGCTCTCCTCCCATGGATGGGGTTTTCCAGCCTTGCTGGAGCTGAGCTCCCACCCACGAGTCTCGCAGTGGAACACATGAGGGAGAGTGAGGGAATTTGGGAAAACAAGTTGCCAAACAGCCTGCACAAACACAAACAGGGCACAGTGCTAGGGGCAATGTCCCTGTCCCAGATTGGGAACTGGCTGAGCAGGTGAGTGCTACAGGGACAGTAGCCCTGTCCCCGATGGTGACAGTGACAGCAGCCCAGCACTGCCCTTCCCTCCGCCCCCACACAATTACTGGTGTGGGAAGGGTGCAGGGACAGTGACATGGGCAACTGAGAGTGAGGGGGTGGCTGGGGCTCTGTTCGCCTCCCAGTGGAGAAGGCTGGAAGGCAGGGAGGGACCTGGGCGGGTGCAGGTGGAATGTGTGAGGTGGCACATGTGCCACTCTGCTGGGATCTGTTGCCAGAGGAGGAGCTGAGGCCCCGCTGGGTCCACAGGTGCCCACGTGGCTGCAGCCCTGGAGGAGAGTCTTGGAGAGGGGTGTGAGTGTAGCCCCCTGTCCTGGGGTAAGGATGGCCCTCTTGCCAACCCCGTGGGCTGAGCTGAAGCTTGGTGCCATGCAATGTGAGGAACCCTGGGATGAGCTCCCAGAGCTCCGGGTGGGATGTGCTGTGACTCCATGGCCCACGGGAAGGAGCACCTGGGGCTGTACTGCACAGGAAGGTGCTGGTGCTGATGAGGCAGGACTCCTGGTGCTGGAGGAGCTATCCCTCATGTCCCTTCCCTGATGTCCTTGCCAGGGCGCCACGAGAGCCAGGAGCCCTTCCTGGCCTGGCTGCTGCTGCTCAGCAACATGTCAGCGCTGCCCTGGGTGCACTCGGTGAGCTACGGGGACGACGAGGACAGCCTGTCCTATGCCTACATGGAACGCGTCAACACGGAGTTCATGAAGGCGGCAGCCCGTGGCCTCACCATCCTGTTTGCCTCAGGTGTGGCCGGGGCCTGGCATGGCAGAGCCTGACCACCAAGCACAGAGCGGGGCTGTGGAAGGGCTGGCTGGGGTGCTACTGTCACCTGTCATCTGTCCGTGTGTCGGCAGGTGACGACGGCGCTGGGTGTCGGCGGGTGCACAGTGGGAACCACACGTTCCGGCCCAGCTTCCCGGCCTCCAGGTGCATGAGGGAGGAAGCTGGGTGCAAGGGGTCAACACAGGACCTGTGGGGGCACTGCCAGCCCTGGCCCCATTGGTGCCTGAGCCCCCGGAGGGTCACCTGAGGGTCCTCACCAGCACGCTTACGGACCCCAGAGCTGCAGGCTGTGCAGCTCCTGGGGGTTGGTTCAGTTTGTGAGGCAAGGTTGTGGTGGCAGAGGGGGCTCTTGGTGGCTGCTGAGGCCCAGGCAGCTGTGTGCCCACCTGCAGTGTCCCCCTGTTTCCCCAGCCCCTACGTCACCACTGTAGGTGGCACGTCCTTCAAGAACCCCTTCCTGGTGACAGAGGAGGTGACGGATTACATCAGTGGGGGTGGCTTCAGCAACGTCTTCCCCATGCCTGAGTACCAGGTGAGGGACACCTACGGCAGGCTGGGGGCTGCAGGGTGAGGGGTGACAGTGGACTTTGGGGTGACCGTGGGCCGTGCCGTCCCCAGGCCGCTGCCGTTAAGAGTTTCCTGCGCTCAGCCTCGAAGCTGCCACCCAGCTCCTACTACAACAGCAGCGGCCGCGCGTACCCTGACCTGGCCGCGCTCTCCGACAACTACTGGGTGGTGACAAACCGCATCCCACTGCCCTGGGTGTCAGGGACCTCGGTAAGGAGCTCACCCCCTGCTGCCCTGCGGGATGGTGGGGGTCCTGGGCTGAGGGGTTGTGCCCACGCAGGCATCCACACCGGTGGTGGCAGGCATGGTGGCACTGATCAATGACCGACGCCTGCAACGGGGGCTGGCACCCCTTGGCTTCCTCAACCCCGCGCTCTACCAGCTGCAGAAGCAAGGGCTTGGTGATGCATTCTATGATGTGAGTGAGGCAGGCAATGGGGGCTGGAGGGGCTGTGCTGGGGGCTGAGGGGACTTTGGGTGTCCTGAAGTGTTGGGCTGAGGCCTGGGGCAGGCCTGTCCATTGGGCTGAGAAGGCCATGCATGCTCCAAGGGCTGGGG
Source organism: Chamaetylas fuelleborni (assembly GCA_025629985.1). Classification (NCBI taxonomy): domain Eukaryota; kingdom Metazoa; phylum Chordata; class Aves; order Passeriformes; family Muscicapidae; genus Chamaetylas; species Chamaetylas fuelleborni. Next base: position 109,745 of record JAOTBB010000001.1, read on the forward strand.
TGGGGGCTGAGACGGCTGTCCTGGGGCTCCTGCTCCCAGAGCCGTGCCTGGGACAGCACCAGCAGTATTCTGCTGAGGGGCAGGAGAGAGTCACAATGGCCTTCCCGTGGGAGGAGTGTCCTGTGTTTCCCATGACCTTTCCATGGGAGTGATGTCCTGGGGCATCCTCATGGACTACTGTGAGCTTTGTGGGCTAGGTCCCCTTGTGTGGCCAGGGCAGCGGCGTCCAGTGACTGCAGAGGTCCGAGGGTCCAGCTGAGTGTGCTGTCCCACAATGCCAGTGTCCTGAGGGGTCCCTGGGCAGGGGGCATTGTAGGGGTCCCTGTTACCGATGTCTGGGGGCCCCTGTGCCCTGGGATTCCTGTTGCAGAAATGCTGGGGTCGGCCGTCCCTGGTTCCCAGAGGCTGCAGGCAGTGTGCCCATGGTATCTCTGTCCCGGCTGGTTCCTGTGCCCCGGCGTCCCTGTCCCAGGGCTGTGTGGGGCTCCTGTGCCCCGGAGGTCGCTGTCTCGGGATTTGGGGGTGGTCCCCGAGCCCCAGTGCTGAGGCTGATCCCCGCAGGTGATCCAAGGCTGCCACCTGTCCTGCCTGGACGGCACCGTGCAGGGCCAGGGCTTCTGCGCCACCCCATCCTGGGACCCGGTCACCGGCTGGGGCACCCCCAACTTCCCGCGCCTGCTGCGGGCGTTAGGGCTGCGCTGACCAGGACACCACCGAGAGCGGAGAGCGGGCACCAGGCACCGGGAGTGGGCACCGGGAACGGAGAGCGGAACCCGCTGCGCTGGAGGCGGGGGCGGGCCCGGCGGGGGCCGGGCCAATAAACACGCGAAGCCCCGCCCACGCCTCTGTTTGTTCCCATGCCTCCGCCAGGGGGCGATTAGCGCCGGAGGGCGGGGCCAACGGGGCGGGGCGGGGGCCGACAGGGCCAGTGGGCGGGTGAGAGGGGCGGGGCGGAGG
>JAOTBB010000001.1:122717-137631 GCA_025629985.1 Chamaetylas fuelleborni
GGCCAGCGCCGGGACAGCGGCCATGCGGGCGGGAGGCGGGGCTGGGGGCCGTGCCGAATGGACAGGGCGCGGTGATCCGGCCGGGGGCGGAGCGGGGTGTCCGCGGCACCGCCCGGTCCTCCGGGCCGCGAGGAGGGGCTGTTCCCGTGGCTCTTTCCAGGCGGGAGCACGTGCGGCCCGGTACCGGCCGAGGGTCCCGCTCCATGTTCGCGGGGCAGGACTGGAACGATGCAGCGGAGCCGCTGCCCCGCGGCGCCCTGGCGGGCCCGGGCCGGCCGGTAAGCGGGTGATGCGGGGGCGGCGGGCCGGGCCCGTCCCGGGCGCGCGGAGTCACCGTGTCCCGCTCCCCACAGGGCGCCAGGACGGGAAGGAGGCGGCTGCCCGGGACCGGCCGGGACGGCGGGGCGGCGCAGAAGCGGTCCCGGAAGCGGAAGAAGGGCGGCGGGCCGCGGGAGCTCCCGGCCGGTCCCGAGGAGCCCCGGCAGGCTGGGCAGCGGACGGACACAGGTACCAGGACGGCTCCGGGGCCCGGCGGGCTGGAGGGAGCCAACTCCGCGCCCTGACTCCGCTCTCGGTGCCCCCAGACGGCCCGGCTGAGCCGGCGGAGGAGGCCGGGAAGCCGGTAGGGCTGAGCCGTCGGCAGCGGCGGAACCGGCAGAAGCGGCAGCGGCAGCAGGAGCCGCCGGCGGGGTCGGGCGGGGAGCGGGGCTCGGGGCCGGGCCCCCCGGACCCGCCGGAGCCCCCGGAGCCCCCGGAGGCTCCTCCGGAGCCCCGCTCGGGCCGCTCGGCCGCGCTCCGCGCGCGGATGGAGGAGCGGCTGCTCGGCGCCCGGTTCCGCTACCTGAACCAGCAGCTCTACACCGGCAGCAGCCGGGACGCGGCGCGGCTCTTCCGCACCGACCCTGCCGCTTTCCACCTGTACCACCGCGGCTTCGAGCGGCAGGTGCGGCGCTGGCCCGAGCGCCCCGTGCAGCGCATCGTGCGCTACCTGCGCCGCCGGTGAGCGGGGGCGAGACTGAGGGGAATGTGGACCGGACGGGCCGGGGAGCGGGGGCAGGACGGGAATGGACTGAGGAGGGGCTGGGGGGCGCGGGGCCAGAGGATGACCAGGGCACCGGTGTCCAGCCGGGCCAGGCCGCTCTGACCCCGCTATCCCTGCCCCAGGCCAGCGTCGCTAGTGGTGGCGGATTTCGGGTGCGGGGACTGCACGCTGGCCGCCAGTGTCAAGAACCAGGTGCACTGCTTCGACCTGGTGGCGCTGTCCCCGCGGGTCACCGTTTGTGACATGGCCAAGGTACTGGGGCACCCCCGGGGCGGGGAGTGGGTGCTGCTGGGCGGGCTGCGGGGGCGCAGGTGGGGGACCCTGACCCTGAGGGGCAGCACGGGTGTGTCTGTTCGAAAGCTGGGTGTGTGCCTGGGACACGGCTGAGCCCGCAAACCTGGGGAGTCCGGGGGCGTTGCCCAGCCCTTTAAACATCGCCATCATCCTCCTGCTCCCGGGGGTATGCACAGCAGCTTCCAGGCCAAGTCATCATCCTCTTTCTCCGGGGGTGTCCCGGGGTGGGCAGGTGCCACTGGCGGCTGAGTCGGTGGATGTGGCTGTGTTCTGCCTGGCGCTGATGGGCACCAACCTGCAGGAGATCCTGGGAGAGGCCAACCGTGTGCTCAAGCTCGGGTAGGCAGAGGTTGTGGAGTGATGGGGGATTGCGGGAGGAGCAGGGATGCTGAGCAGTGTCCTGGGGGTGCTGGGTGCCCTGCTCAGAGCTCAGGTGACCGCAGGGGGACCCTGATGGTGGCCGAGGTGGCCAGCCGCTTTGAGGACACCCATGCCTTCCTGAAGGCCATGACGCAGCTGGGCTTCAAGACCGTCTCCAAGGTGTGTCCCCAGGTGTGCCCCCAGTTGTGCCTGGGGCTGGGCAGTGGGTGCACCAGGAACCAGGGAGCCCAGGGAAGGAGCCCGTGGAGGGGGTGTACTGAGGCCCAGCGTGGTGTGGAGCAGACCAGGGGTTGGTGTATGGGGAACCGCAAGTGGGAGAACGGGGAGTTGAGTGCGTACAGGGATGGAGTCCTGGGCGGCAGGTTTGGAGGGACTGGGGACTGGGGAGGTCGGACTGTGGCAGTTTGGGATGAGGGTTGGATGGGGTGCTGGGGCCGGGGAGGGGATGAGGGGAGCCTGGAGCACATTGGGATTGTAGTGCGGGGCCTGGAGGTGGGTGTGGGGAGGGGCTTGGGGGTCCCGAGGCCCAGAGGAATTGTGGGGTTGATGGTGGGTGTAGGGTGTTCAGAGGAGTACACCCGGAGCCAGGGTACTCAGGACCCACAAGGGCTTTGGAGCCAGGGTCTGGGGGCAAGAGGGCCTTGGCACAATGGGGTCTGGATGAGGCAGGGGGCACCCGGGGTTGTCTGAGGCAGCATTGAGTGGTGCTGCAGGGGGCTGGGGGTTTCGGGGCTGCAATGATGATGGGGGCTCCAGGGTGCCGGTAACAGAGTCAGGTGTTCCCGCGCCCCCAGGACCTCTCCAGCTCCTACTTCTACGTGTTGGAGTTCGCCAAGACGGGCCCGGCGCGGCCCGGCGCCGCTCCCGGGCTGCGGCTGCGGCCGTGTCTGTACAAGCGGCGGTGACCGGAGCAGCGGGTGGGGGCGTGGCCAAGGTGATGGGGCGGGGCCGCGGGGGCTGGCCCCGCCCCCCGCGAGCGATCCAATAAAGCTACTGCTTCCTCATAGCTACGCGTGCGCCTGCGGGGGCGGGGCCGCGCCTGCGCGCTGCGGTCGGGCCTGCGCGGCGGCAGCGCCCGGGACCGGTACCGGGATGTCGGGGCCGGGCAGGCCGGGCCCCGCCGGGGCTAAGCTCGACATCAACCGCGCCGGCGTGGCCGAGCTGGAGGGTGCCCTCAGCGGCGTCGGCCGCCGCCGTGCCCGCGGTATCGTCCGCAAGAGAGAGGTGCGGGACGGGGGGAGCGGCGGGGACGGCGCCCCGCGCTGAGCGACGCGGGCCCGGGACCCCGAGTGGCGGTGTCGGTCTCGGGGTGGGGGCCGTGGGGCGAGTGCGGGGGTGGCAGTGCTGTGTCCGTGCTGGTAGCCGGGGCCGGCTGCAATGCCCGAGTCCCGCCCCGAGCCCGCGAGGCCGGGCGGGCGCAGCCGCCCCCGGTGCTGCCGTCCCTGCGGCCGGCTCCGGGCAGCGCCCCGGGCCGCAGCGGGGAACCGGGGGGAGCCAGGTCCTGGCGGGATGGGACGGGCGCCGCGCCCCGACCGCCTCCGAATGCCGTCACCGGCGGTGTTGGGACGAGACCCCGCGGCGGCCGGTGACATGGCCGGGAGCAGTGGGAGCGGCACCGCGGGCCCCAGCGCGGCCGATACGGGCGGGTCAGCGGCAGCCGGGCCCTGATGCTGCGGGGCTGGGCAGCGCCGCGGCAGGGCGAGGCAGGGCTGGGAGCGTTTGGCCTGTCTGGGGCTGGAAAAGGAGGTAGAGGGCTGGATGTCCGAATGCTGTGGACACGTATGCTGGGAGGCGGGAGGGCAGAAACCGGTAATACAAAGGGAGGGTGGTCTGGAGCAGGGCTTCTCCCGGGGCGGTGCTGCCACTGCAGCCCTTTGTGGGGAGCAGCAGCAGCAGCGCCGTAAAACGAACCCTGCCGGGTCAGAAGGGCCAGTCGGGCCCTTCCCGGGCCCGTGGGCTGCGCTGGTTGTCCGCCGACTCCTGCCCCGGACAGCCCGGCCCCCCGGCTTCCGCCCATGGCCGGCGCTGCTGGAGCCCGTGCAGGGTGATGGGAGGCACCCGATCCCAGGTCGGGGCTGCGCAGTGCTCGGCCCGAGGTCCCGCGGGACGGTGGGTGCCTCGCACATGTGTGTTTCTGCATGTGTCCGGTTGTTCCCCTGCCCTGGAGCTGCAGCCTCGCTCCCCATTCTGGCACGGGTCATCTGGGGGGCACGGTGCTCCTACCCCAGCTGGCGGTTTTGGATTGCTGTCCCCCTTTCACAGCGCTGTGACTCTTCCCTGCGGGGCCACTCGGGCAGGGGGCTCTGTGGGAGCAGGAGGGATTCTGTTCTGGGCAGAGCTGACTTCCCTCCGCGCAGGAGCTGAAGGGCTTCACTTGCTTGGATGACCTGCTGCATGTCAAGGGCATTACCACACGCATCCTGGAGCTCAACAGCCAGCGCATGACGTGCCGGCGGTGCCCGGGCCCCGAGAGGCCCCCACGGGCCAGCCCCACTCCCCTGGGGGACAATGAGGACCACAGGGCACCTGCAGCACAGGTAGGTGCAGAAGGGTCCCTGCTGCCAGGTGCAAGAACAAGGGTGAAGATGTGGCTCTGGGGGGGCTCTGAGGAAGCTCGTGGCAAGCAGACAGAACTGCACCAGATTCTGCAGGAGTTCATGGTTGTGGGTTTGGGGGTTCTCCACCCGAAAACCCCCCACAGTGCTGTTGAGTGGAGCCCGTGTGCTCCAGGGCCATGGCTCTCGCTGGCAACCATTCAGCAGCACTCCCAGCCCCTGTTCTACTCCTGGTCTCCAGCAGCCCATGCTGGTGCAGAGTCAGCCCTGCTTCCTGGCTCTTCCCTGCTCAGGTGGTGGCTGAAGAGGAGGAAGATGAGGAGGAGGAGGAAGAGGAGGATGCACCAGGGCCCTGGGAGCCAGAGCGCCCGTGGAAGGGTACCCCCAGGTCTGGAGCAGACCCTGATGGTTCTGGGGGGCAGGGACCACAGGAGCACCCCAGGTCCACCAGGGAGCAGGAGGAGGAGGAGGAGGAAGAAGAAGAGGAGGAGGAGGAAGGGAGCTGCTGCAGCGAGGAGGGGGAAGACAGCAGCAACGTCTACCTGTACTACACTCTGGGGGAGCGCTGGATCGACTACCTGCAGCGCACTGGGGATGGGGGGCTGCTGCGGCACCTGCGCCCCAAGGTGACGGGGGCCAGGGATTGCTGGGGCATTCTGGGCACCTGTGGGAGGGTAAACAGGGGCTGGGGGTCTGTGATGCCTGGCTGCTGGGGCTGGGGAAAGAGATGCTGCCCCAGTCCCCCATTCAGAAGTGGGGGTCTGCCCCATAGCTCTGGGCTGGGGATGCACAGGGGTCCGTTCTGGGTGGGTGGCATGTAGGGGTCCAGAAGGTTGAGCCGTGGGCAGGGAGTCTGCAGGGTCTGCATGGGCTTGTCCCAGCCACTCCAACCTGCTGTGTCCCACAGATGAAGCGGAAGTCAGAGAATGGGCCGGATGGCCGGGCCTTGTCCCCTGGGAAGAAGCTGTGCAAGGGCTCTGACTATGGCAGGTGAGGGGTGCAGGGTGCTCTGACTGCAGCTGGTGAACGGGGCTGTCTGTGCTGGGGCAGCACATACCTCCTGCTGCCCTCCCCAGGAGGATGATGCAGCCACTTGGGTCGAGCAGGAGTTGGCCCGGGTGAGATCCAGCCCTGACCAGTTGCCTATCTGCTGAGCAGGCTGGTCTGCATGTCTGGGCAAGGGGTCAGCAGGGTGGGAGCAAAGAGGAGTCAGTGGGGTGGAGCTCCCACTGGTGGGAACCAGTTCCAAGAGCCTCTGGCGCAGTGTGGCCCAGAGCAGTGCTGCATATGCCACCTGCGCCGTGGCCTCACTTGTGCCTGGTTTTTCTCTCAGGACACTGGGTCCCTGTACACCCAGCCCCACGACCACCTTTGGGGACCTGCGCAATGCCAAGGTGGGGCAGGCCCGGCGCCGTCGCATCCCCTCCGTGGCCCCCCCTCCTGAGCTGCAGGACTGGCTCCGCACCTTCCAGGTACAGCTTGCCTGGTGGCTCCAGGCAGCCTGCATGTCATGGGAGGGAGCCAAGCCTAAGGGATCCCCACCGTGGCCAGGAGTTGGGCCCACAGTGGATTTTGGGTAGTTTTGCTTGTGTGAGGAAACACAGAGGAGGTTTCAGCCCTGGCTGGGGTTGGTGTCACTGGTCACTCAGCACCACCAAACTCCCACGTGTCTCGGGTTCCTGGCCTGGGGCAAGAGGCCTGGCTGCCGGGGCTGTGGCTGGGCTGGCTGGGGACACAGAGCCAGGGATCACTGGGAGTCCCCCTGCAGCGCTGGAGTGGCCCTGAGAAGCTGCTGGCCCTGGATGAGCTCATTGACCGCTGTGAGCCGGCGCAGATCAAGTACATGATGCAGGTCATCGAGCCCCAGTTCCAGCGGGACTTCATCTCCCTGCTGCCCAAGGAGGTGAGTGAAGCTGGGGGACCAGGGGCCTGGCCTGACCTGACCTGACCCCTCTGTGACCTTTATCCCCTCCATAGCTGGCCCTGTATGTCTTGTCTTTCCTGGAGCCACGGGACTTGCTCCGTGCTGCTCAGACTTGCCGTTACTGGAGGGTCCTGGCCGAGGACAACCTGCTCTGGAGGGAGAAGTGCCGTGAGGAAGGTGAGGGTCCTCCCAGGTGGGGGCTGGGGGGCCACTCCAGGCCTGACCCAGGTGAAGCACCGCTGTGTTGTCCCCTGCAGGGATCGAGGAGCCACTGCACCTGCGGAAGCGACGCCTGCTCAGCCCCGGATTCATGTACAGCCCCTGGAAATTCGCCTTCCTACGCCAGCACCGCATCGACATGAACTGGCGTAGTGGGGAGCTGCGGCCCCCCAAGGTGGGTCTGGGTGTCCCAGCAGGGACAGACTCCAGGGAGCTGTGGTCCCAAGGTGAGCGTGGGAGTGTCCCTGCCTGGGGCAGACCCTGGAGAGCTGAGGGGCTGGTGGGGGTCCCTCTGGGGACAGACCCCAGGTCACTGGTATGGGGAAGCTGCTGTAGAATCTGCCATGGGGAGCAGATCTGGCTTGCTCAGAGCAGTAGGGGCAGGAGAAATTAGGTCCCTTGGGCTTGGAGAAAGGGCTTCTTTCTTTTGCCCCTCTCCAAGGCCTCATGCAGGGCTGCAGCCATCTCCAGCACCCAGGGAAGGTGCAGCATCGCAGAGTTCGACTGTGTTCTGTGAGAGTCCCAGAACCCTGATGATCTCTCCCTGAGGGTCCTTCCTGCCCCTGGGCAGAGTCCCCACCACCCCTTTTCTTGCTGCTTCAGGTCCTGGGTTCCTGAGCCCCCCACTTCCTGTCTGTAACCCCTGCCCCTGTGCAGCAGCCACCAAACACACCACACACCCCAGCTCTGCTGCCCTGCCAAAGCATCAGGGGGTGCAGGTGATTTGGAGACCTGTGTGCCTTTCCTCCCAACAGCTCCTGCTGCCTTCCCATTGCTCATTGTGCTGGGTGGTCCTGCTGGCTGGGGAGGCCACACTGCCCTCAGCGCACTCCTGTGCTCCCACAGGTACTGAAGGGCCACGACGACCATGTGATTACCTGCCTGCAGTTCTGTGGAAATCGCATAGTGAGCGGCTCTGATGACAATACGCTCAAAGTGTGGTCAGCTGTCACTGGGGAGGTGAGTGTCCCTGTCACCAGGGAGGTCAGTGTGGCACTGTCACTGGCACCACTGGGGTTTGGAGCAGGGATCATCTCCCTGTGCTGGGCACAGGTGAGGCCACACCCTGACTCCTGGGGTCAATTTGGGCCTTTTGTGACAAGGACATGGTGTTGTGCTGCTCCTCTGTGCTGTTTCAGGGGTGGGGAGGTGCGAGAGGTTCACCTGTCCCTCGTGTCCTGTTCCCCACAGTGTGTGCAGACGCTGGTGGGCCACACTGGGGGAGTTTGGTCCTCCCAGATGAGGGACAGTGTTGTCATCAGCGGCTCCACTGACCGCACGCTCAAGGTATGGAACGCTGACAGCGGCGAGTGCGTGCACACCCTGTATGGACACACCTCCACCGTGCGCTGCATGCACCTGCACGGCAACAGGTACGGGGCTGGCGGTGCTGTGTGAGAGGGGGTATCCCCGGGGGTGAGGCTGTTATCCCCAGGTGTCCCCTCCCCTGCAGGGTGGTGAGCGGCTCCCGGGATGCCACACTGCGGCTCTGGGACATCGAGACGGGGCAGTGCCTGCACGTGCTGATGGGCCACGTGGCAGCCGTGCGCTGCGTCCAGTACGACGGCAACAAGGTGGTCAGCGGTGCCTATGACTACACGGTCAAGGTGTGGGACCCCGAGAGTGAGAGCTGCACCCACACGCTGCAGGGGCACACCAACCGTGTCTACTCGCTGCAGGTATGGCCCTGCACGCATCCCCTCCTGCTCCTCCCTGCCCTCCCTGCAGGTACAGCCTGCCCTCCTGCTGGCTTGCCCTACCACTTCCCTGCCTTCCAGTTGTGGGGCTGTGCCAAAGGTCCCACATGTGCTGTAGGGACAAGTGGGCTCTGCCTGTCATGCAAGGCCCTATGTGCTTTGCAGGGACACATGGGCCGTGTCTGTGCCCTGAAGGGTTGTATCTGCCATACGAGGACACACAGACCACGTTTGTGTCCCGTGTGGACGGTCGCTGCCCCCTGACCCCGCTTCCCACACACACATGCTGTGGACACAATACTCCTCCACGCCCCTTCCCTGAAGCATTTCTACAGTCCAAAAAGCCAAGAGCTGTGTGAGCCCATGTCTCAGCTGCTGAACTGTGGTCTCGGGCTGGTGCTGAAACTGGGGGTGCTGTATCCTAAACCAGGGGCTGCCAGGGCTGTGGGCCACACCCCAAACCAGGGGACTCTCCTGTCCTCGATACTGAGCTGGACTCCTCCTCTCTGGCAGTTTGATGGGACACACATCGTGAGTGGGTCCCTGGACACATCAATCCGCGTGTGGGATGTGGAGAGTGGGAACTGCCTGCACACGCTCATGGGGCACCAGTCACTCACCAGTGGGATGGAGCTGCGTGACAACATCCTCGTGTCCGGCAACGCTGACTCCACTGTCAAGATCTGGGACATCAAGACAGGGCAGTGCCTGCAGACACTGCAGGGTGAGAGGGGATTCCTCACCCTTGGGGGGCAGTGGGGACTTCCCTCCATCAGGAAGCTGGGAAGGGGCAGCTCTCTCCCTTGGGGTGGGAGGGAGCAGGGGAGGCTCCTTGCCCTTGGGGCTGGGTGGCTCTGAGCTGCCAGATGTGGCAGGACCCATATCACACAGCAGTAGGTACCCCAGGTGCACTTGGGGCTCACTGGTGGCTCCCCATAGGTCCCAGCAAGCACCAGAGTGCTGTCACCTGCCTGCAGTTCAGCTCCAAGTTTGTGGTGACCAGCTCGGATGACGGGACAGTGAAGCTGTGGGACCTGAAGACAGGGGAGTTCGTGCGAAACCTGGTGGCCCTGGAGAGTGGGGGCTCTGGGGGGGTCGTGTGGCGGATCCGTGCTTCCAACACAAAGCTGGTGTGTGCCGTGGGCAGCCGCAACGGCACTGAGGAGACCAAGCTGCTGGTGCTGGACTTTGATGTGGACCTGAAGTGACCCCGGCCAGCCCGGGGGTCCCGCGGGAGGGGTGGCCCCGGCGCAGGCGCTGGCCCCCGCGGGCAGACAGAGGGAGGCCGGGCCGGGCCTTATTTATATGCGCGGGAGTGCCCGGCCAGGCCTGCAGGAGCATGTTTTGTACACGGAATATATCAATTTATTTCTGTATTCGGGCTAGTGCTGATCTGCCCCAGGCGCTGTCCTAGGCCTGCGGCTCATACCCTCTGAGCAGGCCAGGCTCTCCCAGGTGTCACAGGGACCCTGCACACACCTGCCCTTAGCTGGTGGGCACTGCCCTGGCAGCGCCTGACACCTCCCCCTTGCCCCCTCACACCTCCACACTGCCCCATCTGAGCACCTGCCCTGCACCAGCCATTTGTAGGGAGAATGTTCAGCACCCCGCAGTGTCCTGGTGCTCACGGGGGGTCCTGCAGGGAGACGTTTGTCTCCATTTAGGTGCAATTCCCTGGATTCCCAGTTGTGCCATAGGCTCCCCAGCCGTGGCACACCCAACAGGGAACAGGGCCAGGGTTCTGGTGCCCTCCCCACGTGTCACACTAAGCCATTACTGTAACAATGTTTTATTGGGACTAACAATGCACTTCCCAGAAGTCCACAACCAGGAGGGCTAGGGGGGCTTTCCCCCAGTTCCTGTGCCCCCATCTTTGGTGCCCTGCAGAGCCCAGCCACTGCTAGGGGCTCCCAGGGCCCAGTGCAGATGATGCTCCAGCGCACGGAGGATGCAGCTGCTCCTGCTGCCTCAGGCCAGGGGCGGTGCTAGTCGTGTCCGACTGCCGCGGGGAGCTGCGGCCAGGTGCTGCTATGTGCCGGCAGCGGGAGCATCTGGCGAGGACTCGGCGGGGCCCGGGGCCGGGTCAGGGGAGGCCAGGAGTCCGGAGGGCCCCGCAGGTGCCCCGTACTCGGCTGCGCGGCGCTGCAGCATTGCCGGCACCAGTCCCACGTAGGCGCCCATCAGGCGGTGGTTGGCGCGGACCAGCCTCGCCGCGCAGCTGTCCAGGCACGACTCCTGCGGGAGGGACGGGCTGCGGTCAGGAGGCGCGGGGACACCCGACCCGCGGCCCCCCGGGCCCCGCTCACCTCGCGGCCCGTGAGCAGCCGGTAGTTGAGGTTGCAGACGCAATGGCGGAAGCAGAGCTCGGTCATACGGTTGTAGACCAGCAGGAAGTCCCGCAGCTGTAGAGCAGGCGCGGGTCACACCGGGCGGAGCCCGTCCGGAAACCCCGAAACCCACCGGGAGCCCCGGCGTGCCCCCGGCCAGCCCGAGACGCCCGCGTCCCTTCCCGGACCCGCCGGTTCTCCTGCGAACCCGGCACCTCGAGATCCCACACCCGGAGCCCTCGGGACACACCGGGACCACCCATAAAGGCCTCGCGGCACAGCGTGCTCCCACCCCCGGCCCCGGCGCTCACGCTGCGGAGCTGCTGCCGGTGCTCGGCCGCCGGGTCCATCCCGGGCACGGCCCGGAGCCTCCGCGCCCGGCGGGACCAGCCGCCGAGCTCGCACAACGTCACTTCCGCCCGGCTCAGCGATGACGCCACTTCTGGGCCGCTGACGCCACTTTCGGCGCGTCCGGGCCGAGGCGGAGCGGGAGCGGCGCGGGGGGGCCCGGCGGGGCCGGGGCGCAGGTGGGCCGGGGGCACCGGGGTGCCGGGCAGGGTGAGCGGCGCGGGGCCGGGGAAGTCCGGCCGGGAGAGCCCCGGGAGCGAGGCTGGGGCTGCCGCCGCCCGCTCGGGCCGGTTTCGCCGGGAGCAGCCGCCGGGGGTTCCCTCGGACGTCGGTCCCGTCTCGGGGCCTTGCCGTGCGTGGCTGAGAAGGGGTCCCGTCCCGGAGGCTGTGGGGGCCGCGGGGCCGTTCTCCGGGAGGATGGCTCTGGGCGGTGACGGCCGCTGCCCGCAGGGTTGGACCCTAGCGCTGGGCCGGGCGCTGTCCCCGGCGGGGAGGGGACAGGTCACAGGTAACGGGCTCTCGGCAGCCCGCCCCGGGCCCCGCCTGCCCTGGAATGTGCCCGGACCGGTCCGGGCGCAGCGGGGCCCCCCGCCTCTCCTGCGGCTGTGGACGTGGCTCCCGGCGCCCTCCTGGCCGGGCCGGGCTGGGCGCTGCTCGCTCCGCTGTCCCGGGGCAGGGTCTGCGGGTCGCGGGCATCCCCGGCGGGCTGTGTGACAGGGAGTACGGAGTGCGGCCCGACGGGCGGGGAACCCGGGAGTCTTGGGCGTGATGGTGTGGGAGCCACGGTGGGTCCCGGCTGAGGCTGGGGTCGGGGTCGGTGCCTCTGGGATGTGCCGCGCTACGGGTCTGTTCTGGGAGCCAGCGGTGTCCCGAGAGATGGCGAGCCGGGCAGGGTACTGGCTGCAGGAGGCCCTGGGCAGGGGGCAGAGTCTGCTCGGTGCCAGCAGCTGCCGATGTGGGCCCCTCCCTCCGCGCTGTAATCTCCTGCTGTTCCCTTCCAGCACGGCCCCGCGGGTACTGGCTGGTGCCCCCAGCAGGGGTGTAGTCCTGGCCCCAGCACCACATCTGTGCCCCTGCAGGCCCTGAGGATGTCGGACGGGATCCTGAGCAAGGCAGCCACCATGGAGATCCCCATCAGCAGCAATGGGGACACCAGCAGTCTGCCTGAGGACGATGGCCTGGAGCAGGTCCGGGGATTGGGACCCCCATGGGAGTGTTTGGGACTGTACCAGGGCCGTGCTGTCTCTGCATCTCAGTCCCCTGTGCTCCTCTGCCTCCCAGGACCTGCAGCAGGTGATGGTGTCGGGACCCAACCTGAATGAGACCAGCATCGTGTCAGGCGGCTATGGGGGCACAGCCGAGGGCATCATCCCCACCGGGACCATCAAAGGTAATGCGGCTGGGCTGGGAGGGAATGGGGATCATCGTGGGAAGAAGGGGCTCAGCTCTCCTCATTGCCCCTGACATACAACACAAGGCTCTGCTACAGCCCAGCCAAGATGTTTCCTGGGTGGGGTCTGTTCCTGCTGGACTCGGGTTCTGTGCAGGGACAACGTGTAGGGGAGTGTACTGGTGGCAGAGGAGGGGCTGCTGCCCCAGCTCTGCTCTCCCTGGGCTGGGTTACTCCCCTGTCACAGGGTGGGGTCTCTGCTGGGGAATCTCCATCCTCTTGGTCAGCACATCCCCGTGGGACTCTGAGTGCCTGCTCTGGTGGAGGATCCCAGGTCTGTCCCGGTCCATATGCAGCAGGAGCTCTGGAGTGTGCTGGGGTTGAGGGAGTGGGGCCAGTTGGGCTCTACACCCTGGAAGACCTGGCACTGCTGCCCTTGTTCTGTGCAGATCTCTCCCTGAGGGTCCCCCCAGGGCTTGAGGAGGGTCCCTGGGGGCAGAGAGGGCGAGCGTGCGTGTGTGTGCTTTCCTGGAGCACCACTGCTGCTGACCCGGTGTTCCCATGTCTCTGTGTCCCTGTGTCCCCACACCCCCAGGCCTACCCAGCTCTTGGGGTGCAGGGATTCCTTCACAGAGGCAGGTGGGGGGGTTCCCTGGGGCGGGGGAGCCCACCTGTGTGGCTGTAGCTACGTCTCTGGGTTCCAACGCTCACCTGCTGCCGTCGCTCTCCCGCTGCCGCCCGCCCGCGCACTCGTCCCTGTCCCCTGTCCCCCGTCCCCTCTGCCCTGGCTACCCCACTGTCCCATGCCCTGTGCCCCCTGTCCTGTCCTGCCCCACCCTGCTCAGCCCGCGCAGCCCCCCCGTTTCCAGGCTCTCTTGTCCACCCTCACCCCCCCCGAGGACCATCGGTGCCCCCCAGCGCGCCTGCTGCCCGTAGGATGGCCCGCCCGGCCGCTGCTCCAGCAGGTACTGCGCCCCTCACTGCACCTCAGGGCCTCCCTAGGGACCTTGGTAAGAGCCCCCGTGGCAGCTGTGTCGTGGCCAGAGCCTGGTCCTGGTGCTGATCCTTGTGCTGGGACAGAGGACAGCGCTGGTGGGTCCTGGCCAGGGGGATCCACCCTGGAGCCCACCTGAGGGACACCTAGTGCTGCTGGGTGGTGTTCCCCCTGTGGCCTAGTGAGGGTGGTCAGCAGGATGGGGCAGGGCCTGGTGCAAGCAGACACGGCTGAGCTGGGATCTATGCCCCTGTGTGGGACCCTCAGGGGGCTGGCAAGAGCAGGGTCCTCACCACAATACCTGTGAGCCAGAGCTGGGGATGCTGCTGTGGAAACAGCAGCTCCAGAGCAGGGGCTCTGGCGGCTGGGGCTGCCAGGTCCCCATGGCCACCAACTGCCCTCCTGGAGTTGGTGCCAGGTCCGTCCTGTCTCTGTTCCTGTCCCTGTGCCAGGCCCTGGGCTGCACCCACCACCCCCCGGACCTCCATCTGGTGGAGAGGAGGTCGTGCGTGGCATTGCCGTTGAGAAGTTCGACATTGTCAAGAAGTGGGGGATCAACACCTACAAGGTGAGGGGTGGGGGGACCCCAATGGGCCTTCCTGGCTCCCCTCCCCCAGTAGCTGCTCTCAGAGCGGTTCAGGGGGCTCACACTGCCTTGGGGGCGCCCCGGTTTTCCTCTCCTGCAGTGCACCAAGCAGCTGCTCTCGGAGCGCTTCGGGCGGGGGTCCCGCACGGTGGACCTGGAGCTGGAGACTCAGATTGAGCTGCTGCGTGAGACCAAGCGCAAGTACGAGAGCGTCCTGCACCTGGCACGGGCACTCACAGCCCACCTCTACAGCCTCGTACAGACCCAGCACGCCCTGGGGGACGCCTTTGCTGACCTCAGCCAGAAGTCCCCTGAGCTCCAGGTGTGCCAGGGCTGGGGGGACTCTGGAGCAAGGGCAGGGACACCTGGGCACCAGGGCTGGTGGGGAGCAGGGGTGGCTGGGCTTGACTGGGGTTGTGGGGGTCAGGATTTGGGGAATCACACTTGGACACCGGCACAGGAACAGGATCTGCACAGGAGTGGATGTGCATGCTGGTGCTGCTGCTTGGCGGTGCTGGGTCGTGGTTGGTCTCGGGGGGTTTTACCCCAGCACCCTTGATGGAGGGGAGTGGGGGCGTGATCCGTGCCCCTTCATCTGTGCACCCACCCCTCTGTCCCCAGGAGGAGTTTGGGTACAACGCAGAGACACAGAAGCTGCTGTGCAAGAACGGGGAGACGCTGCTGGGTGCTGTCAACTTCTTTGTGTCCAGCATCAACACGCTGGTCAACAAGACCATGGAGGACACGCTTATGACAGTCAAGCAGTATGAGACGGCCAGGTGGGACAGGGAGCTCGGGGGGCTCGGGGATCCTGGGGGGATCTGGAGGCAGCCACTGATGGCGGGGACTGTGTGCAGGTTGGAGTATGACGCGTACCGCACGGACCTGGAGGAGCTGAGCATGGGCCCACGCGACGCCGGCGCCGTGAGCCGCCTGGACGCGGCCCAGAGCCAGTTCCAGAGCCACAAGGACAAGTACGAGAAGCTGCGGGCAGACGTGGCCATCAAGCTCAAATTCTTGGAGGAGAACAAGGTGGGTGCAGGGATGGCAGGTGTGGGGTGGGAATGGGGAGCACAGGAATGGGAGATGCAAGACAGGGGTGGGGGATGCAGAGATGGGGTACGTGAGGAGGGGGGTTTTGGGACTTGTCCTTGTGG
>JAOTBB010000001.1:143227-154034 GCA_025629985.1 Chamaetylas fuelleborni
ACTGCACCCCTCCTGCACCCCTAAATCTGCAGCGTGAGCACAACCCCCCTGACCCCCGGCACTCCCTGCCCTCCCCAGTGAGAGATGGGGTTGAGCTTCCCTGTGCCCCTAGAGGTGGGGCTGGGACCCCCCGGCATTCTACAGCCCATGGCGGTGCTGAGACCCCACTGCCCCCCGCACCCCCCTTCTCTCGAGGGCTGCAGAGCCCCTGAGCCCCTGAGTGTGGGTGCTGGGGGTGCTATGGCTGGGGTCCCTGAGTGGGGGGGTCTTGTTGCTGATGGCCCCTTTCTCTGTGCTCCCAGAGCCCTCTGGCCCTGCTCCAGCCCCCCGTCCATCCCTCCATCCGTCTGTCCATCCCTCTCCCCAGGGGCACTGGCACTGCTGCCCCGTGTCCATCCTGTCCATCTGTCTGACTGCCTGCTCCTCTGCCTCTCCCCCACCTGGTGCGACACCACAGCCCTCCTGTCTGTCTGTCCATCTGTGTCTCCCATCCTGGTGTGACACTGTGCAGCCCCCCATCTGTCTGCTCGTCTGTCCCCCTCCTGCACCCCAGTGTGACACTGTGCAGCCCCACCATCTTGTCCATCTGTCCCCTCGTTTGTCTGTCCCTCCCACCCTGTTCTCACACTTCAGTGTTCTACCACACAGCCCCCATGTTTGTCTGTCCCTTTCCCCCCTGCTCTCTGCCTGCACCCCAACCCTCCTGTCTGTCTTGCTGCTCCCCTCTCCCTGTGTTGCTCATCACCCTATCTGTCTGTCCTGCTGCCCCCGTTCCACTGTCACTGTTGGCAGCCCCCCGTCCATCCATCTGTCCCCGTGCCACTGCCTGTCCCCAGGTCTGTCTGTGTACCCTTGTCCTGCACCCTGACCTTTGTGTTCATCTGTCCATCCCACTCTATACCTGCCCCCAACCCTAGGTGCCATGTACACCCTTTTGTCCCCCCATAAATCTGCCTGTCCATTCCCTTGTCTCCCTGTCCATCCATCTGTCCCTTCATCCCCCTATTCTGCCCCCACTGCCATCCCACATCCCCCATCCCCAGCGGCTCCTGTCCCTCCATCCATCCCCCCATCCATTGCTGTGTTGTCCCTGTATCTGTGCCTGCATACCCCCTGTGCCCCCACAGCCCCCGTTCCTGTCCCTGCCCCTTCATGTCCTGGCCCAGAGTCTGTCCCTGTCATGCCCCTGTGCCCCCTGACCCCAGTGACCCCCGTGACCCCTGTGACCCCAGGTGTCTGCAGAACTACATTCCGGCCCAGAGCCTGTCCCTGTCGTGCCCCGTGTGCCGCCAGACCTCGATCCTGCCCGAGCGGGGTGTCCCAGCGCTGCCCAACAACTTCTTCATCACCAACCTGATGGAGGTGCTGCAGCGGGACCCCGACCCCCGCGGGGCCCCCCCTGCACCCCTGCCCCCACTGGGCGCCGCCACTGGGCAGCCACTCTGCTGCCCGAACCACGAGGGAAAGGTGGGGCCGAGGGCTGGGCAGGGGCTGGGGGGCTGCAGGGGCCTCGGGGCTCAGGGGAGCTGGGGGGGCTGGGGGCATCCAGAGGGCTGGACTCAGGGGCGCTGGGCACCTGCAGGAGCTGGAAAGGCTTTAGCAGGGCTGGGATCTGGGGAGGGCTAAAGAGGTCTGTGAGCATCTGGAAGGGCTGTGAGGGTCAAGGGGGTCGAGTGGGCTGCAGGCCTTGGAGAAAGGGTCCAGAAGGGGTCTGGGGAGGCTGCAGTGGTCCAGGGAGTCTGGGAGAGGCTGTGTGGGCTCAGAAGGTGGTTTGGGGCGGGCTACAGGGTCCTATGGGCTGGGCTGCGGGGCAGCAGGTGAGTGCAGGTGTGGCAGGTGATGGAGTTCTACTGCGAGCCCTGCGAGACGGCCATGTGCCGGGAGTGCACGGAGGGGGAGCGGCGGGAGCACCGGGACCACCGCACCGTGCCGCTCCGTGACGTGCTGGAGCAGCACAAGGCAGCCCTGCAGCACCAGCTCGACGCTGTGCGCGCCAGGTACGGGGCTCCAGGGGTCTCTGGGGGTTCCCATGGCCCCACTCCCACGGATTGCAGCGCCACCTTGATGCCATCCACACACGGTGGTGCTGTGGGGTTTGGGGGTTCAGGGAGTCCCCATGTCCTCCTCCTGCAGGATACCACAGCTGGATGAGGGTGCTGTGGGGGGGCTTCAGGTGCGCTTGGTGGGGGTGTGGGAGTTCAGGGGGTCCCTGTGTCTCCCCAGGCTCCCCCAGCTGGCGGCAGCTGTGGGGCTGGTGGCCGAGATCAGCCGGCAGCTGGGGCAGCGCCGGGCTGAGGCTGAGGCCGAGATCGGGAGCAGCTTCGAGGAGCTGGAGGCGGCCCTGCGGCAGCGGCGGGAGGTGCTGCTGCGCGACCTGGAGGCCACCTGTGCTGCCAAGCAGCAGGTAACACACCCGCGGCTCTGTGCCCTTCACCAGCCGTTCCTGGGAGGCTGTGTGCCCCAGCCATACTCCATTGCCAGTGGCCCTGCCAGTGCCACAGTTGGGGTCCCATTGCAGCATCAGCGTTGGGGTTGTGGCCATGGCTGGGGTGCAGGTGGGGGTGCAGGTAGAGCGTTGGTTAGGGTGCTGGGTGTGGGGTGCAGGCGGAGCACTGGTTAGGGTGCTGGATGTGGGGGTGCAGTTACAGCACTGGTTAGGGTGCTGGGTGTGGGGTGCAGTTACAGCACTGGTTAGGGTGCTGGGTGTGGGGGTGCAGGCACAGCACTGGTTAGGGTGCTGGGTGTGGGGTGCAGGCGGAGCACTGGTTAGGGTGCTGGATGTGGGGGTGCAGGCACAGCACTGGTTAGGGTGCTGGGTGTGGGGTGCAGTTACAGCACTGGTTAGGGTGCTGGGTGTGGGGGTCCCACGCCAACACTGCAGAGACGTGCCATCCCCACAGGATGCACGGAGGCACAGCTGGAGGTGCGTCAGCAGGGCCGGGCTGTGGTTCAAACGTGGGTGCTGGCACGGGGGCCCCACCTGGTGCCACAGGTGGTGTTCTGGTCCCTCAGGTGCTGGAGGCGCAGCTGGAGGTGCTGCGGCAGGGCCAGGAGAGCATCCTGAGCAGCTGCGCGTTCACAGAGCAGGCGCTGCACCACGGCTCGGCCACGGAGGTGCTGCTGGTGCAGAAGCAGATGGGCGAGCGGCTACGGGAGCTGGCGGCGCGGCCCTTCCCCGAGCACCCGCACGAGAACGCACAGCTCGAGTTCCACGCCGAGCCCGAGGGGCTGCGCCGCTCCATCCAGAACCTGGGCGCGCTGCTGACCACCAGCGCCACGGCGCACACCACGGTGGCCACGGGCGAGGGGCTGCGCCAGGCCGTGGTGGGGCAGCCCTGCTCGCTCAGCGTCACCACCAAGGACAAGGACGGGGCACTGGTGCGCAGCGGCGGCGCCCGCCTGCGCTTCGCCGTGACGGGCCCCGACGGCGCCGCGGCCGAGGCCGAGGTGCAGGACAACCGCAACGGCACCTACGAGCTGGTGTACACGCCGCGCGCCGAGGGCGACTTCGTGCTGTCCATCCTGCTGTACGGGCAGCCCGTGCGCGGCTCCCCGTTCCGCGCGCGCGCCCTGCGCCCCAGCGACGTGCCCCCGTCCCCCGAGGAGGCCAAGCGCCGCGTCAAGTCCCCGGGCGGGGGGCACGTGCGGCAGAAGGCGCTGCGCCGCCCCGCCAGCATGTACGGCAGCGCCAAGCGCAAGGAGAACCCCATCGAGGACGAGCTCATCTTCCGCGTGGGTGAGCGCTGGCGGGGGGCGTCCTGGGGCAAGGGGGGTGTCTTGGGAAAGTTGTTAGGGCTCCCCACAGCCGTAGGGACGGTGGGGTCTCCCTGGGCTCCTCATGGCTCCCTGGGGTGGTGGTGGAGGGCCCCAGGGGGTGGCAGGGGTTTACCGGGATGGTGAGTGGTCTCCTGGGGGCCCATGTGCCCCCCTGACTGGTGCCTGCAGGCAGCCGTGGCCGGGAGAAGGGCGAGTTCACAAACCTGCAGGGGATCTCCACATCCAGCGCCGGCCGCATCGTCGTGGCCGACAGCAACAACCAGTGCGTGCAGGTATGGACACCCTTGGGGTCTCCAAACCCCCCTCAGGACTCCCACTGGCTCTTGCTGACCCCCACTCACCCTGAGAGCAGCAGCCAGTGCATGCAGGTATGGACCCCTGGGACCCCCAAGGGATCCCCTGGGTAACCCTGGATCCCCATGAGCCCACTGACCCTGTCACAGTAACCAATGTGTGCATGTGTGGTCTCCTCCCGGGATCTCTGAAGTCTCCCAGGACCCCCACGGACTCCCCCTGCTCCTTCCTGGTCCCCACAGTTGATCTCCAAGGAGGGGCAGTTCTGCTGCGTTTCAAGGGGTTGGGGTGTTCCCCTCGGTTCCCCTGACCCTGCTGCCCCCCCAGGTGTTCAGCAATGAGGGGCAGTTCCGGCTGCGTTTTGGGGTCCGGGGGCGTTCCCCAGGGCAGCTCCAGCGCCCCACGGGGGTCTCAGTGGACACCAACGGTGACATCATCGTGGCTGACTACGACAACCGCTGGGTCAGTGTGTTCTCACCGGAGGGCAAGTTCAAGGTGAGGGAAAGCCGGGATGAGGGGGGAGCTGTGGGGTGGGGGGCCCACGGCACCTCCCCCTTGACTCTCTGTCCCCCCCAGACCAAGCTGGGCGCGGGGCGGCTGATGGGCCCCAAGGGCGTGGCCGTGGACCGCAACGGGCACATCATCGTGGTGGACAACAAGGCTTGCTGCGTCTTCATCTTCCAGCCCAACGGGAAGCTGGTGGCACGCTTTGGCTCCCGTGGCACCGCTGAGCGCCAGTTTGCAGGTATCCCTGGGACCCCCGAGCTGGGAGGCCCTGGGCTCCCCAGGGACCAGGGCAGGCAGGACTGTGTGCCCCACATTTGTGGGGTGGCTGGTGGCACTGGGACCCCTAAGAATGGCCTGAGGCTGCAGGACAGGTCCAGACTCCAGTTCTAGACTGGCTTTCTGGATCCAGTTCTGGGCTGTGGGTTCAGGTTCTGGGCTCAAGACTTGTTCTGAGTTCTGGTTTGAGTTTTGGGGCTGGACAGGGGACCAGGGTCTGGTTCTGGGTCCAGCAACAGGTTCCAGGCTGGTGATCCAGTTCCAGGTTCTGTCTCTGGGTTCTGGTTCGGAACTGAGATCTCAGGTTCTGAGTTCAGGGTTTGGTTGTAGTTCCCAGGCTGGGATGTGGTTCCAGGTTCTGAACTCAGTTCTGGATTTGGGTCTGAGTTCTGAGCTCTGTGTCCTATATTGGGGCACTGGGTTTGGTTCTGGATACAAATTGTAGGACTGGGTTCTGGATTCAGTTCTGGGCTCAGGTTCTGGCAGTGGCTCCATTGTGGGGGCTCTGAGTTCTGGGCTCTATCCATGCCTCAGGGCTCTGGGTCCATCCTGGTCCTGCCATGGGGCCAGGGCTGAACCCTGCCATTCCCCTCAAGGCTGAGCCCCCCATCCTGGGGCTGAGCCCCCCAGTCCTGGGGATGAGTTCCCTGTGCCCCATTCGGGCTGAGCCCCCTTTGTCTCCGCAGGACCCCATTTTGTGGCTGTCAACAACAAGAATGAGATCGTGGTGACCGACTTCCACAACCACTCTGTGAAGGTGAGCGCAGCCAGAGGCAGGTGCTGAGATCCCTCAGGTGCTCTCAGGGCCGGGGGGCTGCAGTGCCCAGTGACCCCTGTGACTCCCCTGTGCGTGTTGTCCCCCCGTGCCCACCAGGTGTACAACGCAGAGGGCGAGTTCCTGTTCAAGTTCGGGTCGCACGGGGAGGGCAACGGGCAGTTCAACGCACCCACAGGGGTGGCCGTGGACAGCAATGGCAACATCATCGTGGCTGACTGGGGCAACAGCCGCATCCAGGTACCGACCTGTGCCTGCAAACACCTGCACAGGCACCTGCACAGGCACTTGTGCCTGCATCTGCACACCTGCACCTGCATAGACACCTGTACCTCCATCTGCACAGACACCTGCACCTGCACAGACACCTGTACAGACACCTTTACCTCCATCTGCACAGACACCTGCACCTGCACAGACACCTGTACCTGTACAGACACCTGCACCTGCACAGACACCTGTGCCTGCATCTGCACACCTGCACCTGCACAGACACCTGCACCTGTGCCTGCACACCTGCACAGACACCTGTACCTGCACAGACACCTGTGCCTGCATAGACACCTGTATCTGTACCTGCACACACCTGTACCTGTACAGACACCTGTGCCTGCATAGACACCTGTACCTGTACCTGCACACAGCTGTACAGACACCTGTGCCTGCACAGATACCTGTACCTGTACCTGCACACACCTGTACCTGCACAAACAGCTGTGCCTGCATCTGCACACCTGTATCTACACAGACACCTGTACAGACACCTGCACCTGTACCTGTACAGACACCTGTGCCTGCACAGACACCTGTACCTGTATCTGCATGCCTGTACCTGTACTTGCACACCTGCACCTGCACAGACACCTGCGCTTGCACACCTGCACCTGCACAGACACTTGTGCCTGCACAGGCACCTGTACCTGTGCCTGCACACCTGTACTTGTATAGACACCTGCACCTGTACAGACACCTGCATCTGCACAGACACCTGTGCCTGCATAGACACCTGTACCTGTACCTGCACACACCTGTACCTGTACAGACACCTGTGCCTGCACAGATACCTGTACCTGTACCTGTACAGACACCTGTGCCTGCACAGATACCTGTACCTGTACCTGCACACACCTGTACCTGCACAGACACTTGTGCCTGCATAGACACCTGTACCTGCGCAAACACCTGTGCCTGTGCTTGCACAGATACCTGTACCTGTACAGACACCTGCACCTGCACAGACACCTGTGCCTGCATCTGCACACCTGTATCTACACAGACACCTGTGTACAGACACCTGCACCTGTACTTGTACAGACACCTGTGCCTGCACAGACACCTGTACCTGTATCTGCATACCTGTACCTGTACTTGCACACCTGCACCTGCACAGACACCTGTGCCTGCACAGGCACCTGTACCTGTGCCTGCACACCTGTACTTGTATAGACACCTGCGCCTGCATAGACACCTGTACGTGCACAGACACCTGTGCCTGCATAGACACCTGTGCCTGCACACATACCCCCAGTGCATCCCAGGGGGCGCAGCACTGGCCCCTCCCCACCCCATCCCTGCCCTGCTGTGAGGCGCTGGGGGCACCTGCAGGGATCCAGGAAGCAGCTGGGTTTAAGGGAGAGCAGCTGGAAAGGATCCCGGGTCAGTTGGGAAGAGTCTGTGC
Source organism: Chamaetylas fuelleborni (assembly GCA_025629985.1). Lineage (NCBI taxonomy): Eukaryota > Metazoa > Chordata > Aves > Passeriformes > Muscicapidae > Chamaetylas > Chamaetylas fuelleborni. Next base: position 150,535 of record JAOTBB010000001.1, read on the forward strand.
AGGGTCTCAGTCAACTGAGAGGGGTCTAGGGTCAACTGGGAGCAACTGGAGTCAACTGGGAGCACAAAGAAGGGTCTCAGGTCAACTGGGAATGGTTGATGGGAGCCTAGGGTCAGCTGGGAGGAGCTGGGAAGAGTTTTGCAGTGAGAGCAACTGGGATGGACTGGGAAGGGCTCTTGGGTCACCTGGGAGCAGCTGAGAAGGGTCTTGGGTTAGCTGGAATAGACCTAGGAGGATCTTGACCCCACAGGGGGTGCGTCCTGCAGGCCCGGGGGCTCTCGGGCTGGGTGTCCCTGGGCCTGGGGCTGTGGGGCACAGCTGTGTCACCTCTGCAGGTGTTCGACAGCGCGGGCTCCTTCCTGTCCTACATCAACACGGCGGCCGACCCGCTGTACGGGCCGCAGGGGCTGGCGCTCACCTCCGACGGCCACGTCGTGGTGGCTGACTCGGGCAACCACTGCTTCAAGGCCTATCGCTACCTGCAGTGACAGCAGGGCCCCGGGCATGGCTGCGGGCAGGGTGGGGCTGCGGCGGGGCGCCTGCAGGGACGGTGCCCCGCGGCCTCGCTCGCCCCCCACGCGCCATCCTGGCTTCATGTGCACTTTATCCCAGGGGGCAGCTGGGCCTGGGGGGTGGCGATGGGTCCTGTGGGGTGGGGGCTGCCTGGGGGTCACGGTCTGACCCCTCACCCTGCCCATGGCAGGGCCAGCATCCCACTGCCCCGGCTGACAGGGTCCCCAAGGTGTGGGGGGTGTGAGGGGCAGGGGGAGCCGCTGGAAGGGCTGGGGGGGACTGTGGGGTGGCCAGTCCAGAGACCCATGCCCATTGAGGGCTGTCCCCCAGCTCCCCAGCCTCCCTCCCCAGCTGTGGGGTAACTGTGTGTGCCTGCTGCCCCGCTGCACTGCTGCTCCACAGCTCTGGGGGGCTCCGGGCATTGTGGGGCAGCTGCCGCACGCTGACAAAACTGTATGTACAAAATAAAGTATTCTGGAAGTACCCTGGCCCCGTGCTGCCCCGTAGCCCTTCCTGTCCTTCACACACCCTGCCCTACAGCCCTCCATGTCCTGTGGGCTCTCCTGGCTGTGCTGGACACTCCCAGCCAGTGCCAGGCCAGGCAGGGACAGGAGCGGTGCCTGGAGCTCGGTGGCACCACAGGTGCCTGCCTGGCCTGGCGTTCTGCCAGCACTGGCCCATCTGCAGGGACAGGAACAGACTGGGAGTGGGAACAAGGCTGGACTGGTCTGGACTGGGACTGGGGACAGGGTAGACTCATCCATATTGGGTCAGACTAGTCTGTGCTGGCAGCAGGGTCTGGGTCAGACTGGTCTGTACTGGGAGTAGACTGGTCCGTGCACCTAGGAGAAAGTGGTCAGTGACGTGCTGAGCCACTCAGACCCCGCAGGTGTCTGGGGCCAGTGAATCCCTGGGGATACCACAGGGGCTGTAGAGGGTTCACAAGGCAGCTCTGGCCATCCGTGGGGGATCCTGGAGGGCAGCAGAGCTTATTCAGACCCTACTCATCACTCCCCACAGCCCCGGCCCCCTGGGCGTTCCCAGGCCCCAGAGGTGGCCAGTGACCCTGTTCCTAAGCAGTGACCCTATTCTCAAGCAGAGCTGGAGGGAGGATCCAGGGAAGTCCACGCCTGTTCCTGGTCCTGATGCTGGGAAGGCCCTAGGACAGATCACCTATGGGTCCCACAGCACGGGCAGGACAAGCAGGGGATCAGATCCAGCTGCGGGTTGGCAAAGGCAGGTCCTGCCCCACCCACTTGGTCTGCTGGGACAGGGCGTGCCTGCCTGAGCCCCAGCAAAGCCTTTGGCACCATCTCCGTCTGCCTGGCATCTCATGGAGCACCTGCAACCTGGCTGGGACAGGTGCTCCTTGTTGGGAACACCTGACTGAGGGCCAGGCCCAGGGAGGGGTGGGAATGGGGCCACGTCCGGGGGGACGGGCACTGCTGGGGCTCCCAGGGCTCCGTGCTGGGGCCAGTGCTGCCCAGCAGTTACCCGTGATCTGCAGGGAGCGATCGAGTGTGTCCTCAGTGAGTTCACGGATGACACACGGCTGAGACGGGGACTGCTGAGGGCAGGAAGGCTCTGCAGAGGGCTCGGGATGGGCTGGACAACGGGCCAAGGCCAACAGTGTGAGGGGTCAACAATGGCCTCAACAAGGCTGGGTCTTCCTCTGGGGTCAGCAAAACCCCCTGCAACACTCTGGGCTGGGACAGGGGCTGGAGCGCTGGGAAAGAAGCTGGGGTTGCTAGTGACAGTAGCTGGACAAGAGCCCAGGTGTGTCCAGGTGGGCAAGAGGCCGATGGCATCTGGGCTGTGCCAGCCCCAGTGTGGGCACAGCCCCAGGGCAAGATTGTCCCCTGCTGGCACTGCGAGACCCCCGAGGGCTGTGTCCAGTTCTGGGGCCTGCAAGAGACACTGAGCGTGTCCAGGGCAGGGAACGGAGCTGGGAAGGGACTGCAGCCCCAGAGGGGCTGAGGGAGCTGGAAAGGGGCTCAGCCTGGAGAAAAGGAGGCTCAGGGGGGACCTTCCCAGGACACAAGTGACAGGACAAGAGAAACCAGCCACAAGCTGTGCTTGGAGAGGTTCAGCTGGACATCAGGAGGAATTTCTTCATGGAAAGGGCTGCCACGTACTGGCAGGGGCTGCCCAGGGAGGTTTGGAGTCCCCATCCCTGGAGGAGTCCAAGGAGCAGCTGGATGTGGCACCCAGTGCTCTGGGCTGAGTGACACAGTGGGGGTCAGTGTCAGGTCGGACTCAGCCTTGGAGGTTATCAAACGAAGGGACTGTGATGCTGCTCAGGGTCAGACCGGTGCACACGGGGTGCAGGGGCCCCGCACGCCCTGTGTCACCATCGCTGCTCCCGCCCGGCCCCGGTCCCGCAGCGCTGCCCCTCGGGGCTGGCAAGAGCCGGGAGCCTCGAGCCCCTCCGGTCCAGCCCAGGGTTTGGGGGCTCCGGGGGCACCGCAGCCGCAGGGAGCCCCGGTGCTGCCCCCGGCCCTGCCCCGGTGCCTGTGCGGGGGCAGCAGGTGCCTTGGGGGATGCCGCTGGGGCTAACGGGGGGCTCAGCTGGGCTGAACTGGTCCGCGGGGCACCGGGGATCCCGCTGCCCGCCCGAACAGCCGGAACGGCGGGGCGGGCACAGACAGTGCCGGGGCCACCGGCCCCGGGAGTGTCACCGGGGGAAGGTTCCCCCGTTCCGCCCCGTTCCCGCTGCCACCCTGGGCCGGATCGAGCCGCCTGCCGCGGGCAAGGCCTGGGCTCCCGGTCCCGGCGGGTACGCGGGGCTCTCCGGTGGTGCCGGGGAGGGTCCGGAGAGCTCCCGGGAGTTCCGGTGCCGGGGAGGGTCCGGAGAGCCCCCAGAGCTCCCGGTCCCGGTCGCGGTCCCGGTCCCGGTGCCGCTGCCGGAGGCGGCGCTGTCCCCCCAGCCCCGGCCGGAAGCGGAAGTGACGCGCCCCGAGCCCCCCCACCCTCCCCCCGCGACCCCC
>JAOTBB010000001.1:362315-372988 GCA_025629985.1 Chamaetylas fuelleborni
ACAGCCAGGGATCTAAGTGGTGGCATCTTTAGTCTAGGCCATCCATTCCAGCAATGGTGAGGCCACCACTCCAGTAATTCTTATCAAATAAACCACTCTGTGGATGATACAGCTGTCCCTGAAAAGGGCCCCTGGGATCTCATACCCTGACACAATGAAACCTTTTGTGAGATGCCCCCCCTCCCAACCAAAACCCCTGTTATCATTTAAGATTTCTATTGGTCTTTAACTTTACTAGATGATTGGTCTTTTTTCACCTAGAATCTTAAAGTAATTGGATAGCTCTCAACTAATAATTTTACTGGTTAGAAATTAAATCCCCCTGGAATCTATAAAAACCCCTTGCTGTGCTATGTAACCAGATTTTGCTGGTACCTTCGAGGAAATAAAGCTACCTTTGGAACCTCTACAGCAATTCCTGAAGTCTCATTCCTGGCTAGCTGAGAAGCTGAATTCTGCCTCGGGGGCTCCTGGAGCTATCTGACCCCTGTAGCAGCCCAAAGCTAGAACCACCCTAGCCCAGGCAGCTACACCACTCCATAAACACCCAGTATAACAGGCAGGGGTAAAACCTGCCATAAAGCTCTGAAAATACATGTTTTTAACCCAAATATAAAGTGTCTAAACAGAAGCTCAATTTAAAAGCTCATTCATTAACAATTCAAAGGAGTGACTATGTAAATTCCCAGTTCAAAATGCACTCCAGCAGCACTTCTTAACTGGGGGTAGCTGACAGAGCCAGAGGGAAGGGGACCAGGGAATCCTGCAGCAGCCCCTGCCCAATCTGCAAGGCCAGGTTGGACACTGGGACTTGGAGCAACCTGGGAGAGTGGAAGGAGGCCCTGCCCATGGCAGGGGATGGGGCTGGATGGTTTTAAAGTCCCTTCCAACACAGCCCATTCCATGATTTTGTGGTCACTGACAAGGGAACATTCCACATGCAGAGCAGCCAGTGACTATCAGCTCTTGAAGTTTAAACTCTGTTTGTGCATGTCCTTTCTCCTCTGCACAAAAGCTGTGATTTAGGAACCTTACAGAATCCCAGAATATCCTGGGTGGGAAGGGACCCCCAGGGATCACCCAGTCCCAGCCCTGTCCCTGCACAGACAATCCCAGCCTGGGCATCCCTGGCAGAGCTGTCCAAATGCTCCTGCAGCTCCAGGTGAGTGCACCTGTCTGAGCGAGCCCCAAGGTCTCTGCTGCTGTGGAAATGATCCCTCAGCCAGAGCTGCTGGTGCCTCCAGAGTGGCTTTGGTGTGGAGGCAGCAATGGTTGGGCCCATATGGGAACAGCCCCTGGACATGGGCTTTTCACTGCCAGGGCTAAGGGAGCTCCTTGGGATGGAGAAGTTGGAATTGCAGAATATCCTGAGCTGGGAATGACCCCAGGGATCAGCCAGTCCCACCCTGCCCTGCCCAGACCCCCAGCAGTCCCTGGGGAACCTGTCAGTGCCCAGCCCCGGCCCTGGTGCTCGCCTGCCTGCTGTGCCAGCCGGCAGGGGAGCCTGTCAGTGCCCAGCCCAGCCCCTAATGCTCACCTGCCTGCTGTGCCAGCCGGCAGGCCTCGCCGATCCGTTTCCCGGTCAGGCAGCTGAACACGGCCTCCACGTGGCTGCCGTGCCGCGCCAGCGCCACCTCGTGGTCGATGCGCGCGGCCGCCGTGTCCGAGAGCCAGCGCGAGAAGGCGCGGCGCCGCTCCAGCGCCAGCGCGTACTCGCTGGGCTCCTCCAGGCTGGCCTCCAGCTCCTGCAGCCGGCCCCACACGGCCTCGCACAGCGTCCAGGCCAGGCACCAGTGCTTCACCACGGCTGGGGACACACAGAGTCAGGAGGGCAAGCACAGAGCTCAGAGGGGCTCATGGGAGGGGAACTCTGGAGGGTTCATGATCCCCACCCTGGAGAGTTCAATATCCCCACCCTGGAGGGTCCAATATCCCCATTCTGGAGGGTCCAATATCCTCATCCTGGAGGGTTCACTGTCCCCACTTTGGAGAGTTCACTGCCCCCATCCTGGAGGGCTCACTGTCTTCACCAAGGAGGGTTCATGATCCCAACCCTGGAGAGTTCACTGTCCCCATCCTGGCGGTTCAATGTCCCCACCCTGCAGGGTTCCCTGTCCCCACTGTGTTTGCCAGGGGCTGCCCAGGGAGGTTTGCAGTGCCCATCCCTGCAGGTGGCACCTGGAGGTGGCACTCAGAGCTCTGGGCTGGGGACAAGGTGGGCATGGGGCCCAGCTGGGACTGCACGGGCTGGGAGGGCTTTTCCAGCCTAAACCATTCTGTGAAAAGGATCATCCCACACTCACTCTCTGCCAGAGTGGGATCCTCAGATGCTTTCCTGGCCCAGTCAGCATAGTCATGGATAGCAGAGACCCCAGGGTTGGGGGCCAGGAGAGGACAGGGCTCATCCATATGGACAGTGCTGTGCTTCAGCTTTATCTCCAGAGGGGTGAGATACAGCTCCTTGTCTCTGTCCAGCTTCCATTGCTCCAAGCTCAACTTTTCCACGTGAACTTTGAAGGGGGACTCTGTGAGTCTGCAGGAAAAGAGGAGACAGACCAGGTAGCAAACATTCTGCATGCTCTCCATGCAAGTGGAGCAGCTCATCCTGCAGCTTGTCCTAATTAACATGACAGTAAAACATGACCCAAGGCATGGAGATCCTGTCTAGGATTTAGGGCCAGGCTTTGGGACCCTGAGCAACCTGGAGTAGTGGAAGGTGTCCCTGGCCACAGCAGTGGGTTGGAACAAGATGGTCTTTAAGTCTCCAAACCCAAACCTTCTGTCTGTGATTTGGCAAATAAACGGTGACTCACTGAGCTCTCCAGAGGCAGCCAGCACACCTTCCACCCAGCTCATTCCTCAGCACTTCCCACGTGCTGGAGAACACCTAGCCAAGCTTCTGAGCACCTGAATGGTGGGACTGGGCCACATTCCAGTCTAGTTCAGGTATGCAGAACCTAAAGGCCCATGTGCTGCTGCATGCACAGGCAGAATGAAGGTGTCTGGGAACTGAGAAGCTGAACAAGAAGTTCCTCAGGTAGGGCAGATGTCCTCAGGGAGTATCAAGGGACTGGAAGCTTTCTGGACAACAACTTCGAGCATTCTCTTTAACGTTGTGCTGGATGACAGTGCTAATTACTTGGTTAAAAAAAAACCCCAAAAATCCTCCTCTATTCCAGGATTTGACAGAGATATTTTTGTGAAGAAGATCTCCATGGCTAACACCACTGCTGCATACCAGAAGGACCAGTGACCTACAGCCAGGGTTGTGCCAGCCAAGAGGAGCGGGAGTGTCACACCCATGCTGAAGCACTACTCACGATTTGGGAGCAGCGGGAGTGGGCAGGAATCCGTATTCCACGGGCTCCAGCTGAGCATCTTCCCCTTCCCTGGAGCTGAGCTGATCTCCAGAGTGCACCAGCGTCCAGTTGGGGCCCCAGCCCACGCGGAAGGAGCGGCCCATGAAGAGCCCCATGTCCATCAGCAGCTTGCCCTTGCCGTAGGTGATGGATCGCTGCAGGGGCACCAGCCCGCGCTGCCGGCGCGCCCCCACCGGCCTGACCTGCGCCTCGGGCACCGCCGGCCACAGGGCACCCCGGGGGGGGCTGCCCCCAGCCCTGGGGGCCCCGGGGGCTGCCACAGCTGCACTGGGGGCTGCCACAAGGACGCTGGCAAACTTGGCCTGCAGCAGCCCGGCAACTGAGGGGAGAAGCACAAGAGCGTTTCAGTGGAAGGGCACTTCCGTCTCAGAGGACGTTTCTGGCTTTGTAAGGATTTCAGGAATCCCAGAACAGCCAGTGGTAAAAGTTTGGGTGGTGTGATGGGAACATGGAGCTAAGGGCTGGGTCCCACAGCCCAAAAGAACACAGGGGCTGCTCCCATAGGGAGAGGCACAGCCCACCCCAAAGTGGCCACTGGCTCCCAAACTGAGAGCGTTTCAGTGGAAGGGCACCTGCATCCCAGGGGACGTTTCTGGCCTTTGAAAGATTTCAGGGATTCCCAGAATAGTCAGTGGTAAATGTTTGGGTGGTGTGATGGGAACATGGAGCTAAGGGCTGGGTCCCACTGCCCAAAAGAACACAGGGGCTGCTCCCATGGGGAGAGGCACAGCCCACTGTGGATGATACAACTGTCCCTGAAAAGGGCCCCTGGGATCTCACACCCTGACACAACAAAACTTTTCATGAGAAATGTCCTCCCCCCACTGAAACCCCTGTTATCATTTAAGATTTCTATTGGTCTTTAACTTTACTAGATGATTGGTCTTTTCTCACCTAGAATCTTAAAGTAATTGGATAGCTCTCAACTTATAATTTTACTGGTTAGAATCCCAATACCCCTAAACCCTATAAAAACCCCTTGCTGTGCTATGTATCTGGATTTTGCTGGTAGAACCCTTTGAAGAAATAAAGCTCCCTTCAGAACCTCTACAGCAACTCCCAGGATCTCATTCCTGGCTAGCTGAGAAGCTGAATTCTGCCTTGGGGGCCCCTGGAGCTATCTGAACCCCATAGCAGCCCAAAGCTAGAACCACCCTAGCCCAGGCAGCTGCAGCTCACCCCAAAGTGGCCATTCCCAAAGGAGTCCCTCGGTTAATGCTGGGATCAGGACATCAGAACTGAAGTGGGCTGCCACACAGATCACTGCCCCACACACACCCCAGGTCTGTCCCTGGCAACCATGTGGGCTATGAGTTGATTAACAGATCTGAATGAATGGGTTTCCTCAATCAGGGAGCACCTTCCTGCTTGTTCCCAGGGGTATTCCTCAATATCGCAATGGAAAGCACCACTTAGTGGGTGCACTGGGTGTAAGGGGCAAGGTTTGGGCAGTGGGGGAATCTGGTAGGGGCTGCTCTGAGCAGGGCACAGCTGGTACCCACAGCAGACCCACCACAGGCCACCTCCAAACCAAGCTGCAAAGTTGGTGCCTCTGAGATCTTAAAGGGGAAAAAAACACACAAGTAGAAAAAAAGAACCCAAAAAGCAAAAAAAAAAAAAAAAAAAGGGAAAAGAGCAGTGCAAGCACCAGAGGAGGAGGTGAGGAGGTGCTCCAAGCACTGGAGCACTCACAGCCCTCATGACAGGGAATTAACAGAGGAGAAAGGAGTGGCAGGAAGGAACTGCTGCAGAGCCCAGGATTTTGCCTGCTCATGTTAAAATTCACCCTTCTTCACATCATCTGTGGTTTCTCACCATACCTGAGTGTCTTTTCTGCCCCTGTGATTTTGAAATGGGAAGCCTTGGGGAGCAGATCTCTTGGGAAGTGTCCATCTTGACAGGATGCTTCCCAGGATAATCCAGGATCAAATCCAGGTCGTCGTCATCATCAGCAAGCAAGGAAGCTTTCATGATCTGGGGATGTGGGAAGCCAAGCCAGAACATCAGCAATCCCTCCCACAGCAGCAGCTCCCTAAGCTCATTAAAATAGCTCTTCCCACCCAAAAAAACTCCTACATGCAGCACATGACCAAACAACAGCCATGCTGCACACACTGCAGGGAACAGTGCAGGCACAGCTCAGGCTCCTCACCTGATGGATGAGGTTTTACAACTCCTTGTTCAGGCAGTGTACAGGACTTGTTGGGGATGGGGGTGATATCCCTCAATAATCCTGGTTTTTTAGACCTTGGCTCTGTCTACTGTTTGTCAGCTTAAGGAATAACTTCTGGTCTATTTGTTATTGCAGGTTTCTACCTGATACCAAATAGCCCCAAAGTGTTCAAGGTTCTGTCCTTCCACAAAAGTTACAAAGGGCTGGAGGAACAGGACACAGGAAATGGCTCCCAGTGCCAGAGGGCAGGGCTGGGTGGGATCTTGGGCAGGAATTGTTCCCTGGCAGGGTGGGCAGCCCTGGCACAGGGTGCCCAGAGCAGCTGTGGCTGCCCCTGGATCCCTGGCAGTGCCCAAGGCTGGACATTGGGGCTGGATCAGCCTGGGGCAGTGGGAGGTGTCCCTGCCATGGCAGGGGTGGCACTGGGTGGGATTTATGGCTTTTCCCAACCCAGATCTTCTGTGAAATAAAAGCATCAACACCAAGCCCCAGATCAAGACCATTTACCCCAAAACATTATTCTCTGCCAAGGCAGAAGGGGCCCAAGGCAGCTGCTCTGGTATCAGTTCAGCTGATCCCAGTGCCCACAGCTCTGGAAACTGAGCTCTGGCTTTAAGGTGTTTCCTGTCAGCACTGAGTTCTCCACGTGAGAGGCTTTCCCAGAACAGAGCTGTGCTGTGAGCTCAATCCTCTCCATGGGACACACTGACCATGACAAGCTGGTTTGCAAACACCCCTGGGGAGGCAAATGCATCCCTGAGAAGTGCTCCACCCCTCCCCCAAGCCCCCCCAGGGAGGAGCAGGGCAGGACACTGACCTGCAGCACGTAGGGGTTGATGCCCTGGCTGGATGCGATGTGTGTGGACGCTGGCACTGCCTCGGGCTCCTCAGCCAGGGTGTCCTCTGCCAGGGGCTCCTGGGCTGCCTCCTGGGTGATGTCTGCCATGTCACTGTCCAGCTCCACCACCCTGCCCAGCTGCTCCAGCTCCAGGGGCTGTGGATACAGAGGCCAGGTCACCCCAGGGAGCCCAGCCTGGCCAGGACAGCCCCAGCTCCAAACAGCCCCTGCGGGCGCTGTGAGCGCTCCTGGCTCTGCCAGGTTCCACACCGAGGGCAGGGATGGACACACAGAACCTGCAGGCTGTGCCAGGCAGGGCAGGAGCAGTCCCAGAGCAGCAGTGACCTCCTGGAGTTTTCCCAGCTCTGCCATTCAGTTTAGGAAACTGTTCTTCAGCTTTGCAGTTCTCACGTGCCCAGCGAAGGGAGAGCTCTGTGTGTCCTGCCTCCCTCCCCTGCTCCCAAATCCACCCCCTGTGGTACCAACTCCAGTCACAGAGTCTACATTCCACAAAGATCTGCATTTCACATGGTCACTGGCAGGGTGGGCAGCCCTGGCACAGCTGTGGCTGCCCCTGGATCCCTGGCAGTGCCCAAGGCCAGGTTGGACATTGGGGCTGGGAGCACCTGGGACAGTGGGAGGTGTCCCTGCCATGGCAGGGGTGGCACTGGTTAGGCTGTGAGGTCCCTCCCAACCCAAACCCTTCCATGATTCCATGGCTAACTGCTCATAGGGGCTGTACTTCTGCCTGAGTTCCCTTGCTCTGGTTTGGTTCCAGTTTCACCATCCCATGACTCAGCCTGGTGTCCTGTGAAAGCCTCATGCTCCCAGCTTCCCAGAAAAAACTCAGTACAGCCCACTGAAGTGATGCAAATCAGCAGTGAGCAAACCTAGGCAGAGTGTCCTGGGAATCCTGCTCAGGAATTAAGGAGCACGTTGCCAAGGCTGTGCTTAGCTCTGTAGAACCAGCCAGGATGGGGTGAAGGCTCTCAGCTGAGATAAAATCACCTGGGGGTCTGTAAGGATGGAACTGAGTGGCAGACACAGAATCTGAGTCTGACCCCACATGTGGAACAGATTTACAAGTCAAAATATGGTTACATACAAGTTTCACTGCTCCCTTCATTGAGCTTTAATGCAGCAGGCTCCCTTGCACATTAAAAAATTCATTAACATTGAACTTAGTGAGGGAAGACAAAACAAAAACCAAGTCTAGATACTAAATGCTTCTTACAGCCCAAATAACAATATTAGCAGATGTGTTCTACACCAAGAGGCTGGAAAGTTTTAAGCAATGCTATGATGTTTCTTAGGGTTTTGAGAAACAAACTGATGTTTTTCTAAATTCAGAAATTAAAACCTAAGTTAATGTCATGCAAGTCAGAGAGGTTAATGGACCTGGAGGGGTTTTTGCTAAGTACACTGGATTGTGCAAGAATGTTTGAAAATATCAGAGACATCCCAGTATTCCTGAGTGTTTAAAACCCCAGCTCTGGTCCCCCCAGCATGAACATGAAGCTGGGAGGGGAGCTGAAGTGATGCTGCTGGGCAGCCACGTGTGCAGCTCAAAATGCAAATAATTAAGGATCTACTCCAGCAGAGGGATGAATGAGTGGGTGTTAATTAGCCAGGAGAGCTGGAGCAGCAGCTGGCCACTGCTCTGGGATTCTCCATGCAGAATGCAGCAGAGCTGGCAGCCCCAGCCTGCCCCAGCAGCAGGAAGCTCTGCCCAGGGAGCAAATGGTGCTTCTGGAACTGCTGTACAGGGATCAGGGCCCCTCTCACCTGCCTGGAGAACTCTGCTCTGCTGCCACACAAATGGGCAGCAGAGACTCACACTGGATACCAGGAGAAAGTCCTGTGTTACAAACACAGAACTACTGAGGCTGGAAAACCCTCTGAGCCCACCAAATCCTACCATTCCCCAGCACTGACTACATCCCAAGTGCCACATCCACAGGGCTGTGACTTCACCTCTGCCTTGGGCAACCTGTACAGCCCTTTGCAGGAAGAAATTTTCCCAATATCCAACTTAAACCTCCCCTGGCATAACTTGAGGCCATTTCCTGCTCCACCCTCCTGTCAGGGAGCTGTGCAAAGTGACAAGGTCCCCCCATGAGCCTCCTTTTCTCCAGGCTGAGCCCCTCCCCAGCTCCCTCAGCCCCTCCTGGGGCTCCAGCCCCTTCCCCAGCTCCATTCCCTGCCCTGGACACGCTCCAGCCCCTCCAGGGCTCTCTGCAGGAGCCACAACTGGACACAGCCCTCGAGGGGCTCTCAGTGCCAGCAAGGGGACAATCCCTGCTCTGGGGGACAATCCCTGCTGTGGGTCTGTGGCCACACCATGGCTGGGACAGCCCAGGGGCCACTGGCCTCTTGCCCACCTGGAGCTCCTGGTACTCCCAGTGAACTGGATCAAACACTGCCTGTGGATCAAACATTCCTGTGTAAGATGGGCCCAGCACTGAGGATGTTTTGCAAAGGTTTAAAGCAGTCACATCCAACACAAATATGTTTACAAAGCCAGCATATAGCCAGCCTTACAAAAAGTATTGTTTTAATAAAAATAGAGCACATTCTTAAAATAAAAAGCAGACAGTCTTGCACACTAATGGTGGTAAAGGCAACTGAGTGCACAGCATCACTGTCCAGGCAGGCAGCACACGGCGGTGGCATTACGGGCGTGCATTTAATAGTCACAAAAACAAAGGTTCTTCCAGAAGAGGTGCAAAGCTGCCAAACTCAGACTAGAATTCAAACAAGAAACAAGGGTTGAAAGCCTCCCCACCCCATCCTTAGTCTGCAATGTCAAGTGTCTCAAAGGAAAACAACAGGCAGCCACTCAGGCAGAGTTCAGAAGAGTTTCTGGAAGGCTCCACTCTCCAGATTGCACGTTACTCCAACCACCCCCTTCCCAGGCACCAGCTACTGTCCAAATTCATGTCATCAACCCCCTCAGTCACTGTTCTCCTTCTACCTGAGCTGGGGGTGCTGGTTTGCCGTTCAGAGCCATCTGCTGGGGTGGCAGGTGCCCTGGGGGGGGCACAGGCGTGGTCTTTAACTTCTTGGTGTCCACTTTTGAAGGATGATCTTCCTCTTCCTCATCTGAATCTTGCAAGCCATACTTGGAAAAGTGTGCTACCTGTGTTAAGGAGAAGGACAAACATGTCACAGCTTGGAAGTGAAATTTCTGGAAGGCCTGAAGACTGGGCAGGTGTAACTGTGCCCTGTCCAGGAATCCTGAAACACACAACTCTTGGGACACCTGCAACAAATTCTGCCTCTCTACAGACCAACACCACCTGCTCTAGGCAGGTTTCGGGCCACAGGTGTCACCACAGAACTGCACACTGGTTTGGACTGGGAGGCATCTTAAAGCTCATTAATTCCATGGCCAGGGGCACCTTCCGTTAGTCCAGGCTGCTCCAACCCAACCTTGGATACTCCCAGGAATGAGGAGCTGCTTTGGGGAGGACAGTTCTCACCAGAGTCAGCTGGCTGAAGCTGGCAAACTACACAATCACAGAAGCATCAGGCTGGAAGAGACCTTCAAGATCATCGAGTCCAACCCATGCCCTAACACCTCAACTAGACCACGGCACCACGTTCCACATCCAGGCTTTTTTTAAACACACCCAGGGATGGTGACTCCACCACCTCCCCAGGCAAAGCATTCTTTATTACTCTTCCTGTAAAAAACTTCTTCCTAATAGCCAACCTGTATCTCCAGCTTGAGACTGTGTCCTCTGGTCAGTGCTGCCTGGAGAAAGAGACCAACCCCACCTGACACCTTTCAGCAAGTTGTGGAGCGACAGTCACCCCTGAGTCTCCTTTTCCCCAGGCTGAACAACCCCAGCTCCCTCAGCCCTTCCTCAAAGGGTTTGTGTTCCAAGCCCCTCACCAGCCTCACTGCCTCCTCTGGATGTCCTCAAGCACCAATGTCCTGCCTAAACTGAGGGGACAGAACTGGACACAGCACTCGAGGTGTGGCCTCACCAGTGCTGAGTAGAAGGGAAGAATGACCTCCCTGCTCCTGCTGGCCACACCATTCCTGACCCAGACCAGGAGCCAAGGGCTTCTTGGCCACCAGGGCACACTGCTGGCTCACACTCAGTCAACCGGTACCCCCAGGTCCCTTTGTGCTGGGTATTGGAAATGCCCTGAACGACAAACCCTGAGGAGCTGCAGCCCAAGGCAGTGTGGGGGCTGCCCCACAGCCCCAGGCAGTGGGGGGGGGCTGCCCTGCTGCCCCGGGCAGTGGGGGGGCTCACCTTGAAGAGCCAGG
>JAOTBB010000001.1:473865-489385 GCA_025629985.1 Chamaetylas fuelleborni
GGAGCAGCCTGGGACAGTGGGAGGTGTCCCTGCCATGGCAGGGCTGGGATTAAATGGGATTTAAGGTCCCTCCCAACCCAAAGCAGGCTGTGGTATCTGTGGGATGATTCAGGGCTGTGTATCCCAGACCAGACTGTCTCCCATGGAACTGGACAGGGATGTGTTGAACATTCTTGTCCCCATCTCTTAGGGGTGGCACAGTTCCCCAGGGCAGGGCTGGAATCACAGCCAGGGGGGTTTCACAGCCCTGTGGATGTGGCACCTGGGGACATGGGCAGTGGTGGCCCTGCCAGTGCTGCGGCTGCTTGGGCTCCCTGGGCTCAGAGGGATTTTCCCTGTGATTCCCTGGCTCTGAGTCCCTGCTGTGCCCAAGGAGTGTGAGAAACACTTATCCCATTGCAGCTGTTCACAGCTGGCTCTGCCTGCAGTGTTTTGCTGTCAGCTGGCATTAAGGAGTCATTATGGGGTGCAGAACATCCCCTGATGCTCACCAGGCCCTCAGTTACTGAGCTGCCCTGGCTCTGTCCCTGCCCTGGCAGGGCTGCTGTGCCACAGGGGCTGTCCCAGGGCTGGATTTACTTCCTGCTCCTGTTTTTCCTTTCATCATCTTGGCTGATAAAATCAGACTGGTTTCTGAAGTCTGGTGTCATGGAATCACAGAGAGTTTGGGATGGGAGGGACCCTAAATCCCACCCAGTGCCACCCCTGCCAGGCAGGGACACCTCCCACTGTCCCAGGCTGCTCCAGCCCCAGTGTCCAGCCTGGGAACACTGTCAGGGAAAATCAAAGCCAGATTTTGGAGTCTGAAGCAATGGAGCTGGGATCAGGGCTGTAGGAAAGGCCTGCTCCGTGCTGTGGAGGGCCCTGCCATCCCACAGGGCCTCCTGCATCTGTTCTCAGACCCCTGCTTTTCCTCCCTTCCACTGCTGCTGTTCCTGGGCACGTGTGGAAGGTAAACAGACATTTCTGCCCCTGATTATCACAGAGGTAAAGGCTGTGGTGCCCTGCGAGGTGCTGGCTCTGCTGGGTGCTGCCCTGGCTGAGCCAAAGCCTTGGCAGTGGTGCCAGAGCAGCCTGGGGGTGAGGCAGGGCAGGCTCCTGCTCATCCTGGTGCTGGGGCACGCCCCAGCTCGGTTCCAGGGACTTCTCCTGACATGAGCAGCTCTGGGTGTGGCAGTGGGAGCAGCCAGGGCTGGCAGTGCCCATGGCCGGCCATGTGCCCTCATGGTGGTGTCACCGTGCAGGGCCTCTCCTTCCATCACTGATACCCTGCTTGTGCCACCCCCACAGGTGTCCCCCAGCGTGGGGACAGTGCCCAGGAGCTGCAGGAGCTCCCTGCTGCCAGGGCAGGCTGGTGGCCTGGTCTGTGCCACCCCACAGCTGTGTCACTGTCACCGTGCCAGCCTCCCTGGGGATGGCACCTTCCTTTGGAGCCTTGCTGTCCTTGTTCAGCACTGGGCTCTGCCTCTGCTCCCTCAGCTGTATCAGCCACCTTCAGCTTCATCAGCTTCATCAACCCCCTTCAGCATCATCAGCTCCCTCAGCCCCCTCAGCTCCATCAGCCCAATGAGCTCTCTGAGCTCCATCTCTGAGCTCACTCATCTCTACCAGATCCTTCATCTCCCTCATCTCTCCCAGATCCCTCATCTCTGTCATCTCGTTTCTCTGAGCTCCAGCTCCCTCATCTCCCTCACCTTTCTCACTTCATCAGCTCCCCCATCTCCCCCATCTCTCCTGTCCTGCATCCCCTGCTTCCCATGGGAACTGTTGTGCTCCCTGCAGCTTGGGAAGATGTTCCTGGTGCTGCTGGTCCCTGTCAGTGTTGGCATTGCAGCACAGCAGGGACAGAGATGATAAATTAAAATTAAAGTGTAACAAAGCCCCCTCTGTCCAGTAAAACATCTGCAGTGCCCAAGGCCAGGTTGGACACTGGGGCTGGAGCAGCCTGGGACAGTGGGAGGTGTCCCTGCCGTGGCAGGGGTGGCACTGGAGGGGCTCTGAGGTCCCAAACCCTTCTGGCATTCTGGGGTTGTCTTTGCCTTAGGAACACTGCTCTAAGCACAACATAACAAAGTGGCAAATGTTTGCTAAGGTTTCCTCATGTATGGCTCTGGAGCTGCATGACAGCTCCAAAAATAATGCACAGCAGCCCAGGGGAGGAGGTGAAGAGGCAAAGTTCACCTGGTTCACCTGGGCTGCAGCACCTGCTCCACCTCCTCCCACTGATCCTTCCTCAAGCTGCTTCCAATCAGTTTTTTCCAGCATCATTCATTAAGTGCTTTTCTTCCTCAAAGCTCAGAGGGAATCCCAGAATCCCAAACTGGTTTGGGTTGGGAGGGACTTTAAATCCCATTTAATCCCACCCCAGCCATGGCAGGGACACCTCCCACTGTCCCAAAGCCCAATGTCCAACCTGGCCTTGGGCCCTGCCAGGGATCCAGGGGCTGCTCTGGGCAGCCAGTCCATGGATCTGGGGCAGGGGCTGAGGCTTTTGGAGCTGCCCTCAGAATTCCAGGGCTTTGGGCATGTGGTGAGGATGAACATTCCCTGTTGGGAGCGTGGAGGCAGCAGGATCACCTGGCTGATGGAAATGCAGGTGATGCCAGCTGTGGCGTGCCAGGGCTTTGGGTGTTGGCCCCGCCAGGGCCCTGCTGCTCCTCTATCTGATGGCCCCATTGCATGTTTTAATTTCTGGAGCTGGGAGCACGGGGGAGCAGCAGCCCTGGGAAAGGTGTGCTGGCGTGGGGAAAGCTCCAGGCAGCTCTTCCCACACCGTGTGGGGTCTGGGGGGCTCAGCTGCAGCAGAACCTCAGCAGCTCTGGAGTCTGGGGAGGAATAATCCCAGGAGGGGAGAATGACATCCTGCAGGGCTGCCTGGAGTGTGCCAGGGCCAGGGCTGGGTGGGATCTGGGACAGGAACTGTTCCCTGGCAGGATGGGCAGCCCTGGCACAGCTGTGGCTGCCCCTGGATCCCTGGCAGTGCCCCAGGCCAGGCTGGACACTGGGGACACGGGAGGTGTCCCTGCCATGGCAGGGTGGCACTGGCTGGGCTGTGATGCCCCTGGCAGTGCCCCAGGCCAGGCTGGACACTGGGGACACAGGAGGTGTCCCTGCCATGGCAGGGTGGCACTGGCTGGGCTGTGATGCCCTGGCAGCCCAGAGCTGTGAGTCCCTGGTGTCCCTGTGCCCAGAGTGAGCTGTGTCTGTTCTGCTCTCCCCAGTGTACAACTGGACCGTGGATGAGGTGGTGCAGTGGCTCATCTCCTACGTGGAGCTGCCCCAGTACGAGGAGACCTTCCGGAAACTGCAGCTGAGCGGCCACGCCATGCCCAGGTCAGTGCCATGCCCAGGTCAGTGCCCAGTGCCATGACCAGTGCCATGCCCAGGTCAGTGCCATGCCCAGGTCAGTGCCCAGTGCCATGCCCAGGTCAGTGCCCAGTGCCATGCCCAGGTCAGTGCCATTGCCATGCCCAGGTCAGTGCCCAGTGCCATGCCCAGTGCCATGCCCAGGTCAGTGCCCAGGTCAGTGCCCAGTGCCATGCCCAGGTCAGTGCCAGTGCCATGCCCAGGTCAGTGCCCAGTGCCCAGTGCAGTGCCTGGGTCAGTGCTGTGCCCAGGTCAGTCTCCCTGTGGGATGTGTGCAGAGAACAGCTGGGGCCTCCTCTCATCACCTGAAGTTCCTTGGCACTGCCCAGCCTGGTTCCTGTTCTGCTCCAGCTGGGAGTGACAAGAGCAGAAATTTGGGTTTGATAGATGGCGGGGGGGCAGGGCTGGCAGAGGGTGCCCAGAGCAGCTGTGGCTGCCCCTGGATCCCTGGCAGTGCCCAAGGCCAGGCTGGACACTGGGGCTGGAGCAGCCTGGGGCAGTGGGAGGTGTCCCTGCCATGGCAGGGGTGGGGTTAAATGGGACTTGAGGTCCCTCCCAGCCCAAACCAGTCTGGGATTCCATGTGGGAGAACCACTGGCTGCGAGTCAGCCTAAACTCGTAACAAGTTTGAAAAACCTCAGTGCAGCTTTTTTGGATAAAGGTTCCTGTTGCTGAAAAAGGGGCTTTTCAAGTGACCAGGAAGGAGGGATGAACTGGGGTAAAATGAGGATGTTTCCTCATTCCTTCCCAGGGAGACCTGTGCTTTATGGGCTGTGACACAGGGTGCAAAGGCAATGGAGATTTGGTTAAAAAGTAGTTATTAGTGATTGGTAGGACACAAAAAGATGGGTTTTGATGGGAAATTAGTCCCTCATGCTGTCAGGTTCATGAATTAGGCCTGGTTTCTCCTACTCTCCCCCAGCCCTAAAAATGCAGCTGCAGTGTCCTAGAGGCCCCCAGGCTCAGACACAGGGGGGATTTGTCCTGCCCTGGTATCCCCCAGGCCCTGCTGTGTTGCTGGCCCTGCTGGGTGCCCCCAGCTCTGTGCTGTCCCCTCTGCAGGCTGGCAGTGAACAATGCCACCATGATGGGCTCGGTGCTGAAGATGAGCGACCGCAGCCACCGGCAGAAGCTGCAGCTCAAGGCTCTGGACACGGTGCTCTTCGGGCCCCCTCTCTGTGAGTACCCACCCCGGGCCCCCAGGGCCACCAGGGCCTGCCCACGAGGGGCTGGCAGTGCTGGGGTTGGGCACCCAAAGTGCCCTGCACAGCCTCAGCCAGGGGAGCCATCCCTGCACAGCTCCCCTGCAGCAGGGACAGGCTGTTCCTGCATTTCTGGGAGCAGCTCTGGCTCCTGCAGCATCCTGGGCTGGCCCAGGAGATGGGGCCAAAAAACAAAGTATTTCTTTATAAGTTCAATTTTTAAATCTCAAATTTAGTTTCTGTATTTAATTTCAAAACCATGAGAGTATGAATTCTGCATTACAGAATGATTTTCATTTCTATTTTATTGTTTAACTTAAATTCTTTCAACATTCCAAATAAATTTTGGAAAGCCTCCAGACATGCTGTCTGGAGAAATATTGTCTTTTGGCCCCATACTGGCCTCATCTCTGGGCCAGCATTCCCATCTCCTGGGCTGCCATTCCCATCTCCTGGGCTGCTCCCAGGGGTGCAGCTGGGATCTCCCTCTCCTTTTTGGATTTTCTGTGTGCACAGGACAGAACCTGCTGCTCTCCTGTGCTGCTCATGGTGGGCTGAGGTTCTGGAGGGCAGTGATCCTGCCCATCCCAGGGAAGCTGCTGCCAGTCCTGGAGCTGTGTCACTGTGTCCTGGAGCTGTGTCCTGGTGTCCTGGAGCTCTGTCCTGGTGTCCTAGCCTTTCCTGGGGCTCCCCTGTGTGTCCTGAGGCTCTGCTGGTGGCCCAGGCTGGGAATTGCCCTCCTCTGGAGGAGGGCAGGAGCAGCAGGCTGGGTGGGGAGCAGTTTAGGGTGCCTGCTGTGAGGCCCTGTGCTCCTTCGATGCCTTATCAGGACCTCAGGCTCTCTGATGTGTATCTCCAGGGGCCCCCTTTGCATCCCTCCCCTCGGGCTCTGTCTGCTCCCTGTTAAAGGTGCTTTTGTCTCCTCTGGCTTTGGGTGCAGAGGGGTGCAATCCCCCCTTTCCTGCTGGATCCCCCGTGCTGGGGGATCCCCACGGGAATTTTGGGGTCCTGTGCTCGTGGCTGGGGCATGGCTGGGGCGTGGCTGCCCTCTCCCACCCCAGCACCCCCAAGTGCTTCTCCCCAGGGCTGCTCCCCAGCCATTCCCACCCCGTCCTGGGGACACTGCCTGCCCAGTGAGAGCCACAGTGTGAGCTTGGCAGGGCCACGGGAAGGGGATCACAACCTGGGCTGAACAATCAGCCACTTCGGCTCCCAGTTATTGAAAAGCCTCTTCGTGTACAGGCACAGTTTCCTTTATTGCCTGTGTTAAACCTGAAGGTTTTTGGTGGCTCGGTGGCCTGGCCAGGGCTGCTGGAGCCGTGCTGGCTGAGCTCCTCCAGGAGTGGCTCCAGCCCAGTGACTGCTGTGCTGGGGGTGGAATTGTTCCAGAGTTGTGTGTGCTGTAAATGTGCTGTAAATGGCAGAGTGAATGGCTTGTCCTGGCTGGCAGTGAGTGATGAATGTGTGTTCCCAGGCTGGAGCTGTTCTGTTCTGCCCTGCAGCCTGACCCTCCCTGGCTCTCACAGATCAAAGTGTGCAGGGAGCCGTGGCAGTCAGGCTGCTCCTGACCCAGGCTGCTCACACACCTCTCATTTCCATGCCTGGGAGCTTTCCAGGCTGGGCTGGACAGGGCTTGGAGCAGCCTGGCACGGGGGAAGGTGTCCCTGCTCACAGCAGGGAATGGGATGGGATGAGCTTTAGGGACCCTCCCACCCCAAACCATACCATGGTTCTATGGAATATATATATATATATACACACACACCATATATCTATATATACACACCATATGTATATAATATATATGGTATATACAGGGTATGTGAGAACAGGAAATACACTTTAAACTGCAGCTGGAGGAGAGATTTATCCCTTTCCAGAAGGTAAAACTTGCTGGTTTCTGGTCATCTGAGTGGCTTTGTCTCCAGTCATGGGGAGAGGTTGTTTATCCAAACCAATTCCTTCAGGAAGGGATTGCACAACACCTCTCAGGAGCCACCAGCCATTGGCAGCTTTGGGAAGGGCTCAGTGACCTTTTAAGCTGCAGAGGCTGCTTTGCACCTTTCCCAGGGCCAGGGGGTGGGGGTTCTGGGGGCTCTGAGCTGCTGCCAGGGGGATGTGGTGCACAGGGTTGAAGGGTTTGTCTCCTCTCTCCAAGCTCTGTTCACCTCAGGTGTAAAAGTTGAATAAAAGCAGCCTGGATTGGAGCCCCAGTCCTCCTGCAGGCTCCTAAATGCTGGCCCTGGGGGTCACAGCAGTGGACAGGGGCTGTTCTGCTGCCCAGGGCTCCAGGGCTGGATGTGTGGCTCGTGGCAGAGGTCCCATGGCCAGTTCCCATGAGGATCTGCCTCCCCTCCAGCTCTGGTTCCTGCTGCCACACTCCAGCCCTGCCTTTCCCTGCAGCAAACAGGTCTGACCACCTCAGCTCTGTAACTAATCCAAGTGCAGGGGAGCGTGGTGCAGTTAAACCTAAGCAGGGTGGGGTGACTCCTCCTTCTGTGTCTGTCCCTTTGGGGTCCTGTTCCTGTGCTTCAGGAGTTGTCTGGCACAAAGCAGCACAACTTCAGTGAAATGGGAAATCCAGACTGGGTTGGGTTGGCCAAGGGCACCAACACAGTGGAGCCTCAGGTTATTCCTGGGCAGTTCATTGGGATTGAAACTCAGGTTGTTCCTATGCAGTTTATTGTGATTTAAACTCAGGCTGTTCCTATGCAGTTTATTTAAACTCAGGTTGTTCCTATGCAGTTTATTGTGATTTAAACTCAGGTTGTTTCTATGCAGTTCATTGTGATTTAAACTCAGGTTATTTCTGTGCACTTCATTGTGATTTAAACTCAGGTTGTTCCTGGGCAGTTCATTGTGATTTAAATCCCTCTGGATTTGTCCCTGGCCCTGGCAGGGCTGGCACAGCCTGTTCTGCTCCCAGCAGCAGGCAGACCTGAGCACACCCTGCACCTGCAGAGGCTGCAGGAAAAGCCACGTACACCACAGAAAACAGACTTCTCTATCTTTCTCATTTTGGTTTTTGGGGAAAAGGAGGGAGAACAGGCACAGTTTTACCAAGACTGATTGTTCTCCACTGCAGGTCTTGATGTCCTGCTGGGACAGCAGCCCTGCCTGGGCTGTGTGTTTGATGGAAGGTGAAATGGTTGAACAAGGGGGGAAGGTCTGGAACTGCAGGAGGGTTGGTTGGGATTAGATACCAGAAAAAAAACAGCTACAGTGAAGGGGAGAAAATGGAGATGCTCCTAGGGCTGGAGCTCCCTGCTCTGGGGTGCCAGGACACAGGGAATGGAGGGACAGGACACAGGGAGTGGCTCCCACTGCCAGAGGGCAGGGCTGGATGGGATCTTGGGCAGGAATTGTTCCCTGGCAGGGTGGGCAGCCCTGGCACAGGGTGCCCAGAGCAGCTGTGGCTGCCCCTGGATCCCTGGCAGTGCCCAAGGCCAGGCTGGACATTGGGGCTGGAGCAGCCTGGGACAGTGGGAGGTGTCCCTGCCATGGCAGGGGTGGCACTGGGTGGGATTTGAGGTCCCTCCAAACCCAAACCCATCTGTGGCTCTGGGATTCTACAGGAAGGATCAGCTCAGACCTGGGACTGCCCTGGGCTCTGTGACACTGCACAGTTCCTGAATCCTGAGCATCTGTGCAGAGCTGGGCTTTTGCCTCTGTGGAGATGCTGAACCTGAGCTGGTTTGTGAGCTCAGACCGATGGGGAGGAGGCTGCAGGATTAAGATCTGTGATTTTGGCTGGAACCAGCAGTGATAGCAGCTCGAAGAGATGTTGTGTGCATTTTTATGATGTCATTTTCTGAAGTACCACGATTAAAAATGTGCCATCCATTGTACATTGCACATTGCAGCACTGTATGCCATTGATTTCTTTGTGCTTGCCTTAGAACTGTTTATTCTGTGTTATCTTTCCAATGAAAATGAAGATACTTTACTGCAGTGAAAAATACCCCTCATCCCTTGAACCATCACAGACTGACATCTCACATCCCAACCTCCTTATCTTGCATCCTAGTCTGGAATGTATTAGTGTAGGATAATAATGGCTTCTTTTTTCACAGGACACACATAAAAGGAAATGCATAAGCAACTTTCACTTCATTATCACTCTGCTATTTCAGCTGTGAATGGTCCATAGCAAAAAGAAAACAAGACTTAAGAAACAATAATTTTAATTTCTGTGCTGCTTCCTTTTCCAGTTTTACACTTGTACTCGTTAAAAGCAACACTTCTCATTTTCTAACGAGAAGGATGCTCTAATATTTTGTGTTTGTTGAGAGGCAGCTGTCCTGGCTTAGGGGGTGCATAATGCAGAGGTGTAGCAACACTCTTTAGCATCATTCCACCCTTTGGGTTTGGAAAATATTTCAGGTTTTTGTTATTTTTCATTTTATGGGTGTTTTTGCAAGTTCTTTTGCCCTCATTCCTGGCAGTGCCCAAGGCCAGGTTGGATGGGGCTGGAGCAGCCTGGGACAGTGGAAGGTGTCCCTGCCATGGCAGGGGTGGCACTGAGTGGGCTCTAGGGTCCCTTCCAACCCAAACCAGCCAGTGATCCTAAAAATTTTAATCCTAAATTTTACTCCTAAATGATTGAAAGCCATGGCAGTTGCAGATCGGACTTGGGATGGTCTGACACAGAACTTTCCAAATACAACAGAAAAGGCAATTGCTGGATTTTAAATGTTGCTCCTGTCATAGGAGGAGTCCTGTGTGAGAGCCCAGCCCTGGGACGTTCCTGGAGGCAGACACCAAACACTCTTTCCACTTCCACACTTGGCTCTTTTATTCTCATGTTCACTTTTTTTTGGTGTTTTGCCACTGTGTGTAGCAGTGAAGCAAGCACGATGAACTTCTTAGAAAGGTACTGTAGGAAATTACTGATTTTCTTTGCAATTGAGTTCAGCTTATTTTAGTGAGATACTGGGTCATTTGGAAAATAAAGTTCTGGGCAAATGACTCCTCAGAAGGACTGATGAGGATTGTGAGGCTGTAAAACATAGCAGCTCCTGCTCACAGGCAGCTGAAGGTGAGAAAAATTTCTCACATGCCTCACAGTTATTAAAATATCAAGTATCCTTCCCTGCCAATTATGCAACCCCTGTGCCACAAGGGCAAATTATTTTAATTATAGGATTGTTGCATGTTCAGAGAATATAATTTCTTTTGAAAATAAAATAAGCTGAAATTCAGGCATTACAGAGGGAAAGAAAAAGGTTAATTGCTCTGAGCTGGAGACTTGTGCTGCGGGAGTGGGATGCTCGGAGAAAATTCAGCAGGTCTGGCAAGGAACCCTGAACTCCAGTTAAATACAGGTTAGGTTGATTCAGTGCTGGCTTCTCACAGTTATACTATATTATTGAGAGGAAAGGGTCATTAGTGGCTGTCGTGCCAACAATGGGAGCAGAGAAAGGGAAAAGAATATTTTTGCAGCTGGAGCAGAGATGAGAAATGTCACCTGTACCCGAGGGCAGGCAGTGCCAAGGTCGGGGTGCCCCAGCCCAACGCTGATCACTAGGCTGGTACCAAGCCTGGCTCCAGGTTTAATTCCATATTCTGGGGCTGTGGAGCTCCTTATCCAGCAGGGGTGTTGTGGTCTGGCACCTCAGGCTGGTTTGGTGAGAACAGGGAGAAGCCCCTGGGCTGGTGCAGGGAATGTCCCTGCTGCAGGAGAGGGGATGAGAGGAGGGAGCAGCAGGAGAGTCGTGCCGTGCCTTGCAGCCTCTCCTGGGGGCTCTGAGGGTCCTGGTGCTGGGGGTGCCACTGCAAACATTCCTTTGGCTTTGGAACAGAATCTCCCAAGGACGTGCTTGGGCACGGGATGAGTGGAGAGGATTCAGAGAATCCAAAGCAATTTGAGGAGGGCAAAACCATGAAGATCTCACAGATGCAATCAAACACTGGGCTCACCCCAGTCATGTCTTTGGAGCCACCCCAAAGTCTAGAAGTTTCTCACCGTCCCCTTTCATGGGATGAAATATCCTTGTCAGACAACGGATCCTTTATAATCTGTCTCCTTTGCTGCACTGGGGGAACAAGGATTGTACAGAAATGTTATCCAGATATGCCAAATGGAACTAAAAGGGTTTTGCAGATACTGAAATCCTTCTCCTTCAGACCATGAATCACACTTTAACCAGAAGAGAGGATTAAGCTAATATCTTTTGGGCCAGTAATGTGTTTCAAAGGGCACACAAGCCACTGAGGTCTCCAGTGACTCTTTGTCTTACTTTTATTAAATACTTCATCACTCTAGAAAACACCTCAGAGCTTCTTACAGCCGAGGGTGGCTTTAAAATATGATAATATAATGCACCACAATGACATATCCATTTTACATGTCTCCATCCAGGCTGCAGAGCAATGCTCATAACTGATGTGTTTAGGTGTCTGGGAACTGCTCCTCATCCCCAATCCCTTTGGCTGTTCCCTCCATGAGTCCCTTCAGAAGGAAGTTTTACAAGGCACTCAGTATTCTAGGACTGTTTCTTTCCTTTCCAAGTAAATAATTTGCAAATATTGCCCAATTTTTGTTGGAGTTGCATATTCTATGCACAAGAAAATGCTCGGCTGTAGTCTGATCACAGAATGGCTTGGGTGGGAGGAGACCTTAAAACTCATCTCACTGCCCCCCTTTCCATGGGCAGGGACCAGGATCCTGCAAGCCCTGTCCAGCCTTGTCCAGAACACTTCCACAACCATTTCAGCTGAAGGGATTGAGCTGGGCAAACACCAGACTGCCAGAGCTGGGCATGGCACTGAGCTGGGCAAACACCAAACAGCCAGAGCTGGGCATGGCACTGAGCTGGGCAAACACCAGACTGCCAGAGCTGGGCATGGCACTGAGCTGGGCAAACACCAAACTGCCAGAGCTGGGCATGGCACTGAGCTGGGCAAACACCAAACTGCCAGAGCTGGGCACAGTCACTGAGCTGGGCAAACACCAAACTGCCAGAGCTGGGCATGGAACAGTCACTGAGCTGGGTAAACACCAAACTGCCAGAGCTGGGCAGAGCTGATCTCAGCCAGGAGCTTTTCTTGCTGCAGGCTGGGGATGCTGGAGCTGCTCAGGCAGGGACAGGAGCATGGTGCATCCCCCACAGTGCATCCCCCACAGCCCATCCCACACAGCCCATCCCACACAGCCCATCCCACACAGTGAATCCCACACAGCCCATCCCACACAGCCCATCCCAAACAGTGAATCCCACACAGTGAATCCCACATAGCCCATCCCACACAGCCCATCCCACACAGTGAATCCCACACTGTCCATCCCACACTGTCCATCCCACACAGTGAATCCCACACAGCCCATCCCATACAGCCCATCCCACACAGTGCATCCCACACAGTGAATCCCACACAGCCCATCCCATACAGCACATCTCCCACAGTGCATCCCCCATAGCCCATCCCAAACAGTGAATCCCACACAGCCCATCCCACACAGCCCATCCCAAACAGCCCATCCCAAACAGTGAATCCCACACAGTGAATCCCACATAGCCCATCCCACACAGTGCATCCCACACAGTGCATCCCATTCTGCAATAATTCCATAGTTCCCAATGAACTGCTTGGTGAGAACACTTCATTGCAATGCTGAGTTTCTGGATTATTTAGTCAAAGCCAGAAACCTTGTTCCATGAGCAGTTTAAACTCCTAAATCTTGGTGCACCCACTGGAGCTGGCTTTCCTTCCAAAGAGCTGAGGTTTGGAAAGCTTCTATTTTCAGACACAAGGAGGATTTTTTTTTTTTTTTTTTTTTTTTTTTTTTTTTTTTTTTTTTTTTTTGTGAGAAACTCTCATCTCTCTTTGGGAAGTGGCATCCCCACTCAGGGCAGCAGAGCCATCCCAGCCCCTCTGCCAATCCCCTGGCTGGGATCTGGGAGAGAGAGGCTGCTCGGGCTGTGCCACAGCATCGTCCTCTCCTGGAAGGTTTTGGGTACCAGAGCTGCTCCTTTTCCTGCACCAAAAAATGCTTTGTCACCCACTGGCCATGTTTCTCCCAGCATGGATATGTGCTCATAACTGAGCAGGAGAAATCCTGCAGTGGAGAAAATCCGTCCTGATGAACAGAATAAAAAAAACCTTATGATCTGGGGCAGGATTTGGGTGGCCAAGTGCAGCCTCCACCAAGGCTGAACCTCCCCAACAGCCACAGGTCCTTGGAAGGAAACCTTTGTTGAAAATTCACCTTGCTGAGGGCAGGGGTGCCCAGCGTGCGCTCAGGCAGCACCACAGCCCTCCCCTGTTTGCTGTGAGCTCTCTTTTATCCCAGCCCCATTCCAGGGGAGGCAGACAAAGCAGGAGCCGAGCTGGAGGAGCTGGAGGAGCTGGTGTTGCCATGCTCTGCGTTATCAGAGCCATCGCCATGGAAACGGGAGGATGGGACTGACCTTGTTGGTTTGCCACTGATCCTGCCAGGGCTCAGCCCTCCCGCTCACCTTCAGCCCCTCTGGGACTGGAGACGCACATCTGAAGCTGATACATCGTAGGGGTGAAAGCCACAGAATTTTGGAAATGTGAAACGATGGATCTGTTAATCTGCACTTCAGATGTGCTGGCTGGGAAGGGAGCAGCTATTTTTGTGCAAATGGTGCACTGAGATATGAAAGAGGTTGGCTATTAAGTTCACTGTTAATTATACAATTCCCTGGGCTCTCCAGTGCCTTTCCAGACAACTCTCCAAATGGGAAGATGCCAATCCCTGAGCCTCTGTCCCACCCTTGTGCCCTGGCAGTGCCTGTGGCAAGGCTCAGGCTCTGCCCACCTCTGCCATCCCCTTCCCACCCCACAGCAGCTCTGGTTTCAGGGCAGAGCCCTGAGGAAGAGACTGGGAGTTCCCACCCACACGGACACGGAGGGGCTGCTCTGGACACAATTTCATTCTGGCCTGGTGCTGGGAGAGGCTCATGCCCTTCTCTGCAGCAGTCCTTGGGCCAGGACACCGGGGGAGGGAGCACAGGGAGGGCTCAGCTGCAGTGAGGGATGAGGAGCAGTTTGGAGATGCTGAACATCCCAGAGTACTTCAAAGAACACGTGCACTGTCCCACCCTGTCTGTTCTGGGGCAGCCTGGCACCAACATCCCCGGGCCAAGATTCCCTGGTTTGGTCTGTGCAGGGATGTGCCCGTGACACTCGGTTCTGGGCAGAGAAAGTACAGATAAGAAAACATCCAAGGAAACAAGAGCAGACTGAAAGAATTCCTAGAGGGGCCTGCAAAGGCTGGAGGGGGACTTTGGACAAGATTCTGGATGGGGAGGATACAGGGAATGGCTTCCCACTGCCAGAGGGCAGGGATGGATGGGATATTGGGAACCGGGAATTGTTCCCTGGGAGGATGGGCAGGCCCTGGCACAGCTGTGGCTGCCCCTGGATCCCTGACAATGCCCAAGGCCAGGCTGGACATTGGGGTTGGAGCAGCCTGGGACAGTGGGAGGTGTCCCTGCCATGGCAGGGGTGGCACTGGGTGTTTTTTAAGGTCCCTTCCAGCCCAAACCAGTCTGGGATTCCATGGAATGCTGTGCATGAGACATGAAGGGCCCAGATGACATCAGGACAATGAGGAGACACCTCAAACACTTCCTTTAGTGCTTGAATGAAAAAATCACCTTCTAAAATCCCCAAAAGCTGCTTTGCAACCAGGCCAAGATTTGACACCAAGACAAAGTGACCCCAACCAGGCCAGTGCCACTGCCCACACTGACCAGCACACACTGGGGTCCAAAGCCAGGCCTTTCCAGTGTGAAATCTCAGGGTTTAGGATCATTTTAATAGAAACAAAAAGCCTTTGACCATCTTTCCTTTATCCATGGCCTGTCAAGATCACTTTGAATAACCAAACTCAAAACAGAAAATTCACTCCACAGCCTGAGACAGGATCTACAACACAGGGAAATACAGAAATACAGCATGGTATGAGGAGAGAGGGAGGAACAAGGAGGATTGCTCCATTTCTACCCTTTCATGATATTTTAACATGACTTTGGAAGTCTTGTACCACACAGAGTTCAATAATTTGTTTTGGTTTTGCTCAGGGGAAAGTAGTTTTATTTTTCCTGGATAACCCAATACCACTGGACAAACATTGTACAAGTCTCTCTTTCAGGCCCTACAGGAAATTCAGCCACACACCCACCCACCCAGCTGTGTCCACAGGATTTATGGGATGGGAAGCTCCTTTATCCTGCCCACAGCCACAGGTTTGACTCACATTTCTGGAGTCTTGGATTTGTTTTTCCCATTGAAGAACTCTGGAAGTGCACGACGCTCGATCACGTGGATACTGCAACAAAAAAGTTCAGGTGTCAGATCCTGAGGCAGCAACAAACATCCTCCCTCTATAATCACTGACTTCTCCTCAAAGTCAAGCTCTGGAGCAAAATAAAAAAGCTTTCAGTAGTAGAGCCAAACTCAGAATGGTCACACAAAGACTGAGAAGGAAAAGGGAGAAAGGAATGAAGGTGGGAATGAGAGGGAAATCAACCTAAGCAAAAACTGCTGAGGAGGCAGAGTGAAGATCTCTGCTGCTTGAAATTCTCCTCATTCCCAATCCCTGAGAACAAAAAGATTTCAACACAAACCATGGGAACCAGACCCAGACCCAAACAAGGGTCACTTCCTTCAATCCCAGACCCAAACAAGGGTCACCTCCCCAAGCCCACAGGCTGATTTCCAGAACACCTGGGGCAGAGCAGCCCCCAGGCTGATTTCCAGAACACCAGTGGCAGTGCAGCCCCCAGCCCCCAGGCTGATTTCCAGAACACCAGTGGCACTGCAGCCCCCAGCCCCCAGGCTGATTTCCAGCACACCTGGGGCAGAGCAGCCCCCAGGCTGATTTCCAGAACACGTGGGGCAGAGCAGCCCCCAGGCTGATTTCCAGAACACCAGTGGCACTGCAGCCCCCAGCCCCCAGGCTGATTTCCAGCACACCTGGG
>JAOTBB010000001.1:773672-786582 GCA_025629985.1 Chamaetylas fuelleborni
AGCCTCCTTTTCTCCAGGCTGAGCCCCTTCCCAGCTCCCTCAGCCCCTCCTGGGGCTCCAGCCCCTTCCCCAGCCCCATTCCCTGCCCTGGACACGCTCCAGCCCCTCCAGTCTCTCCTGCAGGAGCCACAGCTGGACCCAAAACTCTTTTCCTTCCTCTCCACCTGTGACCCCTGGGGCTGTGCCACCCGTGCAGGGCATTTTCTGAACTTGCTGACCAAACCTAAGGGACGAAGATGTTCCCACCGCAATTTAGGAGTAACCAGGCAGCAGCTCGGCAGCTTCTCTGTGCTCTGCTGGATCCGTGGGGCAGGCTGGGATTTTCCAGGGCTCCCCAGGGCAGTGGGATCTGTCTGTGATCCTCCTCAGGTCCCTCGGGCGATGCCAGCCCTGCAGCGGGACAGCGTTTGGCACCTCAGCTCGGCATCCTCGCTCCCAGGGCCGGATCCCATCCCCCTCCCCATCACCTTTTTGGCATCTGGGATGGCTCCGACTCCTTTCTGTGCACACACAGACGGGTTTTGCTTCCTGCCAGCGGCCGTGCCAGCAGCCGCAGCCCAGGTGAAGGCGAACAGAAGCCGCTCTGTGCTCGCCCGGCTCTCGCAGGTGCTCGAGGAACTTGGCCGCGGGACTCTCACCCCCCTTTCCCCGCCACATCCATTACCTTTTGGACGCCTCTAATTAATCATTCATCCCTTTCTGGGCAGGGAGAATGGGAGCTTCGCCCGGGCCCGGCTGCTCCCCCCGGTTTGTTCCCTTTCAGCCGCGCTCTTCCTGCCGCTTTCTGCCCCCTCAATGGGCGAGGAGCGAAACCGGATGGTTGGACGGAGCGCTGGGAAATGACTTCAGAGCCACCTTTGTTCCTCGCCCGGTTCCTCTGCCCGCTCTTGGCCGTGTGTCGCTATGAAAGGAGCGCCGGGAGCGCTCCCATCTTTTTTTTTTTTTTTTTTTTTTTTTTTTTTTTTTTTTTTTTTTTGGGCAGGGCTGGCAGCTTTGTGCTCCAAAGCAGGCACGGGCTCCCAGCAAATTGTCACCGCTGGGAGCCCCACGGAGAGCTTGGCTTTGGCCGCTGACTCCAGAAAGACTCCGAGGAGATTCCTGGCTCTCGTGAGGAGCGAAGGCAAAGCTTTCAAAGGGGTTTTATGCCCCGGGGTTTGGGGGCTTCACAGCTCGCTGGCACGGCTTGGCTGCTGAAAGGTTTAGAAATGATTCCGCACTGATTTTCTGTCGGGTAGCATCGTTAAAGTGAGCATTTGATTGCTCGTTTCAAGGTGTTCGACAAAGAAAAACTCTCCAACTTCTGTGTCCTGGTTAATTTTCACTGAGTTAAAACCGTGGGTAACTGAATTTTGCACTGAGGCGTTTTGGGGTAACAGAGTCCAGCCAGCTGCTCCAAGGGGAGATATTTGCCCTCAAGTTATTCTGCATTTTCTACTGAAGCTCCTGGTGTCTGCAGCAAAATACAAATATTCACTCCACAGAATTATTTGCAAGTGGCATTTCAGTTTTTGAGCGGCTGCACTGACCAGAAACATTAATTCCTAATTCCTGAGCTGGAATTAGGAATTAATCAATCCACTCTTTCCATAATTTCTCTGCCTGAGTGTGGAAAATCAGTTATTGATATGAAAAGGGGGGAAAATCCACCCCAACCACCGCACAGCGCCCTCTAAAAACCCTGCAGAGGTCAGCTCAGGGCTGTGCTCGCCCTGCTGAACGCCCACCCAGCACAAAGGTTTGGGCTCGGCTGTCGGGCTGCTGACTTTGGCTGGCTCTGGTCAGGTGCAGCTCGGGGGGACCCCGAGTCCCTTCAGCAGAGCTGGGGGTCACCCCCGAGCAGAGGGACCCCTCGGGGCTGTCCCTGCCCGCAGGATGTCCTGGTTTAGGGCAAATTTGGGAGGAAACCTCTGAATTGGGTCCTTTTAGAAAACTGATTTAAGCGATCCCTCCTCCCAGCTGGTTCGGGAAAATATTTCTTCGGAGAGAAGTGGAATAAGTTTATTAAACAGGCAGAAGCACCCCTAGAGCAAAAATGAACAATACTGAACAACAAAACCTTTCGGTTTGAGCATCATAAAGTCACCCCAGGACACAGAACCCCGGGCTGGGACGGGATCAGAGCTTGAGGAGCCCCCAGAGAGGCGCGGGCAGGAGCTGAGTGTCATTGTCCCCTCTCCCCGCACTCCGATTTCCCGTTTTTCCCCCATTTTCTGCCCTTCTGGCTGGTGTGGTGGCCAATGTGGGCACCCTCCTTTTCTGGCCGCCACCAGAAGGTGCCGGGGACACAAAGGCTGAGCTCGCCGTGCCAAGGCTGCTCCGTGCCAGGGGCTCTGCCTGCCGGGAGGAGACCCCGCTCCTTTCCAAGGGCTTTGCTGCCTTCCTTTCACCCATTGTGTCTTTTCCTCTCGGAGAGATGGGGAATAAAGAGAAAGGGAAGGGATGGTGGCCACCAGGATTGAACTCTCGAAACAATGACTAAAACCTTTTGGGGTTTAATTTATTTTTGTTTTCTCTCTCCAGGGATGAAAAATACGCTCCCAAGAGGGAAAAAAGCCCGACAAAACAATCCAACCCCTGCAGTGCAGCAGGAGTTGGGCTTCAATGATCTTGTGGGTCCTTTCCAGCTCAGGATTTTCTGTGATTCTATGAAGTCTAAGCAGCCATTTACAGCTTTGAGCCTGGTGCATTTTATCGAGCAGGAGAATGGCAGAATCCTCAAAGCTGGAAGAGACTTTTAAAACCATCAAGACCAACTGTCAGCCCAGCACTTCCACTGGCAAATGCCGTGAATTTTATCCCTGTAATTCCCCTGGGGAAGGAAAAATGGTGTGTGAGTGCCCAGAGCTCCTCTCGCACAGCAGGAGACCCCAGCCCCGCCTGGGACCCTCGGGGTGCTGTTGCTGTGGAAGAGGTTGTGAAACAGAGAAAAAGAGGATCAGGAAAAACCTCAAATCTTCACCTTCTCCCTGGCTGCACTTTGGACAAGAAGGAAAAAGATCCCATCTCCCCACGGGTCCTGGAGCCACTTCCTCTGAGCAGAAACCCCCAAGGGAAGACCAAGTCCTCCCTCATCCCCATCCCTTATTTTCCTGCCCGAGGGAGGTTTGTCCGTGTGATGGACACTGTTCACATGGAGACTTTGTTCCTGGGATCGTGGAAGGGGTTGGAGCTGGATGGGATTTAAGGTCCCTCCCAACCCAACCCAACCCATCCGTGACTCAATGGAAAGTTCATCCCTGGCAGCCTCAGTCCCGGCAATTTCCCGAGGAGAGACCCCTCGTGTTCTCACTCACCTGCACTCGGTTTTCCCTCTGTGCTAAATTTCTGCAGAGGTTTTGGAGGTTTTTCCAGTTTCCAAAACAAGCTCTGGACTCTGCAAGCACAAATCCCTGGAGTGTGAGGTTTGCTCTGCCTCTGCCTCCTCACAGTGAGAGGAATTTCTCTTTTTTCTTCGTGGATCTGGGCATTTCAACCAGCAGGGAAACGGCAGAAAGTGCTTCCAGTGTATCCTCTGTCAGAGCACGGGGGGTTTTGGAGAGGGGAAGAGCTCACTGGGATTTCCTCACCCATGGGTGTTTCGGGATTCAGGCACAGCTCTGCCCTCAGCTGCACGGGGAGCACCTTTGTCCCTCAGACGGATTTTGTGTTCTGAGCCCAGGACATCACTGGCCATGGAATGATGTCCCTGGTTTGAACACCCAGGAGAGTCCTGCAACCCCCCAAATCCTGCATTTCCCTCTGGAAACCCCTTCAGGCCCTGCCAGGGGCTCTGAGCTCTCCCTGCAGCTTCTCCTGTCCAGGTGAGCACCCCCAGCTCTCCCAGGCTGCCTTCAAATTCAAATTCCAAGATCCTGGCACTGGGAGTAGTTGCAGGGATGAGTTCCAGGCCATTCTCCTTCCTGACTTTCCAACGAATCCAGGAAACATTCCCAAGCTCCTGGGCAAGAACCCAAAGCCTGGTTTTACTGTTTTACTGTGCAAAGGTGAGTTCCTGTACAATTGCCCTGTGAATTCACTATTTTGGGCACCTTTTATTGCAGCTTTCTGGAATTCCACCCAGTGCTCACATCCTGTGGGATGGGGTTACTCCAGCCCAGGGCAGCTCCAGAACTGGCCCCAGCAGCAATTCCCACCTGGAGCAGGTGACAAACAGCCCCCAGTCCCCAGCACAGCATTTCCACCCAGCTCTGAGCAGCAGCTTTGATATGGGGAAGGTGTAAAAGCCTTGGCACCCAGGGGAGAGGCAAATGCTGGAAAAACCACAGAGAACTCGTGAGCAGGACTCAGCCCCAGCAAATGGATCTGCAGGAACACTCCAGGGAGATGAAACATCCTCAGCCTCACTTTCTGTTTCTCTCCACTGAGATGAAACTGGATTTCAATCACTCATTAATGGGAACAGCCATAAAATGTAAGAGGTAAATACATTTTAACTGAGGCAATAGCAGCCCTTAAACTGGGTGTGAGTCACTCCTAGAATTTATTGGGACTTGAAATTATTACAAGGTTGGAGTGTGAGCAATAAATCCATCCATACTCCACTTCCTTTCAACAGGGAACAGGTCAGGAAAACTCAATTATCAGCATTATCCCCTGGAGCCAATGACACTTGCACGAGCAGCAGACACTGCTCTGACTCATTTATTCTCAACATCAAGAACAACTGGCATCAGTTTGTTGGAGTTTTTTTATTCTAATATCAGGAAATACATTAAATACCAACTGGTATCTCTTACACTGAGCAGCATGAAATTAATTCCAAGGACTGTGGTGCCAGCAAATGTCCTTTGTGCCAGAGCCATCACAAGTCAGGAATATTTTGCTTTGCCATGCACAACCTGCTGAGTGTAGGGACTTGCTTAAAAACCCATAACCTTTTACCAGAAAAAAAAAACAAAACAAAACTACTTTATATTTACCTGAACAATAATATAAAATTCTTAAAATCAGCTCTTACCCCTGCTCCAGGGGTGGGCTCTGTCCTGTTTGCTCACTAATTGTGGAGGTTTGGAAGATGAAACTTGGATGGGAAGCTGTGGATTTTTGGAGATTGCAGCAGGAAAGCCTGGCAGCCTGCCATTCCCTTTGAAATGTCCTATGTACATATTCACAAGAGTGTCCTGGGAGAAGAGCAGCCTTGGACAGAGCCTGGAATTGTCTCAGTTCCACCAGTTTGGGAAGCAAACCAAGGACAAAGGACTGAATGATCTACATACAAGAACCACATGGCAACTAGGGGCCAGGCCAGCAGGAGCTCAGCCCCACAGCTCTTCTGTTCTCCCAAACTTGTAGATCAGAGTGCTGAGGGGAAAAAAGAAAGAAAAATCAGACCACACATAAGGTGATTTTAACAATACCCTTAAATCTTACCCTGTGCAAATCAACAGCCCAGCCCTGAACTTGTAGCCAGATCAGGATTTGGGTTTGGTGTTTACATTTGGTTTCCTGTGTATGGCTGGAATTGTGGGAGCCAACTGAAGCTCAAACAAAAAACCATCCAATTTCACAGCCCTTCTGGAGGAAAAGCCTGGAACTTATGAAATTCAGGGAGTCCAGAGTAGCAAGTCTCACTCTGGCACCTGGGAATCAGCTCAGCATGACAGGATGTGCTGGGATAAAACCTGAACAATTCCATTTTTATGAACAGATCAGAAAGAATATTAAGGCTGTGGTAGAGAATCAGATCCACATTATAATCTGATTTCCAAAATTCCACAAGTTGTGGTGCCCCTGGATCCCTGGCAGTGTCCCAGGCAGGGTTTGGGATAGTGGGAGGTGTCTCTGCCCAGGTGGGACTGGATGGGTTTTAAGGTCCCTTCCAACCCAAACCTTCTGGGAATCTAAATAAAACAAAAATTTCAAAATCTGCCTTCAGCAGTTTCCCTTTCCAGTCCCAGAGGGGATTTAGGAGCTGCTGTTTCCTGCAGGAATATCCCTCATTTCCCAGAGCCCATTGATGCAGGTCACTGCAGAGCATCTGGGGTGGGGCTGGAAGGAAAAGGATCAGCCAGAAATTAAAAGAGGAAAGGAGGTGAGATGAAACTTCCAGTGACTGATCTTGGACCCTTTAACACTTTCAGTGCCTTTTATTAATAAAACCCATGGATTGCAAAATGCATTCCACAGCTAAAAAGAGTTATGAGAGACTCCAAATCGATTTTCAACTGTTACATGATAGATTTAATAGTATTATTTGAAATAAATCCAGTGTGCTGATACAAAACACACCAGCATGCTCTTACAAAAAGGAATTGTCACTCTGTAACTGTGAGCTCAGCCAGGGAATATCAAGTACCAGAGAACTGAGACACTGGTGTGAAATAGTCTGGAAAAGAGGAATTGAATTCCCCAGCTGGGAGGGAAGCCAAGGGATTGCAGGACAGAGGTGAAGAACTGCCATTTTCCAAAGACATTTTCCAAAGACACTGGCAATCCCTCATCCAGAAATCCCTGTGCATGCCTGGCCATCCACATTCCACAGCTGTACACCCAGGGGTGGGAGAGAGCAAAGAGCCCAGGCAGGGGCAAAGCAAACCTTGGTCCTAAGCTCTGCAGCAAAGGGAGAGGAAAACAGAGCTGCTTTTCCAGGAGTGTCAATGTTGGGAAGCAGGAAAGTCCCTTTGGAAGGAGGGGAATCTGCCCAGGGAACTTACCTGAAAAATATTAATGCATTCTGGAAAAACACTGCTAAGCCAGGGTACACATTAGTGTCTGCAGAGGAGAACAGAGGAAACACTCACATTAGTTCTGGCAGGTGGATTTAACATGAAATTCCAGTTACTAGGAGGGGGTTTAACAGGATATTCCAGTTACTGGGAGCTGGATTTAATAGGATATTCCAGTTACTGGGAGCTGGATTTAACACAAAATTCCAGTTACTGGGAGCTGGATTTAACAGGATTTTCCAGTTACTGGGAGCTGGATTTAACACAAAATTCCAGTTACTGGGAGCTGGGTTTAACAGCATATCCCAGTTACTGGGAGCTGGGTTTAACACAAAATTCCAGTTACTGGGAGCTGGATTTAAGAGGATATTCCAGTTATTGGCAGCTGGGTTTAACAGCACATTCCAGTTACTGGGAGCTGGATTTAACAGGATTTTCCAGTTACTGGCAGCTGGGTTAAACAGGATTTTCCAGTTATTGGGAGCTGGATTTAACAGGATATTCCAGTATCAATCTCAGACTAAAACCTGGATGTTGTGGCTCAGATTTTCCAGAGACCACAGGCTTCCATCCCCGTGGATTTCCTGCCAAAAGCTGCCAAGAAAAGCCCTTTCCTAGAGGAGAAAACATCCCAACTTACTCTGTGTAACATATGCTCCAAAGAGAATCCACATGGAAGCAATGAGGGATCCAAACATCAACATGAAGCCAATGAAGAGCCAGATCCGAGCCCCTGCAGGGGAGAGTCAAATGTGGATTCTTATCCATAAATGTGGATTTTTATCCATAGGGCCAGGCAATCCAGCTCAGGAGGATGGAATACATGAGCTCACAAATGGGAAGGGTTAAACCCAAGGGTCAAGGACAAACTCCAGCTGCTCAGTCATTGGGAAGGGAAAATATTCCTGTGCAAAGGTTCTCTGGAGCTGGATCATGAATGACACATAAAAAAGCACCACAGGCCACTTTGAATAGCAGTAAATTCTTCCAAATTTACAAATCCCATGGAAAGGGCTGCTGGGATCCACGTGGGAAATGGAATTCTGAGTGGAAGCAGAGAGGAGAGCAGGTCCTGGGACACCCAGAGCAGTGACAGAGAGGAATTGAAATGTTTGTGACACATCCCCAGGGAATCCTGCTCCAGAGCCACCCCAGGCAGGAACTGATTTCTCCTCTCCCAGCAGCTATCCAGGATTTGCAGGGAAAGTTTAGGAAGCCAAGACATCCAGAAGTTGAATTGCACCAAGTTCCCTTTTTAACAAAGCCAGCACTTCTCTCCAAGGGTTAATTCTGTAAAGAAACTAATTCACAGAAGTTCTCTCCTACTCCTTATCTTCTGATTATTTCTTTCACCACATTTGTTTCTTTCTTTTTCCACTTGGAAAAAAACCCTGCAGGTAAATGATCAGTCCTTCACCTGAGCAGGAGTTGTAGAGTTAATTTACCTGTTCTTCCTAAGCATCCATCACTGTAGCTGTCTCCTCTCACCTGTGCATTTGATACAGCATTTATCCTGGGGATAATAAAAAAAGAGATACTCTTCAGATTACAGAGAAAATCAATGGAGAGTTCTAAGTAAAGAAAATCAAAGGACAGTTCTAAGTAAAACCCCAGATTTTTTTTTCTTTTTTTAAGATGTGACAAATTCTGGGAAAATTCCCTGGCATTCTGTGTAGTCACAAATCCCAAACTGTCCTATTTTCTTGCCAATATTGAATGATTCAATAAAAGCTGTTACTTTTATTTACATCTCCACGACAAAAGCCAAGCTACTGTTGCCCATCCTGTTTGAGGAAGTTTTGGGCAAGGAACAGCTGTAAAAATGGTAAAAACAGAGGGAAATGCAGGCAATTGTTTCATATTGAGGTAAGTATTGGATCCCCATCCCTGGCAGTGCCCAAGGCCAGGTTGGACACTGGGGCTGGAGCAGCCTGGGACAGTGGGAGGTGTCCCTGCCATGGCAGGGGTATGGGACTGGATGAGCTTTAAGTTCCTTCCAACCCAAACCATCCTGGGATTCTGTTCCAGGATTATTTTTAGACAACTGTCAGATCATAAAGGGCTAACAATTTATTTTTAAATTTATAAAGCACATTTGAGTGGCACCACATGGCAAAGCCAATTCAAGATGTACATTTATCAGCATATTAGAAAGTGTTCTAGGGAACAAGTAAAAAGGTGAAATCTATTCAGAACTGTCCTTTGAACTACAACTGGAATTCAAAACTATTTCAATGCAATGACACTAAACCCCTCCCCACCATGCTTCCATTTGGTAGAACTGGAAAACACAAAGTGAAAACCAACTTCTAGGAAAACAACACTCTCAGAGCTCCCATTTTCTATGCAGGATTATTAACTTTCATACCAAAAACCAGTCCTGAAAGAACTCTAAAACCTTACATTCATGGAGCTCTATATCTGGCCTATCTCAAGGACGATAAGAAAACTGAAGAATCTATACATGTTTCTTTTGGAACAAAACCTCCTGCTGTCCAACAAGAATAACGTGGAAAAATATTTGAGTTTTCTTTCGGAAACAAAATATTAGTCTTGGCTCAGCAAGCGAGACAATTCACTCCCTTTTGTGAAATAAAAACACATCTTTCATATCAAACATGTCACAGCCAGCTGACAAGGAATACCTCCGGAACGTGACAAATTGACAATAATTCACACCCACACTGACAATAACCAGGTAAAGAACATTTTCTGCACTAAACATGCAGAACACAAGAAAAAAATCTGGAGACTGCACTATTCATTACTAAGGTTTCAATGAGACCACATTTTGGCTGTTGAGAACATAATCCAGGTTTTCAGTATTGTGTTAATTATTTGAAATGTGTGAGATCTTAAAGAATGTCAGGACTCTGACAGCACTAAAGTTGTAGAGAATGCACAACATAAACCAACATCTTTCCACTAAATTTCAAGGCCAGGTTGGAGGGGGCTTGCAGCAGCCTGGTACAGTGGAAGGAGTCCTTGCCCATGGCAGGGATGGAACTGGTTTTGTCCAGCCCAAACCACTCTATGATGGTCTACATCTATTAAACCTCTTCAGTAGCTGAGAAAGGCCACAGTTTCACAAAGTGTTTGACACAATAATCTGCACTGCTTTGAAGTTCACTAAAAGCACACACCTGCACAGACAGCAGTACCTGTGTCTGAAGGACGAAGCACATCCGTGTCACACGTGAAAAACGTCTGATGATCTTGAGCAGACAAATTCATGTCATAGTAAGTAAGAGGCTCCTTCCCAGTCACCCACATGTACCTAAAACAGCAGAAATATCACTAAGAGGCATTCCTAGAAATCAGCAATGCTGATACCAAGGGGATAGCTGATGTGCCTAGTGCAGAAAATCTGTAATAAAATACTACAGTAATAAAATACTAAGGCTACCAACGTGAAGTTTCAAGTACTACTGTTCAATAATCTGTAAAGTTCTGAACTGCTTGGGAACTGGCTTCCTAGAAAGCAGCTTTTCCCATGAAGTAACACCAAGACTTACAACATAGTTTAATAAAAGAGAATTTAGATTGAGAATCACTGTCTCAACCTCTGAATAAAGTTTTTTTCCTACTTTACTCTCAAAAAGCCCTGATGTTACAGTAATATTTTTGTTCTTAACATTGAAACCAAAGGCTGGCTTGATGCCTTTTGAACACAGGATTGGTATCAATCACCCCTATAATCTTACAGGTCTGCAGCTGTCTCCTGACATTACCAGTGCAAGCTCTGTGAAGAAGTCATGTGCATGCCCCCGATTCAATTTAAAAATATGCAGTGGAAAGCAAGATAATTAATACCTGCTATACTCTGCCCCTCTGAAAAGATTGAGAGGATTTCGCCACACTTTGCACTCTGAGGAATTAAAAAAAAAAAAAAATTTAAATTAAAAGCACAGGAAGTATTACTTGAAGTTAAAATGCAATAATCCAAAACCAGTTGTGCTTTCAAAAGCTGCTTTAATTTTATTATTATGCAACCATCATCTTCATAAACTTCTGCTATTCCATAAATATTTTTGCTCCTCAACATTTCTGGGGTACAAAAGCACAGGGTGGGAAAATTAAGCAATGCATGTACACTCCTGCAATATTTACCTTGCACGTATTTAGAACAGTAAATAACTAATATTACTGAAACATTTTTGGCTAAATGTTTAACATTTGCTAAATCATATTTTTAACAATGAATTAGAGTAAAAAATATCATTATTTAGTTTATTTTCACTACTGCTAGCAAAACACTGAGAGATGCAGGCTTTGTCCATTTCTTAGAAGCACTAATGCAGAGCCAAAGCCACTAGAAGGCACCTGGAAGCTCAAGGGAAGCTCCTGGGAGCCATCAGGAATCACCTGGCATGTTGTGCCTGCTGCTGTCACTGTCCCCCGCCGAGAAAGCCGCTGGGGCTGGGGGGCTGCTCTCTGCACCCCCGATGAGGGGCCGCAGGTGGCTCACAGAAACCTGCTCAATGAAAGATGTGCCGTATTTGCGGAAGTGCCACCACTCAAACACCTGTCACCGGAGAAAAAAGCACCAGAAATTGCCTTAGGTGACACCTCCCAGAAACCAGGAGGGATGAAGAGTGATCACAGCCAGTCCATCCTCTTGCAAATCATCAGGGATGGGACTTATCTCCACACAGAGTAACACTAATGACCTGGTTTGGCCTGTCCTGTCATGCAGGATCACTCACAGAACAAGAAAGAGATTGGAAAAAAAACAGCAAAACTTTAGTCAAATGTTATGTTCCTCCCTGCCCAGGTCATTAGGGTAACTCATAAACCCTTTCAGAAGTGCCTCTATAGAGGAACTGGGAACAGAGGCAAAAAACTATTATATCCTCTTTTTCTGGTGAGGATAATTCAAACTGCAGCCCCACCCATAGTACCAAATTTGTAGTATTCAACACAGGTGTAGTTTTTTCATTTCACAAAAATAATCTAAAAAATAAAGGCTAAAACTGCCCATTAAACTGAGATGTTCTGCTAACCAGAAAGAGAGAGGCTAACAAAGAGTTAACAGCAGTGACAGACACTTAGCAGAAATTTTGGGCCAAAAATATTACCATCTCTTTTTAAAGCCATTAAAAATACCTGCACATCACATCCCCAAGGACTACAGCAAACTGTCAGAACCAGACCCCCCTGGATCCTGTGCCTGGATCAGGTCCTGGCCCCTTCTCTCTGGTGACCAGTGACAGCACCCAAGGGAGCAGCTGGAGCTGAGTCAGGGGCAGTAAACCATTCTGGCATTCTGTACACGTTATTTTCTCACTCATACAGCCCCAACATACAACACAGTAAAAGAACTGCAAAGATACATCAGAGAAGCTCCTTCCCAGCACAAAGGCACCCTCTAGAGTCAGATATTCATTCCCTTTACCCCTCAAAGCCATCTGAGAGATGCTTAAGCTGTTTAAAAAAAAAAAAAAATGTGGACTACTTACAAATATCAGTCCAGATATAAAAGATGAAGTTACTGTAAGGGCAAAGTAGAATTTTGGAGTCAAAGTGCTTAAGAACACAGTCACTGTTAAGAGATACAAAAACAAAGACTTAATAAGTAGAACTGAAAAACAAAAATAGCTTGTCTATTAAAGAATGCCTAATAGCATGGAAATATACAGTACACTATAGCCCGAGTAGCCTTATATTGCTACACTGTTAGTTTGTTTGTATCTACCTATGACAGTCAAATTTTCTATCCAACCAAAACAAACAAAAAAACACTGTACATTTCTAGCCAAAGCACCTTATGGTTTCACCCATACAGTGGCTGGAGGACACAACAAGGCAATGTAATGTATTATTTCACTTTAAGATAAAATCATCCTGTTTTGATGCAAATTTCTATTCAGTGCTAAGACAGATTTTCCACAGAGCTCTCCCTCCTGCTGTGGAGAGCACAGTGCAGGGAATGCACTTATCTACTGGTGCTCTGCCCATGGCTGGACTCAAACTGCACATCAGCCTCATCACCTGCCCCCAGAGCAGGCTGGACAGGGACGGTGGGGACCAGGACAGGGCTCCAGAGGACAGACTGATAGAGCCCAGGGGGGACAGGGGTGGCCAGGACAGGGCTCCAGAGGACAGACTGACAGAGCCCCAGAGGACAGACTGATAGAGCCCAGGGGGGACAGGGGTGGCCAGGACAGAGCTCCAGAGGACAGACTGACAGAGCCCCAGAGGACAGACTGATAGAGCCCAGGGGGGACAGGGGTGGCCAGGACAGA
>JAOTBB010000001.1:968995-983814 GCA_025629985.1 Chamaetylas fuelleborni
CCCATCAAACCCTACTCTGAAGCCATTCCCTGTGTCCTGTCCCTCCCTGCCTTGTCCCCAGTCCCTCTGCAGCTCTCTTGGAGCCCCTTCAGGCCCTGCCAGGGTCCCTGAGCTCTCCCTGGAGCTTTCTCTCCTCCAGGCAGGACATTCCCAGCTATCCCAGGCTGGCTCCAGAACAGAGGTGCTTATACACATAAGTATTTATCAGTGGACAAGTGGAAATATTTATGTGCAATTCTTGAGTTCAGAACTCACTATTAATTCCTTATTTAATTTTACAACCCCTTGAGCTCTCAGAGTCTGTGCCAGCTATTTCCCTTTCCATGCCTCAGCTTCCCCAGCAGTGAAACTCCTTTCCAGAACACCTGAGGTGCTGAGAATTAATGAAGTCAAACAGCAGGAGCTGTCCCTGAGCTCACAACCACCTCTGAATGCTAATTGAAAACTTCATGAGTATCATTTAATTAGCAATAATTTCGTAGGGAACTACAAATGGGAATTACAAATGGGATTGTAAATTGCAGCTGACTTGGGATTGCTGGTAAAGTTGTTTTCTTTTTGCAAGTGTCTTAAGAAATCCAATCCCAAACACCACCAGGGGAGGGAATTCAATGGGGAGTCTTTCCACCACAAAGAGTTTTGACTGGCTCTGGTTCAGGTACAAGGAGAAACTCAAACATTTCTAGACAGACAAGCTCAGCTCCTACAGCACAAATCAGCTGGTGTGGTCCCACAGGCTTCCACAGCAATCCACATCAACAGGAGGATTTTTCCACAGCTTTCCTCCTCTCTCACCTAAAACAACACCCAAGGACTGTGGCAGAACTCTGGGAATGTTTTCCAGCAGCCCCCCTCCAGTGATGTGGGCGTAGGCTTTGACGTGGCCCGAGCGCAGCACAGGCAGCAGAGTCTTGCTGTAGAGTTTGGTTGGGGTTAACAGGAGCTCTCCTGCCCAGGGGAGAGGGGAAAAAAAGCATGGAGAGAAATGTGAATCAATATCAAATCTCAAAATAGCAATTTGGAAAGTCATGAGCATTGTACTAGAGAGAAACACAAAGTTCTACCTTTTTTAAATTATTTATCCCCCTCCCTTCCTTTCTTCCCTGCACACATGACTCCCAGGAAAAGAAGAAGATAAAAACATGCTAAAGATGGAATGATTTTTCTTTTCCAAGGCCCAGACACAAGAACTGTGCCAGCTGTTGGGAAGCTCAGGAGGAAGCAGTACCCAGAGTCTGATCCCCGGAGACACCGACGCGGGAGGAGAAATCCAGGGAGGACTTCTCCACAATCTTCCTCACGAGGCTGAAGCCGTTGCTGTGCACCCCAGAAGATGCCACCCCAATGATCAGGTCCCCCTCAGTGATCCTGTCCAGCTGGGGCAGCATCTGCCCTCTCTCCACAGCCCCCACAGCAAAGCCAGCCAGGTCGTACTCGCCAGGGGGATACATCCCCGGCATCTCGGCTGTTTCTCCTCCTGGGGAACAAAAACACAGCAAAGAGGTGTTGAAAAAGCCTTTTTTAATCATAGAATTCCAGAATGGTTGGGGTTGGAAGGGATTTTAAAGCTCATCTCATTCCACCCTGGCAGGGACACCTCCCACTGCTCCCAGCCCCAGTGTCCAGCCTGGCCTTGGGCACTGCCAGGGATCCAGGGGCAGCCACAGCTGCTCTGGTGAAATCCTGCCTTTTCTCTCCTCTTCCCACTTTTCACTCCCTGCCCTGTTCTCCAGCTTCACCTGTTTTTTTCAGTCCTGGGGTTTCAGCTGTATTTAATAAGGGCTGGATCAAATGGAGGATGGAGAAGCCAAGAGACAAATTGAGAAGTGCTTGGCCATCCAACACTTAAATCCACAGTTAATTGTGCAAAACCAGGCCATAGTTAATTGTGCAAAACCTCACCCCCTCATTTTCACTGAGGTGATAAGTTAAATTTGTTGAGCTGAAGGTTCAGCTCTTGCAGAAAAGCCTGTGGAGTTTGAAAGTC
Source organism: Chamaetylas fuelleborni (assembly GCA_025629985.1). Taxonomy (NCBI): domain Eukaryota; kingdom Metazoa; phylum Chordata; class Aves; order Passeriformes; family Muscicapidae; genus Chamaetylas; species Chamaetylas fuelleborni. Next base: position 970,983 of record JAOTBB010000001.1, read on the forward strand.
TTGAACTAGAAATAAAATCTTGACATTTTGGTGGTTTCATCACAAGGTCTCACCTAACACAGACCTTGCTGCAGCATGAATGGGGTGATTATATTTGATAAATGCAGAGAACACCTTAAAACAAACATAAAGCTGACCAACAGCTCATGCAGGAAAAAAGTAAACCAGGGCATAAAGAGCCTCTTGTTCAAAGCTTATAACAGACCCAAAAGGACACCCACTGAGGGGGGACTTGTGTTCCTAACTTCCCTAAAAAACTGGTAAAAAGGATAGAACCTTTTCCCAACATCCAACTTAAATGAGGACCTAAATCTAATCTAAATTTAACCTAAATTTTTAAAGTACTGTCTCCTTCCACTGCGATTAAAGCAAAGCCATGGAACACTTTGCTTTTCTTACTCCTCCCAGATTCTTCCATAGAGTAGGAAACCAACTCCATTAAAACCAACCAGAAGACATTGCAGAAGATTTTCCAGATCCCCCTGAGAAGTGTTCCTACCCAAAAGAGCACATCCAGCTTTCCTGCAAGCATCAGCAATTCCTGCAATGACGCCCTGAGCCACTTCCACGTCGAGTTTGCCGCAGGCAAAATAGTCCAGGAAGAAGAGGGGCTCAGCCCCCTGGGCCAGGATGTCATTGACACACATGGCCACCAGGTCCTGCCCAATAGTGTCGTGTTTCTGGCACTCCTGAGCAATCTGCAACACACAGGGAGAAGCCTGGGATCAGCTCTGGGCCCTGGAACACGAGCCAGGGTCTGCAAGGGACTGAAATCCTGAGTGGAGTCTGTGAGCAATGGACAAAATCCCTCCAGGTGTTCTTTGAGGAGCAGCTGTGTTTGTTATTCAACTTATTATTACCAACTCCTACTCTCTTATTATCAACTTATTATTATCAGCTCCTAACTCTCTTCAGGAATTATTCCTGTCTCCACTGGCAAATCCAAAAGGCACTGAGAAGGAAACTGTGCTGCAAAAGGGTTTCCTTGCAGCCCAAAAACAACAGCAAACCTGGATTAAATGGTTTTCCCCGTGAATTAATCTTTCTTGAGGGTGGAGATGCTGCCTTTGTGAAACAAGATTGCTGATTATATTCTTAATATTCAAAACCCAGTTATTTTAGGCGTCATATCAACTTATGCCTATTGACAGGTGTTTAATTATTTTGCCTAAAGAAGGGCAATTTCAGTTTCCATCCCCTTTTTAGAAAGCCCAATAGGTGTTTCTACAAGACAGCTGCTATTTTCTGACAGCACATTTTCCCTGCTGTGCTGTTTTCCCTTCCTTGGTGTGGATTTCCACCTTACCTTGAGCTTTGTGCCGACGCCGTCGGTCCCAGACACCAGGATGGGATCTCTGTACCCAGCTGCCTTCAGGTCAAAGAGCCCAGCAAACCCTCCAAGCTCTGCATTGCAGCCTGCAGGAAACAGGAGAAACAGCCCAGCTTTACCTCCAGGGCCTTCTCCAGCAGCTCCACCACAAATTCTCTCCAAGGTTTGTCAACACCACTTTGCTCTGTCACCAAACTTTTCTCTGCCATTTAGCACCTCTTCACTGAGGAGCTCCTAATCTGCTTAGGTTGGATTTGTCTTTTTAATTCATCATTAGCCTAAGCCTAAAATATCCCCAACTTTGTGACTGAACAATCAATAATTCCTGTGACAGATTTCTCCCTTGCACTGAGTGTTTCTCTGAAAACAGAAGGAATTGTGGTAAGATTGTTGTACTGGTGTGAGAGTATCTATATTTTTCCCTCTATGTATATCTGACTTCATCAGAAGGTTTTTAGTTAAGTTGAAATAAAAGGGCTATTTCAAAAATGAATATTTTAAATCTGTCAGAAGAATTACAAGGACTTGCTACAGCAAGATGTGCCTGAACCCAAAACCAAGGATGAATCCATGCTGATTTAACCAAGCAAAAGATGTATGTTTCACATCTATCTATCTATCTATCTATCTATCTATCTATCTATCTATCTATCTATCTATCTATCTACCTACCTACCTACCTACCTACCTACCTACCTACCTACCTACCTACCTACCTATCTTTCTGTCTCAGGAATTCTACATCTCATAACCTTTCTAAACATTCAGAGTTCACTGGGCAAGAAATAATAATTCAAGTAATCAAACTCAGTGCTGAATGGTGGAACTTTTGCTTGCATTTATCCTTATACAGCACTAAACTGTGCTCTCTAACACTCCTGGCATCCAGGAGCTGGAGTTTAGAGCCATTTGGGGATTAAAAGCTGTGCATTTGGAATAAAATCTCAGGCATTTACTTACCACATATTTTCTTGTGTCATCTAAAAACAGGCAGGTCACAAATAAGACATTTTTATCAAGATCAACCGATAAACCACATTGCCAAGTGACCAAAGCTGGAGCAGAAGGTTCTTGTCTTACCTGACCTTGATGTGGCTGCAGCAAAGGGTTTGATCTTCTGCACCAAAGTGTTCCCTGCTTCAATGTCCACCCCACTGTTTTTGTAAGTCAGGCCTCTGGAAGAGTGGGGGAAAATGGGATGGCAGCTGATTACTGAATGTATTTTCAATTAATATTTACTTCTTTACATCCCTGAGTGGATTAACTGTGCAGAATCCCATCCTGCTGTGTGAGAAGGGGCTGCCAGCAGCAGTACATAGGTAATTCCAGAGTTCTGAAGATGATATCAGAGCACTGGGATCATACAGGCAAATCCCAAAATAAAATCAACAACCAATCCCTTGACCACAAGGTAAAATAGGCAGCATAGACCTGACTTTGCAAGGTTTGAATCCCTGGTCTGGACACAGAATCCCAGGATCCCTGAGGCTGGAAAAGCCCTCCCAGCCCACGGAGTCCCAGCTGTGACTGATCCCCACCTTGTCCCCAGCCCAGAGCACTGAGTGCCACATCCAGGCCTTGAGGTGTCAGTGGGAAAGCTCCAAACCAAAACCAAAGCAAGCCAAGCACAAAAATGCATGGCTGGGTCAGAGCAGGGCTAAGCTCAAGTCACTTTCCATGCACAAGTCTCAGGTGAATCAATAAACCCCAGGATACTTCCAGAGTTTCACAGCTGTAGCTTAAAGGTTGCCTCTCCTCACTGGAATGATCCCACCACAGAAGCAGCCACACCTCTTTCTTACTTTTATGGACTTTCTATTAAAGAATATATTTTATATTTCCTTAAAAAGACCCAGGTTCCTAAGGTGGGGCTCAGCAATCTAGAAGGAGATGTCTGTGAGCTCTGGGTGGGGTTTATGTAAAATCAACACACTGGTACAAACTGGTGTCACCTGTGTGTCCCCACAGCCCCCTGGGGACACAAAGCACCAGCTCATATTTACAGAAGGACTTTTCCATTTTGGGGCAGGGACTTTAATGACTTTTCACTCCAGCAAACACAGCTCATGCCAGTTAAGCAGTTGTTTTTCCCAGGCTGTCAGTGGCATGAACCAGGTGCATCCCTATTTTAGATCCATCCCTGTTTCCTCTCTCCTATTGATGGGATTCAGCCTGAAGTTTAAACCCTAAGGGTGTTGATGAACAAGGACAAATACAACAAAGCAACTGAAACCCATTTCAAATTGATTCAGCTGAATAAAAAAAATCAGTTCATCCACAAAACCTATCTCAGGAACCAGGTCAAGAATTCAGCAAATACTGAAAAACTCAGAGACAGACACAAATGCCTACAATTGCACTAAATGGAGTAAATATTTTTGTACTCTGCCTATTAAATCTTATTTTAAGATGTGGGAAGGTTTTTTTTTAGGATCAAAGATATTTCTGTTGTGAAGATCATTGCTGGAATATCTGGAATTGATAAGACTTCTAATGCCAGAAGAACTGGCCCAGGAGCAGTGCTACCAGAAAAATCCAAAGGTGTCTGCACTCACAGCATATCCCTGCCCAGGAACTGGCAAGAAGACAAGAATTACCACAGGCAGCTGCTCAGACTGTGAATAAGACTCAAGGAAATATTGGCCTGCAACAACCAGAGATCAAATTCAGCCCCTTTCAGTCTGAATATGATAAATGTCCACCAGATTTTCACCATGTTTTTAGGAGTATTTCAAATTTGTTAAATTTTTTTTGCTACCTGCTTTGATCCTTCAAACGAATCTTTAATTCTTTCCATTTTCTGGAATAGTTTTTATTAAGCATTCTGGCTACTTTCCTGAGGTGAAATGCCTCAGGACTGAATCCTGCCAGGCTGCCAAGAGGAGGTGAGTTCCAGCTTCCAGAGCCAACCCCATTCCTTCACTGAGTCCCAAGGGGACAGGGCTTGGAGCACCCTGGGATGGTGGAAGGTGTCCCTGCCCATGGCAGGAACAGGATGAGCTTTAAGGTCCTTTCCAACCCAACCCAGTCTGGGATTCTGGGACTGAAGCAACTGTTCTGTCTCTTCAGGAGCAGAACTTGGAGCAGCCTCCAGGGCAGTGCCCCAGGCACTGACTGCAAACAGGTCCCAATTGCCTCCCTGTGCAGCCAGGGATCCTCCCAGGCAGGAATTCCAGGCAGGAATCCTCTGCCTGGGGCCCAGGAACTCAGTGTGGGAGGGAACTGCTCCAAGTGTCTCCTCTTGCCTCACTGACCTGGGTTTTTTTGTGCTACAAATCCCAATTCCATCAATTTTTCACGTCAATTCGTCAACAGATGCAGAGCACTTGAGAGAAAGAAGACTAAATACCAACACCCTTGTTCTTTTAGGAAGTTTATTGATGATAGTTTTACAAAGTGCTAATCAGGATACATTGCCAGCAGCAACAGAGCTGTCACTGATGGGCTTCCCAGCCTACAAAATAACCTCTTGGGAAAAGGTATATTAGGATCTCATTGGAGCAGAGCAGTTTCTTGTTAGGTAAAAATGAGTTAAAAAACTACAAGAAGCTTTAAAGAACATTAAAGAGACAACAGGACTCCCTACTATTAAAAAATGCCCACACCCATATGATTTCCAGAGTCTTACAGTAAATATTGTGCCTATTAAAGGAATGAGAATGGAAAGAAGTGATGAATCCTACCCTGTTAGGCAGCTATCCCAGTAAAATGTAAATCCCAACAAGGTAGGGGTTCAAGGTAATTGCAACCATTTCTAAAAGCTAAAAAGAACCAATAAGCCAGCTTGAACCTGTTCATATACAAAATCACAGAATCTCCTGAGCTGGAAGGGACCCACAGGGATCACTCAGTTCCAGCCCTGCCCTGCCCAGACCCCCCAGCAATCCCAGCCTGGCATCCCTGGCAGCTCCTGGAGCTCTGGCAGGCTGGGGCTGTGACCACATTTCATGATATTAAATATCAGACTTCTGGACAAGCCAAACTCAGAGCAAAAGCTGTGATTCAAAGTCCAAGAAGCAGAAGTTGACCTTCCCTAAACCAGGCCTAACAACTGCAGCAACACAGATCATTCCTATGTGCTTGTCACTGTAGTTAAACTCAGATTTAGGAGAGTAAGAACATGGATCAGGCACTCAAAATATTCCTCCCTTGGCTGGTCTGGCTGAGGTTGAGTACAAGGCTGGGGTTAAAACTCGTCAAGAGTTACACAGAGTATCAACACTGGTTATTAATATCAACCAGGGATGTGCTTAGACCCTTTCCACACCAGTTACTGCCATTGCAGGGATTTGGAATATCTACCTGGATTGCCTGAGGAAGGCTATGGCCCGGTAGCCAATGTCCCTCCTGTAGGTGGCCCCCTGGAAGTGGATGGCAGCCACGCCCAGGTTGGCTTCCCGCAGCGCTGCCGGCAGATCCTCCTTGACGGCCGTGACTGTCAGCACCCTGCCCCCGCTGGTCACCACCCTGCCCTCCTTCAGGGCTGTGCCTGCGTGGAACACCTCCAGCCCCAGCTGCTTGGCCTTGGCAAGCCCTGTGGGGATGGGGAGAGAAATCAGCTGTTGGTTAGAACGTTCTCCATGAAGAGAGATCAGGCACTGATCTGAAAAGCAAAAAGTCAGGGTGATCCTGCTGGGAAATGGGAATAAATCTGTAAAAAATGCCTCTGGAGGAGAGACAAGGCTACCTGTGTGCTCAGGGATGTGGGAAGAGGCATTTAGGTGACACACAACATCTGATTCCAGCTGGGTTTTTATGCCTCAGTGATACCCAGAGCACAAAACATCAGCATCAATGTGACCAGGAGCCCTGATCAGAACCACCTGACTGCAGCAGGTATTAAATATCAATATTTGGCATTATCAAATAACAGTGTGGAGAACTGAAAATACACCAAAATAAGCAGAGGTGTGTGGAAATTCAGCTGCTCTTGCTGCCCCAGAGCCAGGGTTTCTATGAATCTCAGTTCCAGTGATTCACTTTCATGCAGCAGGAGAGAACAGGGAGAGGCCAAGGGGGGGAAAGAGCCTCCTGCAGCTTCTCCTGCTCCATTTACCTGTTATTTCCAAGCCCTTGGGATATGCCCCTGGATATCCTTGACTAGCCATGACCACAGTCACAGCTGCACTGTCCTCTTTCCAGACTGGCATGGAGCTGCCCAGCCTCCTGTTGATCACTGCCTGCATGACCTCGTACAGGTCACTCCTCAGCAGGGGCAGAATCACCTGCAGGAACACACAGCAGCAAATCAAACCAGCTCATCCTGCACTGTCTTCCCTGGCCTTGAAACACACTAATGCAGCTGTAAAAACAGCATTAAATACACATATTGTACTTTCACACATCACACACACACTGTACCATCTGAGAGCCCTTACAAATACTCATCCTTGAAGAGAATTTCTGGGGGTAAAAGAAATGTTACCTATGGAGAGGAAAGGCTGAGGGCAAAGAACCTAATTTGTTCTGAAGAATAGAAACTCAAGAGTTTTGTTCCACTTGTCAACAGGGAGCAAGGAAAAATCCAGAATCCATTCCAGAAAAGACAGAGAAGTGCTGAGCTCTTCTCAAGGTGAACCTTGCAAAGCCCAGATTTGAGTCCAGCCTGCTGAAATGCTCTCTGGAACAGAACAATTTCCTAACAAACCTTCTGTATTGAACAAACAACCCAAATATTTTAAATCTTGGTGCAGTGAGCTGATGATTCACCCCAAATCTGGTTAATAACAGTGGTAGATGGTCACAGATTTTACTCCTCCCATAATGCCAAATTGTACAAAATAACTCACCTGACACTCTGGGTCACCAAATCTGCAGTTAAATTCCAGAACTTTAGGCCCATCCTTGGTGAGCATTAATCCAGCATAAAGCACACCTAGAACAAAAAGTGATACAAAAAGATCTCTCAGGAACTCACTGGTTTTGAATCTGTTGGTAACAGGGTTTAAAAGGCTGCCACCTGTGCTCAGTGAATTTGAGAAATGGTAAAAAATAAATCAGGCTGAAATAGTTGCCACAATTTTACAGCTTATTTTTGAACATTTTCCTTTCTGTTCCTCCTCACCTGAGGAATTATCCCCTGCTCATGAAATGTTGGTTTTCATGGACTCTGAATCAAGGCACTGGTACCAAACCCAGCTCCTAATAAATCAAAGCTGTTTCCCTTAACCTCCAGTGTGAGTTAGGCTACAAAGAGGAAAAAGCAAAATAAAAGGTTGTTCTCCTTAGGATTAAAAACCCCAGAGTTTTGTACATACCCAAATAGGGGACACCTTCTTTCCTCATGCCATCAACAGTCCTCTGAAGAACAGTCTCTCTTATCTTCTGCAGCAAATCTTTAGAAATCTAATAAAAAAGGATTAGAAACCAGGGTTTGGAAAAAGGGAGGGCTTGGTTTTGTGTTTTTAAGAGCCAAGCAGAATTCTTGCATGGTCTCTTGCTACTCCAATGGAAAACTAAGAATGTTTTTCTCTCTATTTCTGCCAATAGAAGTTCCCTATCAAACAGACCCCAAACTACCTTGAGCCACAGCCAAAATTCACCATCAGCTTTGTTTGGCATCAGATGAAACTGTGGCTTTAAGCCCTTGGTTCTAATGAGCAGCATTTCATAACACTTAAAAATCCCAATCAAATATAAGGTTGCAGAAATAACTTCCCCCTTTATAATTTCAGGTAATTCAGTGGAGATATCCTCCTCTTGAGAGAAATTTGTAGGGCTGGAGATTTTATTTGGCCAATTTAAGAGTTTAAAAGGAGGGATGTGGAGCTTTAGGTCATTTTTTTTAAATGTTGTTTATTGTATTTAAATGATGTAGTAATTTATGAGTTGTGGGTGATAAGAGTTTGGTTTAGAGTTTTTTTAGTTATAGTTGTGGGTTTGTTTGAGAGGTTTTTTCAGTTTTGGTTATAATGTATTATATAGTTTTTATTATAGAGCATTTACAAACATGATAATTAATATTTTATTAGTTAATAAATAATATTAATCAATAAAATTACTTAATATTATTAAGTAATATTATTTATAGTTTATTATAACTACTAATATATTTATGTTATTATTTTTTAATTATAAAAAGTTAGTGTGTTGCAGTTTAAGCTAGAAGTTGTTTTTTAGTTTTTTTGTAGTGGAAATGGTTTTTTTTTATTTGTAACATGGCATTTTTGTTTGTTTGTGAAAATCTTTTTGTTTGGCAAAAACATTTTTTGTTTGAGGTGGATTTCTTTTTTGCTTTAAGTTATAAAAGTTTTTTTCAACTCACTTGTTTTTTGCTTTTTTAGTTACTCAGTACAACTGGCTCAGCAATTTTTTTTTTGTTTTATATTAAAACTTGCTATTATTTCTATAGCTTTAATTTTACATTCAAAGATTTTTCTGTAATTTTTCTGGAGTGAAGCATCCCCTGACAGTCCCTCTTCCCTTCCTCAGCAATCCTCTCTCACCTGAGGAGCTGGGGAATAAGCTCCCATCCCTCCTGTGTTGGGGCCTTCATCCCCATCCAGCAGCCTCTTGTGGTCCTGGGCTGGGGGCATGGGAGCAATGGTGACACCATCACTGAAACACAGGTACTGAAACAAGGACAAGAGTCAACATTCCTGGCTATGGTTAAAATTAAAGTGCAATTTTGATTTTTGATTTTCAGTGTGACAAAGGGACATTTAAGAGGATAAACTCTGCCTACTTGACAAAATAAATGATGGGGTTCAAAGCATTTGCTTTTCCTCAGGGAGCAGGGACTCATTTTGTGTGACCTTCCTTCAGAAATTAATAAAACCTAGAAAAATGATGCCATCAGCAGTTGCACTGAAAAGAAACACTCAAAAAGTTTAAAAAAAATAATTAAATACTGCATGATGGAAATTACTTCTTCCTTCCCCCTCCCAGCCCCTGCCCTGGAAGGAAGGCATTACATTCTTTTCAAGACTTCCTTTTCCTTGCTGATAAAGCTATTTACTTGTGAAATATTTATAAATTATTTATGTAGCAGTTGTTTTTATCCTCAATATCTTCAGAATAACAATGCTGCTGGCATCTTCTGGAACTGGATGATGTTGTGCACTCAAACTGGGTACCATTGTTCCCTGTCTGGACTAATGGGAGCAGTACTCAAAACCATTTGACAATTCTAATTACAAAACCTGCAAGGATCCAAAAGAAGCCACACAGCTGTCTCTAACCAATACAATTTTATTTATAAGCAGGGAGTGGGTTTAATTTAACTGATAAAATCCTCCACTCTGTTTGTGAAGGCACTTACTGAATCCCAAACAATTTAGAACAGGTAGAACCAAAGTGTGCACTTACAGAAATTTCTTCTCCTTCAAGAAGTTCTTCAACAACAACAGTTTCCCCAGCTGTGCCAAAACTCTTATCCTACAGTGGAACAAAATCTCTTTAGTCCTACTTTGGTTTTAAACTACTGAAAAGGCAACAAGAAATACATATTTTTAATCCAGCCAAAAATGCAGCACAGGTTTGAGACAATGAATCCATTCTCCCCCTGGGGATGTCAGGCAGTGTGTGAAATCCCTACTCCTCTTTTCTGTTTATTCTCCAATAAATGCAGGGTTTATTACTGAACATTTTCAAATGGCAGAGGGTATTTGTGATTACTGAGCAATTCCTCTGCTCTGCATGCTGAAATTCACCCAACAGCAGAGACAGCCAAGTCTCCAGTCTGCTCTTTCACTGGATAAAAAAGTGCAATTTTATACAACACATGGGAAGGGAGCAAGATTCTCATATCCCAGTGCAATGCTTGAACACTGACTGCACATCCTGGGTAATTAAGAAATTAATCACAACCAGCCCACACTGCCAAGGTGATTTTGGGGGTCTCTAGAAATCTCTAACTTGCAGGTTTTTTGTCCAAGACACTGGGCCCTGTTCAGATATGAGTTGTCCAGTGACCACAGACCATCCAAAATGTGAGTGCAGCCCCCCTGCTCTGGCTCTTGAGGCACAAGTGTGTCTGGGGATGTCTCCCATGGATCAGCAGAGCTCCAGGGAATTTTAGAATGCTGTACTAATGACACCAGCTGAGGGCCTGACCTGGGAGCCTCAGCTCTGGGTTCTTCACTGGACAGATAAAATCACTGCATTTGGCCTCACTTCAAATCTTGATGCTCCAAATATATTTGTGGAATATCCCTCCTCAATGTGAACTTCACTTGAAATAATCCCAGCAGAATTTGACTGCACATTGAAGTGCTGTGCTTAGTCCTAATGGTGCTTGTAAAGATCCACCTCAACCACTGAGTTCATGTTCCTGCACTGTGGGACCTGTGGGATTGCAGGAGTCTCATACAGGGAAAGAAAAAGGAATTGCATATATAAAAAAGTGAAATAAGGGTGGATTCTCATGAAGAATGGTTTTATTTTAGCCTACAGAACTGCACCTCAAGCAATAAATATAACAGAGTTTCACAGCTGGCCAAATAAAAGGGTAAAAGGTTTGATGTCTTACAGCCAAGTTCCTTTTACATGGAATAAGGAATATCTGTGATGCTCTGAGGTGGTGAAAAGCTGATTTGGTGTGGGACATTCCTTCTCACCTGCATGATTTCAGTGACAGCTTTGCAGGCCTCCTCCTTGGTGGAAGCCACGATGACTCCTTTGCCAGCTGCCAGGCCACTGGCTTTGACAACCAAAGCAGGGAAGGTGGCACTGCCAAGGCACAGGACAGACATTCAACATTGCAAGGACATTTTGAACATTTCAAGAGTTGAAAGACCAAAGTACTTCTCAGTTTTCATGGCAACCTTATTGAATAACACACAAATTACATCAGGCTCCTCTCGTTATGCTCTGCCTGAGAAAGGTTCCTGCTTCTTTTCCCCACCAGGGAATTTCCTGACTGTTCATTACTGCTTTCCATTGGGGAATTTACTCTTGTATCATCTGGGGTCACCTGGCTTGTACTGTGATGAGCAGATCATCAGTTGCTGAGTAATTCTCCAGGTTTTTTTTTGGTGGAGAAAAGGGCTAAGAAGCCAGAACAGATGGCTCTGGGCTGCTCCCTGCCTTTCCCCAGCAGGCAGACTGACAAAAAAATAACAGCTTGTCCTACATTCTCCTGTGAACTGAACACTGAACTTTCATTTCAGAGCAGGAGGAACCATTTTTCTCAGACTTGCTGCAGTTTCAGAGTCATGGTAGGTGATCCTTTGAAACCTTTGCAGATGTTCTATCCCAAAGGTATTGATACATGAGAAATCACTGCATTGGTTTGGATATCCAGCACACTGTCAGTGAAAATATGTCTAAAATGATAAGGATTGTACCTGTTGATGAAGGCACAGGCTGCTTTGGGGTCAGTGAAGGATTTCCATCTGGCAGTGGGGATCTCATGACGATCCAGAAAGGCTTTGGTAAAGCTCTTACTGGACTCCAGCTGAGCTGCCTTTGCTGTGGGGCCAAAACACCTGATCCCAGCTGCTGTCAAGTCATCCACAATTCCTAAACACAAAACATGTTATAAATCTTCAGAAGATTTATAGGAGTCAGGCCAGCCAAGTCCAGGGCTGCACTGATTCCCTGGAGCAAGAATGCCAAGAATAAGAAGTCATCTGTGTCTGCAGTGCCTGCTTTCCTCACAGGAGCCAGGAGCAGGTAACCCTGCACCACTGCAGGCCCTCAGGATGTGCTGGGGAAAGGAAAGGAATCCTTTTAGGGTTTAGGAAAGGGAAGGAATTCCCCCTTGGTTTATGACAACTTCAAGCTAAAAGGTCAACATGAGCCTTTGGTGAAGATGCCAAAATGTTTAAGCAGAAAAAATATCAGCATGTTTACAATCAGGTTTTTTTACCAAGACTCAAATTATAATTATTTCAAAACATGAAAACTCCATAAGAAAACCAAACCTGGCTTTCTTGCTCACACACTACCCTTCAGAAATTCCTTTTCACCTCAGCATGACTCTGGATTTCAGGGAAACTGCTCCAGAGGATCTGTTTCCATTCAGACTGCAGACACTGCTGAGTGATGCCCAGATGAGGACTAAAATCTGTTTTTCTTCCTAAATGCTGAAGGCTGTGATTTCCAGCTTGTGTCCCTTACCAGCAGCAAGAGGAACCTCAGGACCGACCACCACCAGCCTGATGTCCTGGTCCCTGCAGAACTGGGCAACAGCAGCGTGGTCACTGACTGCAACAGCTGTTGGAGACACAAACCAGGGAAAGATCCCATCCATGGGTGCTCCTCAGCACTGAGGCATCACAGAGCACCCACCAGCCTCAGCTGGGCTGCCAGGTCACTGGGAACCTGGAGGAGTGAGGCCCTGACTGACAGAGACTCACCCAAAGCACAGCCCCAAACCCCAGGCAAAGGCTCTGCTTGGACATCCACTGTCAGAGTCATAAACCACAGAATCCTGAATATCCTGAGTGAAAGGACTCCCAGGGATCACCCAGTCCCACCCTGTCCTGCCCAGACCCCCCAACAATCCCAGCCTGGGCATCCCTGGCAGCTCCTGGAGCTCTGGGGAGCCTGGGCAGTGCC
>JAOTBB010000001.1:990240-1001382 GCA_025629985.1 Chamaetylas fuelleborni
CTGTCCCAGGCTGCTCCAGCCCCAATGTCCAGCCTGGCCTTGGGCACTGCCAGGGATCCAGGGGCAGCCACAGCTGCCCAAAATCCCATCCATTTCTGCCCTCCTTCAGTTTAAGGCCATTAAGAAATTCACACTCCACTAAGCCCACACTGCTGATCAGCACAGCCTGAAGACCAGTGACACTGTGGCCACCTCCAGGGACTCACCACGATGGCAACTGACTCAGAGAGTCCCCTCCACCTCTTCCCTGAGGTAACATATTCTGGTACTACTGTCAGCTGAAAGAATTCATCACATAGAGGACAAAGCTTTCTATGGGAGCAGTAAATAGAACAAGCCATGTCCAATATTGTCAAATGATATTTAATCATTTTATGTCAAAATGTGAGTGAAAATTAAGTTTCACACATTTGTTTTATTTGTGCATCCCACTGTGGTATCCTGGCAACTTTTATTTAGGAATGTGGCTTGAGAAGAAGTTGTGGTGGCAGTGCCCGTTTAGGAGGCTCAGATGTAGCCATGGCAGCCTCTGTTTTACACTGACACTCAAAGATGTCATGGAGGCCTCTCTGCTGCCCAGCAGGACCTCACTTTAAAAATTAACATCCCAAGAGGCAACATTCCTTTTTATTTTTGTCACTAAACCAGCAGACAAAAATTTGTTCTCAAAAGACCTAAATTCACTCACAAGGTAGATATTTACTCTGTGGGGATTATCACACCCCCAGGATTTTTGGAAGACACGTGTGAAATCCTTGAAGATTCCAAACCACAGGATGTCATTACCTTCTGCAACCACTATCTGCTTTGGTAAAGGAGGAGGAGATGTTTGTTGAAAAGATGTTTGAAAATGAAGATAAGTGACATTTCAGGAGAGGGTCTGTTGTTAGATCCTTATATGAAGTGAGGACAGGAAAGAAGAAACAAGTTAATTGCTCTGTGTATCCAGGAGGAGAGGAGGCAAGGACAGAGTGAAGACAAGGAGATTCCCAGAGTTTATCCCCAAGGATGCTAGGACAATGGCAGCAGAGAAGAGCAGCAGCCCAGAAAACCTTTCTCCTCACTGCAGGAAGGCAGCTAGGGTCACCAACAAACCAGGGAACTCTTCCTCACCACCAGGGGCCTGTGGAGCAGAGAAAATCAAGTGAGGGAGGCAAACCCCACAGTCTTGAGAGCCTTCCCCATCCCCATTCCTGCACAGGAGAGGCTCCAAACACAGGGAGCAGTGGCATGAGGCTACTCAGGTGCTGTCCCTTCCTCTGTCTCTTCCCAGGGACAGGAGCCATTGACCTTCCCAAACTTACCCTGTGCACACACCTGGGGGTTATACTCAGCTCCTTGGCTGCATTTATGAACACAACTCTGCAAGAAAACATAAACTCCTTAAGCAATTTATTCCCAAGTGTGATGCAAGATACGTAAACATTCAATCTCAGCTGGGTGGAGTATTTTAATAAGGCAGTGCCTTATCACCTCACCTCAAACTTCAGCAGGAAAGGTGAAACTACAATCAGATCTCTGCACTCCAGCACAAACAGCAAAGGCTCTGACTGAAGCTCACTGCTTCAAACAGTGTATTTTTTTTTCTTTTATTAAGCTACAGTGCTGTTGGTTTCCTCTGTACACCTCTGTATCTTTGCTTCCCAACACTGCGATTCAGGAAAACTGATGCAGGCATTCAAGTTTCTTTAGATCAAAGACATGGTCCTTGCCCAGAGTGTCTTAACTCAGGGCCAGGTTGGACAGGGCTTGGAGCAACCTGGCTAGTGGAGAGTGTCCCTCAACAGAATAAGGAGCTGGAAGTGAATTAGCTCTGAGGTCCATTCCAGTGAACTCCTACCCTTCTTAGAGCTGAGTCTGAAAAATGGCCCAGCAGTGACAGCACTTTCCCAAACACTACAGACCCAAGCCCAGTGTCACTGTGAAGGTTCCAATCCACAACTCCCAGCCCCTCATCACTCAGCTTTGGATTAAAGGACAAGGTTCATTCTTCCTTTTGCAGGTAGGCAGGAGAAGAAAAAAAAGAATTCTCACAGGAGGCAGGAAAAAGCCCAAATTGGGAAGGCTGTGCAGTTGCCACCCTGCTGAGGGCTGTGTGTTTCTGACCTCAGCAGTCTGAGCTGTTTATGAGTTTCAGGGTTATTTTCATAAACCTGTTATGGGATAAAGAAATCAAAAGAAGGGATTGGAGAAAAAGCCAAAACTTGCAACTTCACCCTCCCAACTCCAAACTTGAAACTTTCCCCTCTCAGCTTCAACTCCCTGCTAGGATCCACCCTGCCATCCTTTCCTCAGCTCCCAAACTCACCCACAGCCAGGCTGTGTGGCCCCAAACCCCCGTGGGCTGAACCCACGAATTAACCCATGGGTCAGTCTCTCCTCAGGAGCCCACTGCACATCCTGAGTGCTCCCAGAGCTCTGAGCAGCCTCCCCAGGGGATCTCAGCCAGCTGCTGGCCCCTGTTCAGGCTCAGATGTGCAAGTTGCAGGTTCAGCGACTGCAGGTGCACATGGGGCTGAGCTGTCCTCGCCTGGGCCAGCTCCCCATTGGTCCCACCAACCTCTCCCCCTCCAGGCTCTCCTTCCCTCTCCCTCCCTCCTGCCTGTGCCAAGGGAGTGCAGTCACTTGGATCAGGAAAACAATGCTGGAAAGCTGACACCATGATGGTAACCAGTGCAGCAAAGTAAATGTGTCTACATGGAGAAATAAAGAAATAGTCCCAGCTTAGTGAGCTGAGCTGACTCCCTGAGGGAGGAAGGATCACCACAGCAGGACAAGGGAAGCAGCAGCGCAAGGCAGGCAGGGAGGGTGAAGGGAGCAAACCCAGCTGTACCCTGGGATCATGCCCATGGATGGAGTGACCAGGACTGCAAGTTTGCATCACCATCCCCACCTCCTGCCCCAGCCTGTCCCTGGGTGAGACACACCAGGGAACAGGGGCTGGGGAGGGGAAAATATCCACCTCTCTCTGCATTTTTCTCCTGTGTGGCTGTTTTCAGAGGGAATTCTCCATGCCAAGTGTGCAGGCAGCTCTGAGGCACAACAAAAAACAGCCATGGCAACCAAATCTGCAAAATGGCCAGAATCCCACAGGGGAACTGCAGGTTTAGGTTGGGGCAGGATTAGGTTCATCCTGAAGGAAAAAAACCACAGCCTTAAAAAACTTTTCACTTCCTCAGACTTTAATACATGAAGAGCTGCTTAAGTAGCTTGGAGGCCTCCAGAATCTGGTGGCAATTATGATTTTTAGTTAGAGCTTTGAGTTAAATCATCTTTTTTTGCTCATGTGTTTTATTTAGGACAAATTCCTGGCTCTCACCTGGCCATATAGAATCATGAAAGGTTTGGGTTGGAAGGGAGCTTAAAGATCTCCCTTTCACATCCTGGCACTCAGTATGGTGTAGAAAACAAAATAAAAGAAGGAAAGTCATTATTATATGTGCATTTCATGGCCCAAGCTGAAGCTCTGCAAGACAGGCCCCTTGTGTCCAGGTATGATCCTCCAAACAGCTGGATTTGGCATTTTTCTAGGCAAAACAGTCCCTGAAGTTTTCCTGCTAAAAATAAAGAGGATCATAAACTTTTACAACCACCCCCATAGTACTAAATTTGACACCTCAAGTGATGTAGGATGCTGGAAGTGCTCAATGTTTTGTACCATGATGAGGGGGAAAAACACCCTTGAAATGTGCTTTCTGTGTTACCCTTTCAGCAATATACATAAAACAGTGGCAAAAGTATTAACTCTGCTCATTAATTCCAATATCCACTGGATAAATTTAAAAAATGCTTTAAAAAGTTGGTAAGCCCCAAACTTTACAAACAGCAGGGAAAGAATCCAAGTGAATCAAAGTCCAAAACCAGAGAGGTTTGAAGTTTAATATTTACTTCAAGCAAATATTTCACCACTTTGGCCGTGAAGGCCAAGCCATGAGGGGATTGCTGAGGGCCGAGCTGTGACGGGGATGCCTTGAAGGCCATGCCAGGAGAGGATCTGCCATGAAGGGGATGCCATGAGGGCCATGACGTGAGGGCCATGCCAGGAGAGGATCTGCCATGAAGGGGATGCCATGAGGGGCCATGACATGAGGGCCATGCCAGGAGCAGATTTGCCATGAAGGGGATGCCATGAGGGGCCATGACGTGAGGGCCATGCCAGGAGATTTGCCGTGAAGGGGATGCCGTGAGGGGCCATGACGTGAGGGCCATGCCAGGAGAGGATCTGCCATGAAGGGGATGCCATGAGGGGCCATGACATGAGGGCTATGCTAGGAGAAGATTTTCCATGAAGGGGATGCCATGACGGCCATGCCGCGAGGGCCACGCCAGGAAAAGATTTGCCATGAAGGGGATGCCATGAGGGCCATGCCAGGAGAAGATCTGCCATGAGGGCCATGCCATGAGGGCCATGCCAGGAGAGGATTTGCCATGAAGGGGATGCCATGAGGGGCCATGACATGAGGGCCATGCCAGGAGAAGATTTGCCATGAAGGGGATGCCGTGAGCGCCATGCCCTGAGGGCACTGCTGTGAGGGCTATGCTGTGAGGACCAAGCCATGAGGGGACTGCCATGAAGGGGATGCCATGAGGGGGGTGCCATAAGGGTCAAGCTGTGAGGACATTTGCCATGAATGGGATGCCATGAGGGCTATGCTGTGAGGGCCATGCCAGGAGATTTCCCATGAAGGGGATGCCATGAGGGCTATGCTGTGAGGGCACTGCTGTGGGGGCTATGCTGTGAGGACCAAGCCCCGAGGGGACAGCCATAAGTGGGATGCCATGAGGCGGGCGCCGTGAGGGCCATGCCAGGAGAGGATTTGCCATGAAGGGGATGCCATGAGCACCATGCCCTGAGGGTACTGCTGTGGGGGCCAAGCCGTGAGGGAATTTGCCCCGAGGACAGGGGATGCCGTGAGAGGTGCCCCGCCATGTCGCGGCGCGGGCACGGGCGCACATGGCCCCGGGCCGCCCCCCGCGCCCCCAGCCCGGCGCGGGCAGCGCGGGGGCAGCTGCAGCCACAAACCCCGAGCGAGCCGCGGCCCCTGCGCGGTCCCAGCGCGGCTCGGTGACTTACTGTGCTCCAGGGGGGATTGGAGAGCGGGAAGACTCCTCCGCCAGGCCCGGAACTACAGCACCCAGCGAGCACAGCGGCACCGGCGCGGGAGGAGGGGCGAGAGCGTGTCAGCAATGTCGCGACAGGGCAGCCGGAGTTCCCTTTGGCACAGAAACTCCTCAAGGCTGGGACTGTGAGGCGGGTGGGGAAAGGGCGAGAGGCGGCCGAAAGACCTTAGCGATGCGTAGGTTGTTTCAAGTTTATCCAGCAGTTGCCTCAGGGGCTGAGGGTGGTGGTCTGTGCAAAAGAAGACTTTGTCTCTACATCCCTTGAAATACCACCTAGGAGCAACTCCTTAGTTTGTCCCACATTTGAACTTTCTGCTTTATGAAGAGTATTGGGCAACGTTTAGTCTAATTTAGCATTACAATTGTGCTACAATACTGTTAATAAAACAAGATTCGATCCACAGTTTTCCTCCCTTCAAGAGCTATCATGTGAAAACACATTGTTCTTTGTAAAATACCTTAGGAAATAAGGTTTAATGTTGGTCTTTTTTCATGTTTAAGTACCCTAGACTACTCTTTGAAAGGGAAGAGTCACATGAATAAATTCTCTAAGTAGGATTGATGATTGTTCCAGAACTCCTATTACTGAAGTCCTGTAATTTTACTAATTGAACATTACCAGCAACAATCACTTGTCTTGACAAGATGAAAGTAAAAATTTAATTAATCTGAAAACTGCCTGACACTGAGGCTGAATAAAAGAGTAAAAAATAAGGGGAGTTTATTCAGCAAGCAGATATGAAGAGAGCAGCAGTTATTTTCCTGTAGGGCTGTGGATCCTCATGTGTTTGAGAAGTGACTTTTTTGTAATTATCACATTACTTTTGTTTATAAGAAGTCAGAGAGATATATGCAGCACACACTAAAGTCCTTCTCTGGCTTTTTTGGGGAACCTTTCTTCATGGTTTTTTTTTTTTTTTACATGCCTGGTTAAGGCAAGGCCATTTGCATCAGCTGAATCTAAATATATCTGAAATTGTTCAAGTGAAACATTTTCAGTCTTTACTTTGATATAAAAAATTACATAGTGCTCTACCAGTAAGTCTAACATGTATTAATGTGAGCATGGCATGAACAGGTAAATGGACTTCTTGACTGTAACTACTTTATATTTTAAATGGAATAAATCAAGTGTGACATAAAAGTAAGCAAATTGATCCAAGTCTCTGATTCATTTTTTTCTCCAAAGTCAATATTAAGGTAGATGAGCAGGACAGAGTGAAGAATGATGCTGCTTTTAAGAGGTCTTGCAAGAGATTATTAAACAATATAGACATTGAAAATTTTTAGACCCCAGCAGTAATTAAAGTTTTACCGGGGTTTTCATAGAATCCTGGAATGGCTTGGGTTTGAAGGGCCTTAAAGACCATTTAGTGATCACCCTGATCAAGGATGCCACTCACCAGGTCAGGTTTGGAGGTATTTTAAATTTATTTCGGATCAAGTAACTCCCCTAAGTTACTACTACAGAAAATGTATGTGGGGAGTCTTCCAGCCGTAGGATTACTCGGCTTTACAGCCTGTTTAAACACCCATATAATTAAAATTTAATTTGATTAAGGCATCAGGGCAGCACTGAGGGGGTCCCTAGAGTGGCCGTACTCTAGACAAACTCATTTCGGTGCATCCCATCATCGCCAGAAAAGCTCCGGCTTTCCAGGCGGGCAAAAGGCGCACTTTATTTATCCACCTCCCTTTGCTTTCCCCCCTTTGTTCCTTTAATTTTCGCGGCCTCGCTGCCAGCCCCCGGAGCACATGTGCGTGTCACCGCCGGGCGGAGGGGGAGGGAGGGAGCGCGGGCGGGCGCCTCTCGCATGGAGCCGGGGCTGAGGGCCCCGTGGTGATGCAGCAGCAGCAGCAGCACCGCCCGTGTGCGGGCAGGGCCCCCTGAGAGCCGCCGCCCGCCCGGAGCACACGCGGGGCTCGGCCCCGCTCCATGGGCACCGATGGAATCGCTCCCGATCGCACCCAGCGGCGCCGCGCCTCAGCCCGCCATGGCCTCGGCCGGGTAAGCAGCGGCCGCCGCGGGGACTCCGGCGGCGCCGGGGAAGGCTGGGTGGGAGCGCCAGGGGACGGGACCGGCGGCCGCGGTCACCGCGGTGCCTTTTCCTGCCCTCCGTGGGGCCGCGGGGGCTCGGACGCGGCGTACGGGGCGCGAGAGGGGCCGCGAGCGGCGGCGGCGGCGGCGGGGCGGTGTGTCTGTGTGGGGAAAGGGTCTGCGCGAGGCGGCAGTGTGGGCTCCGAGAGCCGGGGACTGGTTTAATGCTTTCACCGGGGAACGGGGACGCGCTCGGGGCGGCTTTGCCGGTGGCGGCGGCGGCAGGCGCGGAGCGCGGGGGGGTGGCGGGAGCGCCACAACATGGCGGCGGCGGCTGAGGGGACACGAGACCTTCCTCCCCCCCGCCGGAACCCGCCGCTGCTCTATGGCCCGTGCGCCGCGCTAGAGCGGCCGTTCGCAGCCACACGCCGCCGCGGCCAATGGCGAGAGGGCTTACAGCGAACACAGCCAATCGTGAGAGGGCTTACAGCGGGTACGTCAGCGCGCGCCCGGGGCCGCGGGGCACTGTGGGATGTTGGAGGCCTCGCGTTGGGGCAGGAAGGAAGGGGGGTGTCATGGCGACGAATATCGAGCAGATCCTTCGGTCCTTTGTGGTTAGCAAATTCCGAGAGATCCAGGAGGAGCAGCAGCAGCAGCACGGCGGGTAACGAGGCAGTGGGGAGCGGCGGGGACGGGCGCGGGGTGGAGAGAGACGGGCCGCGGCCTGAGGGTCGTGTCGGCGGCAACATGGCGGGGCCGGGGGGGCCGCGGCCGTGCGGGCGCCCTGAGGGAGACACGGCCCGGGGGCCGAGAGAACACGGTGAGGGGACGCGCCCACCCGCTGTCCTTCCGGTTTCGGAGCTGTCCTTACGTCGGGGCAGGCGCCTCCATGGTCCATGTCTGATCCGCGGCTAAATTTTCCGAGTTTATCTCGTAAAACAATAAAAACCTCGGAAAGAGCAGCGAAAAGCTGGAAGGGAGCGCATTGCGTGTGTTTATTTTGTGTAAGAAACCTCTACAAGGTCGTACGAGCACGGGGGATGTGGCACATTCCAGAATGTGTTTTTTCCCCCTCTTCGTTTCAACCTCAGCAATCACAGAGTGTCCAAACTGTATAAGTGAAAATTAATCCAAAGGCAGATTTTTCCCTAAGTGCACTGCTTTTTCAGGAGGCTGGAATTTTGGTCTGAAGAGCTGCATATCGTGTATGTATGTGAATGACAAAAAAAAAATTTCAAAAAAAGGCTCAAAATCGCTTGTATTAAGTTGATTTTTGTTTTTTTTTAATTTGGTTAGTGCAAAGGTGGAAGGCCAGCCCAATGGTGACACGATCCCAGCTGAGCAAGCTGGGCCTTCTGAAGCCTCTGGAGCTGCTGGGAGTTGTCAGAGTGATCAGATAGTGCAGAAAATAGAGGAAGTGCTCTCCGGAGCCCTCGGGACAGAGCTGCAGTGCAACCCAGGTAATAAAACCTCCCTCTGGCAAATCTCTTCTTGGTAAGAAGGTTGGGATTATGTCTCAAATCAAATCAGTTTTATAGAGATGAAAATGTGCTTCTTGGAGCTGCTCCTCTGACAAGTTTTGTGCTTGCTGTGAATTGGTTAAATATTTTCTCTACTGTGATTTTACATCCAGAGGTGGCCAGAGAAATACATAATTTAAAAACTGAGCTGATTGTTATATGTTAGGATTGGTATGGGGAAAAGTTGGAGTTTTTTCTTTCCAGTGCTGAAGCAGATAAATATTTTCTATATGTATTCATATATATGTTTATAAATTCTGTATTATTTTATATGTATCTATTCCAGGGTCACTAAACTGTTCTTAGGACCAAAGGTGATGCTGATAGAAGCAGTTTCTGCTTTGGGTTGGTTTTCAAGATTATTTTGGAAGAACAAAACAGATCTGTGATGAACTGTTCAGTCAAAAGATGATTTGCTGTTTTAAAGTGTAGGTACTTACATTGCAGCCTTGCAAAGGATAAGGGATTTTGATGTGTCAGTCTCAGATCATAAATAAATTACTAGATTTTTTTAATGCTAAAAAGTCATATCTGAGTGTCCCTTCTTGAGGGACTGGTCCTTGCTGTAAAGTTTCTGACTGTAGAGGGTTGGTGAGGTGATGAGTGCTGTAATTACTGCATTTCTCATTTTTGAGTTGAAACACAGGTGACTGCAGTGTGCTGGGTGAGTACAGTTCCAGAGGCAGCACAGAAAATTGTTAATTTCAGAGATTC
Organism: Chamaetylas fuelleborni; assembly: GCA_025629985.1. Taxonomy (NCBI): domain Eukaryota; kingdom Metazoa; phylum Chordata; class Aves; order Passeriformes; family Muscicapidae; genus Chamaetylas; species Chamaetylas fuelleborni. The sequence continues at coordinate 999,634 of JAOTBB010000001.1, forward strand.
TGCTTGCAGGAGTTTTAGACTGCTTTAGGGTTTTTTGCTTGGTGGTTTGTGTACCTTGAGCATTTTCAAGTTTTTAATTTGTGCTGTACGAGCAGCACTTCAGGCTGACATGGTGGGGTTTGGTAGGTTCTTGATTGATTGGTGGTTTTTGTTGGTTTTGTTTGGTGATGTGATGTTTATTTTTGCTTGTTTATTTTTTGTTTTGTTCTTTTTGGAGGACTGAGGCAAGGTCACATGGTCATAAAGAAGTGAGGTGTGTAAATTTGGAAGTTAATGAACTTGTGGCAAACATTCCTGCTGTCCATATCTGAAAGGGAGTTGGACAAGAGGCATTATCTGATTATCTGAATCTAATGAATTCCAAGTGTGGAATCCAGCACTTCTCTTGTTAAATTCCACACGGTTGGGGATTGCCAATCTCTCTGATTTGCTGAGGTCTTTCTGCAGGGCATCTCTGCCCTCGAGGGAGTCAACAGCTCCTCCCAGTTCAGTGTCCTCAGCAGACTAATTATCCTTTGAAGTCCTGTGTCCAGGTTGTAAGTGCAGATGTTGAAGAGAACCTGGCTGAGAGTGGAGCCCTGCAGAACCTCACTAGTGACTGGTGTCAGCCCACTGTCACCCCTGTCACTGTCACCCTTTGTGCCCAACCCGTGGGCCAGTTGCACACCCACTGAGTAACACAGCTCTCCAGCTGTGGGCTGGATATTTTGTCCATAATTTTACTCTGCTTCACTGTTCTTTCTCAATGCATTCATGACAATATTGGCACAAAAACTATTTCTAAGTTGCTTGATCCATAAATATGTACGTGTTTTACTTGTTGTGGAATCCCAAGTCACATTCATTTGGCAATATGGCAGTTACCAAGTGCGTTTGCAAGATTTTGCTGTGTTCCCTGGAAAATAGGGAGCTTTGGGGTTCTAATTGGAGGGTCTGTGTTCCTGCCCTGGCCTGTATAAATAGAATCATTGGAAGGAACATAAAAGCAGACTCCAGTGTACAGCTCATATTTCACAGAAATCCCAGCAAATTGCCTTTAACGAAGTGCCTTTCTCCTGAAAACGTGGCACTAGGTCTGCAGAAGGGCAAGAACCTAACAAAGGTTAAATCCACAGAGAAGTGAGGTCCAGAATTAAAAGTTGGTGATGGAAACCCCAGTCTCCCTCCTTCCCTTCCCCATCAGTGATTTGCTTGTCCCCTCAGTCATCTGAATTCATTACTTTCCTGTTGGAAGCAAATGCTCTAGGAGGAGCATGCAGCTTTGCAGTGGCTCATGGCAGCTGCAGTCCTGCCTGTCCCAGCAGCTGTTCCAGCCTGCAGTACCTTAAAGTGGGTTTGGGGTTGGGCACATAGATGCTTTTTTCCCAAATTTGTTAGACTCTAGTGAGTAACGTGGTCAGTAAATGCTCAGAGATTTGTAACACAGAAGCAGCACTGAACTCATTCAGGGGTTAAAGCACAGCAGGGGAGAGTGGCTGATCAGGTCTTGTAGCATAAATCCCCACTCTGGTAATTTGTTTGGAAAATGGGAATTCTGGTTTACATTTCATGTGCAGCACTGGGAGTTTGGAAGCACATCTCCAGCCTCCTGTAAGAATGTGCTGCCCCACTGAGTGTGTGTGCAGGGACATCCAGCCCATCTGCCCTGCTTAGGTGTGACCCTACCTGCAGTGCTGCCCCAGCCCTGTCCCAGCCCAGGGAGGAGCTGGAGCTGCTGCAGAGAGCCCAGAGGAGGCAGCAGGATGAGCA
>JAOTBB010000001.1:1001482-1022654 GCA_025629985.1 Chamaetylas fuelleborni
GCTGGGGACAAGGTGGGCATGGGGACAGCTGGGACTGCATGGGCTGGGAGGGCTTTTCCAGCCCCAGGGATTCCATGATTCTGGATTTCAACACCAAAAGCTATTTTGCCTTGATTCCTTTGTGATTCCTGAAAGTACACCCCAGGGTGAAGCTCTCCATAGAACAGAAATGAAATAAAATATCCCTGGGCCACCCTACCCTGAGCTTCATGCTTAAGGTTTTGTTTGGTGCACCCGATGTTGTGGTTTTGGTCTTTTTTTCCCTTGGTTTTGTCGTTGGTTTTGCTGTCAAACCCTTTGATACTGAAGGAAGTGATTAGTTTTTAAACAGATTCGAGTTAAACAGAATGGACTTGAAAAATTGGACAGTGGTAACAAATTAATTTGAGTTTCATAATCTCAGTATAAACTGTGTTTTCTTCACCCTGGATGACAAGATACTGCATATATTACATTTCTAAGGTACAGAATGGGAGAATTGTCTTGAACTTGAATAAATATCTGTCTCCAGCAGGGAAGAAAAATCTCAAAGTTTTAAAAATAACACAAAACTTTAAAGGAAAGGGAGTGGAGGTGCCTGGAACTTGGTGACCATAAACGTGGTAGGTGCACACAGATCTATAGATGAAAAATCAGTTTAGGTGTCTGGTCACTGATTTTCAGTGCTGAAATACATAATTTAGCTTCATTTGATAAAGTTACTGAGCTGGCAAGAGCTGATCACTCTTTAAAGCTGGAAATAAGTGATTTTTATAGGAACACACGTGGACTGGCTGCATTTTTAATTTGTTTTGTTGGCCAAATGTCAGGAAGGTACAGAGAGAGAAAGTGGAACGAGGCCCTAAGGCTGTATCCCAGATTTTGGAGGTGTGAAAGGTGCCCTCAGCATTTGGATGATTTAAGAAAGACAAAGTTTACATTAAAAATGAGGGAAACATTGCATTGTCCAGTGGTGTACCCAATTTTCCAGAGCATTTGGTGGCTCTGGTGTCCAAGGAATTGCAGTTTTGTCCCTCAGGTGTGGGAGGTGATGGTGGTCACACTGAGATGTCACTGTCTGAATTCCAGGGTCGTTTTAAAAGGCTGTACTTGGTTAGGGAGTGAATTTTAATTAAATTCCCTTGGTTTGGTGTAGAATGTGCACAGAAAATTCAAACTCAAGCAAAGGTGTGGAATTTGGTGATGATGGAGGGATCCTCACGTGCAGTGTTTGTAAATACTCAGAATTTGGGTGTGAACAGTGAGTTGGTTCTGTTCTATTCTGTGAACGTTCTGCTTTTCCCAGCAGATGTAACACTCCTAAAATACCTTTTCTCTGGAGTTAAATTTCTTTTTTTCCTTCAGTGGGCCCCTTAATAATCCTGGATTGCCCTATTTGAGGAGGGTTGATCCAATCAAAGGTGAGACAAGACAGCTACTGATAACTATTTCTATTCTGCCCTTCCCAAATCATGATTTCTGCTGGAAGTACTCCATGAATATTCCTCCTCTTCCTCCTTTTCAGTTTTTAAAAGGTTTTTTATTGAGGTGTTGATAATGCCAGTTGAGAAATCAGAAGTTTTAAATTAAAAACCAGACCTTCCTATCAAGGGAATAGTTCTGTTAAATGCCAGTTTATTCTCAGAAGAAATAAAAATACTTCATGACCAGTTTCTTAATATCAGTCCAAAATCTTCCAGAGAACACCTAGGTACTTACTCTCAAGTTTTCTACAGCATAGTTCAGGAATTTCTTTAAAGTATGTATTTTTTTCTTTTTATTGAAGTAATTACCTCAAATAAAAAACCACTTTTTCTGATCTTCAAGTTGGCAAATTAGCTTGGAAAAATTTGGATTTTCTGAGCTGTCTTTTACATTGGATCTGCAGCTTTTGGTAGCTTCAATGTTGAAGGTGTGCTTGAGGAATTGTAATTCTGTCTTCATCCAACACCCAGATGAGTTTTATTTTTAAAACTGTGTTCCTGTGTACTCACTTATTTAAGAAAAGGTGTCAGTAGCTAATTTCAAATCGGGTTTTTATATTTTTTCCATCCTCCTCATGTGACATTCCATTTTTAAAGAGCTGTTTTGTGTCAGTAGAGGACACTCAGGATTTTTTAATGGAATTTGTGCTGTCAAATCCAAGCACTTCCCTGGCTCCTGTTATCCCAAGGGATGGGCCACACTTCCTGCTGAATTTCACTATTCTGGCACAGCCACAGGGGGGCTAAATAATGAAATAATTTCATTTATGCCCCTTGCTAAGGAGCTTACCCAGGTGTGCTCTGCCCATTTCCATTTCCCCTTCACTCTCATTTGGGCAGTGGCAAAGAGGAGCACCAAGATTTCCTACAAAAAATTTCATTTCTCAGAATATCAGTGGGTTTTAGGGCTAGGAGGGATTTTTTTGATGAAGACAATTTCACTTAGAAAGGGTCAAATTCCTTAAATTCCTTGAAAATGGTAAGATTTGGAGGTGGTGTAGTCTCCATCTCTGGGAGTGTTCTGGAGGTGTTTGGATGTGGCACTTGGGGACACTTTAGGTGATTAAAAATCATATTTTAGACCATATTTTTTCCTATTTCCATGATGGTTCTGCTGGGAAAGTCACTTCCACCCTTAATGATTCCATGATAATTACCTTAATCCGTTAATTTTTGCAGATTAATGAACATAGCAGCAAGTTTTCCATAATTAACAACGAGTTATATTCATAGAGAAACTGAAAGCAGCCTGTTCTATAGTGGGAACAATTTTTCTCTGGGAAAACTTTGCTGGAAAACTGAATTATTAAAGAAATTCATCTTGCTGGAAGTGCACTCAGGGTTGGAGTTGAGCCTGTGTCCTCACACAACCCCCAGAACTGGCTGGGAAACAATCTCTGCAATTATTTATTAAAAAAAAGAAAAAAGAAAAAAAGAAATTATATTTGAAGATAAATCCCACCAAGGTGAGTTGTGTCACCCAGGAAAAGCAGAGCTGCAGGTGAGCTGAATCCTGGGAATTCCAGCTCCCAAAATTCCCAAATTGTTCTTTTCCTTCAGCTTGCTGTGGTTTCAGTGCAGAAAAGGCTTTTGTGAACTCAACTGAAAATAAAGCTGTTAAATGAGCCTTGCTTTTAGACATCTTTAATTGCCTTGCAGGCCCTTGAAATAATCATGAGGTGGATTTTGGGTTTTTGAAGTACTTAAAGAATTACTTTGCTCTGCAGGAAGTTCAGCAGATTTCTCAGTATTTGCAAAACTTTCTTTACTAATAATCTCCATTTTCTGGTAATCTCTTCCTGCCTCAGCCACATGCCTCCTAATCCTTTTTCTTCACATTATTTAAGCCTGTTAGATCACATTAAAAAGAAAACATTTTGAAAGCAGATTTCCAAAAAGCTGAGTGTCTTATAGATTTTTTTGTGATTTTAGCTCTGATTTTGGCAAAATACTCCCTAATGGGAATGTAAAACATAAATTACTGGCACCTGCATAAATTTTGAAGGTTTTCATTCTTCCTTTGCCAGAAAAAAAATCTCTTTTTGTGACAGTGTTTATTATAGTTTTTAATGCTGTTGCTTTCCAAATAAAGCTCAGGGTTAAGACTGTGGTTCATAATCACATCTCAATAATCTGGATTTATTTTAGACACTAAAACCATTGCAAAACAATTAGAAACCTTCCATTATGAAAAGGTTTTGAATAGAACTCCTGGAAGTATTTAGTTAAGTGGAGGTATTTTGAGCAGCTTCAGGTTTATATCACACTTGGACCTTCTGTAGGGCTCCAAAAGAATTATTTCTGTGTGAAAAATCCATTCTTTGAAGTCCTCAGAATGGGCTGATCAGTCAGTGCTTCAAGCAAGCAGTGCAGATACTTTCATAGGTAGAAATAAACCAAAAATATAGAATATTTATGTATTTATTTAAACATTCAAATAACTCTTGCTGCACAAGATGGTTGTTGGGTGCCTTAAAAATACCTAAATCTAGAAAAGCAGTGTTGTAGAATTGTCATGAATGTTGGAGATATTAACAAAAATGACTTTCCACAGGATCCACTGCTCCAATCATTAGCCCAAAATCTGGTAGAAGAATCCCACACCAGGTCTGAGCATGCCAGGATTAGGAATTTCATCTTCCTGGAGAGTGGAAATTTAGGCAAACATTGGTGAAATCCCTGGGAACACCCAATCTGCATCACAGTGCTGTGGAGAGCTTTTAATTTTTTCTTTTTTCTTTTAGTAGCAGCAAATGGAGCTTTGTTCCCAGGATTATTGTCCCATTCATTAATTAAAAATATGAAAATAAGTGCAGTGTTTTAGAGGTGAGACTGCCTTGAACCTCAGCCCAAACACCCCTCAATAACATCAGCATTAAATAATTATTAGTATCAGCAGTGACTGAACTGTCCCATGCAGAATAGGCTTAAATTATTAAGTCTTTTTAGCAGCAAAAGTTTAATTCTGTGACAGTTTATTGCTGGAGTAGTTTATTCAGTAGTTTATTCAAGTTTTAATAAGCAGTGCTTATAAATTTATAAATAATTTTGATTATTAATCAATAACATTACTTGGTATCATAACTGCAGGTCAGGAGAATTGTAAATGAGAGAAATAATTAAACAATGATGCAATATATTTACATTAGCCAGCAACAGATGTAAATTTAATATATTTAATATTTAATGTATTATATAATGTAAAAATATTTACAGTAACCAGAATTTCCAGTGAAATCTGGGGCTTGTTCTTGTGTAAAAACAAAATGCTGGGATGGTTTGGGTTGGAAGGGACCCCAAGGATCATCCAGCTCCATCCTGCCCTGGGCAGGACACCTCACCTGGGTGGGTTTGGTTTAATTTTGGGTTTATTAATGGTGTTTAAACAGTTTCCTCAGTGGCCATTTTGGGTCGTTTTCATTGAGGGTTTTATCCCTTGTTCTGACCAGGTTCTTTTTTTCCCCCTCATAAAATACTGAAATATGCTGGGAATGATTGAAATGTGGGCTGTGTTCAGTGAACCTGAGGTCTAAAATACCATTTTAAAATTGTTTTGTGGGTGTAATTAAACTGAAATGAGATGGAAGTCATTGTCCCAGAACGTTTGGGAATCCTGATATTAAAAATGAGGTGGTTGGTGAGTGATATCTGCCAAGCACAGGGATTTAGGATGTGACAATATCCTGAGCAGAGTTTGTGAGGTTGTGCCAGCTTGAGATGGGAGAAGAATCATCCCTAAGTACCTGCTTTAGACCTTTTGTCTCTTCCTCCCAGCACTTTTTATTGCCAGAGATAACCAGAATTAATTTCATTAATTGACATGGTTACAGTCATTGATTACTGACCCCACTGACAAAAGCAGAGCTGTCAATACTCAGTGAATTTCATTTATTAAAAGGTAACTTCCCTCTGCCCCGGGCAGATTTTAGAGGGTCACAGGTGAAGAGCTGGATTTGGTTTTGCTTTGAGGTTTTCTTTGGAGCTATTTTGGTGCTGGCAAACAACTCTTGGTTATTGAGCTGAGAGTCCAGAGCTCAGGAGCTGGATTTGAGGTTTTTTTTTTGCTGCTGAAATGCAAAAGGCAGTAGGAAAATTGAGACAGCACCTCAATTTTCAGTGGTTTAGGAGTGGCAGCTGTGTGAATTCAGGGCTTTTTGATAAATTGATTTATTCATTACGTCTGTATCAAACAGCCTGGTTGGAAAAAAAACCTAAAAAACCCCATAAATGTAAATTTTTGACGTTTAGATGCAGCCAAGTAAACCAAAATCACTTTATTTTCTTGCATGGACTGAAAATCATTCTGGAAACTTCCCTGAAGGTTTGGTGCTGATTTCAGAACAAGTGGCTGTTTGTATGGAGGCCTCTTAAAATTCAGGCTGTTTTCCAAGAAGGACTGGCTGAAAGGCAGGAGAATTGTTCTTTTCTTTCCTAGAGGTGCTGTTTCCTTTCTCTGAAGGTAGGAGCTGGTGAAGTGCCAAAAGAGCCAAGCTGTATTGTTATAATAAATGGATTTTTTTCCTATTTGTAATTTTTTAGCCATTCATAACCCACATAGTTAAACAAAACACTTCAGTGGGTCTGTAGTTAAAATATCCTCTTCCTTTCTGATAACCCAACAAGTGAGATAATACCAAATACATTAAGAGTAACTTCCACCTTTGATTATTTTAGTACAGAATTGTTGATGATTACTGAAAGCTGCAGTGGGAATATGTCCATTACTGTGGAAAAAGAAGATGAAATAAGAATTAAAATGTCCATTACTGTGGAAAAAGAAGATGAAATAAGAACTAAAATGTCCATTTCTTGCAGATTGGGATGTTAAATAGTAAGAGAAAGTTTCTTGTGGCAGCACAACTTGTGGAGGGGGACCAGTGGCAATTCCTGGGGGTGTTTGCCCAGCTCCTGGGGTGTGTGGCCATTCCTCTGCAGGATTCCTTGGGCCAGATCCCATCCAGCTGGGAGCCAGCATTGCCTGGCTCATGGAAACTCTGATTAAAGGCTTGAATTTTCCTGAGGCTGCAGGGTGAAGCAGCTGCTGGGTCAGGCAGTGGAAAGTATGAACAGCTCCTGCCTGGGGTTGTGCAAGGCAGAGAGAATCAGCTCAGAGCAGGTGAGATCAGCAGGGCCTCTCTGAACCCCTGGAACCCCACTAAACACAGCCCACCCCATAAAACATCCCATATTCTCCCTTTGGGAAAGGCTCAGAGTCTGTATCAGGTATGGAACAGCTTCAAACACACTTTGGGAAGTTTTTTTTGGGGGATCTATCCCAACATAAAAAGCTCCTCACCTTGCCCAGAGCAGCTGAAGTGCAGGAATTCTTCCCAGGAGGTGCTGTCAGGAGAGGTTCTTACCTGTGCCTTCCTTCCTGAGCTGCCAGAGTGCAATTCTGCTCTTCCCCACTGCTCTGCAGTGATGTTTTTATCTCAAAAAGGCAAATCCAGACATTGCTGGAGCAGAAGTTAGAAGGAGATGCAGAACTGTGTTGGCTTTCAGCAAGTGGGAGCTCCTAACCCAAAACCACTGCCTGGAATATTCAGGAATTTAATTTTTTTTCAACAATTATTTTTTGCCCCTTTAATCAAGGTGGTTCTTGCCATATGAATAAATAAATAAAATACATCCTCAAAGCTCTGTTGTTATATACCTTAAAAGCTTTAAATGCCACTGTGCTGCTGATGTGTCACTAATTAATGTCTAAGATAATTACAATGTATCAGGCATTAACCTCAACAGAAATGCAGGTGATTTGGGACCAATTCCAGACTCTTCTCTGGCTCCTTTTATTATTTTTTTTTATTTTATCAAGGCTAGGTTGGACAGGGCTTGGAGCAACCTGGGATAGTGGAACGGGGTTGGAATTGGATAATCTTTAAAGTCTCTCCCAACAAAACCATTCCATGATGTTTATTAGCATTTTTTAAATCCTTTTGAAATTTCCAGGTACACTTGATTTGTTCTTTGAAATGCAGAAACTTCTGGTAATTGCTTTGGGTTTTTTCCTACCCTCCCAGAACATTCTTAGGAAATATTTTTGAAGTTTTATCTTCCATTCCTCCTTCTGTGACTGCAGTGGAAAATGTCATTCTTTAAAGATCACAGAAATACCAGCCTGTTTCTGACCAGCTCGTGTGATTTTCCAGAGCCTCCTGTGTTAAAGTTAAATTTTTTTATTTCCTTTTGTTTCCCCTTAGTCACAGAGGATGTGTCAGAAGATGAGCACATAACTTCAGCTTGCCTGGGATGATACCTTTAATATTTGAGTTAAACAAATCCTGCTGTCATGTTAGAAGGAACTAAAAATTAAAACAACCCCAACACCTGCTGTTTTCATCCTTTTTTGCTTTTCCTCAAGTCATAGTTTTGGCATAATACAACTGCATTTTTCGTGATAATAAATTGTTAATTACAGAAGTATTTTTCATCCTACTCCATCAGGATTATGGTCATATCTTCACTCAGTGGGACAGTTCTTGTACCTGTCACAGCTGAAGAAACACCATAAAGATGTAGTAAGATACTTTAGGGACAACTGCTTTACTTTTTAGATTTTTTTTTTTTTCACTTTTCAGAAATGGCAATTAAACAGGAAAAGTAAAAAAAAGAAATCCTGAACCTCTGACTCCAGAGATGATACAGTCCTGAAGGTGTGTGGGAAGCACAAGTAGCTGCAAAATGTTTGCTGGTTAGAGTGAATTAACCAGTATAAAATAATGATCAGCTAATTAATTCTTGGGCACTGCTGGGAATCTCCCATGCTTCACAGGGGTGATCTGGAAATGTGGAGAGTGAGGTTTTTATTTCATGGAATCAGAATGGAACTGAACATTCCAGGGATCCAGGGGCAGCCACATCTGCTCTGGCAATTCCATCCCAGGGAGCAATTCCCAAAATTCCATCCAGCCCTGCTCCAGCTTCAGGCCATTCCCTGTGTCCTGTCCCTCCATCCCTTATGGAATACTGGACTTTGGTTAAATTAAGATGATTTTAGTGACTGTCTGGTGGACTCCTTTGGAGTCATCACTGCAGGAGGTAACTGAAGAATTAATCCAGTTCCACTGTGCTGTGCAGTCCAAGGGGGTGAGGAGGAGTCTGCTGTGACACAGCTGGCACTGCCTTGCTGCTATTTAGGGACCACTTTGGGCTGGGAAGCAAATGCTGACAGTGGGGGCTATTTTTGAAAGGTGTTTAATTCTCACTGTTCATCAGCTCCTGGAGTTATTTGTGGCAGCTCCATCCTTTTCAGTGCCTTGGTGAGAAATGATGCTTTAAAAGGTAAAATCTAAAGAAATCCTAAAGAAAAATTTAAAAAATCCTTGGTTCTAGGAGGAGCAGATGGAATGATGAGAATGAGTTGTTGATCACTTAAATTGGAAAGCAGAGTTACTTAAATCTTCCTTCTGTGTCACCCAGTCCTGGACTAAACCTAGTTTAAACTCCTCCAGTTCAGGTGCTGATGGTTTAATCATCATTGGTAGGAGAGCAGTTCTATCATCATTTTATCCTTAAAAACTGCCCAAGGATAAACTCTCAGTGTAAGGGAAAGGATCCTGTGAAAGCTGAGTGACAAGAGAACAAAATCCAGCTGCAGCTTGACAGACCATGAGGATTTGGGGAAAACAGCTGCATCAATAAATCCAAACACAATCAATCACCATGAGTAGAGAAGTGCTGAATGATTTTAATGTGTCAACCTAACCAGGTCAGCTTGAGAGTAAATAATCTTTATTTTTTAAAACAGATTGGATGTGGGACACCAAATTCACTAATGAGCAGAGAGCTCTGACTGTATTTATTTCATGTATTTACAAATTGTTGTTTAATCTCTCTTCCTCCCAGTTCTTTGAGTCTCCCTTTGTTGCTGCCTGTCCTGATTAGGAGTTTGCCTTGCAAATGCTCTGATTTGAAGCCTCTAATTTGGCACTTCAATCTCCACAGCCCTTGCTGTTACAGTGAGGCTGCAGAAGGTGGAACTGGCAATGCTGTTTTAAGCTTATTTTTGCTCTGCTGGGCAGGTTGGAAATGTCAGCTGTAATTTTCTGAGTTGATTTTAGAGACAATCAAAGTAGATGCTGTTGGATCAGGTGACTTTGAGAAGTGACTGGTTTCTGGTGGATAAAAATACAAAATACAGTGTTTGTGAAACTCTAAAGGAGCTCTTCATCATGGCCAGGCTGTTTTTATGGAGATCACTTGAGCACATTGATGTGCTTTCCTCCTAATCCAGCTCAAGCAATAAAACACTGCAAGCTTTTAGAGGAGTAGGTCAAGCACAGCCCAGTTCATCTGGAAAGAATGATAAGGCTCAGCTGGGCAATGGGCACAGTCCTATCAGTGTTTGCTGAAAGGCTGAGCACACAACTCAAGTTTTTCCTTTGACTGGGATGTTATTGCAGGAGCTTAATGAGGTTCCTCAGAAATCCCTTGGAGAATGGCACCAGCTGCAAACACACCAGGAATAGCTCAGGCAGTGCCCTGCTGGGAGCTTTGGGCCTTTCTGCCTTCCCTGGGGAAAAGGAGCAGGGGGATTTTCCAAAACAGGGGTTGGGGGCTGGAAACTTTCAGAAATCCTAAAGCAGTCTGGGGCCTAGCACAGGGAGGAGCTGGAGCTGCTGCAGAGAGCCCAGAGGAGGCAGCAGGATGAGCAGAGGGATGGAGCAGCTCTGCTGGGAGGAAAGGCTGGCACAGCTGGGATTGTTCACCTGCACAGGAGAAGCTTTGGGCTGAGCTCAGTGTGGCCTTGCAGAGCCTGAAGGAGCTGCAGGAAACATGGAGAGAGACAGTTGCCAAGGGCTGGAGGGACAGGACACAGGGGAGTCATAGAATTGTTTGGGTTGGAAGGGGCCCTTGTGATCATCTTGTTCCAAACCCCCTGACATGAGCAGGGACACCTTCCACTATCCCAGATTGCTCCAAGCCCTGTTAAGCCTGGCCTAAAACACTTACAGGAATGGGACAGCTTCCCTGGGCAACCTGTGCCAGGGCCTCACCTCCCTCACAGAGGAGAATTTTTTCCTAAGATGTAATCTAACTCTACTCTGCCTCATTTTGAACCCACTGTCCCTTGTCCTGTCACTCTAGGCTTTTGCCAATAGTCCTCCACCACCTTTCCAGGTTCTGGAAGGTCATGGTTAGGTCACCTGAAGTCTCTCCAGGTGAACAATCCCAGCTGTGCCAGCCTTTCCTCCCAGCAGAGCTGCTCCATCCTTGTGCTCATCGTGCTGCCTCCTCTGGGCTCTCTGCAGCAGCTCCAGCTCCTCTCTTTGCTGGGACAGGGCTGGGGCAGCTCTGCAGGTGGGGTCACACCTGAGGGGGCTCAGAGACACAATCCCAGTCCCAGTCCCTTTCCTGATCCCACACTGGCCACTGCCCACTGGGCTAGGCAGGTCCAGCTCTCCCAGGGCTGCTCCATCTACTCATCCCAGCCTGGATTGATCACAGGGTTATCCCAGCTCAAGTGCTGCACTTGGCCTTGTTAAACCTCATGAGATTCCCAGGGGGCACTTCTGGAGCTGGTCCAGATCCCTCTGGATGGCCCCATCCATTAGAGGTGTCACCTGCACCCACAGCTTGGTGTCACCTGCAAACCTGCTGAGGGTGCACTTGACCCTTCTGTCATTAATGAAGATATTAAGTAACACTGATTCATTAATGAAACCGTTAAGTAACACTGGTCCCAATACAGAGTCCTGAGGAACACCACTGATCACTGATGTCCATCAGGACTCTGAGCTTTTGACCATTCCCCTCTGGATGTGACCATCCAAACAACTAATGCACCTGACAGTGCCCCTGTCAAATTCTTCACTCCAGTTTGGAGAAAAGGATGTTGTGGGGGCACTGTGTCAAATACTTTACAGAAGTCCAGATAAATGCCATCTGTAGCTCTTCCCTCACCCAGTGATGTTGTCAGTTCACCACAGAAGGTCAGACAGAACTTTCCCTTTGTGAAGCCGTGCTGGTTGTCCCAAATCACATCCCGGTCCTCCATGTGCCTTATCAGAGCTTCAGGGAGGATCTGTCAAGTATTAGGAGGAGATTCTTCCCTGGGAGAGTGAGGAGGCCTTGGCACAGGGTGCCCAGAGCAGCTGTGGCTGCCCCTGGATCCCTGGCAGTGCCCAAGCCCAGGCTGGACATTGGGGCTAGAGCAGCCTGGGACAGTAGAAGGTGTCCCTGCCATGGCTGGGGTGGAACTGGATGGGATTTAATGTTCTTCCAACCCAAATCAGTCTGGGACTACGATATTAATTGGAAAGAGCTGTGTTCCCACTGGGCCTCTGTCCTGACTAGCAAGGTTTGGATAATTTTTTGAAAGATGTGTTGTTTTATTACTTAAAGTAACTGAGAGGAAGGAAAAGGAGCTGGAAAGGGAGTGTGTGCTGTTTGTGTGTAGTAGTTTAGTGAATTGACATGGTTTGCAAGTTTAGTAGTTTTGTACCTCTGTCCTTGTACCTCACAACAACTCTGAAAGAATTTTTTGAATGCTGTCTTGTAAATGTTTACAAGGTAAATGTCATTTTTTTCTAGATGTAGACAAAAATACTGTGAAAAGTAGTACTCAGTCTACAAAAAGGAGCTCAACTGGTGAAGATGAAATTCCTAGGAAAAAAGCAAAGAAAAACAAGAAACACAAAAGTAAGAAGAAGAAGAAAAAGAAGAAGAAAAGGAAGAAAGAAAAGAAGCATAAAAAGCAACCAAAGGAATCCAAGTTGAGTGCACGTCCCGGAGAACCTGCAGGCGTGCTGCCAGCTCCTCACTTGATGCCAGAGCAGCCCAGCTCCCAACTGAATGTACAGCATGGAGTGTTTGCAGATGCAAACCTGGCTGGCCAAGTGCAGCCAGAACTGTGCTCAAAACCAACTGAGGGGCTTGATAGTCAAGCTTTAGGACTTGTTTCTCATTCAGTGACTGATTCTCAGCAATCTGCGGAAAATCTTAGAAGTGAGGAGGGGACTTTGTGTGCAACAAATCCTCCATTTAATTTAGAAAGCATCCAGTCTAATATCCCAGAAAATACTAGTATAGCTCAAACTAGAATTTGCACTAGCGACGAACAAATTCAACAGTCCCATGAAAATATTTATCCTGTAGCTATTAATGCCAGTGTTGTTGATACTGGAAATTATACTTGGTCCAGCATCCCATCTGGAATTGTCAGTAAATTGGAGATTCAGAAAGATTCAGTAGAAGCACTAAGAGGTACAGAAGTCACTCTGACGTCTCAAGGCATTGGGGAAGTAAAAACTTTGGACGCAGCTCTTGAGCCTGAGACCATGGAGGTGTTGACTTATTCAGAAGCATCTCATCAGTCTATGTCTCAGGGCACAGCACAGGGGTTGGAAACAGCTTCAGAATCTGTGTCCTTGGCAACTGGTGTGACAACTCCTGCACCTGCAAATTGGGCACATCCAAGTGCTGTGACTGTGACTCACATGGTTATGGCTGGGCAAGAAGTGAAAATTCCAGAAACAGCTGAAAAATCTCTGCACATGGGAAATGCGATAAGTGTGGAGAGATCTTCGGAACTGGGGGGTGTGAGCAGAACTTTGGAGCCATCCCTGCAGCCCTCGGTTATATCTGGGAATCTGAGCATGACACAGGGCAGCCCTGTGGAGGCTTCCAGTGTTCTAAAAGCAGGTTTACCTTTGCAACATCCTTTGACAATATCTGCAGCTACCCCTGTGACCCACGTGGAAATAAAAAGTGCCAAAACACCTCCAGGACCAGGAGCTGTTACAAAAATGAAGGATATGGATCCAGCTATGGGACATGTGGAAGCTTTGGAAACAACCGTCGAACCTGTGGGTGTTGTAGCAAAGGATGTCAGAGCAGCTCATGAAAGTCTGCAAGGCAAAGATATGGAAAGTACCACAGGTCCTGCAGCAGCACTGGGTGCATCAGGAATGTTCCTACAACATGGAATCCTGACAGAAACGAGGAGTGTGGACAGAGCCCAGGGATCTGCACTTCCAGCAGGATTGACAGGTGTGAATGTGGTTGCAGAGGCAAAAGGATTAAGAGCACCTTCAGAACCTGCCGTGGTTGTACAGACCCAAATAGCTCCAGAAGTCCAGGTGGCGGAAGGTTTTAGAAGTCCACGAGCTAAAGATTCAGAAGGTACTTCGTTGCTGAGAGAATCGAGACCTGAGGGTGAGTCACACGTGAGAGATTTGGCACCTGCCCTGTCTTTGCAGAAGGAAAACACACAAGGTGCAGGAGGAGTCCTGAGACCAGCGGCTGTGGTGGAAGCGAAAACTTTCACAACAGCTTCAATGTCCTTACAAGTGGAAGGTGTGCAAGCTTCAGAAGAAGCTATGCATTGTGGAACTGCTGCAAGTCCAGGAGTTCCTGCCTTAGAAAGGACTCCTGAACCTGTGATTGCGCGTGAAAGTGTGGAACCAGTTAGAGAGGCTGAGGCATCAGCAGGGGTGATGCCATGGCAAGCCACAGCAGAGACAGAACCTCTCCATGCCAGCCAAACAGAGAGTTCCATCGTTGCACAGTTGCAGGTCACGACACACACAAGAACCTCCCAAACGGAGGTGCTGAGGGAGAGCAAGGATTCGGAACACGCTCCAGAAGCAGAGACATGGAATAGAGAAGCAATCCTGGAACCTGTGCAAACTTCAGAAACCAGTTCAAAATCTATTCAGGAACAAACAATAGGTCATTCAGCAACAGTGTTGGAGTCTTTGCCCAGAGTGGAAGAAAACAGTATGGCATCAGGAGTACTGACAGATGTGCTAACTCAGGGATCTGCTGTAGAACATGAAATTGCAGAAAAAAGGACCAGCACACAAAGTAATGAACCCTCAGAAGTGGAGAAAGTAAAATATCTGGAGCCAGCATCAGAAGCTGGAGGGGTGAGGTGGTTGGAGAGTGCTGGTACAGGTGGAGAGCTAGAGGTACCCATGGGTGATGCTTCAGCAGGTGTTCCACAATACTTGCAGGCCAAAAAGCAGCAAGAGCTTCAGGTAGTTCAAGAAGCAAAACCTGCTGCAGAATGGAAGAGTGCAGAAGAGGCTCCAGAAATCTTGGGTTCTTCTGAAATAAAACCTTCTGAAGTAGTTCCAGAACCAGGGGATGTGAAAGGCCTGGAAACCACACTGGAACATGAAGTGACAGCTGAGGTACAATATGTAGAAGGACTACAGAGTCAACAGGTGGAAGATATGGTGATTGATAAGGAAGATGCAGAGCAGACTCAAACATCTGAGCCTTTGGTAGCAGAAACAGTTTTTAGTTCTTCACATGCAGCAGAGGAAGAAGTTTCAGCAGAGACTCCTGTAGCAGAAACACAAGATTTGGAAGCGGCTCCTCAGTCTGAGGTAGAGCTGAAAGATGCAGAAGCAGCTGTAGAGTTGGAGGCAGAGAGAAAAGATTCAGAAGCAGCTCCAGTACCTGAGACTGATGCAGAAGCAGGTCCAGAACTTATAGAGGAAGGCCAGTTGGAAGACACTCCAGAGGCTGAGGATGTCAAAGAAGCAACTCCAGAAGAGGACTCGGAGAAAAGAGACTCAGAAACATCCGACGTGCAACCTGATGTGGCGGCACGAATGAAGGAGACTCTCATGAGGCTTGAGAATGTTGTTGAAAAAAGTAGTCACAGAACCAGTGAGAAAAAACACGATTCAAAGAAACAGAAAAGGAGCCGTTCTAAGTCTCAGTCCAGGTCTAGGAAGCGGAAGAAAAAATCAAGGTCGCGTTCTACTTCCAGACGTTTGACCTCTAAAAGAGCACGCTCTAGGAGCAGAAACTATTCAGTTTCCAGGAAAAAGCATTCCAAATCTAGGTCCCGATCTGTGGAGAAGAGAGAGAGAAGAGTGTCTTCTCGGCGGTCCAGGCGCAGACGTTCTAGGTCATCTGACCGCTACAGGTCTAAATCCAGATCAGCAGAAAAGAGATTGTCCAGGCGGAGACGTTCCAGGTCGTCTGACCACTACAGGTCTAAATCCAGGTCAGTGGAGAAGCGGCTGTCCTCCCGAAGGTCCAGGCGCAGACGTTCCAGGTCATCTGACCGCTACAGATCCAAGTCCAGGTCCGTGGAAAAGCGATTGTCCTCCCGAAGATCTGGGCGGAGACGTTCCAGGTCCTCCGACCGCTACAGGTCTAAGTCACGGTCAGCGGAGAAGCGATTGTCTTCTCGAAGATCTGGGCGGAGACGTTCCAGGTCTTCTGACCGCTACAGATCCAAGTCTAGGTCAGCAGAGAAGCGACTTTCCTCCCGAAGATCCGGGCGGAGACGTTCCAGGTCTTCTGATCGCTACAGATCCAAGTCCAGGTCAGTGGAAAAGCGGCTGTCCTCCCGAAGGTCCGGGCGGAGACGTTCCAGGTCGTCTGACCGCTACAGATCTAAGTCACCCTCAGTGGAGAAGAGGTTGTCCTCCTGGCGATCCCGCCGCAGACATTCCAGGTCCTCTGACCGGTCAAAATCTAGATCCAGGTCTTCAGAAAAGGGAGGAGGCAAAGAATACTCCTGGAGGTTCAGACATCGGTCTGGTTCCTCTGATCGTTCAAAATCCAGGTCAAGATCTGTTGAGAAAAGAGGTCGGAAGGCATCTGTACGGAGATCCAAACGCCAGCGCTCAAAGTCCTCAGATCGCTACAAGTCTCGGTCCAGGTCAGTAGAGAAAAGAAAGCAATCATCGCGGAAGTCTAAACGGCAGCGCTCCAAGTCCTCTGACCGTTACAAGTCTAGATCCAAATCAGTGGAAAAGAAGAAGGAATCCTCACGAAAATCCAAGCGTCGACGCTCAAAATCTTCTGAACGTTACAAGTCTAGGTCTAGGTCCGTCGAAAAAAAGCGCAAGGATTCTTCAAAAAAATCCAAGCGGAAACGTTCCAAGTCCTCCGACAGCGTTAAGTCAAGGTCCAAATCTATAGAAAAGAAAGATAAGTTATCCTCATCAAAATCCAGTAGCAAGCATGTGGAGTCTTCTGAACTTCAGGAGTCAGCCAAAGGTCTTGATCAAGATGTTCCTCAGTCTTCTCTTGGAAGTGAAGGTAAATCCTCTAATGGTCCCGCATCAGGAGCTTTGTCTGATGAAGGAGTAAACGGCCCAGTGCTGCCGCCATCATTTGGAGGTGGATTTTCCAAAACTTCAGAGAGCCTTGAGGAAAGCTCCTCATCTGTTGAAAAACCAGCAGATCTGCAGCATTCTACCACATCTGAATTTGATACCTCCAAAACCCCAGATGACCAGGAATTGAGATCCACATCTGTGGAAAAAACTCAGGATTCAGAGCTGTCTGTGACATCGGAAAATGGATCAACTGAAAAAGCAGCAGCTCTGGAGTCTTCAGCGCTACCTGAACTTCCATACTCCACATCCATGTCAAGATCTTCATCTGTTGAAAGAAGAGGAGATCCAGAAACTTCTTCAGTAGCAGAATTCCATCTCTCCACATCCCATGAAGATGAGTCCAGACCTGCACCTCTCAAAGAAGTAGAAGGTCCAGAGCTTCCTCCAGCACTTAGAGACATGCAAGTTCAGTCATCTTCTCTCCCGTCCGAAGGTGGGCTCTCCAGCTTGTCTGATGGTCACGAATCACAGCATATCCCTGGTGAGCACACAGAGCTTTCACAGGTTCTGCAAGTACCTGAACGTGAGTCTTCCCTGCTGGCTGACAGCCCTGGAGCAGTGGAAGCTCAGAGGCCTTTCCTGCCACCTGAAATGATCCGCCCTGTGATCCCTGATGGCTGTGAGTCAGGCCAGATGCAGGAGCCTTCTCTGGCTCCTGACAGTGGACACTTCACATCTCCTGATGGACATGGATCAGGATCCAGCTTTGCACCAATAGAGCAGCATCCATTGTCTGTAGGCAAGTCCTTTAACTCACCACATGGAAGTGAACAAAGTTTTTTATCTGTTGAAAAAGTCAAGGCTCCCGATGTTTCCCTGACATCTGTGTGTGGTTCTGTTGAGGTGTCTGCTGACATCATTTCAGTGTCTTCTTACGAAGTTCATGACTCTAGATCGTCTGTTGACAAAGCTTTAGACGGTCCAACACTTCCACAAGTGCTTGAGGTTGACTGCTCCAGATCATCAGACATGCATGAATCGAGATACCTAACTGGAAAAATAGATGGTGCAGGATCTTTGGTGATGTCTAAAAGTGGGATTCCCATATGCCACGATGGCCACAAAGCAAAGTACAATTCCTTTGAACAAACAGAGAGCGCAGAACTGTCAGTGGCATCTGAGCTCCGGTGTTCCATCTTTCCTGAGGGCTATAAATTGACATCTGCTGCAGTTGAAAAAGTGGAGATCCAGAAGCCTTCCCTCTCACTGGAAAGTGGCTTCTCCGTGTCTGCTGATGGTTGTGAATCAGTGGGAACACCTGAAAAACTACAGCCCCCAGTGAGTGCTGTGACATCGGAAGGTGGGATTCTGCTGCTGCCTGACAGTCACGAGCTGAGACCCATCCCTGCAGAAAAAGCAGAGGTGCTGAATTCATCTGAACCGAAACACCTGGCGTCCCCCGATGGCTACAAGCTGAGATCTGCCTACAGTGAAGAAAAACAGGTGCACGAGCCCTTTCTGGTACTGGATAACAGGTGTTCTGTTGCCTCTGATGGTCATGAGCTGGCATCCACCCCTTTTGAAAGAGCTGAGGAGCCTTCTCAAGTGTCTGAGAATGAGTACACCATAGGGCTTGATGGCCCAGAGTTGACATCAACCCCTGCTGAAAAAGCAGAGCTGCGGAAGCTTTATCAGATGCCTGAAGAGTCCATTGACAGCCAGGACCTGCAGTCACCCTCTGCTGATAAGTCACAGGTGGAACAGCCTGCTCTGGTGTTTGAAAATGAACATGCTGTGTCCTGGGTGAGCCAGGAGTTGAGGTCCAGCTCTCCTCAGAAGGCAGAGATGCAGGAGGAGGCTGTGGTTCCTGACAGTGCTGTGGCTTCTAAAGATCACAAATTGTCCTCTTTCTTGGCTGGAAAACCAGAAGTGCAGGAGTGTTCTCTGCTGCCTGAAAATGAATATGGTGAGACTACTGAGGACCAGGAGGTGACAGCCAGCCCTGCTGAGAAGGAGGTGCAGGAGCCTTCTGTGACATCTGGCAGTGAATATTCCATCTTCCATCAAGGCCAAACACTACAGTCTGGCCTAGCTGAAGGCACAGTAGTGCAGGAGCCAGTGCTGGTCCCAGACAACCGATACGCTGCATCTCCCGGGGGGCAGCAGCTGCTCCGTGCTTACACTGAGAACCCAGAGGTGCAGGAGTGTTCTTTGCTGCCTGAAAATGAGTACGATGCATCCCCTGAAAGGCATCATTTGAGATCCAGTCCTGTTGAAAAAGAAGAATTGGAGGAACATTCTGAAGCATCTGAAAGTGAAAGTTCCATATCCACCAATAGCCAGGAGTTGCAGCCTGCTGTAGCTGGAAAAACAGAGGTGCAGGAGTTGTCCTTGTCTGAAGGTGAATGTCCCATGACCCCTGAAGGTCAGGAGCTGCAGTCCAGCCCTGCTGAAAGAGTAACAGCCAAGGAACCTTCTCTGACATCTGAACAGGCTCTGTCACCTGAAGAGTACGAGTCAAGATTGGCACACTCTGAGAAAGCAGAGGGTTTGGACTCTGCTTTGACAGCTGAACGTGACCATCTCTTTTTTGAGAGCCAGGAGGTGAGTTTCACCTCTCTTCAGAAAGCAGATGTGCGGGACCATTCTCCAACACCTGAAAATGAGCATGGAACATCCCCTGATGGGCAGGAATTGAGATTCACCACTGTTGGAAAAGTAGACAGTCTCGAACCTTCGACACTGAATGATAGAGCCTCCATGTCCCCCGATGACCGTGACTTGAAATCCATCCCTGCTGAAAAAACGGATCATGCAATGCCTTCTTTAATGCCTGAAGGGCGCTCGGTGTCTCCTGATAACTGCAGCGTGAGATCAGGCCCTGGTGAAGAAACGGGGGATCTGGAGCCCTCTTTGAGGTCTGAGCGTAGATACTCCACATCCTCCTACCAGGAAGGGCACGAGCCAAAGTCTCCCATGGAGGAAGAGGGTCTGGAGTCCTCTGTGACTTCTGAACACAGACGATCCGTGTCCCCTGAGGGCCATGACCAGAAATCTACTGCAGATGAAGAAATGGATGATCTGGAGAGGCGTTCCACTTCCCCTGATGAGCACGAGTCAAGATCTAGCATCGGTGAAGAAGCAGAGGATCTGGAGCAGCCTTCGACAGCAGAACATCGGTCCTCTGAGTCCTCTGATGAGCGCGAGTCAAGGTCAACCACTGGGGAAGAGGCAGAGGATGCAGAGGCCTCCTTGGCAGCTGAAAGAAGAGACTCCATATCCTCCGACGACCGCGAGTCGAGGTCTGCTGCTGGGGAAGATGTAGAAGATGGGGAGCCCTCCTTGACAGCTGAACGTAGACACTCCACATCTTCTGATGACCGTGAGTCGAGGTCTACAGCTGATGAAGAAGCAGAGGATTTGACAACTGAGCATCACTCTGTGTCTCCTGATGGACGTGAGTCAAGGTCCACTGTTGGTGAGGAAGCCGAGGACCAGGAGCTCTCTTTGACAGCTGAGCGTAGACACTCCACGTCTTCAGATGAACAGGAGTCAAGGTCTACTGCTGGTGAAGATGCAGAGGATGTGGAACCCTCCTCGGCAGCTGAACAGAGAGATTCCACCTCATCAGACGAGCAAGAGTCAAGGTCTACTGCTGGTGAAGAGGCTGAGGATGTGGAACCTCTGGCAGCTGAACACAGACGTTCTGCCTCCCCCGATGGGGCTGAATCGAGGTCTACCACTGCTGAGGAAGAAGGAGACGAGGCAGAGCCCTCCTTGACAGCTGAACAAAGAGAGTCCGCATCGTCAGATGAGCATGAGTCAGAGTCTTCCAGTGGTGAAGAGGAGGGAGAGGATGCGGAACCCTCTCTGGGAGATGAGGAAAAGCAGGATTCCGTGCCTCTGGAGCAGTCAGAGGAGCAGGACTCTTCCTTTGTCCCTGAAAGCAGACGTTCAGAGTCTTCCGAACGTGAAAAGTCCAGATCCAAGTCCGTTGACAAAGCATCTGACAAAGAGTCTCCACAGAGATCTGTCAGCAGACACTCAAAGTCTCCTGCTCGCCAGAAGAGCCGATCCACATCCGTAGAGAAAACAGCAGACAAAGAGTCCGTGCGCAGGTACCGACGGAGGCGCTCCAGGTCCCCGGCTCGCCAGAGGAGCCAGTCAACATCTGTGGAGAAAACAGCAGACAAGGAGTCCTCACGCAGGTCCAGGCGGAGACGCTCCAGGTCGGCTGCTCGCCAGAGGAGCCAGTCCAAATCCGTGGAGAAAGCAGCAGACAAGGAATCCTCGCGCAGGTCCAGGAGCCGCCGCTCCAGGTCCTCCCAGCGCAGATCCAA
Source organism: Chamaetylas fuelleborni (assembly GCA_025629985.1). Taxonomy (NCBI): domain Eukaryota; kingdom Metazoa; phylum Chordata; class Aves; order Passeriformes; family Muscicapidae; genus Chamaetylas; species Chamaetylas fuelleborni. Next base: position 1,022,315 of record JAOTBB010000001.1, read on the forward strand.
GAGATACGACACAGACTCGCGCTCCAGACGGAACCGCTCCCGCTCGGCGACGCGCAGGAGAGCGTCCAGATCCCGCTCCAGCTCCCTGTCGCGCTCCAGGCACAGGAGGAGGAGCAGGTCGCGGTCGGCGTCGCGAAGGCGGCGATCCTTGTCCAGAGACAGGCGCAAGCGGTCGCAGAGAAACAGGTCGAGGTCTACGGACAGGAGGAGGAGGAGATCGGACTCCCGGGACCGGCGGATCTCGCTGCGGCTGCGCAGCAGGAGCCGCTCCCCGCTGCGGCAGCGGCGCTCGCGCTCGCGGGGCAGGAGGCGCAGCTCCAGCCGCTCCCGGGCCGCGCCC
>JAOTBB010000001.1:1022754-1037834 GCA_025629985.1 Chamaetylas fuelleborni
TCTTTTCCCATTGTAAGTGCAGCTGAGCAAACATAAAATGACAGACAATCAATTATTTAAGTTTCAGATAACTACTCCCTTCTAACTTTTAACTTTTAATTATTTTCAGCAAGGTAACTAAAATCCTAATTTTCTAAGATTAGTGCTTCACACCCAGTTCTTCCTGCAGGGTCCTTGTTCCTTTAGGTTTCAGGAAATGTTTCAGTTGTGCTGGTGCCCCACTCCAGAGCCAGCCCCTTCCTGAGGGACCTGGCAAAGCTGCCAGCAGCCTCTGGAGCTGGGATGGGGCCTGGCTCCTCCTGCAGGGGCTCAGGGACCAGGCTGTGTGCAAGGATCTGGGTGTTGTTCCTCACTCACAGAGCCAGGGAATGCTTTGGGGTCAAAGAGACCTTTGAGCAGCTCCCAGCTGCTGTCCTGCAACCCAGCTCACGTGGAATTTGTCACCCCAGATTGTTTCATGCAACCCAGCTTATGTGGAATTTGTCACCCCAGGTTGTTTCACCTTGGGGACGAAGGGGAAAAGGTGTGTTGGAACAGTGGGAGCAGTCAGAGGATTTGCACATCCCCTCTTGAATTCTTGGAGCTGTGTGGGGAAGCAGTACCTCAGTCGAAGGGTGTTGCTTGGAAAGTGAAGAAAATACATCACTTAGAAGTATTGAATAGGAATATTTGGGATTTTGGATCCAATGCTGCAGCCTCAGGAATGGGGTCTCTGCAATCCCCAGTGGTTCCAGTAAAGCTCCTGATGGGAGAACATGCTCCTGGCACTGAGTCCACTCCCCTCTGTGGCTCCAATCCACAGCTCCTCGTGGAGTTTCGTGTCACAGCTTGGAAATACTCCCAAAGGGAGTTTGATGGATTTTTTCTGCATCTGGAAGGAGGCAGGAGCCCCTTCTCCGTGTCCATCCCCTGGAGCAGCAGGGCTCAGCTGGGTGTCAGCTCCCAGCTCCAAGCTGGGAATGTGCCTGGGGAACGACCTTGGGCCCTGCAGGAGGGCAGAGCCACTCTGTAAACAAATGGATGTTCTGGGAAGTTCAGCCAATGCTCTAAAGCCCCTCAGGAAGGAACACAAAACCTCAGGGACTCGTCCTCCACACAGGGCACCCAGCAGGAGGTGAACTGGGGACCTTGGGAGGCTTTGGAGGGGAAATGTTCCGTCAGTTCCCCATCCCTGCCCAGCTGGGGTCTGCAGCTGCCACAGGAACAGCAAAAACCCCAGACAGCCCCAGAGCCCCTGGGCTCGTGGGGAAGCTGTGCTGCAGTTCTGCTCAGGGGTTTATTTTCCAGAGGTTGGAGAGTGAGGGATGTGGGGCTTCAGTTGGCTCTTAGATGCTGTTTGTGGTATCCAGATATACAGCTATTCACAGTCCTGGGTGATCAGCCCAGCCCACAGCTCTGGTTCTGGTTACACTGCATTATGTACTTTTCTTTGCTGAACATTCTAATACATGACATCCAAGCAATACTTTCACTATTACCTATAGCCTGTCATAACTACTAACATTACCATATTCATGTTATGATTTTCCAATCACCAAAAGTTAGTGTGTTGCAGTTTAAGCTAGATGCTGTTTTTCAGTTTTCTTGCAGTGGAAAATTCTGAGATCTTTTCTCTACTTGCCACATCGGCAGTCTTGTTTGCCTGTGGAATCTTTTAGCCTGGTAAAAATATCTTCTGTTTGAGGTGGATTTATCCTTTCCTCTGAGCCATAAAAGCCCCTTCCAACTCATTTTACCCTTTGCCTTCTTAGTTACCCAGTAAGAGTGGCTCAGCAGTTCTTCTATATCAGGGGTGCTCTCACCTGGCACAGTGCAGTGTCCCTGCCATGGCAGGGTGCTCTCACCTGGCACAGTGCAGTGTCCCTGCCAGGGCAGGATGGTCTCACCTGGCACAGTGCAGTGTCCCTGCCATGGCAGGGTGCTCTCACCTGGCACAGTGCAGTGTCCCTGCCATGGCAGGATGGTCTCACCTGGCACAGTGCAGTGTCCCTGCCAGGGCAGGATGGTCTCACCTGGCACAGTGCAGTGTCCTTGCCAGGGCAGGATGGTCTCACTGCTGGTTTGTGGTGCTGGGGCTGGTTCCTTCTGACCTGCAAGAGTCAGAGGATTCAGGCATTGCCCTGAGCCAGGTGCAGCAGCCCCTGGAACCTCATGAGGCTCTCGTGGTGCCCCTTGTGCCAGGTGCCCCTGCCTTGCTCAGCTAAAAACATCCACAATGACCCTTCCTTTGTGCTCCCAAACTCCATGTTCATCCCCTGGCCAGGCAGCAGGGGACACTTCATCAGTGTGTCACTTGTGTGAGGGGACTGCTGGGCTGGGCTGCTCCTGCTGGGCAGTGGTGCTCCTGCTGGGCAGAGCTGGTCCTGCTGGGCTGGGCTGCTCCTGCTGGGCTGTGCTGCTCCTGCTGGGCTGCTCCTGCTGGGCAGTGCTGGTCCTGCTGGGCAGTGCTGGTCCTGCTGGGCAGTGCTGTTCCTGCTGGGCAGTGCTGCTCCTGCTGGGCTGTGCTGTTCCTGTCCCCATCCCCATCCCCAGCCCAGCCCGTCCAGCCCTGTCCCCATCCCCAGCCCAGCCCAGCCCAGCCCAGGCTGTCCCTGTGCCCCCAGGCTGCAGAAGGCGCAGGAGGAGCACCGCTCGGTGGAGGTGGAGAAGGTGCACCTGGAGAAGAAGCTGCAGGACGAGATCAGCATGGCCAAGCAGGAGGCGCACCGGCTGCGGGAGCTGCGCGAGGGCACCGAGAACGAGCTCAGCCGCCAGAAGTACGCCGAGCAGGAGCTGGAGCAGGTGAGGGCTCACCTGGGGCTGCCCCCTGCACAGAGCCTGGGGCTGGGGGCACTGCAGCCTCCTCCCTCTGGGGACTCATGGAAACACACAGTGTCTGCGCTGGGAGAGCCCTTAAATCCCATTTAACCCCACCCCTGCCATGGGGACACCTCCCACTGTCCCAGGCTGCTCCAGCCCCAGTGTCCAGCCTGGCCTTGGGCACTGCCAGGGATCCAGGGGCAGCCACAGCTGCTCTGGGCACTGAGAGCTGAATTTGTTTCCTGTGGAATTGCACAGAGGCAGCAGCCCAGGTGTAATTAATGTGGAAAATATCCCAGGGAGCTTTAGCATTCCTACAGCTGATCTGCATGGGAGTCCAAGTGAAGTTCCCTTAAATTTCTTAGGGAAAATAGGAGGGGAGTGGAGGGGTCTGGGAACTGCTTTGAGAACTTATTTTAGCAGCACCCTCCAGCCTCAGCTGGATTAGAGGCTGAGCAGGACTTGGAGCAGGTCTGAGTTGATCTCAGTGCTGTGGGTTGGGTTTAAGTGACACCTGAGGGATTTTAGGAACCAGTCAAGCAGGGAGTCAGGGAACTTGTAATTATTTCACAGTACCTCTGTGTAAAAAAAACTTTTTGTAGTGTTGTGACTTCCAAGAAAAAAACAAAATTCAGGAGGTGATATGACTGTTTAGGGAGGCTCTTTCTAAATAAAATATTTTCCTTTAATATTTTATTAATATTAAATAAAATATTTCCTTTAATTTTAATATTTCCCTAAATATTTTCCTTCAAATAGAAGCAAAATAATAGAAACGAGCACCTGGTTTTTAGGCTTCTAAGACTGAACTACTAGGAAATCAGGATATGCAGGAAATAGAGTGAAATATATGTTAAGTTTTGTTTCTTCTGTTATTTAGGAGAAAAAATTAAATCACAGGTGATAGAATGAAGTTATGGAGCTGCTGTTTGTCTCTAAAGAGAGAGAGAGAGGCACAAAGATTCCCAGTTAGAAGCCAGCCCAGGAGAATATCCTGCTTTCTATACCTTGCAGAGTTTGAGAAATGTTTCCCAGGCAAGCTGAGTGCAGCCATGAATCACTTATGGAAAAGGCAGTGGAAGGAATGAGTCAAAGAAATGCCTGTCAGGAAATGGGGCAGCTTTGCATCATTTGATCCCAGTCATGGGACATCCATTTTCAAAAGCTCTCATGAAAAGAGCAAGTGAAAAGTTGCTGTTCATTGACTTTCTAAAAATGCTTCTTTTGAAATAAATATCAGCCAAAAGGGCTTTTCTCTGAATTTCCCTTTTCTCCCTGGATTCTCCTGCTGGCTTAGTCAAGGGAGTTGGGGGGGAACTGGCAGAGAATGGTGTCCTCACAGGCAGTAAATTGGCCAAATACTTTTTTTCCTGGTTGATAATGAATTAATTATTTTGTATTATCAGTGTAATTATCAGCTGAGTTCTCCAGTCTCTGCTTTGCCCTTGCACATTCCTGAAGTGTGGGAACTTCCATGGTTTTCTCACTCCTTCCCATGGTTTTAACATGATCTGTGTTCATTATTCTGGTGTTACAGGGCTAAAAGAAACCAGAAATGCCAGAAAAAAAGTGGGGAGGGTGAGGGATTGCAGCTTTCAGTGTTGTTGGAGTGAATCCTGGGGGAATTTTTGTGAGTGGGCTGTGGATCCAAATGTCTGGGGCAGAAGTTCCTTGGAAAGAAACTGCTTTGGAAAGAGCTGCTTCTGTCCTGTCAGAGATATGAAGCTGAATATTGAATTCCTGACAAATCCCATTTTCTGCAGCTCCCACTTCCTTGCCAAGAGCTGTCACTGCCAAAGGTGATGCATCCAGGATTTTTAGGGAGCTGCAGAGGAAGTTGGGTTGTGTTTGGGTTTTTCTTAACAGGTTTTTTGATTAGTTGTGTGTTGGGTTTGGTGGTAGTGGTTTCTCTTCCTGTGGGAACAGCTTGTGCATGGATATATTGTGGATTAAACCAGCCAGGGCAGGGGGAATAAGCTGAATTTTTGTTATTAATAAGTGAAAGCTGCTGCCTTTATTTTGTGTTTAGCTGTTCTGAACTGCCCTGCTCAGTTCCTGGGCTGCTTTGGGAAGAGGGCAAAGTAAAGGAATGGTGCTTAAACACCTTTAATTGCCTGGGAAAGTGGATGGTGCCTCACTTTGAGTTAAATCCACCTGAAGACATTTAAAAAGGGAGTTCTCAGCCATGCAAGATCCCACAGAGCTGAGCACTCTCCTCCCCTCCCCTCCAGAACCAAGCTTGCCCCTCTCACTGCACCTCTCCATCCACTGGAATTTTTATTTCTCCACAATTTGTGTCCCCTTCCCAGGGCCTCAGAGAGCCACTGGAATTCTTCCTGTCACTTTTGGCCTTTGATTCTTAAAACCTGAAGCCTTCATCCTTTGCCAAATACACTTTTCACTTCTCCCATGTCCTCTAACCCTTTGTCCTGGTGGAAGTTTTCTGAGAGGCTCCAGACATTCCAACCTTTGGCTGCTCTCTGATGATTTGGGGAAATGTCTCTCAGGATAACTTGGAGAAAGCTCTTTAAGGGACATTTTCTTTCCCTGAAGGAGCTCTTTCAAAGGCAAACTCAATGCTTTCTTTTCCAGGCCATTCCTGAAAGGATTGAGTTGTGTCCTGAGGAGATTATCCCTGTCTGAATGTGGGGTCCCAGAAGAGAATTCTCAGAAATTCCCAATCTTTATCCTGCTCTTTGCTTTCTGCTCCACAGAAATTCCCAACTTTCATCCTGCTCTTTGTTTTCCCTTTCCAGTGAGAACAAACCCAGTGGGATCTTTCTGCCGCCTTCCCCAGGCATTCAATATTCCATCAATATTCCACATTTTCCAGAGAGACTCCAGCTACTCTGGGCTCAGTGGGTTGGAGCTCCCAAGTGCAGGGTGGGGATGAGCCCAGAGAAATTCCAGTGCTGATCAGGCTTTCAGGTGGATTAGGGATAAATGAGTATCATAATTCCTCAGCTCATGTTCCTTTGTTCCAAAATACCAATTTCTGAACAAAGCAGAGAGATTTCTGGATTTTCCTTAGAGGGTTTTGTTGTTCCCTCAGCAGGTTTGGTTGAAAATCCTGGATGGCATTGGTGTTGGAATGTTCTTCCAAATGGAGTAATTTTTTTTAAAATTATGAAATACTGTCTGAAAATGTTTATTTCCTTTTCAGTACCCAAATGAGGGAAAATAATAATTCATTTATTCTGGGTCATTTGAGTGTATTCCCAGCAGGAGTGGAAAAGCGTTGGAAAAAGCCTTTACATTTTGGAATATATTTGCCACATTCAAAAGTTTTCTAAATGAGGCTGGTGATTACTCAGCTACTCTGTAGTGGAATTTCCTAATGCCCACTTTTGTGTTCCCACTCAGTGAACAGGAATTCAGTGTTTAATGCTTGGAAATGGAAGTGTAAATCATAGATTTTTCCAAGGATGGAAGAAGCACACTGGAGGTATTTATTTTTCAGATGATTGGCTGGAAAACTGTGCCCCATGGAATTTGTAAATGGCCCTTGTGTGACAGAGCACAACTCTGGATATTTTATTTGAATATATTTAGATCTCCTGATGCAAAAATGACGCCAGCTCATACATTTGAAGCTATTCAAATGTATCCTGTAAGTCTTCAGGAAAAACAGCTCCTTCTTGGCACTGCAGTTGGAATTTGCATTAAAAATCATCAGGGGGTTATTTGAATTTTTTTTTTTTAAACCTTTAGAGGAGTGGCTGCAGTTTGTGTGGCAATTCAGGAATTGGCTTCCCAGGAGCCTCCCTGAGTCCAGAGGTGCTGCCCACTCCCAGTGCCATGGGCAGAGCTGGGGATCCCTGAGCACTGCAGCTTTCTGCTGGAAGCACTCACAGCTCCAGGGGATGGCCCTGCAGATAAATGTGTTTGATTGCAGCAGGAATTCATTGGATTGGGCACAGCCCTGAGGCTGCCAGAGCTCCAGGACAGCACTGCCAGGAGTGCCCAGGCTGGGATTGTTGGGTCTGTGCAAGGGCTTGTATTGATGATCCTGTGGGTCCCTTCCACTCTGGATATTCCAATATTCTTCTTTATTCTCCTTTTGAATTAGTAGCAATAGATGTAGAAAACCTTCTGGAAGATTTTTCCAAGGAACAGCTGTTGAATTAAGATCCAGGAAATTAAGGAGTGATATGGGAGCAAGTCTGGGTTGGAAATTCACAGCCTTGGAATAGATGAGAATTTGAAGTGAAGGAGGAAGAATTAAGGTTGGAACTTGCAAGAAGTTATTACAACAGTTTGTGGTGACAGAATAAGAGGTGATGGCTTCAAACTGATGGAGGGAAGGTTTAGATTGGAATGAGGGAAAAATCCTTCCCTGTGAGGGTGGGGAGGGGCTGGGATGGAATTCCCAGAGCAGCTGTGGCTGCCCCTGGATCCAAGGCCAGGTTGGACATTGGGGCTGGAGCAGCCTGGGACACTGGGAGGTGTCCCTGCCATGGCAGGGGTGGCACTGGGTGGGATTTGGGGTCCCTCCCAACCCAAACCAGTCTGTGATTTTTTAATTCTAAACCTCTCATGAGGTTTTAAACAGGACTGAGCTGGTGCTGTTTGTTTGCAGGAGATGTTTTGCTGACCCCAGGGACAATGTTCAGCCCAGCCCTGCTGCCCATCCTTCGCTCAGGGCACGTGAAGGGCTTTGCCCCCACAGCCGAGGGGCTCCTGGGGGGCATCTCCAGGCTCCTGCCCCAGCACCTCAGCGCTGTCCTGGGTGAGTACCTGAGCTGTTCCTGGGGGACAAAGCTCAGGCGCAGCCCAGCCTTGACCTTCCAGCTTCAGCTTCAGCTGTGGAGTCCTCAGAAATGGCCCTGCAGAGGGGAACAGCCCCAAGTGGTGCTTTCCAAGGGTGCTTTCCAAAACCATTCCCATTCCAAATCACAAGCCTCACTCTTTGTTGGAAAAGGGAAATCCCAGAGGAGATTAAAGGAAGCACAGCTCTAGGACAAAAGGTGTTGGAGAAGATTGTGTGTTCCTCAGGACACCTCTCCAAACAAAACATTTTTGACCAAATACTGAGGTTTGGTGGGAGAATAAATTTGCATGATTTGCTCCACACACGTACATTTAATGCACTTTTTTGGTAGCTTCCCCACATCTGTGAGTAAGGCAGAGCTTTTTCTGATGAAAGAAATAATTCAGAAGTTCAAAATAGTAAAGAAAACCACGTTCATGTGTGTAAAAAATACAGTGGGGATGGGGAGGGGTAAAGAAAGGTGTCTGTGTGTTGGGTTGTATTTCTCTAGAATGAAAAGAAAGAAATTTCCAAGGCCAGGTTGGACATTGGGGCTTGGAGCAGCTTGGGATGGTGGAAGGTGTCCCTGCCATGGCAGAGGATGGATTGAGATGGGCTTTAAGGTTCTCTTGGGTTGGACAGCAGCAGGAATTTCCCCATGGAAAGGGAGCTCAGGGATTGGAACTGCCCAGGTAGGTTTGCAGTGCCCATCCCTGCAGGTGGCACCTGGAGGTGGCACTCAGAGCTCTGGCTGGGGACAAGGTGGGGACAGGTCCCAGCTGGGACTGCATGGGCTGGGAGGGCTTTTCCATCCTTAATGATTCCAGGATTCTGTGGCAGCAAGAATTGATCTCTCCCAGCTCTTGTGACACATCACTGTCACTGCAGATAGTCAATAATAAACAATAACAAACATTTGTGCTGCCCACACACAAATTTCAATCTTTTCCAGATGCTCTCAGCTGGAAGATCCCTGAAATCTTTTGCTGGCTGTACAAGGAGGGGAACCTCTCTGCACAGGAGATGGCTCAGATCTTCCCCTGTGGGATTGGGGCTGTCCTGGTGGTGCAGAAGGAGCTGGCCCAGCACGTTCTCCAGGACATCCAGAGGCAGCAGGAGGCCTGGCTGATTGGGAAGGTGGTTGCCCCTTGTGACACAGGTGAGCAGGTCTCCTCATGGGACTGAAGAGAATCCCTGTTCCAAAATTTGTGTGGTTCACACCACTTTCCTCTGGTTTTACTAGGCTGGAGGTTACTGGACACCTCCACATCTACATTTCAGTATTAAATAAATGAGAAATGAGTTCTTGTTTCAGAGTGGCAGCACCTGGATAACCTCTTCCCCTCCCTGAGGCTTCAGGAAATCCTTGTGCTGATTGTTCCAAAAATCAGTGGATATTTTACCACACTCAGGGTGATCAACTCCCATTCCAGCTCACACAGACCTGTGCAGAGGTTGAGGACAGGCCACAGCTTTGTACAGCCAGGTGTGGTGATGGTCAGTGTGAGTCCTGGTGTGTCACTGACTGACATCCAACAGGACATGAACCAAAACCCCTCTGCAGCTGGGGCAGCCAAAAGGTCACCTCAGCTCCACCAGCATTGCTTTTAGTGTCCTTTTGCAACATGAGAGGTAGAAAAGATGGGACTAATCCTTGAGAAGGTCATGCCTGGGCCTTTGTGAACACCAGAGACCAGCACAGCTCCTGGATCTGGGCACTGAATCCCCCTGGAGCTCCATCTGTGCCAGCATAAATTCATTGCTGATACAATTTCTTGTCATTGAAACATCATTAATGAACTCCACAAGGTCAGTTTAGAAGGAAAGGTAAAATCTACCCCTTCCCTCGTGTTTGGAGCAGGTTCTCACATTGAAGTGGAGAATCTTGCAGAGGCCCTGCAGCTGAGCAGCCCCCAGCAGCTGCTGAATGCCAGCAGTGCTGAGATCCAGCCCCAGCCTGGGAGGAGGAAGGTGAAGGTGGCTGTTCTTGTCTCTGGAGCAGGTGAGCTGCCACTTGTCCTGGCACAGAAAATGTCCTTGCACACCAGGAGAGGCTGGTTCAGGTGTGCCCACCTGGCTTTTTATCCAGTGCAATCTCCAGACCCTTCAAAGCCCAGGGTTCCACTTTGACTGCAAGTCAAGGAGTTGTGTTGCACTGCTTAAAAACTGAGCTCTAGCAGGGCCCCCAGCCTCAGTCCTGTGTGGGGACAAGCAGATCTTTGTCCACACAAAGCTGGGAGCCCCTCCCAGGGCTGTGGGTGCTCAGTGTGTTGGGGTTTATTTGTTTTTTAGGGTTGGGATTAAATGAGTGAGATGGTATTTTTTGTTTGGATGTAGGTGTTGATTAGTTTTTATTTATATCACAGTTTCACAAACTGTGAGTTTTACAGTACTTTAACAAATTAAAAATGGAATATTTTTTTACAAGGCCTTTTAAGAGTACACTGTCTAATTATGAAATGCTATTTAAATTATTTTTAACTTATTTACTTATTAACTTATTATTAACTTTTAACTTAGTTACTAACCACTCGTGGCTCGCAATGTGGACTTTTTAATTTAATTACACAATATTACCCAAACTCATGAAGAAGGACTAGCTTTTGTCTTAAAACTTTCATCTTGCTTTATATATATATTACTGTATTTTAAAACCTTAGACTCTTAAACTCTTAACTTAAACTCTTAAAGTTTTCCACCATGTGATATTACACACTTTTATTCAAACTACACACCCATGATCTCAGTTTTATCATTCATTTGGAAGCATTCACCACGGGCTCAGGTTAAATGCAGTGGCTTTTTGGGGGTCAGTGCTTGTTTGTACAGAAAGTCTGAAATTCTCAGTGCCCAGGGTTCCAACAAGGTGTCCCCTGAATATCTATATCCATTATCCAAATGGTATTGATATCTAAATGAATATTGAATACCTGTATGAATTCTGAATATCTATATTTAATATTCAAATGATATTATTTAAATGAATATTGAATACCTGTATGAATATTGAATATCTATATCCAATATCCAAATGGTATTGATATCCAAATGAATATTGAATATCTATATAAATATTGAATATCTATATCCAATATCCAAATGGTATTGATATCTAAATGAATACTGAATGCCTGTATGAATCCTGAGTATCTATATTTAATATCCAAATGGTATTATTTAAATGAATATAGAATACCTGTATGAATATTGAATATCTATATCCAATATCCAAATGGTATTGATATCCAAATGAATATTGAATACCTGTGTGAATCCTGAATATCTATGTTTAATACCCAAATGGTATTGATATTTAAATGAATATAGAATACCTGTATGAATCCTGAATATCTCTATCCAATATCCCAATGGTATTGATATCTAAATGAATATTGAATACCTGTATGAATATTGAATATCTATATCCAATATCCAAATGGCATTATTTAAATGAATATTGAATACCTGTATGAATATTGAATATCTATATCCAATATCCCAATGGCATTATTTAAATGAATATTGAATGCCTGTATGAATATTGAATATCTCTATCCAATATCCCAATGGCATTATTTAAATGAATATTGAATGCCTGTATGAATATTGAATATCTCTATGCAATATCCCAATGATACTGGTATTTAAATGAATACTGAGTGCCTGTGTCCCCTGTGCTCTGTCCCCTGGAGGCAGGGCCCTGCCTGGGCTCATTGGCTGTGCCCAGGAGCCTGGCAGCTGTGCCCAGCTGGTTCTGGTCATCTCCAACAGACCTGGGGTGGAGGAGCTGCGGAGCGCTGCCCGTGCTGGGATTCCCACCAGGGTAAGGACATTTCTCCTTCCCATTCCCAGCTGCTGGGCAGGAAATGTTTGCTGAGCATTGAGGTGAAACTTTCCCTGTGGATCTGTGGCTGGAGCACAGAGCTGGAGCCCTCACTGGGCTCTGGGAGCTTTTCCCAGCTGGGCAGTGAGTGCTGCAGCCCAGGGGAGGGATTTCAATGGATGGGTTGGGGCTGGGACTGCAGCCCATGAGCCTCAAAGCACAGAAATGTGCTGTCTCCTGGGCTTATCCCTCCTTAGAATCACAGAATCCCAGACTGGTTTGGGTTGGGAGGGACCCCAAATCCCACCCAGTGCCACCCCTGCCATGGCAGGGACACCTCCCACTGTCCCAGGCTGCTCCAGCCCCAATGTCCAGCCTGGCCTTGGGCACTGCCAGGGATCCAGGGGCAGCCACAGCTGCTCTGGCAATTCCATCCCAGGGCCTGCCCACACTGAGTAAAGAATTTCTCAGAATCCAGTAGGTTCCATTTATTCTGCTACAAGCCCGTTGACCTGAAGGATTAATTGTTTCTTTCTCATGTTTAAATTACCGAGAGAAATTGTGGCTCTCATTACAATTCCCCTTTGATGAATCAGATTTTGAGTCACATGGACACATGCCTGTGCTCTGGCATGTGAATAGCCACAAAGAGGCTTTAGTTATGGATGGAACAAGAATTACCAAGGCAAAGTCCATAAAAAACAGGTTTTGGATCACTTTAGGGGGAAAACCAAACATTTTCACCCTAAAATAACCACTACAAATGCAATGTCATTGTTAATGCAGAAGGAAAATCTATTGACAACATGCATTGGTTAGCATGACACAGGGCTTAGATTGCATGTTATATATATGCAATAGAGATACATTCCTCAAAGTGCAAATAAAACAAAAAAATTTGAATTTTGAAACAATAAACTTGGGTGTTTATGCAGAAGCATAGTAATAATGCCAAAGCGTAAAAGCACAACATCATACTGTTAATAACATACAGAAAGTTCTTCCCCTTGAAGCAGTTCTTCAATAACAACCATCTCTCCAAACATTCTGTCCTGTAAAATACAGAAAAAAAGAAAAAAAATACCCAGTGAGCAGGCATGAACCCACTGCCTAAATCCTCTCTTCATCTTGTTTTAACAAAAAAAAAAGAAGTATGAGAAGTGCCAGCTTGCTTGAATGCCAGTGGGGAAGCCAGTGAAATTTCATTTGGACATAAGGAGGCAACACTGAAATACTCCTTATCAGGCCTGGGAGACAAGGAAAAATTACAATTTGGAGGGGCAGAGAAGTGGGAAGCTGGAACAGAAGTTCAGTCACAAAAGCTCCCAGCCCTGCCTGGGGCACACAGGAGGAACCTGAGGAGATCCAGGGAAACTCTTTGAGTCGAATCAAGAAGTTTCTCCCAAAAATCCTTACCTCCTGTAGCTGGAATTACAAACTCCCAGAGCACAGAACACCCAGACTGGCAGGGATTAATTAAGATTTCTGCACCTGCATAATGTCCTGGACAGCTCTGCAGGCCTCCTCCTTGCTGGCTGCAATGGTCACTTCTTTCCTGGCTGCTGGGCCCCGCGCCCTCACCACCCGTGCAGGGAAATCTGTGCTGCAAGGGGAGCAGGGTGGGGGTCAGACATCCTTCCTGCATCCAGGGAATCCTGGTGGGAATTCACCACTTTGCTCCTGAATGCCCCTCACAGTCCCATTGTACCTCCAGAATTTCCCCACTTGCTCTGCAACACAAACTAAATCCAGAAGTTAAAAAATGAACAAAGCATCACCCTGTTAATGTATTTTGACTTTATCCAGTCGTCCCCTGGCTTGTGAACAGGCAAATAAAATGTTTTTTTGAAGGGCTGATTCTGCACACAAATTTCCTGTTTCTTGAAAGAATCCCTCAGCCTCCTTGCCACACTGTGATTTCTATCAGGTTAAACCTCAGCCCAGTTTGTACCACACAGGTTCCCCTTCTCACTGTGCACCCCATGACAGTTTTCCCTTTGGAGCCTTGCCCTTGCTGACAGAAAAGGCGTTGGCCTCATCTCTGTGTGGCAGCAGCATAAACTGGGTGTCCTTACAGAGCTGAAAAGGTTGGTTTTATCGAAAAAAACACCCCAGGTTCCAGGAGTTTATCTCACATGGAGCACTTGCCAGCAAGGACAAGGAGTCTGGGAACAGAGGCCACAGGAAAAGAAATGAGACTGTTCTTTAGTTATGGATATTTGACCAGAACCTTCCAAATCATCCTCAGAGAGTGTTTTGCTGGTATCTGTCTGGGTAGAAATTATTCTTGTCCCTTAACTAACAGAAAGATTTGTTGAAATATTTTCTCTGTTATAATTTTTTGTCTTATAAATGGTTTAGGGAGCATCCTGAAGGAGCAGATGGAAAAGAAGAAGAGCTGGGACCTGAGAACAGAAAAAACAACCTGCTGCAGTTCACAGAATCGTGGAATCACAAAAGGGTTGAGGTTGGAAGGGACCTTAAATCCCACCCAGTGCCACCCGTGCCATGGCAGGGACACCTCCCAGTGTCCCAGGCTGCTCCAGCCCCAATGTCCAACCTGGAACTGAACATTCCAGGGATCCAGGGGCAGCCACAGCTGCTCTGGCAATTCCATCCCAGCCCCTCAGCTCCTTCCCAGGGAGGAACTTTTTCCCAAAATTCAATGTAAGGGAGGAATGATGATGCTGTGAGGCACAAAAATGCCAGAAATGATGGAGAATTCCAGGAAAAGACACCCTGGAAGCAGACACAGAATCCTGGGTAGGAACATTTTGGGAAATATTAGCTTTTCACACCACCTTTCCCTTTATTTCTCTCACACAGAGAAAAACACACGGAACAATTTTATCCAAACTACTTCAATTAACAAATCCCTGCAGCAAATCCCAGATCTCAGAAAATATCTCAGTTCTTTTCCTTACCTAATCTCATTTTTCTCAGGGAGTCAAACCAACACAGGATGCCTCAAAGCATCCAAATTTTCACACCAGATGGGAAAGGGGCAGGGAGAGATTCTTCCAAAAGGAAGTTGGGAGCAGGAGCCTGATTCCCGTGTCCAGGATCGTGCTGGGCAGCAGGTTTTCACTCTGGATCCCAAAGCCAGCCCAGGAGCCAGCCTAAAATTAGTCTGAACTAATGTGTTCCAGTAGAAACTAAGCCAGGGATTATTTTCAGGACACGTTTGGAGTTCCAAGTTTGTTTTATGTTTAAAAAGCCGTATTTTCTAAATTTGCTACATTTGCACACGTGTTTTAATTCATTTGAATTTAATTAATTTTCAGACTCCCACTGAATTTTTCAATCCTCTCCATGAATTCTTTTCCAGTTTTTGATGATAAAAATAAAATATAACCCCAAAAATTCAGGCAAGCAGATGACAACGAGCTTCACAACAAGCAGTTTGTGTAAATTTAGGCTGCCAGGCACAGTCAAGGCTTTTTAGCTTTGTTTTCCCCATGGAAGACAAGAAAATGAATTAAAGTCTGATATTTGTACCAAGGAAATTCAAAGACTTCATTGAAAAAGCCACTTTGACTTTCAAATTCCAGGAATGAGGAGCCTTCCATGAAAATGCACTTTTATATTGTTGGATTATTCTTATTCTGCTCAGCCTGGAGAGGAGAAGCTGCAGGGAGAGCTCAGAGCCCCTGGCAGGGCCTGAAGGGGCTCCAGGAGAGCTGGAGAGGGACTGGGGACAAGGCAGGG
>JAOTBB010000001.1:1214806-1225237 GCA_025629985.1 Chamaetylas fuelleborni
TTTTTATTTTCTTTTACCTTCACCCTCTTTCTTTAGCATAACAAGATTGGAAATTAGTGCTGGCTTGAGGCCACGCCTGCATCTATGAAGCCATTTAAAGTTATTGCTCTCTAGTCCCCCTGGGCCAGTAGGAAGTTCAGCTGCGATCACAGAAAAAGAAGCCAACCCAAAATTCTACAAATAACAATTTAAAAAGAAAAAGAAAAAAAAAAAAAAAACCAAAAAAACAACCAAAAACCAGAAGAATATGGAATTGCTTTTATTTTTCAAGTTTGGGATGAAAACACTTGTGAAAACAGGTAGAAATACTGAAAATCAGCTTTTTGTGCTGAGGTGATCAGATTGTTCTGGAGAGATTTGTGGTCAGAGCCAGAAGGGAAAGTCTGTTTTACTTTGGTCTGAGTTTAGCTTCTGGTCTTGGACTTTTACCTAGGTAGAATCAGGATCTGTCCCCACTGAAGCTGGTGGGGTTCAGCTGCTCTGCAGTTGGAGTGACGGAAAGCTCTGAGCATCCCAGCAGGTGAGGAAGGATTTGCAGCTTCATTCCTATTCTAGTTCTGAAATTTGCAAATCATCTTATGCAGGAACATGGTCTGAAACAAGACTTTTAGTGCAGCAGCATGGCCTGGGCTGGGATTTGGGATGGTGAATGTAGGACAGGTTCACATAGGTTAGAATTTTAGTGAAAGTACCTGCCTTCTTAGAAAATATTCTCTTGTACGTGCAAGGCTTTTTGCCTGCTAACAGGGCCTGAAGGTGAAGAAATAACAGCATAAATAACATTTTTAATGTCCAGGTTGGTGGCTTTTCACACACTTTGTGCACACCTCTCAAAGCATCTGGCATGGTCTAGTCAGTACAAAAAAGCAGACCCTGGCTTATATGAGTGACAAACTCCCACCTTCTTTTTCTTATTTTTTTTTTTTCCCTGAAGTTGAACGAACTGGTCCTGTGAAATCTGTCCACAAAAACTTTCTTTTCAGCAGCAGAAGCTGCTGAGCAATATTTGGACTAGCTCCTCTTGGGATACAAAGGAGAATTTTTTGTCTTTACAGACTGGCATTTTCTAGGTGGGAATGAAAGGAAACCTCAAGCACATTCACTTTTCAGTGAAATGGTGAAGAAATTTTCATATACCATGGATGAAGAGGGAGAGATGTTTTTTAATGCATTTAAACCTTCTCCAAGCACCAAATGTACACATTATGGCCCAGATCCATGAAACAGGTTGTGTGGCCTGGAAATTATGAAGGTTTTAAAGAAATGAGCCACTAGTATACTTTGGGTCCTCCCGATTCTTTTTTTTTTTTGTAGTAGGTCTGGATTTCTATTCCTTTAAAAATTTAACTTTCCATTCAATTCTGAAATGATTAAATTCAGTCATTGATGGAGCTACTGGAGGATCTATGTGACATTGGCCATCCAAAAGGCTCCAGAGCTGAAAAGCAGATCAGGAGAGTGGTGATTTGGCATTATTTTGGTGTTATTTACTTCACAGAACCCCCACAGATTTTACCTTGATGGCAGTCTCATTCTTGATGCTGTGCACATGAAGTTGATGTTCCTACTTGCCCCCACCAAACTTACAGTCAATACAGGTAAGGTAAATTTATTTCATGTCCTTGGTTAATAGAAAATTCTGGCTGTTCTGTTGTAAGGCCATTTATCCTACAGCTCAAACCATTGCCACATCTTACAGCTCAGTTTGGTGCCACTTCCACTTCTCAGAGTATTTTAAATGAATGCAGGTCCTTTCCTTCACTGAACACAAATATTAACATAATTGTAAACATTTAGGAGAATCCCTTGAATTTCCAGCCTTGGGTTTTCCATTTCTCCTGTGATCATTCCCTTGGCACATCCTGCTTAAGAAACTCCCTGCTTCCCTGTTTTTCATGAAGGGTTAAAGCACAAACAGTGGCGTTATGTCCTGGGGTGCCAAACTTTTTCTTCTGCTCCGTCTCCTTTTGATTTAAAAGCTTTGTTTATCTCTCTGTAAAGTCACTGGCAGGCCATAAAGAGATGTATTGCCTTGGTGCAGACAGCACAGACTCTGCTCCTGGGAAAGCAATGGGCTGTGAAGTTGAGTGTGTGTGTGTGTGTGTGTGGGCCCTCATAATTCAGGAAGGGCTCTCTTTTGGGAAGCTCCCAGTGGACACTGCCTGCAGCTCCTTGTAGGAGAAGCGTGCATGTATCCAGGAGGCTTGGTCAGGCTCAGTGCTTTTGATGTCCTCATAAAGCCATCACTCCAGAGCTTGGAATCACAGAGCTATTGAACTCAGTCATAATAGAGTGGGTAAAGTGCTCCCAGTGGTTTTGATTTTATTATATTTTTATTTTTTGATAGACAAATAATGTCATGTCAGATCGCAGCTTGCTCGGGCACTCCCTGCCATTGAAGAGTGAGATACAACATCAGAATTATTGCTTGGTTTCTAAGTTGCTGCCTGGGGTTGAACCTCCAAGTGAATGTTCCTTGATAGAAGCTGTATTTTGTTGAGTGTTTGCAAACTCTCTCTCCCCCTGCACATCCCATGGCTGTCCCTGGAGTGCAGGGAGCAGAGCTTCTGGCTGGGATGAAAGGTAGGATGTTCTAGTGGATGAGATGGAATAGAGGAATTGTTTCTGGCTGGCATTTAGACTGCAGAAACTGCTGATTTAGCTGAGCTGAGGGTGATTTGGTTTAATCTGCAATGGAATTGACTTGTAATGTCCTTTTTACTTATCACCAGAGGAAGAATCTACTGAAAAAGAGGGCAGAGCACCAAACTCAGCTGAACCACTGCCAGCAGAAAGGTTATTGATTCCCTGCAGGAGATAGGAAGCTGCCTCTTTCATAGAATCCCGGAATGGTTTGAGTTGGAAAGGATCTTAAAGCTCATCTCATCCCACCCTGCCATGGCAGGGACACCTCCCACTGCCCCAGGCTGCTCCAGCCCCAATGTCCAGCCTGGCCTTGGGCACTGCCAGGGATCCAGGGGCAGCCACAGCTGCTCTGGGCACCCTGTGCCAGCCCTGCCCACCTTCCCAGGGAGGAATATTTTCCCAGAATATTTGATAATTCACCATTAACCAGGCTTTCCATGCTGGAGGTCAGATCCCATCTCTGGAAACTGGGTTAAACTGCAAGAGCTTTTAGCACAAACCACGACCATGCCAAAGGAGAAATAACCAATGGAATTGGTCTTTATAATTCAGTGTTCAAGGCTGATTCTCCTCCCACAAAATTCCATGGCAAATCTATCCCTGCTTGCAAAAAGTGAGAGGAAACCTGGAGAACTCAGGGAGGTTTCTGCTCATAATTCTGTTCATAATATTGTGTTCAGTGTGCACTGAGCCAGGCAAGTGGAGTCAGCAAACAAATTGAGGAAAGGAAAACCACATTCAGGATTGGAGTGGATTTTTGTTTGCCCTCATTTTCACACGGAAAGCCAGAGAATTCCCAGAGGATTTCCAGCTGCATGGTGAAAAGCTTCAGTGCTGGTTCTCCCACTGTCCTACCCCTGCCAGCAGCCCAAGGATGGGAGATTTCCTCAGATCTCAGTATTCAAGTATGAATATTTGGGCTGGGATATTTGGGAAAGCCAGGCATGGCAAGAGCAGCAGAAATCCAGGTGGATGCTTCCCTGCTCCTCCTCCTTCCCAGGGATCTGCTCTGCCCAGGGCTCGTGGTGTTGGGAGCAAACATTTCCCTCTCCTTTGCAATAATGAAACAGCCCAAAAGGGAAGGAAAGCAGCTCCAGGGCCCTTCATTAACACACACACCTCCTTCAGCCAGAAGCACATCCCGAATTCCAGCAACCACAGGTCTTGATCTCGGTGGAACCTCCAAATGTCACTGTGCAAGGGTTACAGAGTGGTGAAGGGACACAGTAACAGGGCACTCCCTTGCATGGTGTAAGAAAGAACAAGAGAGAGCAATTTATTGAAGGAAACCATTGCCTTAAATAAGGCACTTCATGAAAAACAGAATACAGACAGTTCACTGGTCAGAGAAGGAGACACCTCTTGTCCCAGGCTTCTCACGGATCCAGCAGGTGTTTATCTTTTGTTATAATTCTTTCTCTCATGTTTACAGTGGAGAAAGACGCTCTAGCTTGGGAAAAATCCCAGCTGAGCCTGAGAAAGCCAGACTGGAAAAATCCTTTAAGATTCTCCCTGGGCCTGTAATGGCCACACACAGGAACTGAGAACTGGATTTGGGGCAGCCAAACCCTCCTTGGTCTCTGTTCCAGTTGCTCCTTCACCTCCCCAGATGCATAAATCACAAAAATAGGGGCTGAGGACAGGAAAAGATGGGACAGATGGAGACTCATTCACCTTCAAATCCATCTCAAAACACAGAGACCTTTCCCAACATCGCCTCCATTTCCAGTTTTTCTTGCATTTAAATGTTTGCCTTTGGCAGGAATTTCTCCACAGAGCAGCTCTGCCATTCCATGGGCAGCCTTGGGAAGTGCCAGGTTCCAGCAGCTGGACTTGCCCATGGAGCCATGGCCCAAACCCACCCCTGGCTCTGATTCCTCCTGAATTTCTGTCTCTGGATGAACTCAGTGAATCTTTAGTGATGTTCCATTAGCCAGGCACGAATTCTTTGCCATTTAGCAAACTCTGATTGCAGCTGCAACAGGAGAGAAATTCCCTGGTTTTAATTTCCAAAAAGGCTCCTTTTTCCATCTCTAGTAGTGAAAGAGGGGCTTAAGCAGACTTTACACCAAGTAGTTGCCACAGAGGCATGAATAAACATGAGGAGCTCCCTCTCCTTTGTGTTTGCACAAGAAAATTATGATTTTCTGTTTGCTTGCAGCAAATCCCAAGGATTCTGCTGTAAATAGACAGGGCAGAAGTGAAGTACTCAGGGAAGATGGAACAAATCCATTGTTTGCAGTGATTCTCCCAAGTTCCAAACCAGACCCAGCAATTAATTTCCTTTGATAGACCCATGGTTTTCGTTAGAGTTCCTCATATTTAATTATGTCCTAATCCACCTCCAAGAAAGCAGAGGGAGCTCAGCAGAGAACCATTACCTACAAACAGGACTGGGAGCCAAGCATTTGAAATCCAGTTATTGATACAAAACAGAAGGCAGGCTTCCAGCTCAAGCAGCCCCTCGGGTTTAATCTGAAGATCTATCAGAAAAAATCTCTTCTCTTTCCCACTGGAGGCTTTCATCTCTTCCCAGGAGGGAGCAATCATCTTGCCAACCCCTCCCTCGTGGTCCTAATTGTCCAAAGGGAGTCTTTGTGTTTGTGCACTTAATGAATTTACTGAGGGAAGATGGTATCTGCCACGGGACAGCTCCTGAGCTGCAGCAGGGTGTGATTCCCACCCGTGAGTCCTGGAAAAATCCCCTCCCGTGGAGCCAGAATCCCAGAGAAATTGCTGCTCACTTCTCCTGAAAGCTCAGTTTGTCACCAGCTCAGAGACACCATCAAATTTAAGTTAACTCTGGGCAAAGTTTTGCTCCTTGCCTGGGACTCAGAGCTGTCCAGACAAGGGCTGGGATGTTCCTTAGGGAATTGGCACAATTTTTAGGGAAGGAGAAAGACCTTTCCCTGGCAGATGGGATTTCTCCAGTTGTGTAGAGGGTTGGGTGGTGGGGTAGGAGAAGCTGGAGGTGCCCAAGCCCAGTCTGGAGAAGGCTGGGAGCAGCCTGGGACAGTGGGAGGTGTCCCTGCCATGGCAGGGGTGGCACTGGATGATCCTTAAGGTCCTTCCAAACCATTCCATGATTCTGTGACACTGCAGCCTTGTGAGGAGATGTCACTACAGCTACCCAGCTTCAGCTGCTCCAAGCCCTACTGTTGACTTAGATGGAAAAACTGAATTTCTCCCAGGATTTCTCCCAGGATTTCCAGTTTTCTATGGTGAGGGTGAGACTCTGCCCTCTGTAATCCAGCTCCAACCCCCAGAGACAGATCCTGGATGGAATGGTTGGTGTTCTGCAGCATTCCCTCAGGAATTCTTGTCCAGGATGTTGTGGTGGAAGGTCACACATTTAAAAGCCTCGTGGTCAACCCCAAATTTGCTTTTACAGAAATGAAACAATTTTGGGTGGGAATGGCAAAGGTGGGTGATGAATTCTCCTAAAGGAGAATTTTTTGGAGCAGCTCAGTGATTCCCATTCCTAAACCACATCCACCCAGGATAAAATACACCTGGAAATGCTGAGCTCTTACACCAGTGTAATTTTGATTTGTAATTTCTTTTACAGGAGCTGTAATTTTGATGTGGGTGCCAAGACTTTCAAATCCCACTCCTTCAATATCCATGGAAATGATCCAACAGCAAGAAGTTTCCCAGAAGGTTCCAAGGCCTTCCAAGCAGGTTCCTTAAATTCCACCCATCCCAAAAATCCTGTCTCTTTCCAGAGGCTTCTCTCTGCCTGCAGAAGCCACAGTCCTCAATCCTCTCCTCCTGTTGGGGACTTCCACTCATCCACCTGGAGACACAACGGAGCATCCCCATCCCATTTCCATCCAGTGGCTTTTTAATTATTGAATTCCTGCAGGGCCTGGATTGGAATTGAGTTAAGGATCTCCACTTTAGGCTCAGGGAGATAATATTGCTGTTACCTAACCCTGGGCACCCAAATACATTTAAGATCCAGCCCTTGCCACCCTAAAATTCTCAGAATTCCCCCCAGCTGTGATTCCCACACCTTTGGAGATGGTTATGAGGGACCAAGGTCTTTTGAGGTGAATTTCTTTGAACTGAAACGAAAATATTTTAGTACCTGATAAATATCTGGACTTCCCCTCTGATCAGAAAATACCCCCAGGGATTTCAGCCTATTCTCCATTCTTTTTGAGGGCATGAGTCACGATTTTGGATTGCTTCCACTTTGTAGGAAGGATAAGGACACAGCTCCTGAATGTTTGCAGAGCTGCTGGGAGGTTTGGGAGACTTCAATTCATTTTTCTGAGCTAAGGTGGAGTCGTGGTCAGCCCAAAACTGATAAAATAAATCCTCCCTGGTGGATTCTGAGGGACATCCAGCTCCTCTGCTGGATTCTGCCTGGCAATCAGATTCCAAGGGAAGAACTGGAGCTGCTTGGATCTGCTGATAGCCCAGACCAAGGAAAGAGAGAGGCTGGAAGAGCAGGGAAGGCCAAAATCCCCCATCCACAGCCACACACACATTTGGAATGTTCCTCAGCAGGGAGGCTCCCAAAATCATTGTTGGGAGAACAAAGGCGAGTTTGGGATGACAGACATTTCAAACAACAGAAAAGTTGGAGGAGAGCAATAAGAAAAACAATTGGAATGGGAAGGGATTAAGTGGTCAACAGAAAACAACAAAAGGAAAATTAACATCTTTTCAAAACTCACAAAGCGGCCTCAAAAGCAGAGGGAGAACAGTAAAAACCCCAAATTATGCAGAGTTTAACAGCAAAGCTCACAAAGAAATGAAGTGACTCCTGCCGAGAAAGGGTGTGGGGAGATCTTATAAATTGACCACATTCCAAAGAGGAATAAAAAAGCAATTCTCACACACACGGCCTGGGAGGCAGCCAGGCCCTGAGCTTGGAATGGCAAATTCTGAAATGCATCTCGAATCCCAAGGGCTCTGCAAAGGGGGAGGCTGGAAAAGAAACCAACATCCAGCAAGCCCAACTGGGACTGGGAGAGGCTGCCAAGGAGTGACACAGCACAACGTGATTTTCTGGAGCTGTCACTGCTGCAATCTTCAACAATTTGGGATGAAATTTGGTGTGACAGGTGCTGAACTCAGGTAAAATTCTGTTTCCTGTTTGTTCTGCAAGGTTCAGCTGATTTCCTTGTGCTGTTTCCCAGGAGGAGAGTTGGAGTTGGTAAATTATCATATCACTGGAAGGAATTTCCCTCTGGAGAGTTTTGATATTCCCAGGATCTTAAAATTTAGCTGAAGCCTGAAATTCGGTTTATCTGTGTCATGGTTTTCTCTTCTGCCATCAAAGTCCAAGTGAGTTTCTTTATAAATTTTAGGGAAAACACACATCCTTAGGAGAGCCCTCCTCAATTTCAGCAGTGAAATGTTCATGGAATCCCAAAATCCTTGAGCTGGAAAAGCCCTCCCAGCCCATGCAGCCCCAGCTGTGCCCCATCTCCACCTTGTCCCCACCTTGTCACCCTGAGTGCCACCTCCAGGTGCCACCTGCAGGGATGGGCACTGCAAACCTCCCTGGGCACTTCCAATCCCTGAGCTCCCTTTCCATGGGGAAATTCCTGCTGCTGTCCCCCCTGAGCCTGCCCTGGCCCAGCTTGGATGTGTTTTTTCTCCTCCTGTCCCTTTTTCTGAGCCCTGCTCCAGCTGTCCCCTCCTGTCAGAGAGTTGTGCACAGCCACAAGATCCCCCCTGAGCCTCCTTAAATTAAACTTCCCAGCCCTTGCTCACCTTCCCTCAAAAACCTTCTGCTCCTGGGAATCTGTGCCACAACCTCAGGCCTCAGAGGGCTGGAAATTTTCCAACCTAAATCTCCCAGTAGCTGTGTAATCCCATTTCTCCAGATATCAACATTATCCTTTGCTAAAGTTCTTTTTCCCTGTGGATTTTGCCTCACCAGGTGATTTAGGAGAGCACCAACATCCTTATTCCCATTAAAATCCTTCCAGAGGTGAACATGGAGAGTTCCCAGTTCACCCAGTTTGAGGCAGGGAGCTCTTGGTGCAGGGGGATCATTCCCAGTTTACCTTCATCCCACTCCCATTAATTAATTAATTCCTGCTGCTTTTAGCACCTTTTGCATTCTCCCTGGAAAAGGAGGGAAAGCATTCCCTGAGTTTGTCACTGCTCAGTTCTGATCTCTAGGCTGCCCTCAAAGCCTCCTCACTTCTTCTTTCTTTGTTCTCTTTTCATTTCTATAACTGAAAACCGTTTTTTGCTGCTTTTTATTTCCTTTGCAAGATCCAAAGCAGATTTTTGTTACCTTGGATTTTTTGCTACTTTGCATTTCGTGCCTCTGAACTCCAACTGGAACTTCCCATTTTATTCCACATCAGCTCCCTAATTATTCCTAATTTTCTTTATTTGCTCTGAAAGGACCATCCCTTCCTTGCATCTGTGACTTGAGGAAATTGGACTTTGAACTGCTCACTCCAGATGGCTTCAATCCCTCATTCCCTTGCTTTGTCAAAATTTTGCCTTTTAAAATCAAAAATCTTACAAAGAGAACTGAATTAATTCCTAATTATTTCACTGCAGGCAATTTTCTTCAATCAGATCTCCCCAAATATCATCAGCATTGACAGAACCAAGCCAATAATCACTTTTAAGGAACTCTGTCCCAAATCAATTCCCAAGGATTATGGATTCTGATGGGATTAATCTGAAAGATGAATTTCCCCACAAGAACAATTCCTGTCATTCTAAGAACTTTACAGAGATCTCAATCCATAAAAAAATGGGATTTATGTCACTTTCCACCTTTTTTTTTTTTGCATGGATAATCAATCAAGGCTGGAACTCCCCTCCCTCCCAGCCTTCATCCCTCTTTCCTGTTTCTCTCAATTTTGTTTGGTCCCTGGACACCCCCAGTTCTGAGTGGTGTTTATGGGGTGATCCTCATCTTGTTAGAACACATTCTATCTATGCCTTTGATGCTCCAAAGGGTTGGCAAGCAGAATTATCCATCCCCAGCCAGCCTGGAAAGGGGGAGGCTCATTCCCAACGCTCCTGAGGGAGCAGCAGACATTTGCTATTCCATCCATCCCATCCCTCACCCCTCTCATTCCAACCAGGACCAGCACCACGGCTGCTGCTGCTGCTCCAAAGTGCTCCCAGCTGTGTGAAGTGGCAGCCAACCAATTTCCTGGAACTCGTGGGGAGGTGGCCAGATGTAGGGAATATCTGTGGAAAGGCATTGTTTTGTCTTTTCTTATTTTTTAATTTTTTTTTTTTCTGGAGAGGAAACAAAAAAACCCCCACATTTTATATTAGAGTTTTTAGGCCAGTGACAGAGCCAAGAGCAAATGTCACCATGGTGACACTCTGGAGTGGGGTCAAGAGGGACTAAAGTGGGATGAGGTTTTCCCTGGGTCCCTGTTGGGATTTTGTGTCCTTTCAGCTGATCCCACAGAGATCTCATCCAGCTTCTCTCTGTTTGCTGTGGAGAGCAGCACTCTCACTCTGTTGGCAAACAGGGGTTTATTATCAAATCCATGTGGATCCTGCCTTAAAAACCATGGGATTTCTCCACAGGCTATGGAGAGATCCAGGCAGGGATGGAGCCTGGCATCTTTTGGGGTCAGATTTTGGGGTTAAATGTCAGGGAGATACTCAAGAAGTGCTTGGATGAAAGGCAGTGGGGACAGCACTGAGGGGCTGGGAGTGTCAGAGGAGGGAATGGAGATGGGAAAGGGCTGGAAAACAAATCCTGGGAAAGGGGCTCAGCCTGGAGAAAAGGAGGCTCAGGGGGGACCTTGTGGCTCTGCACAACTCCCTGACAGGAGG
>JAOTBB010000001.1:1251571-1265614 GCA_025629985.1 Chamaetylas fuelleborni
ATTAGGAATTGTTCCCTGGGAGGGGCTGGGATGGAATTGCCAGAGCAGCTGTGGCTGCCCCTGGATCCCTGGAATGTCCAGTTCCAGGTTGGACACTGGGGCTGGAGCAGCCTGGGACAGTGGGAGGTGTCCCTGGGGACCCAAACTATTCCATGGATGGGTTTTAAGGTCCCTTCCAACCCAAACCATTCCAGAATCCCACAATTCTCCAAGTTCCACCTCCCCATGGAGCACCACACAACCCAAAAGTGACATCCCTTCAATGAAGGCACACCATCCCAGCAGGATCAGACATCCCAGTGCCACCCCAAAACTGCCCCTGGCAGAGAGGACTCTGCCCTGCAGCAATTTTGGATTCTTCCCAAATCAACTCCAGCAGGAGCATCCCATGTTCACAAAGGTGATCCTGGAGGGAAAGTCCCCAGGACCAGAAGGGAATCTGGAGGGGACATTGAGGTGGGGTGTGAACAAGCCCTGCTCGTGTCCTTCAGGCTGCTCTGGGTTCATGTTTTTGCATCACATCCCAAATATTGCACCCCAAGAGCCCCGTGGGGCCAGGAATGACTCAGGCAGAGCTGCTGGGTTGCAGAATCCAGCCCTGCAAAACATGGGAACAGCACTTTTCCTCAGCCACCACCCTGATCTCACCCCAGCACCCACCTAAGAGCCTCAGCTCATCCCCAAATCCTTCCCAGAAAGTCCAGAATTCTTGATGGGAGGGGTAGGATGGTAAAAAACCCAATTTTTCAAGTTCCCCAAGTATCTCAAGTTCTCCCTGGAGCCAGGGCAGCAGTGCCAGCCCAGGGCCTGAGCTGCAGCCACCAGGGATTTCCAGGAACAATTGGGATTGTCCAGGGATTTGGAGGAACTCTGCCCCACAGCAACAAAATCTGGCTTTTGGGAAACTCAGCTGCCCACTGGTCTGTGAGCACAGAGATGCCACCAGGGCTGGAGTTTAGGGACTGGAACCATTTCCCAGTTTTTGGAATCTAAGGCTGCACCCCCCTGAATCCCGGGGGATTCTCTGGTGAAGCCACCACTGGGGAATTCAGCAGACAACACTTGACCTCTCCTCCTTGGCATCAGCCTTCCAAACCCTCTCACCTGGCAGGAGGGAGGAGGGGGGCAGGAATTCAGCAATTCCAGTGATCCCATCCCCGCTCTCCATGCAGGATTTAATTCCATTTCTGCCCAGCTCTCCATGCAGGATTTAATTCCATTTCTGCCCAGCTCTCATCTGCTGCTTTTTCATTGTGCTCCTAAACGGCGAGAGGGTTGTTTTCTGTTTTCCTTTTTTTTTTTTTTTTTTTTTTCCCCCTTCTCCTTCCCTCCAAAGGCTGCTTTGCAACTTGGTGCTTTCTCTGCCATTAGCAAAGGGTGGAAATTTCCACTGACGCACTGTTGATAAGCCAAGGAGGAGAGGGGGGGAAGGGAGGATGAGCTGTTCCAGCAGATCCTTCTGACTCCTCTCAGGAAAGGTATTTTATCAAAATGCAGGGAACAAGGTGGTGTTTCAAAAACAACCAGCTCTCTCCAACGTGAGGGAGGTTTGCTTCCCTCTGCCACAACAACAACAACAAAAAAAAAAAAAAAAAAAAGAGAGAGAGAGAGAGAGAAGGGAGAAAGAAGCAGTGTAAAAAAAAAAAAAAATAAATTGGATTTCTTTAGGAAAGAAAGAAGGGCTGGAAAAACAATGAGCAGCACAATGGACAATGAAATCCCTGAGGAGATCTGAACCCCTCAAATCTCCACTCTGGGGTTTTTAAAGCCTCAAACCCTCGCTGCAGGCAGGGATCTGTGACCCCACAACGCTGCTGTTTGTGGAGCAAACAGCCCCAAATCCCAGCGAGACAAAGGCAGGGAAAAATACAGGAATGCAGCAGGGAAAGCACCTCGTTCTTGCACACAGAAATGCAAAAAGCATTTGTGCTCTCTAGGAGTCACCAGGGGAGAAATGCAGGAAAATTCCACTGATTCACCATGAGCCCACAGTTATTTTTGTCCTCCTGCTTGACTGCAAACACAAGGATGATTTAAATGCAGGGGAGCAGACTGGAACACATTAAAACAATACATTAACTCCAAAAAAAATAAAAAAAAAATTAAAATATAAGACAGTCTCAAATAAAGGAAGACGTGCCTTTGCATATGAGGGAAATTAAAAAAAAAAAAAAAAAAAGAGAGGGGAAGAAAAGGAGCCAGGTTTCATTTCTCAAATTTACCATATTCAAGCCAGAAAGTGTTGGAACCTTGAGTCCTAAGGATGCTCAAATCTGTTGCTTTCAGATGGCCAGCACAGGACTTCAAGGAACCTGGATGAAAATTCCCTTTGAAATCCTCCTGGAATACAACTGTGAAGATATGGAGGGCTTGGAAGAGGCTGTGGGGTCCCAAGGTTTTGGCCCCTGTGTGGAGGTGGAAGATCCAAGGGAAAGAAAATGTTCTGAGGAACAGCAGAGGTGAAAAGAGCAGAAAACACCTGGAGGAAACCACAGCAGGTGCAGCAGCAGCTCCACGTTGTCCTCATTAAGGTAATTTCACAAAAATAATTCATTTTTTGCTAGCTGAACATTCATTTTTAGGACCGTGGAAATGGGGGAATTTGCAAGTCCATGATCAGGATTGCCAGAAGAACGAGTGTTGCCTTTGGCTTTTAAAAATACAGCAGTGGAAATTCCTTGGAAATCTGGGAAGGACCAGCTCAAACCCAAAAGTTGGACTTTAGTGACCAAAGCGTGGCACAGCAATGATGGGGATGGTCCCCAGAGAGCTTGGGGTGGGGATAAATGCACAGCCCCAGGAATGGCATTTCCCAAATTCCACCCACAGGCACCTGCTGTGCCTCTGATTAAATCATGGGAAGAGGTTTCCATGGAATCATCAAGGCTGGAAAAAACCTTCAAGGCCATTGATGTGCCTGATGCCCACCTTGTCCACCATTGCTAAAACCCAGTTCAATCAAACATTTAAAGATAATGAAGAAAAGAAAAAGATTTAAATGAAAATTTTAATTTAATCCCCCCCCCCCCCCAATGGTGGCTGGTTGCCACCTCACCAAGCCCAGTGGCCACCACACTCCACCAAGGAGCTTGCACAGGGATTTGGGGCATTCTGGGGCCTCCACATCACCAACTTTGCTCAAAAACCACCAAAATTCCAAAGTGCACTTCCACAGGTGAGGTGGAAAGGGAAAAAAAAAAAAAAAAAAACCATCCCAAACATTTCAGGGCTTTGATCCTTGGGGCACATCCACACTGAGACTGGAAAAGAATTTGAAGTGATGGTTCAAGTCATCAATGAAGA
Organism: Chamaetylas fuelleborni; assembly: GCA_025629985.1. Taxonomy (NCBI): domain Eukaryota; kingdom Metazoa; phylum Chordata; class Aves; order Passeriformes; family Muscicapidae; genus Chamaetylas; species Chamaetylas fuelleborni. The sequence goes on from JAOTBB010000001.1 coordinate 1,254,875, forward strand.
AAGCCCCATCTAGTGGAAGGAGACAATCAATTGAGCAGAAAATACTCCAAATGTGCATTAATCCACAAATATTCCAGCTGCTTTTGCTCTCATCCAGGTGCACTGCAGAGCCAGGACACCTTTTTGCCCAAACAGCAACGAGAAGGTGGGTTGGGCATTAAGTTTCAATTTATTTTTGGGGGGGATTAAGTAAGGCAAAAATGCAGCTCCTTTCATCTGTTTTTGTTTTGCCCTCTTTGGTCTTCAAGAGCCATGACTTGAGCATGTTTGGAGGATAAAATCCTTTAACTCTGCCTCATTTGGGTTCAGTAAAGGGTGGGGAGAGGGTTGTTCCAACCTGTGAACGCTCCACAGAACAATCCTGACATTGTTTCATTATTTCAGCCTTACAAATCAAGGCAATCAAATTGCATCCAGGATGATCAGAGGGCACTTCAACCTCTCCCATCCACGTGGAAAATTTCATCCTGCCACAAGCAGGAGGCTGAAAAATGAACTGTGCAACTCCCTAAGCTCAGCTGCTTTGTGGGAAGAGGCAAAGCCTGAACACTGAACAGAATGTTCCCACAAGGGTCAGTAAAAGGAGGTTTCCAGAGAGGATTTGTGGATTCCTCATCCCTGGAAATGTCCAGGTTGGACATTGGAGCAATCTGGGACAGTGATCTTCAAGATCCCTTCCAGCCCAACCCATTCCATGACTCCATGGTCAATTATTGAATTACTGAATTATTGAATTACTGATTCAATTATTGAATTATTCAATTATTGAATTATTCCTCTCAATAACCAGCCATTCCTGCTGGTTTAGGTTCTGGAACCAAGAGCCTTTCCTGGGCAGCTGCTTTGACAAATCCACCTGCAATTTCTGCCCCCCTGACCCCCCTGGATGCTCTTGAGTATCCCTTGATCCTCAGGGACCTTGGAATTCAGCTCCTACAGAAAATCCCCCAGGCATGTGTGAAGATACACTGCCCAAAATGAAATTCCTGGGTGATGATTCCTGATAAATTCCCCAGATTGGATGATAATTCCTGATCAACTCTCCAAATTGGATGGTAATTCCTGATCAACTCCCCAAATGCAATTTTTGGACAGTAATTCCTGACCAACTCCCCAAAATGCAATTCCTGGATGATAATTCCTGATAAACTCCCAAAATTAAATACCTGGGTGATAATTCCTGATAAATCCCACAGATTGGATGGTAATTCTTGATAAACTCCCCAAATGCAATTCCTGGGTGATAACTCCAAATAAACTCCCAAAATTAAATTCCTGGGTGATAATTTCTGATAAATTCCCCAGATTGGATGGTAATTCTTGATAAACTCCCCAAATGCAATTCCTGATAATTTCCCCAAATGCAATTCCTGGGTGATAATTCCTGATGAACTCTCCACATGCAAATCCTGGATGATTCCTGATAAATTCTCAAAATGCAATTTTTGGATGGTAATTCCTGATAAACCCCCCAAATTGGATGATAATTCCTGATAAACTCCTCAAATGCAATTCCTGGATGATAATTCCTGAAAAACTACCAAAATTAAATTCCTGGGTGATAATTTCTGATGAACTCCCCAAATTGGATGATAATTCCTGATGAACTCCTCAAATGCAATTCCTGGATGATAATTCCTGAAAAACTACCAAAATTAAATTCCTGTGTGATAATTTCTGATAAACTCCCCAGACTGGATGATAATTCCTGATAAACTCCTGAAATGCAATTCCTGGATGATAATTCCTGATAAATTCCCAAAATGCAATTTTTGGATGACAATTCCTGATAAACTCCCCAGATTGGATGGTAATTCCTGATAAACTCCCCAAATGCAGTTCCTGGGTGATAATTCCTGATGAATTCCCAAAATGCAGTTCAACAAGAACAAAAGCAAGCCCTGGCTTTGCTATTTCAGAGAACATAGGGGCTGAGGAGACAACTGGGGGTGAAGAGCAAAACCAAAAAGATGAAGAGGCAAAGCAAGCAAAAAACCAAAAGAAAATTGCCATCTTTTCAAAAATCAAATTTGAAAGCAAGAAAAAACCAACAAGGCAACAGAAAACTGGCAAATAGGACATGGAAATTGTTATGAATAATCAGAGTTTTGCTGGAGAAGTCAAAAATCATGGGATGGTTTGGGTTGGAAGGGAACTGGAACTCCCCCAGTGCCACCCCTGCCATGGGGGTGTCCCTTCCACTGTCCCAGGCTGCTCCAAACCCTGTCCAGCCTGGCCTGGGACACTTCCAAATGTGCAACTCAATAAAATAAAGTGAGGGAAATGATAAAAATGGGGGGAGAAAGGTGTAAAACATTCCCCTGTTACGGGCAGATTTAACAGAGGGAATCCCAGACATCCCAAAACCAAGGAGAAGTAAATTCCCAAACCCTGAGCAGGCTGAGCTCCATCAGCTCTGCTCCAGGAAAAAAAAAAAAAAAAAAAAAAAGGAAAAAAAATGGAAACAACATTGGATGGGGGCTGAAAACCACTAAAAACTCTCAAATCCCAACCCCCAGTATTCCAAGTTCCTCCTGCAATTTCACAAATTCCTGATCTGCAAATCCTTGGAGCCATCACCTTCCCAAAGCAATGTGAGAATCCTATTTTTTTAAAATTTTTTTTTAATTTTTTTCTTTTTTTTTTTTGCAGGGCCAGAGCAAACACAAAGTGCCACCCCCAGTGTGCTGCTCTCACTTTACAACCAGCTGGAATTCTGCTGTCCTCAGGCCTGGAGAGGGGTTCAGGGGTTCTGGAGCATCTCCAACAGCAAACAGAGGCAGGGATGGACATTCCTTCAATTCAAATTCACACCTCACTTCAATCAGTTTGGTTTGGTTTGTGCCAGGCACAAACACCCCTGGGACCAAAAAAACCACCAAACACCTTCCAAGCCATTGAAAGGCAGCTGGTTAATAACAAGTAGTGGTGAGTCAAAGAAATGCTTGGCACAAATCTGTTGCCCAGCAGGAGAGAAATGCTGGCAATCTTTATTTAAATACATTCTTCTCCTGGTTTTTCACAGGCAAGTCTGCCTCAAAGTCTCACCTCAATAATTTCTATACCTGGAACCTGGTCCTTGTCACATTTGATTCACCCAACAAGGTGGATTGTGACAATTTCAAATCATTCTCTGAAATACTTAAAAACCAAAATCTTCGTGCTCCACTAGGAATAAAATAATTGTGAATGAGTGGCTAATTCAGTTTAAAGATCAGTAAATCAGGGATGGAAAGCTTTGATTCTTTAGATGAATCCACACCAATTCCCAAAACTCAATTTTCAGTATGACCTACAGGCAAAAATTGTCAATATTAGATCTTCCAAAAAATAAAACAAAAGGAGGAGGATGCCCAGAGGGATGCATTCAAGAGAAAAAAAACTAAATTTTAGCACCTCCTCAATGAGCAGAATCTCCTGAGAGGGAATAATTCCATTGTTTGTGGGGTGTGAGATCTTCAGGAGAGTAAAACTGCTCCAGGCAGTGACAGCTGAGGGCCACAGCCCCCCATGGCAGGACTGCAGAAATCTGTTTTACACAGCAATTGCCAGAAAATTCCTCTTCTCTGTGAAGTCTCTTGGATATTGCTCTGTTTGTTACATCCCTGTAATGCACTTTATATCCACAATATCCCAGATGATGCTGGAGCACTCCAGAACTCAGGGGAAAAAAAATCCCTTTTTTAAGGATAAACCATCCCTCCTGCTGATTTATGAATTTGTATTTTCTACTTCAACTTTTTCCCTATTCCTAAAATCACCCCCAAAACCTGCACAAGCTTTGCCCTGGAAATCATGGATTGGCTTGGGTCGGGAGGGAAGTTAAAAATCATTCCATGGGCAGGGAACCTTCCACCAGCCCAGCTTAGTCCAAGTCTCCATTCCATTAATTTTTATATAATCATATTAATTTTCATATAATTCACCAGCCAGGACATCCAAGGAAATAATGGATTGAGTGTCCATCCCAAATCTCCAACTAACTACGTGCTAAAGGAAAACAAACCAGGTAAAGCTCTAAGAGTCAGAAAAAAAAAATATTAAAAAATAAATAAACTAAAAAATATTAAAACCTCAAACAAGCAAAAAATTAAAAGTTTTGAAAGATTCAAGATGCTCCCCCAGACACTCATTTGAATTCTCACAGAAGCATTTTAAGTTAATTCAGAATTAGCCAAGACTAAGGAAAGGTGAAATATTCTGGATTATCCAATGTCCCACTCCACGCCAACCTGCTCCAAAAGGGGCACAGGAGAATTAGAGATTGGCTGGGAGAAAAGATTCCAGGATTTCATGGTAAATCCAGGAGCTTAGGGAGCTACATGGAAAAGTTGTTTATTTTCTTTTTAACTTTGTCCAATTAAAAAAAAAAAAAAAGATTATTTTTTACAGCTGCTGCAAAGTAGAACTGGCTGATTTTCTGAAGTGGCTCAAAAACTGACTTATTGATGGATAAGGCTTGATTTCCTGAATATTTTATTTTCCCAGCTAAAATACTGGATGCAATCCATGCTGCCTGTCCACGGAGCTGCAAATCCCCCAGGAAAATCTCTGGGAATACAATCCCTGCAATTCCCAGGGGCTGCCACTGCACTCTGGAATTTGAGATCCCAAAGAAAGGCACAGAATCCATTTACTGGAGCATTTCCCTCAATCCCCTCTGCCTCTCAACAAAGGAGGTTCCTGTCACATCCAGGGACAGAGACCCAAGGGCAGGGCAGGAAAAGGGAGCCAGAAATATTTGGGGACATCTGAGCTGGGAGGAGGAGGAGCAGCAGAGCAGGAGGAGGTTTGATCTGATGGTTTCCTGCCTGAAGGTTGCAATTCTTCGTGACTAAACCCTTGTTTAACTCAGCACATAAAATCCACCTGAGGGCTCTGCAGGCAGGAGGGGTTTGCTCAGAGATCTCTGGGAGAAGGATTTGGAAATGTTGGGGGGGGGAAGAGCTGGAGCTGCCCTGACCCAGAGCCCCTGTGCCCAGTGAGGGATAAGGAAAGGGATTGGGATTGGGATTGTGCCCCTGAGCCCCCCCAGGTGTGACCCCACCTGCAGAGCTGCCCCAGCCCTGCCCCAGCCCAGGGAGGAGCTGGAGCTGCTGCAGAGAGCCCAGAGGAGGCAGCAGGATGAGCAGAGGGATGGAGCAGCTCTGCTGGGAGGAAAGGCTGGCACAGCTGGGATTGTTCACCTGCACAGGAGAAGCTTTGGGCTGAGCTCAGTGTGGCCTTGCAGGGCCTGAAGGAGCTGCAGGAAACATGGAGAGAGACAATTGCCAAGGGCTGGAGGGACAGGACACAGGGAATGGAGGGACAGGACACAGGGAATGGAGGGACAGGACACAGGGAATGGCTCCCACTGCCAGAAGGAAGGTTTATATTGGATATTGGGCAGGAATTGCTCCCTGTGGTGGTGATGAGGGGCTGGGATGGAATTGCCAGAGCAGCTGTGGCTGCCCCTGGATCCCTGCAATGTTCAGTTCCAGGCTGGACACTGGGGCTGGAGCAGCCTGGGGCAGTGGGAGGTGTCCCTGCCCATGGTTTGTGTTGGAATGGGATGAGCTTTAAGGTCTCCTCCAACCCAAGCCAGCCTGGGATTCTGTGACTTCACCCTGAGGATCAGGGGTTGATCCCCAGTTTTTGGTCCCCAGGGAATGCTCCTGTGGCACAGCCCCACCAGCTCTGTCTCTGCCTCTCACCATTCCATGCTCACCCCTCTCCAGGTCTCCCTGCCCCCTCTCCCCAGCCCTATCACCAGCATCTCTCCCATTGTTCCAAGGCCTGAGCTCTGTTTCCTTTTTCCTTGTGACCTCCAGCTCCAGTGGCAGCAGGGATTTCTCAGGGCATGGACTCAGCAGCTGCTGTGCACGTGAACCTCCAGCCTGGGCTCTCTATCCAGGCACCTTCAGGGACTTCCAGGACTTTTTGTCCTGGCAGGGTTTTCTCAAGGCTTTATTTTCTGCTTCCCACCCAACAGTGCCAAGGGGAGCTGGGAAAAGGGTGCAGACAAGGATCCCACACCAGCCCTGCACCTGCAGGCAGATCCTTCTCATTCCACTCTGGGACTTCCCCATTCCCAGAGACTCGGGGCTGGATTGGACCTGAGGGGTAAAACATCCAATCCTCCCCAGATTTTTATTTTTTTCACCTTAATATACAAAACTTGTGGTGCAGGGATAGGAAAACCAGCATGGACATCACTCAGGGACCCCCTGGGCTTTACCCAGGACCCAAAATCCACCCTCTGCTCTCTTTCTGTTTCTGGCTTCCCCTCAAAAAAAGCAAATCTCTCTCTTTACCACCAGCCCAGCTGTGTTTCCATCCAGATCCTGACCTGCAGAAAGGGAAAGTGACAGAGAAAAAGGCATTTTGAATAAAAGCAAGAAGCTGGGAAACACCCTGGTTCATGCCAGAGCCCCAGGAGCATTTGGGCACCTCTGCCAGGGATGCCCAGGGTGGGATTGTTGGGGGGTCTGGGCAGGGCCAGGGGTTGGATTCAATCCCTGTGGGTCCCTTCCAGCTCAGGATATTCCATGATTTGCTCCTGATCCAATCCCAGAGGTGCTGCACAGCTCAGTGCACAGCACAGGCAATGGAAACAGAGTCTTTATTTCATAACAAATCATTTAATCCAACCTCTGCACATTAAAAAGCCTCTCCTGGATTTTTTCCATGTGCTTTTTGCTCCTCATTTCCACTCCCAGAAGTCACTGAAATGGAGAAATCACCAGGAACTCTGAAGGATCCTTCTTTTCTCCAGCTCTGGGCAGGTTTCCTCTTCCCTCCTGAATTTCCTTCAGTGGGAACCAACACAGGAGCACGTTCCCTGCTCCAGCTTCTCCTCTTTATTTATCCACTGGACTTTTTCAGGGATGTGCAGAGAATGAAGCTGCCTGGGGAATTTTCAAAAAGGAGAACAGAGCTGTCCCAGCCTGCTGTGCTCACCAGATGTGCTTGTGGGTTTATTCCATCAGTTTAATGGGTTTTATTCCATTAAATTTCCCATCCCAGGGAGATGGTCTTTAAGTTCCAGTTGTGCCTGAAAATTTCTTATTTTCAGAAAATTTAGTGTTTATGAGCAGTCCAGCTGAAATGCAACTTCCTTAAACTTTCTTTGCATTTTCAAAATAAAAATATATCTGTGTTTTTCTCAGGGAATAGCTATGATATATTATTGCTATCAACATTCAGAAGAAAAATTCCCTGTGCTGTAGACTTAGATTTATTCTGAATTAAGTCATAACACTGAACTCTGCCAAACAGCAGAAAATGGGAGAAAGTAAGGTCTGGCTGACAAATCAAACAAGTTGTGGCAGCCAGCTACTGGCTTGGTGATTGGAGACTAGGTGGATTGACAAGAGATGAAGGAAAATTCAAAAGGGAAGACATGAAGGGTTGCAATACCCACATGAATACAGCAAATTTTGTCACTGTTTTGTAAATCTCTGTAGTTCAACCCCTTGCCCATCCTTCCATCCTGAAAGGTCTGCTGAATTTCTGAGAGTGAGGTGAGCTGTTCTTCTTGGTTTTTTTTAAACTCTGGGATCTTTTTGAGCCAACCTAATGTTGATTTTCCCTGCCCAGCTCCTCCCCTGTGTCCCCAGCACCACCCCTGCTGCCCTGGCTGTCCCAGGCTGATGTTGTCCTGGCCAAGGGCTCCTTAATGATGAGCTGGAAACAGGATGTGAAGCACAGGATGGGAGTGGCAGCACCTTCATTCTGCCCTGGAGGTGACACTGCTGTCGTGTGCCTGGAGCCGAGCCCAAAACGTGAACATGAGGCCAAAGAAACGGCCATTGATTCATCTAATTCATTTTTTTTTTATTGTCATTATTATTGTGTTTGTTGCCCAGGCACAATTAAAGGGTGATGTGCAGGGTTTTGCTGCCAGGGCTGAGTCACAGTGGCAGGAGCTGGAAGTGGCTCTGAGCCAGGATTTGGGATGGGCTGGGATCAGGAACAGGCTGGGGCTCCTCCTGTGCCACAGGACAGGTCCTGGCAGGCTCCTGGTGACCTGGCAGTTTTAGGGATGTGCAGAGAATGAAGCTGCCTGTGGAATTTTCAAAAAGGAGAACAGAGCTGTCCCAGCCTGCTGTGCTTACCAGATGTGTTTGTGGGTTTATTCCATCAGTTTAATGGGTTTTATTCCATTAAATTTCCAGGAGGAGGATGAGCCTGCACCTCCTGCAGGGACCACGCCAGCGTGTCCCAGTTGGTCGCCAGTGCCTGTTCTGGGGAAACCCATTAAATCTCAGGGCAGGGGGCTCAGGTGAACCCATTTTACCTGGAAATCTTCAGGAGGGGGGGAAAGGAACCCAGGAATTCCAGTGTCAGGGACAGCAGGGGACAGCCCACCCCAGAGCTCTTCCCAGATCCCAAATATTCCTGCTCTGCTGAGACCTCCTGCTCCCATTTCTGGGAATTCCTGGGCAGATCCCATCCAGCTGTTCCCTGTGGATTTAGGAATGCCCAACTGCCCGTGGGGTCACAGCAGCATCAAAAAATGGAATTTTGTGGTAAAGGGAGGGTCTGAGAAGGGCAGGAAAGCAGCAAAATCTGTGGAGGTCTGTCCTGGGGAGTCCTGTCTCAGTGGTGAGAAAGCTGAATGCTTTCAGAGCCAGTCATGCTGACAAAAAAAATGAAGACAGAAACTGAACTGCCTGGGATTTTTATCATCAGAATCCCTCATTGTTCAATGTCCAGTAACATCTCTTTCACCCTCTGGCTCACACAAACTCTCTTTTTCATGGGATGTGCTCCTGTGCAAAGAGCTCTCCAGTGTTCTCCTCATGCTGAGGAGGAATTTTGGGAATACCCAGGGCTCCTGTAGGAAAAAGCAGCTCAGGAGTCCAGAGAGTGCTCCTGCAGATTCACAGGAGCTTTTCCTCACACCTACACTGAGGGTGGTGAGAGACAAACAGGTGCTGGGAATCAGACTCAGAATTGGGAATGGGATCCAGGAGCTGCTCTGACCTGCACTGGGACCATCCATGCAATCCTGGAGTGCTCTGGGTTGGGAGTGTCAGGAAAATTAACCCACAAACACCAGAGGTTTATGTCCAAAAAGGAAACAGAGGAGTCCTTTTGGCTTTATTCCAATAAAGGGAGAGCCCATGGGGCATTCCCCTGGGGTCTCTCCAATTTTTGGAGGAGTCACCTCCCTTTTATCCCAATTTCCCGGCCGCATTTCCCTCTCTCTTTCCCCATGGGCTGAGGTACTCGAGAGGCACAGACTTCCCAAACACCTGACACCTGAGATTCCCCTCTAATGTACAACCCTCCCTTTTAATTTTTAATTCTTATACAATTCATAGTTTCCCCCCGTTGGTTCTTTCATCTCCCGATATCAATTTCATTTACCAGCAAACCTCCAGTTTGTTTGCAAAGGCAAATCTCTGTTCCCATCCATCAATCCGTGGAATCCCTCCCATTGTTTCTTTTCTCTCTCGGTGCTAACTTTATCTACCGGCAGATCCACAGCTCGTTTGTAAAGACAAATGCGGCACTGCTCTCAGGGCGGAGGGGCAGACACAGGGAATGGATTCCCAGTGCAGAGGGATGGGATATTGGGATATTGGGAATTGGGAATTGCTGGCTGTGAGGGTGGGGAGGGGCTGGGATGGAATTCCCAGAGCAGCTGGGGCTGCCCCATCTCTGGAAGTGTCCATGGCCAGGATGGACAAGGCTTGGAGCAAACTGGGACAGTGTCATGGCAGGGGTGGGATGGGATGGATTTTAAGCTCCCTTCCCACCCAGGCCATTCCATGACTTTCATTTTGTCTATTTTTTCACTGCCCAGCAAGCCAAGCCCTTCTCTCCATCCCACTGTCTCCAAATGCTTTTCCTGCTCTGTGCCTGGATCTCCTTCCTAACCAGAGACCTCTGTGAATGAACCTGGCAGTTCTGGGATGTTCAAATGAACCTGGGAGCCCTGGGATGTTTCAATGACCCTGGGAGTCCTGGGATGTTGAAATGAACCTGGGAGTCCTGGGATGTTTAAATGAACCTGGCAGTTCTGGGATGTTTCAATGACCCTGGGAGTCCTGGGATGTTTCAATGACCCTGGGAGTCCTGGGATGTTTAAATGAACCTGGCAGTTCTGGGATGTTTAAATGAACCTGGGAGCCCTGGGATGTTTCAATGACCCTGGGAGCCCTGGGATGTTTAAATGAACCTGGGAGCCCTGGGATGTTTCAATGACCCTGGGAGCCCTGGGATGTTTCCCAGTGCTGCAGTGGCACAGTGGAATGGGCCCAGAGCAGCCAGGGCACTGCAGCCCCGCTGGCTCTGTGCCCCCAGCACAGCTCCCCAGCTGCTCAGCCGTGTCCAGCTGCCTTTCCTGCTCTCCCCGTGGGAGAGCTGGGGCTGCCTTTATCTCTGTGCCCTGCCCTCGTGGCTCTGGGCTCGGCTGGGGGTCACTGGCTATCGGGAGCCATCGGCACATCCAGAACTGCTGCCCTGGGCAAAGCAGCTCCCAGAGCCTGGAAAAACACCCAGCTGGGGGCAGGGGGCAGGAGAGCCTCCCTCAGCTCTGGGGCTGCTTTCAGAGGGGTCAAATCCTGGCAGATAAAACCTGCCAGGACCTGGGTGGGGCTGGGTAGGCACTGTAGGTTTGGCTCCACTGAGCTGGGAGGGTCCTCCTGCCCTGGGCTCGTCCCTGAACCCTTCCCTGAATGGATCCTCCTGCCCTGAGCCCTTCTCTGAATGGATCCTCCTGCCCTGAGCCCTTCTCTGAATGGATCCTCC
>JAOTBB010000001.1:1275245-1298605 GCA_025629985.1 Chamaetylas fuelleborni
CCTTTTCTCCAGGCTGAGCCCCTTCCCAGCTCCCTCAGCCCCTCCTGGGGCTCCAGCCCCTTCCCCAGCTCCGTTCCCTGCCCTGGACACCTCCAGCCCCTCCAGGGCTCTCTGCAGGAGCCACAGCTGGACACAGCCCTGGGGACAATCCCTGCCCTGCTGGACACACAATTCCTGAGCCAGCCCAGCTGCCAGTGGCCTCTTGTCCCACCCAGACTGGTCTGAGCCATCTCTCCCTTCTGTGAGAGGAATTTCCATGGATCAGGTCTGGCTCTGGTGCCCACCCTGCCCATCCTCACTGCTGCCTGCTGTGATTTTTAAATCCTCCTGCTTTTGCAGAGCATCCTTGGCTCTGCAGCAGAAGGTTTAAGGTGGAAGTCACAATGTTTTCACCAAGTGAAGAGGGAATCTTGCCAATTCCTTGCTCAAATTCTGCCAGATCAATCCTGGGATACAAAAAGCTGCCTCCCAAACAGGGGTCAGGTAAATATTAAAAACCACAGCTGACAAAGGGTTCTAAACATCATAACCTGAATTACCTTCTATCACTCCACCAACACCTCAAAAACAAAGCCCAAAACACCCAAAAAGCAAATCCCTGAGTCCAACCTGATTAAAGTGGAGAGAGAAGGTCCAGAGGTGAAACCTTCTGGTTCCTTCCCTTTCCCAGCACCAGAACATCCACAGGGAAACTGGGGCAGCCACATCCCAGGGGGGGAATTCATCCCCTGCAGGAAAAAAGCCTCACTGGCACCATCTCTGTGGGATTTTCCACACAAACCCTGCCCAGAACCCACCTGGGCCAGGCCCCCACTCCCAGAGGAACCTGAACTCCCAAAAAAGCAGGAAACTGGGCAGTGAGGCTTGGCCAACACAAACAGAAGCAGCTGGTGACAGAGAGCCTGCTTGAACCTCTTTGAGAATCACTGACCTGGAAAGCTGCTCCCTGAGCAAACACCTAATAAACTAATTACAGAACCAGTTAATTAATAGTTAACTCATGAAAACGCTCCCTCTTGGAAATCACGAATCCAAACCAAGCTTGTAAGGCAGGAAAATGCTTATTTTTTTCATCCCAAATCCAAAGTTTCCTCTCAAAAAATGTTTCTTACCCACCCCTTGAAACAGACAACAGCAAAACTTTCATTTTTCTTTTACAACGCAGCAGCAAGAGAAGAGAATAAATGAAAAATTTGGGTTAATTCGTTTTTCTCTGCAGCCTTGCCAGAGTTTTTGCCAACATCCCAGCTCCAAAGGAGTGTGAACCCCTAATTTAACACCAGGCCTGCCCCTTTCCTTGCTGAGTCACCAGCACTGGAGAAGGAATTCCTGATTCCCAAGTTCCCCATGTCCTTATGGGGGGGACAGGGTGAGGAGAAGGCAGAGGGAGATTCAGGGCTCTGCTCCCAGAACATGCTGATATTTTAACTCCACAATCAATAGGAAGGTGCTGGTCCCACTCAAGAACTGCTTAAGCTGAACAGGGTATTTGAAGATAAAACAGAAAAGTGGAATCTGACAAGACCCAAGGCAGATTCCATGACAAGGGGGGGGTTCACTCCTGTTTTGTGCCCTGAGCCCAGCCCAGTCCACCCCAGTCCCACCTCCCAAAACCAAACTCAGGATCTGGGATCCTGAAGTTCTCCCTGCAGTTCCAAAGAACCTTTGGAACCACCAGGAATCACCTTTCCCTACAGGGTTTACTGCAAGTAAAATACTCCAAAACAGCTCCACAAATCTCTGTTCTGCTGGGTTGGTCCGTTTGGTGTTTGGCTTTTTTTTGTTTTGTTTTTCTCTATTTTTATTGAAACTTTGTACAGAAGTTTGAAACATTTCCATACAATACTTTGAGACAGGACAAAATGCCATGGTAAAGGAATGTAAACTGCAAGAAACACAGTCTGAAAGTATCCAAATACTCTCTAATAAGAGTTTCAGTTTGAAGACTAATGCAGGAGGCAAAATAATATGCATACAGTATACAAAGAACAGTATACACAGGGCCAGCAATGCTAACTATGAAAATTTTGCATCAGATTTACTTCAAAGATTGATAGCAATATGATAATTCTATACACTAGACCAAAATTAATTTATCATACATCGTTTCTATGACAAAAAGCTTGTCATTAAGGACAGTAGCAACTTACAATATAATTAAGCTGTATTAATCTCATTAACACCTCTAAATCTATATTCCTACTACAGTAAAGTTGGTTTTTTTTTTTTTTCAGTATATTGTCTTATAAGATCTTAACAGACCTTTAAATAACACTTTACCAAAAGAGACCTGGATCCATTATAGTGATCTTATCTACATGCCCATTTGGCTTATTTCCAAAAAAACAACCAAGGGACAAGGAAAAAGGCAGGTTTCAAATGCTATATGATATCATTTGGTTTTGGTCTGAAATGTATTTTTAGAGAGTTAAAAAAAACCAACAGAAAAAAGGCAGTTCATTAACTGGTATTTTATATAAAATCTGCAGAAAAATACAACAGCAACAAAACCCAAAAATACTTCACAGATATCTAAAAAAACATTTTTCTCAGAGATACAAGGTAAAGCAGCATCACTTTGACACTGTGCTTTAAAAAAGAAGATGATGAATGAAGAGACTGCTCGAGTGAGATTAGAAAATTTTGCTTTCTTCTTGAAGAAGACTACTAACATTTTGCACAGCAACTATTTTTATAACCACCTCATTTGAAAAGCGTGTATTCCTCGACACAGAATTGTCATTTCACCGCCAGTTTTGCTCAAAGTGTCTGACTTTACACAGTGGAACTGAGAGAATGCCAAGTGTCACCAGATGTCACTACACCATGAGTTCGAGATTGGAACAGAAGTGAAGCAAATGCCTTGAAACCAACACCAGGAAAGAAATCAAAGAGAAAGTGTTTTGTAAACAAAACAAAACCACTTTGCAAAAAAAAAACCCAAAAAAACCCCCAAAAAAACAAAAAACCCAAAAAAACCAAGAGTTCAGAGATCTCACAGTGAAATCAGAAATTCTAATTATGTATGTTTTACATTCTAGGACTACTCTTTACCTTAGGCCAATTAAAGCACATTAAACCATTTAATTATATACAACCATTTTCTTTAAAAAAACAAAGAAAAATTAAAACATTGCACAGAAGTCTGCTTTTAACATCACATAACAAGGTTAGTTTTATTTTCAAAACAATTACATTTAAGGGCACAGAACATACAGAATACCAAATTAACAGATGAGTAATTTTGCTTCTCTGTACATGCTAAATCCAAAGATTTCCTTGAGAAAGCTGGAGCTTGGCAACTCCAGCTTCTTCCATGTCTCCTGTTCTCTGAAAGGGAGCAATTCCCAACACCTCCTCTATCTCAGGATTTAAAAAAATAGATATATAAAAAAAATAAAGCTGTTTTAAAGTTGTAAGCATCTTTTAAGTGCTGGCAGAGCTCTCGGGGTGGCTCTGCCTCCTCCACTGTAACCTGGTGGAAATAAATCCTTTTTTCTCCTCGGTTACAGGGCTCATGACTCTCATCAGAAGTCTCATCTTGGCCCTTCTGGGATCAGGGAACACACAAGTGGAGAAGTAAAAAAATACACAATATAAAGAATATACTGAAGGCCATTTTTATTTCTTACAATCTCGCACTGTTTCCTTTCCCTAAAAGCTAAACAGGAAAAATTATTAAAGAAAAAAAAAATTAAACAACAAAAATGCCTCTAAACTTTGGCAGAGAATAGCATCAAATCAGCCATTTAAAAAAACTTAAATAAAAACAGTCTCCCAAAATGTACTATTAAAATCTCAAGAAGCCTCTTCTTTTTTCTTTTCTTTTTTAAATAAAAGGCTTCTACCATTTCCAGGAGCAAAATTCAAATATCTTACCAGAAAAAAATAAGTTAAGGGAAATATCAAGAAGAAAAAAAAGCTGTCATTCCAAACTCAGTTTTCCAAGACTTGTCATCCTAAGCTCAAGGCAATAATAAATAAACCCATTGCTGCAAGACAGAAACACAACCAGCCCCACCCAGGGGGAGGAGGCCAGGCAACAAAATTCATGGAGCTGACTGTCCATCGTGGGAAACACTCTGTGGTTCTGCTGGACCAAAAAATGGGGTTTTAACCCCAAATTCATCGACTTCCCCCTCAGCAAAGGCTTGTTTACGCTATAAAAAAAATCCCTTCTCCTACACAAGGTCCTTGTCGCCAGCAGGCAGCTTGCTTGGAACCTCAGAAACAGCTTTATTTAATAATAAAGGCCTTTTGTTAAGTGGTTTTATGCAGCAAAGAACATCAGCGGCTTCCAGGAGCTCTGTGACACAGCGAGGCTGAAGAGCAGCACAGCAAACACCTGAAGAGAAAAAGCACTGGAGAAAGAATTGAGCCTCAAAGCTTCACCAGGCCAGGTGCAAAGATGGGCTGGGGGGAGGCAGATTAATAATCCAGAATGACCCTGCCTGCCAATTAAGGTGGGATTAACGAGGCAGCTCATTAGCACGGCGAGGAATGGAGCGGGAGATGGAGCACCTGCAGTGCATTCCTGAGGGATCTGCCCCCCTCCCACGGCCAAGGGGCTGTCCCCATGGTGTCCCCAGGCAGGACACGGGGCTGTGCCCAAGCAGGACAGGGGCTGTGCCCCACGGTGTCCCCCAGGGACACGGGGCTGTGCCCATGGTGTCCCCCAAGGACACGGGGCTGTGCCCCACGGTGTCCCCCAGGGACACGGGGCTGTGCCCCAGGATGTCCCCAAGCAGGACAGGGGGCTGTGCCCCATGGTGTCCCCCAGGGACATGGGGCTGTCCCCCATGGTGTCCCCAAGCAGGACAGGGGGCTGTGCCCCATGGTGTCCCCAAGGAAGACCAGGGGGCTGTGCCCCATGGTGTCCCCAGGCAGGACATGGGGCTGTGCCCCACGGTGTCCCCAAGCAGGACACAGGGGTGTCCCCAGGCAGGACATGGGGCTGTGCCCCACGGTGTCCCCAAGCAGGACACAGGGGTGTCCCCAAGCAGGACATGGGGCTGTGCCCCAGGATGTCCCCAAGCAGGACACGGGGCTGTGCCCCACAATGTCCCCAAGCAGGACACAGGGCTGTGCCTGGTGGCTGCTGCCCGTGTCCCCTGTGTCCCAGGGGTGGCCAGCAGCACCTCCTGCAGCCGTGCCTTCGGCTGCCCCACCTAAGGCACCCTGGGCAGCAGCAAAAGGGTCCCTGAGCTAACCTGGCTTCCCAGGTGGTGGCAAAGCGCTGGATCATGTGAGGAGGAGCAGCCTGGAAAATCCTGCTGCTCCAAAGCCGTGCCAAGCTCTCGACACAAATCTCCTTCCCTTCAAAATCGGGTGTTTGAGCCACATCCCAACCTTCCCGAGAGGGTACTGTTGGGCTGAGAATGATCTTTACCCTCTACAAGTTGTTATTTTTCATCTCATTACAATCAAACTTTGCCCTAAATTATTTTATCCTGTATGGAAACAATTTTCTACGTTTTACATCAAACCATCCTTCACAGCTCAGCCCACTAATGAAGCAACTTGAGAGGCCATTAATTTCACACACCCTTAAATGGGATTTAAGGATTTAAGATGTCTTCCCAAACCAATCATAAGAAAATGTGTCCCATTGGTAGCAACATCAGCACTAGGTATGGTGATTCCTCTCTACAAATACTGCAACAACACTCCCAGGTTTTCCACTTTGGAGTAGTTCTACTTCCCAGCAGCAACAACTAAACCAAGTGGAGAAAAGTGGGGCAGCTCAGCCTCTGGTCAAAGTTTTGGAATGAATGAGATTTAATCTATATAAAAACACCACCAAAACAAACAAAAACACCCTAAAAATAGAAGTGAATCCTTTTACCTGAAAATGTGTTGTAAATGGTCTACTAAAAGCCACGTGGATGGCACCAGTGGAAAAGCAAACTTTCTCCAGCAGTCAAAGGCAGGATTGACCCAAATTTCATCTCTGCAAAGTGGTTTCCCCCACAGGAATTGGTTCTTGTTTGTGTGCTGGACCCTCAACTGCTTTTGGTGAACGCTCACAATGGTCCCTCAGCCCCATTTTGGTTTGTGCTCTCCTGAAGGAGCTCAGGAGCAAAGACAGGAGGAATTATTTCCATGGAAAGCC
This sequence comes from Chamaetylas fuelleborni, assembly GCA_025629985.1. Classification (NCBI taxonomy): domain Eukaryota; kingdom Metazoa; phylum Chordata; class Aves; order Passeriformes; family Muscicapidae; genus Chamaetylas; species Chamaetylas fuelleborni. The sequence continues at coordinate 1,281,358 of JAOTBB010000001.1, forward strand.
TGGATATGACTACTGTGTGCTGGAGAGGGAAGGAGCTGAATCCTGGTGGGCTCTGCTCCCAAAACCAGGACCCAGCTTGGCCTGGGGATCCTGCACACCTGGAACTGCTCATCCCTGCCTGGGCACCCACCCTTCAGCAGGAAAAACCCTCTGGATCTGCAGACCTACAAACAGCTGTGACTGCCAGGGAGGATTTGAGGTTTTTGGAAAAATCCTGAGGACAGGACAGACCTCAACTGGCGACACAGGTGGCGGCTGCACGCGCTCCCTGCTCCTGACACCGAATCCCTGCGGATCCCTCCGAGCAGGGAGGGAGCAAAGGAGGGAATTTCTTCACACAGAGGTCACTCATGGGAAAGGGCTGCCCAGGGAGGTGTCCAAGGAATGTGGCACTTTGGGCTGGGTGACAAGGAAGGGATTGGGCACAGCTGGAACTCAGGGAGGGCTTCTCCAAGCTCAGGGATTCTGGGATTCCTCGAAAAAACGAAAAGGAAGTTTGACAGGGTGAAAGGGGAAGTGGGAGAAGATTTGAGGAAAAAGAACTCTGGAAAACAAGGAGCACTTTCACCTCTCTCTCCCATTTCCCCTTCCCTGCCTTCCCAGCTGTTCTCCCCCTGCAGCATCAGGGCTGCAGGGACTCCTCCCGGACACAGCAGAGGAAAACCCTTCTGCAGGGTGAAAAACACTTCTTCAAGACATGCAAAGCCTCCTGTTTCTCTTTTTCCCATGTTGGAGAACCCACAAACAGGTTTTTCCCTAAAAAGAAGCTAATCCTAACAATGTCCTAAAGGTTCAGAGGCTGGAGAGGCTGAATGAGTCTTTTTGGCCATTTACTGAAACTCAAGAAACTCCACCCAAAGCTGAGGAAAAATTTCTTTCCACGGAGGTGGCAGAGCCCTGGAAGAGCTGCCCAGGGACATCCCAAACCCATCCTAAAAATTCTGGGGCTCTTCAATTTCAACATACTACAAACCCCACAGAAAGAATATTTCTTTTTCCTCTTCCTCCATTGACAGTTTGCCATCTCCAGGCTTATTTTTTAGTTTTTTCTTTTTTTTTTTTTTTTTTTTTTTTAATAGAGAAACTTTTCAGTAATGGAATTTACAGTGGATAAAAATCAAAAGACAGAAATTCCTTACAAAGAATAAAAAAAGGCAGAAAGCTGCTAAGAGCTATCATGTTTTAAGTGCTATAAAATGAGACAAAACAGCTTCCTGTTGTTGCCAGAATAAAAATGAGAAACTGAAAAAAAGAGGAGAAAAAAAGCAGTGAGTGCAATTGAAAAAGTGCTAAGTTGGCCAAGGTAATACAGTTATTTTATAAATGTGCATCACAGCTCTGCATTTAAGAATCTTTTGATACAGCTTTAATCACTCAGATTTTACACACTGGTAACTGATTACCTGTTATCTTCACTTAGTGCTGACTGAGCTGTAACTGCCTGACTTCAAACACAGCCACCTGCCTGCCTTTGGTATATTTATACACAGAAAAACAAAAGGTTAGTGCTGCAAATGGAAAAAAAAAATAAAAAATAAAACAAACACAAAAGGGGAAAAAGAAAAAGCCACCACAGGACAGGTTCTGCTTTCAGCAGAGGGAGGACAACACATCTCAAATGGTCTCGAAATAGGCTAAAGCTGAGTCGATCTTACAATTATAGCGTAAACAATGCCTGGGTTGTGGTTATGTTGTTTGAAAAGAAAAGAAAAACCAAAAATCTCCAGAGACCTGTATCAACTTCTGTATGTTTAAGCCATACCCTTAAAAGTTCACTATTCACTCACAAAGAGAAGTAGACAAACATGAAGATTCCAACTGAACAGACACAGACCAGTCCAGTATTTAGTAATAGTTTAACTTTTGGAGTCTCTTCCAGCATTTGTAAACAAACAGCCTCTTCCTCGACCTCCCGAACCACTCTCTTGTTCACGTTTTTACTTTTAAAGCCACAGAACCAATCCATGAATTTCAAACGTCTCGCCGTGTCGCCAGTCCCCTCCTCCTCCTGGCGCTTCTTCTCCCCCATCAGGGCGGCCTGTCCGTTGGAATAACAATCCACGGGCGTCTCCACCTCCGAGTGGCTCACCGACATGCCCGGGTTGCTGTCATCCCTGCACGTCACCAGCAGGTTGATGTCCTCCGGCTTGACGTTCTTCACGTTCTCCTCCGACTTGCCGTTGGGGATGATGTGGTTGGCGTTCTCGTTGCACTTGAGGATGCTCTTCTCCTGCGCCTGGTACAGCTCGCCCTTGCCGGCGCTCTCGGGCGCGCCGCGCTTCCGCAGCGCCCAGAACGTGGTGGTCCTCACCTGCTCCTTGGTGGGCGGCGGCGTCAGCAGGCTCACCACCGCCGTCACGGCGCCGGTGATCCAGAACAGCGCCGTGGCCACGTACATGTAATGGACGTTCTTGATGAAGCCGGGCCTGGTGTCGGGCTGGTCGCACTCGGGAGCGCGGTAGAAGAAGGCCAGCACCAGGCGGGTGGCGCCCAGCGCGAACCCCACCATGCCGCCGTAGAAAGCGCCCTGCTCGTTGCAGCGCTTCCAGAAGATGGCCATGAGGAACAGGGCGGCCACCGGCGGCGTCAGGTAATCGGCCACCTCCTGGATGTACAGGTACATCTGCCCGCCCTGCATCTCCACGATGATGGGCACCCAGGCGATGCTGATGGCCACCATGAAGGCCACGAAGACCCTGCCCACCACCATCAGCTCGCGGGAGGTCGCGCTCTTGCGCAGCAGCTTGTAGACGTCGAGCGTGAAGATGGTGCTGGCGCTGTTGAAGATGGAGTCCAGGTCGCTCATGAGGGCGGCGATCATCACGGCCATCATGAGCCCGCGCAGCCCCACGGGCACCAGGTTCATCACCAGGCGCGGGTAGGCGATGTTGGAGCAGCCGGCCCGGCTGCCGCACACCTGGAAGCAGTGCTCGGGGTTGATGCAGGCGATGTCGTCCACGAACAGGATGCGGGAGATCATCCCCGGCACCACGATGATGAACATGGGCAGCAGCTTCAGGAAGCCGGCCATGAGGGTGGAGCCTTTGGCGTGAGCGATGTTCTTGGCGGCCAGAACTCTCTGCACTATGACTTGGTCGGCGCACCAGTACCACACCGAGGCCGGGGTCTGTCCCAGCAGAAACCCGGGCCAGGGAATGTCCTCGTCCGTCGGCTCGCGCAGCATCTTGAGAGCGTCGGGCTTCGGCCTGACGTTGCACGAGTTGGTGTTGGAGATGTTGTAGGTCAGCAGGATGGAGGTGATGTTCGGCGAGGCCAACATGTACCTCCTTTTCACTTCTTCGAACCCCCCGACCTCCATGAGGCTGATGATCATGAGCGTGAGGGCGCCGACGATCATCAGCAGCGCCTGCAGCGTGTCCGTGTAGATGACGGCCACCAGCCCCCCGGTCACCGTCAGCAGCGCCGTCATTCCGATCAGCAGGATCACCGACACGTACAGGTTCCACCCTAGCGACTCTTGGATAAAAAGCGCCCCTGAATACAAGTCAACCGAGAGTTTGGTGAAGATATAAAGGATTAGAGACAACGCTGCAAAATAGATTTGAATCCTATGCCCTCCGAACCGCTTGGACAAGTATTCGGGCATGGTGTACACTCCCGAGCGGATGTAGACTGGCACGAAGACCCATCCCAAAAGCTGCAAAAGCATTAAGGCGTTGAACTCCCACGCGCCTACGGCGAATCCGCTCGCCGCTCCAGATCCTGCGAGCCCAATGAAATGTTCACTTCCAATATTGCTCACAAACAACGAGGCCCCGATAGCTACCCAGGTCATAGAACGCCCTGCCAAAAAGTAGCCACTCACGGTGCTCCGATTGCTTTTCCACATGGCAAAGAAACCTATGCATATTACAAGCACGAAGTACAGGGCCACAATGGCAATGTCTGCTGGCTCCAAAGCAGCCCTCATTTTGTAACCAAAAAGCCTTCGCTGACGTCCACTTCTCGCCCCCCAGCCAACGTCTCTTAAGCACCACGTGAACCAGTTTTAACCAAAATCAACACAGCGGGTCAAATTCTTTGTCCCTTGGTTTGCTGTCCTGATGCTGGTGGCAGTGGTACATTTACTTTTCTCCGCTTCTCAAATTTGGGAACTTAGCACGCACTTTTAATCCACATTCCACAAGAGCATCAGCCTTAACTCAGTTGATGTAGGAGAAATTCTTAGTTGCAGCTAAGTTTAGTGAGGCCTACTGTACCAACCCTGCAAGGCAGCAAAGACAAAAGACAAAGATTGAATTAGAGAGGAATTTCATGAAGTAATGAGAAAAAATTTGAAGTGTAGTAAAACAAATCACTGAACACCACAGATTTTTCCCCCTTTATACTTCCTGCAATCCGTAACAGACATCATTCAATACTGGCAGGGCTAAGTGGGAAAAGCCTTTTACAAGTCAACTGCAATGGTTACAGGTACCTTCAGAGACGCAGCGATTCGGGAGGACTGAGTGCCCCAAATTCCCCAGAACGTGGCGAGCAACAAAAATACATTTTCTTTTTCTTTACTCCGGGGTCTCACAAGTCTCCTTCTCAAGCCACTAAGCTTGAGCCACATCTTCCTCTTTCAAGCAATCTTGGGAAAATAAAATTAAAATAACCCAACAAATAGGAATGGAGCCCGAACCTGGCTCAGCATTTCCTTCACTGTGCATCCCCCCCCGCCAAATCCTGGCACCACAGGAATGCACTTGAGACAACAGCTGGCTGCTAGAAAGATCAAAGTGAGGTCACAGTGCTGTCAAAAAAACAACATCCATTTCAAATCAGCTGCAGAATCAAGGCTATCCTGCAGGTTTTGAGGTGAGTTTGCTCCAGTCTGGGGCACAGATAATCACAGGGTTATTTTTCACTTGGAAAGCGCTCCATACACATCCACATGATCCAAGGGGAGAAAACATCCCATTCCAGCAAGTGGGAAAAGCAAAACTCCACCTGACATCCCATGTGAGGGCCAGAGCCTTTGGATACCCACACCTGGGGTTTTGTGGGAGCACCAGAGGCTCAGGAAGGAACACTGGGTGGATTCTGGCAGGGGCCACAGCTGGAAAGATGTCAGGAAATGCCCTTCCCAGCATCCATTCCCATCCCAGCAGGGAGAGGTGGAAGGTATGGAGGCAAAGCTTTCCCTGTCATGCTCTTCCCAAATTCCCAATCCCAACCTGACAGCTCCCAAACACATCAGGAAACAAAACTCATTTGGGCAAGCAGGACTGAAGTGCTGGGAGTGGAGGGAAGGGGACAATAAAGACTTGGTGGCAGAGGAAGGGGCACTGAGGAGCTGCATGGTGGCTCCCTCATGGATTTGGGATGTGCTCCCATCTCCTGTTCATGCCTTGGGAAGTACCACAGAACCATGGAATGGTTTGGGCTAGAAGGGACCTTAAAGCCCACCCATGGCGGGGACACCTTCTGCCATCCCAGGCTGCTCCAGCCCCAGTGTCCAAGCTGGAACTGGGCACTGCCAGGGATGCAGGGGCAGCCACAGCTGCTCTGGGCACCCTGTGCCAGGGCCTGCCCACCCTCCACCAACCCAAAGGCTTCTAATGGGATCACAGAGAGCTGGACACGAGATTCCTCCATGTCCTACACCCAATGGCCATGGGAAGGGAAGACCAAAGCAAAGAACAGGTTTAGTCTAAAGATCACAACACAAACCTTTAGTAACAATGATCTGTAATAATGATATTATTACAGAAGGTGAGAACAGGGTCTGACTTCACTCCTCTTTCCCACCCACTGGTAAAGGCACAAGAAAACCAACACTGGGTCTCTTCTGGCCATAAAGTCTCACAAGTGCTACAAGCATCAGCTCCAGGCATCCCCTTCCAGCCCATTCTCTGGCACGAGGCCGAAGCTCCCATTTCCCCATGAATTAATGATTAATACAAACAGCCTGATAGCATATTCTAATATTTGGCTGGTTTCTTGTTTAGCATCCCTGCCATATATTGGGTTTGTTTAAAGGGTCAATAAAACCATTTCAAATTCCAAGAGAGTTAAGGTCAAAAACGCACACGTCGTGTTAAAGGCAGCAATGGTGCTGAGGTAAAAACGTGCAACTCCTCATAGATTTTAAAAATAGCTCCCAGCAAGCCACAACTTCAACCTTAAGGAGAAATCCACCATTGTGCCATTTGTATGGTCCAGCTGTTTTTCAAGAGAAAAATTTAAAAAAAAAAAAAAATTAAAAGGAAGGGTTCCCCCCCAGCACCACAAACCCACTTGAGAATAGAGATATTCCTTCTGCTGGAATTACAGCCAATAATGAGAGACTAAGGAGCCATGGCACAAAACAGACTGATTACAGCACTGGGCTAAATTTATCATTCCTCAGAAGCCTCAAACCACAGATGTATTTTCAATTCTTCCACAGAAGAATTCACATTTCTCCCCACCCGCAAACACAGGAGTAGTTAAACGGTCTAATAGCTTAATCCAACCCAAAATTATAAACACTTCACATCAGATGACGCAATCAGAGCCAAGTTTAATGGACTATTCTTAGTTTTAAGCACTTTGGAGCAACACTTTAATAGTGTTGTGTCTTTTGCTATATTCAGCTTATTTTTCAACTACGTTATGTTTATACCAAAATTATAAATATTTGAAGGGAAAGGGAAGAAGAGATTTTACTGAGATATGACAAAAAGATAATCTGCTATACAGAAAACTAGAGGAACAGCCAGATAAGGAAATGGTAATAATTAATATTTTAATGTTCTGTTGTCCTTCTCATTACCAAAAAACGTTTGATTTTAACTTGAGTTCACCCCCCACCATCTTCCCTGCAAGTTCATCAGTGACCTGTCACAAATATCCTATAGAGCAATATGGAAAAATCACAAAAAATATCTGTTCAAATGAATTCCACTTGATATCAGAAGTATCCAGAGTGTTTCTATAAACAGGATATTAACAGGGAAGCTGTGGCTGCCCCTGGATGCCTGAGAATGTCCAAGGCCAGGCTGGATGGGGCTTGGAGCCACCTGGGATAAAGGAAGGTGTCCCTGCCCAGGGGGTGGCACTGGATGGGCTTTAAGGTCCCTGGGAATCCAAACCTTCTGTAATTCCAGGATCCAGACTCTCTGACAAGTGTGTCAGTATGAGATACAGCTGCCCTCAAATAAATTGTGACATTCCTCAATTAAGTCACTTCAGCTCCAAGGGGCTCATTCCAACCCAAATAAACAAAATGGGAAATTCCTGGAGTGTTTTCCATAGGAAGATACAGCCAGACCACGCACCTGAAATAATCCAATTTCAGAGAGCTGAACCCTGCCCTTTGTCACCAGCACCTGAGGGTTTTTTTGCAGGGTTCAGTTTGCCTGAGCTGGAAGGTGGAAAGTTTTCAGCAGCCATCACAAATTTGCTGCACTGTCACTAAATTACAGCACTGAAGTAGCTTCTTGTACCAGTTTCTTAGACCTAATTCCAAAATAACCCTGGAACTTTTCTTCATTAGGAAAATGAGACTCGTCCCTCTGAACTTTCAGCAAGTTCTGACCTCGAGTCTTACAAAGGACTTTTGAGATGCCCCATGTGAGTTTAATCCTGAGTTATTAGAACAGTGAACATTGTGGCACTGACAGAGGGAGGGGGAGAAAAAAAAAAAAAAAAAAAAAAAAAAGGCAGAAAGACAGGGCTGCTGCCAAAGACTGGGAATTTTCTTCCCTGAGGCTGTTTTCTGGCTGGATCATATCAAAGACACAGAACAATGTGCTTCCCTCTTGTCTGGAAATAGAGGCTGCAGCTCTGCTGAAACAATGCATATGTCTCTCCAACACTCAGCTTGTTCCTTCAGGGAAAAAAAAAAATCCCAAGCAAGTCCCTGAAGAGAGATTGCATAATGTGAAGCAGACCCAGGGTGGGATTTTGTGGAGAAATCTGAACGATTGCACTAAAGGAAAACTTTCTCCACAGTGCTTTTCTAATAAAATGAGTGTTTAAAACATGCCAGAGTCCAACTGCTCCAGCTCTGAAGCCACGATTTGTTCTCAGCTCCGTTGGATTTTTGGTAGTTTCTGAGCTGACTTTCCTTTTTTCCTCACCAATCCTGATGTTTTAAGGGTTTATTTGGGGATGGAGATGCCCACCTATCCCACAGGAGTGTCCACTGTTAGCAAATTAAGTGCTTTGCTCACAGATTTCCAAGAAGTTTTCAGTTTATTTATTGGAAACAACACTTTCCCTCTCCACCTTCAAGCAGGAGTATTTGAACTCAGCCCTGCAGCACTTCACCTACTGAACAGCTCTGCTGTGTGGAAGAAATGTGCCCAGATCAGCAGGATCATGGAAAATATTAACTCTGCCACAGAAAAAATAATAAATAACAGAGGTCTGGTGCCTTGAGTGGGGTCTGCACCATGTGCAACCCCCTGAGTTTGTTTTGCAGACTCCTCACACTGCTGGCCATGGACACAGCAGTGAGTTCCTACTTGACCACTGCTCCACACTGAACACAAGGCAGCCTCAGGAAAAAAATCTCTTAAGGGAAAAAAAAAAAAAAAAATAAAAAGAGGAAAAGCTTCGTTCCATTTACTGCAGCACTCCAGACCACAGAAAAGGAGCAGTGAAGCTCTTCATGGAGTAAGTGATACATAAATTATGTAGCACATGCCCTTGAGGAAGCAGGGGCTATCCTTGGCAGCTGCTCAACAGAGCCCTCAGCATCCAGGGCAGCAGTTCCAGGCTTTTCCCTGAAAACCAGGAGCTGGAGCAGAGCAATGTGCCAGGAACCCTCCTGGGACAGACAGGGAAGGCAGAAGTTGACCTGGAGCATCCAGTAAATAACTTGAGCTGCTGGAGATGCCAGGCCAGGCCAGGCCAGGGCCACATTTCCAGGTTACCTGAGCCCGTTGGTCACACTCTGCATCATCACCACATCAACCTCCTGCTGGTCTGGAGAACTCAGGAGCCAACTCTATAAACCACCACTACCAAAAAAAAAAAAAAAAAAAATCCAATCTGAGGTGTGAGGATCAAGTCACTCACTCAAAGGAGTTGTTATGAACACGTAAAGGAACTTTTGTTTTGCTCAGCAATCACTCCAGCTCTGCTCTTTGTTTTACTGAAGCAGCACAAAAAAAGCAGTTTGTTCCAGCACAAATTCTTCTGGATTCTTTTCTACACAACTGCTGAGGGAGACATGAGAGAAATAAGTAACCCCAGAGCAAGACAGACACAGAGAACTCACTGGGTTTGCCAGGCAGAAATGGGATGTACAGTGGACAACCACAGAGCAGAAACTGGAGTGGTGAGAGGCCAGCAGGAACTGACTGACACTGTGAGAGCAGGACATCATCTAGTTGTCGTTTCTGGGGTTTTTAAACCATTTCCCCCCTCATCCCAAGCAAATGCACCTATTCCAATGTCCCACCAAGTCACAAATGAAGGAGGGGGAGCAGGCACAGGAAGGACACTGCAGCAGTCAGGGGACACAAGAGAAGCTGCAGCCTTGCAAAGCAAGAAAAGATGGATTTTTTTTTCAGAGTCTGCATCACCCTCCCCGAGCCACTTCATGCCACTGCCTGTGACATTCACACTTGGCTGGTTCTCTTTGCCAAGAGCCAGTCCCCAGTACTCCAGCACGAATAAGGAAATTATTTGCTTCCACTGTTCTTCCCAAAACTCCAAACACCTACAGGGCAAGGGGGGTAAGCTGGGGACAGAGGGAAGGAGATAGAAAGTCTCTTTTAAGCTGTTAAAATACAGAGATACCAGAAAGAATTTCTGTCTTTTCCAAGCCTGCCAAGACATGATGTAGTATCATGCCCAGCAGATTAATCCATCAATTATCAATTTAAAGAAAATAAGGAGTTAATACCTTCCTTTTCCCCTTGTCAGCCCAAAGAATTGGGTTATGTTTCCAGGGGTGACAAATGTTATCTGGAGGAATTTCTTCATGGAAAGGGGCTGCCCAGGGAGGTCTGGAGGTGTCACCTGGATGTGGCACTCGGAGCTCTGGCTGGGGACAAGGTGGGCATGGGGCACAGCTGGGACTCCATGGGCTGGGAGGGCTTTTCCAAGCTCTGGAATTCTGTGAAGGGAGCAGGAACTGCCTCTCTTCCCTGGGAAATCAGCAGAACCTCTCCTGCCTGGGCTGCAGCTCCAGCAGGGCCCTCCTGAGCTCAGTTTGTCAGCAGAAACCCCAGCCCTTACAGCAAGGAAACCACAGAGAGGTGACATCCACCCCTGCACAGGACACAGTTCTTTTCCACAGGAACTGAAAGCAAAAGGGGCAGAGACAACCCAGAAGCCACGTGGCCAACAGCAAAACCAAGGGCAGCAGAGGGCAAAAAGCCAGGCATTTTCAAGGAAGTGGGAAGGGGCTGGCAAAAACTGGAAGGTTCTGGCATGATCTGGCAAGATCTCCCTGCCAGGCTACACTGCACTGCAAGGTGCAGAAGGACACTGAGTCCCAAGGCTCAAATCCCTTCTTTTGGCAACCCCAAATCCAGCAGCACAAACATTTCACTGCCATGGCAGGAATGAAGGAGACCAAGTACTTGGTCACCAGAGCAGCAGCAAGAGAATGGGTCAAACAAGCCTCAACAGCCAAGAATTTGATTTCTGGAGTGGGTTTGGGACCACTGCAGTTCTCTGGACAAGGTTATCACCTTTTCAGAAGCAAATATCAAAAACACTGCAAAATTTCTGCCTCTACTGAAGATGTGCTTTCCTTCAGCTGGAGGTTCAGAGATGTGATGCAGCTGGTGGTGATCATCACTCAGCAGGGGCTGGATAAGGCCCAGCCTAAAAAATGTGCTGGTTCATCCCATTTGAAGAGGATTTTGGCTGGGAGAGCACAGAAGTTACTTGGGAAATGAGAAAGAAGTGGCAGTCCCCAAGCAACTGGGCAAGATACCAGGAGGAAATTCTTCTTCAAATTTCTAGGAAGAACAAAAAAAAAAAACCCAAAAAAAACCAAAACCAGACTCATTAAGCTTCTTTAGGACTTCCCCAAATTCCCATCACATTTCTGGCTGCCCACAGTCTCTGGAAGAACATAAAGCACCCCCAGGATTATTGATAGGTGAGACAGAAGAGGTTCAGGATCCTACATAATCCAAGAATTTGAGGCTCTCCAAGCTTCCCAGTCAGCTGGATGCTGTTTCAAGACTTCTGATCCTTCTTGGAGATTTCAAGACACTAAAACCAGAGTTGAACAAAATTCTATTGGTTATAAAACAATTAATGCTAATTACAAAGCTTGATGCACTATATCTGTATTAAATGCTACCAAATATTGATTTCTTTTTCTAGAACACCAACTCCACTGAACACATTCCCTCCCTGTATCCATCCTCTGCATGGACCTGGCTTTTTATTATTCCTTAGATATCTGCAGGACTGAACACAAGGACTGGCTTGCAAGTGGACAAACCAGCACTAACAAAACAGCAGAACAGCAATTCTTCTGCAGTTCCTCAATCCTATTTCTTGGGTTCATATCCCTCCCTTTACACCATCCACTTCCTTCCTGCTCTTCTCCTCACCAGGGCTGATGAATTTTCTGTAGAATCTCATTTTCAGCACAAATATTTGCACCAGTGTTCCTCAGGACAGGTCCTTTACATCTTGCCTTACTTTCCATGTATTTACTTCCAATTTTTTCCTGTTCCACTTCTCCATAATTACTTATATCTTGCATCTCTTTCTGTTTTTATTTTTCCCTGCTTTCAACTTTTTATCAGCTCCTCAATGCACACTGGGGATATTCCTGCTGCTCCATATGGCAGGAATTTTTAGGGCAGGAATTTTTCCAGGGAATAACCTGGTGCCAAGAGGTTCCTGCTGCCCCCAGGTAAGGGACACAGAGGGTGGGACACAAAGCTCTACCAAGCAACTGCTTCCACATAAACAGCTCTTCCTTCATCCCAGATTTGCACCTGGGGAGGTGTGGGTGGCTGTGGCTCCAGGAATTATCACCTTGCCATGGATGGAGCCTGACAAATCACAGAATCATGGAATGGTTTGGGTTGGAAAGACCTTAAAGCTCATTCAGTGCCACCCCTGCCATGGGCAGGGACACTTTCCACTGTCCCAGGGTGCTCCAACCTGGCCTTGGACACTTCCAGGGATCTCTGGGCAAAGAAAAAAAAAAAAAAAAAGGAAGACAAATTACTCGATCAACAACTTAACAACTTGCAAAGCAATTTTTGTGTGGCAATTATGGTTCTGGGACAAGGGAACTGGAGAAATCAGCTCCTGAAAGAACACATAGAGAAAAACCAGAGCTTCCATCATTCCAAAGTGTGGAATTAATGAAGATTAGGAGACAGAAAACACAGACACACGTGAGCTGAAGGAGCAGCTCCTCCTCAGTGTCACAATGGACAACTTTCCCAGCAGCCAGTCACGTTTCAGGGCTTTCCAATAATGCAGAGATGGATGCACAAAGGCTGCTCCTGCCTTCTTTCCCAAGAGTGCAGGGACAGAATTTGCTCCACACTGAAGTTACCAACACCTCCCTGTTCCCAGCTAGAAGACATCAGGAACAAAACCCAACCAGGAGCAAAGAGCTCACTGCTGAGGAGGGGCCAGGGGCAGCCCAGAGAAGTCTGAACTCAAAGGTTAACTGCTGTTCTCTGAAGAGGGACTGGCCAAATCCCACTGAAATATCCCACCAGGGGCCTGCAAGAAACTGAAAATAGGCTTAAACTATTCTGCAGAAAAGAATAATCCTCTATGTCCCCTCAGACCCAGGCACGTATCCCACACTTGGCAAAAATTCCAGCTCTTCCAAGACTGAAAATGTCAAATATCAGGCAAGAGGGTATTGTTCCCAAATGCTGTCTGCACCACACTCTCCAAAATCCAGTTCTTCTTATGGAATGCTCAGGGCAGAAAACAAAAAGGTGACTCCTGCAGCAGAGTCAGTGCTGGGTCTTGCTGTTTTCTGGTCCTGTCTTTTAGTTCCAAGGCTTTGGTCTCCTTTCCAGCACCACCCCTGACTCCAGGATCCCTCCCTGCCAGGCTGCAGAGCCGGCTCCAGCCTACTAAAAATGCCAGTGGGAACAGAGGAAAAAAGCTTTAGTGAAATTTTAACCTGCTCAGTTGGGAAGAGGGGTGGGGAAGATGCACGATTCCACTGGAAGAGCAGGTGGTTCACCGGAAAGGAAATAAAATAAAATAAACTCAGTATCTTCCTGCTTCGTTTTCTCCCCCTCCTTCCTGGCAACTGAAACATCAAAAGCCCAATTGCTGCAGCTGCCTACACAGCAATTAAATGGAATAGTCAAGATGTCAAGCAACACTACTGCCCATTTACTTTGGCTTTCCCAAAATAGCCAACAATCTCCACAGGGCAGGTAGGGAATTTTGGAAACACAGCAACCCACTCCAAAAGCAACAAACAGCTGCTGAAGGCAAGTTGTGTTGTGAGAATATAGCTGGAGAAATGAGAGCCCACATTCACTGCAGAATTATTATTATCATTATTATTATTTGGAGGTGCCCACGGCCAGGTTGGACAGGGCTTGGAGCAACCTGGGATAGTGGAAGGTGTCCCTGCCATGTGGAATAAGGTGATTTTTAAGACCCCTTCCAATCCAAATCACTCTGGGATTCCAGAAATGGGTGGATGGATCTCCTACTCCAGGTATTTGTTGAAAAAAAAAAAAATGTCATTAGGTTTTAGATTATGACACTGTGTGTTTGAACTTTGTCACAGGTGAAGATGAGCACACAGCTGTGTCTTCATTTTGCACCTTTCCCTCCAGCACAGCTGCTGTGGGCAGGTTTGGTTTGCAAGCACCTGGACACTGCTGAGAACAAATCTGCCACCAAGCTCCCCCTCAGCATTTGTTCTTTCCATGCTGCAGTGTGGAAAGCTACAAAATGGGCAAAATGAATCATTTCACTTCAATGTGCTCACACCTTTCTCTGCCCAAATCCATGAACTCACATGCAGCAACACAAACCCCTCACCCTCCAAATACACCAGAGTAGGGAGACTTTATTCATTCTGGGGTGGCTTTTAGGGCTTTTATTATTGTTTTCCTAAGAGTCACCAACTGGGAGCTCTGCTGATGAAAAACTCTCTATATATCCAGGGTATATAAAATATCCTGTGTTTTAGTGTGTTTTTAGTCCAAGTCCATTGCCTCTCACAAATCAGGGCAGAGAAGAGCTGCTCAGCTTTGACTTCAGAATGAAATCCTGACTTTTTGTGCAAAGTACATGCAGACAACCAGTGACAAAGGCTGGAAATTGAAACCACTGCCAAGTGAAAGTTTTCCCTCGTGCCCCCACCATCCTCAAAGCTCTTGGGTGTTGTGTTTTTAAGGCACAAAAGGAGAGCTGAAGAGGCTCTGGAGCCTGCCAAGCCTGAGGAGAGCATCAGGCAGGATGGATGGGATGGATGGGACCCTCCCAACAGACTCCAACCAGGAGCCACAGGCAGGAAAAGAACAGGAAAGGATCCCTGACTTGGACAGGAGCAGGGAAAGGCAGCAACAGGGGTTAAAGTAACAAAAAAAGAACTGGAGAGACTTATTCTGCCTGGATCCCTGAGAATGCCAAGAGAACTATTAAAAGAAAGTTGTGGGTGGGGAGGACCCCAGAGAAGCACCAAGTTTGCCTCTGAAGAGAGGCAGCAAAGTCTCCAGGCTGAGAGCTCCAAGAAGTTCAGGACAAGCCCGAAAGCACAGGAAAGCCAAGTGACAAGGGTTTCGTGGTTTGTTTTGTTTTGTTTTTTTTTGGAGGACAGAGGAGCTGCCACAGGTGAGGAAGGACATCATAGACACCAAAAGAAGAGTCAGCACTTGCTCAGACAGCACCAGGACATGCAGCCACCACAGAGGGACTGACGGGGCAGGACAGGGAACACCTTCCCAGGTGCTATCACTGGTGTGGAAAAGCAATGTCACTTATTCTTCTACAGGAGGGAGATATGGAATCATTCTACAATTTCAGACTGGCTTATTATCCCCATATTTTGCCTCATTTAATTCAGTATTTCAGCCAAGATCATGCACAGCTTACAGGGGTCATAAGAGCAACCTCCCCAGCAGCACCATGGAGCATAAAACCACTCGAGGAAATATTTCCAAGTGTTCTCACAGCACAAGAAAGGCAGGAGCAGCAAAATACTGGGCAACAAAAAAGCACCCAGATCTGGTGGGCTGAAAATAGCACAAAAATAGCAGCACCTACAGACAGACTCCAAATTTTAGACTTACAACAAGGGTGGGTTAAAAACACCAGCACAAACTGAAATGTTTGGACGTGATCACAGAGCTAAAAAAAAAAAAAACCCTTAAAGATACATCCATGTGGAAAGAACACACTGGAGAGCCCAACTTCAACGAGGCAAAGGTTGCAGATGTTAAATCCTGAGTGCACTGATGCTCATTAGGAGCATCTTACAGCTAAAAGCTTATCCCTGCATCTCCATGGCCAGATCCTAGAAACCGGAGAGCCTTTCCAGCAGAGAGCACTCCATGGCATCCGTTCAGACAAGTCAGTTTATTCCTGCCTCAGTATTATGGCAGATTTGCTATGCTTGCTGTCCTGCCCTGCATTCTGAGTGCCTGCCCAGCTTAAAGCATCTCCCACATCAACAGCACAGCCACAAAAAGCACCTCTGCCTCATGTACCCACGGGGAGAGGCGTGGAAAGGAACAAAAAAAAAATCGGACAAAGATTATATGTTGACAAGCAAGTGGAAAAAAAGTGTATTTTTGCCTGGATGAGCCAGTGCAGCAATGTCACCCGGCTTTCTCCCTGCTGCTGTGTTTCTCCACTAGAGGACCCAGGTGAGATGTCTCTACTACAGCTTCTGCAGCTAAACCACGGGGAAAAATACATTACACAAAAAAAAAAAAAAAAAGCAAAAAAAAAAAAAAAAAAAAAAACCCAGCCCCGACATGTGGATGGTCCATGTAAAATGAATGGAAATGTACTAGTGCATGCGGCACACCAGACGTGCTCCCGTAATTCCCAAAAAACCACGGCCACGCTGCTGAGCTGCTGCTGCTCGGTGGGGAATGGTGCTGGGGGGAAGGAAGGAAGGGAGGGAGGGAGGGAAAATCCCCGAGTATCCACGCCGGGCTGGATCAGAGGGCTCCAGCCCAGCGCAAGTGCTGCTACATTCCATCACCAGCCCCGCATATGAAGCTGGAAAGCAGCCGATAAACAAAGGCTATAGAAGGTACCGAGAAGGGCCAGTATCAGCTGTTATTTACCAAATAAACCTCCCATCCACACGGAGATGGCCCTATTTTATTATTATTTTTACGCACACACATTCCCGTTCCCCCCCCTCCCTTCCCCCACGTATTGACTCAGCTCCTGCCGAATGGGAAGAGCATCATCTAACCGAGCTCTGTTATCACCGCGCTGCCAAAAAACAGCGGCAACGGCTGCTGCCACCCCCAGCGCCCCTTCCCGGGGGCGATAGGGCCCAGCTATCGGCCCCGCTCAACTGCTGCGGGCAAAACCCATCCCCGGCACTGCCCTGGCACACGGGGGGAAGGTGGCGAATCTTTGTTTTTCCCCCTTTCCCTCGCCCCGAGGCTCCGGCGATGGCAGAGCAGGTGCGGGGAGGGGGATGGAAAGCGCTGGTGCTGCAGAGGCAGAGCGGGATGCGCTGGCACGGGCATGGCAAGGGCCGGCTTCACCTGCTCCAGGCGCGGAGCCAGGGGACGGGCGAGGGAAAAACCGCATCTCGGAAAGCGTGGGATCGATGCTTACCTGCGGAGCCGAGGGGAGGGGGACAGGGGACTCAGCCGAGTGTCCGAGGGCGCGGGCAGGGAAGGGGCGATGGGCGAGGAGCCCCGCGGAGCCCGGGACACGCTGCGACACTGTGGGCGGCAGGGCCGGGCCACGCGGTGCGGCGGGGACAGCGGGCACCGAGGGGACACCGAGGGGACACCGCGGGCCAAGAGGGGGGAATCTGCCAGCGCCGCCTGCCTCCCTCCCTTCCTCCCGTTTCCTCTCCCTCACTCACCCTCTGCATGGCTTTCAGGATCAAAGCCAGTTCATAGCGGGGCATCTTAGAGCTGCCAGTGGCGGGAGGAGCGGGGCACGGGGTGGGGAGGAGGGGGCTGCGGCGAGGCCGGAGAGGAGGAGCGGGGTGGGAGAGGAGGAGGAGGACGAGGAAGGTGCGTCCCGGCGCTGTGGCGGCGCCTTCCCGCGCGGCTCCCGCGGCTCAGACACCCGTACGGGCAGGGGCGGCGCGGCTTAAAGGGCGCAGGAGCTGCGCACGCTCGGCCGGGCCGGCCCT
>JAOTBB010000001.1:1338935-1348987 GCA_025629985.1 Chamaetylas fuelleborni
AGGCCAGGTTGGACACTGGGGCTGGAGCAGCCTGGGACAGTGGGAGGTGTCCCTGCCATGGCAGGGGTGGCACTGGGGGGGATTTAAAGTCTTTTCCAACCAAACCATTCTGGGATTCTGTGATCTTTTAGGATTCAATGATATTTTGTTTTAACCAGACCTTTAGGGAATTTAATTTCACCTTTAATCTCTTGATTTTTAAGGTGCAAAAGTGAACATGCAGCTGTTTGCTTGACCCAAGTGCAGTTATAACAGATTTTGAAAATAAAATCTCCAACCCTTTAGGATGATGGAGCAGCTCTGCTGGGAGGAAAGGAGGGACAGGACTCAGGGAATGGCTTCCCAGAAGGAAGGTTTATATTGGATATTGGGCAGGAATTGTTCCCTGGGATGGTAATGAGGGGCTGGGATGGAATTGCCAGAGCAGCTGTGGCTGCCCCTGGATCCCTGGAATGTTCAGTTCCAGGTGGGACACTGGGGCTGGAGCAGCCTGGGACAGTGGGAGGTGTCCCTGCCATGGTGGAGAATTAGGATTGGTTTATCTTTAAGGTCCCTTCCAACCCAAACCAGGATTTTGTGATCTTTTGTTTCAGCCTGTTGTGTGGGCAGCCCAATCCTTCTTAATTTTTAAGGTATAAAATTAAAGATGGAGCCATTTGTTTGACCCCTGTACAACCATAACAGGTTTTAAAAACAGAATTTTCATCAAAGCCAAGGGGTACCCAAAACAACCCTTTGAATCAGGTATTAAACATCCAGCACTTCCCAGACCTTAAATTCTCAGTACAATAATGTAGGTGAAATTTAGAGCAAAACTTCCTATTCTGCCTTCTAGAGCTGGAATTCATTTGGTGACTTAATTCTTACTCACAATGAAGATTGATTTGCTTTGTATTTAATGAAGTATTTTATGCTGGATCGGTGCAGTTTTCCCAATGAGTGCTCCATGCTGATCATGTGTCTCTTGGTTTTATTTTGCTTCTAAAGAGCATTTTAATGGCATTTCTAAAATAAATTCTGGGGCTGAGTCACTTTTATTTCTCTGTGTAACTCAGGTCCAGAATGTCCCAGGGTACAGAGCCCAGGTTTCCAGCTCACCACATCCCTCAGGGAGTTGGGGCTTTGTGCTGCTGTTCTGTTTTGCTCCTGTATTTAAAGTGGGCAGTAAATTTGGGGCCCTGGTTGCCTCTCTCCAGCCAGTGACTCCCTGGATTTCTTGCACTGTCCCACCTCAGCCTTGCCCCTCTCCCAAAGTGGAGTTGGAGGCTGTTCATCATTTTATAAACAGGATCAGGGGTTTGTTCTTCAAACACCAACCACAGTTAGAAGGAGCACAGAGTCACTTCAGCCCTGACAAGCAGCCACCCTGTTCACTTGACCACTGCAATTTAGCCTCAAAATCAGAGAACTTTTGAAATCTTGGGCTTAAAATTTACCTACAGAGCAAAGCAGAGCCTCCAGAATGCTGCAAAGTTCTTTCCCAGTTCATCCCCAGATGAGTCTGCTCAGAATCTGACTGGTCATGGAATCACAGAACATCCTGAGCTGGAAAGGACCCACAAGGATCACAAAATTCCAGCCCCTGCCCTGCCCAGACCCCTTAAAATCCCAGCCTGGCATCCCTGGCATCCCTGGCAGCCTCAGGAACCTGACCCTTGGTACACGAGGCCCTTTGAAAAATTAATGACAATTAAGTATCTGAAATCTGACCTGTTTTTGGACCTTGCCAGTGCAGAATCTGAGTGCAGCTGCTGAAGGGAGGCTGGGCAGGGTCACAGTGTCCAGACAGGAGAGCTGCACTTTCCAACTACTCCAGAGCCCTAAAGTTTGCTAGGACAGAATCAGGTCTGAAATCCAACCCCCTCCTTTCCTGCAGTCAGAAACAGCAGAAATGAATGTGAAATCACTCCTTGGGCAGGGATGTTCCCAGGGAAAACACCATTCCTGAGTGCCCACTGCAGCCAGGATTGGGATGCACTTCCCAAAACCTCTAAGCAGGGGATGAAGGCACATCCTGCCCCAGAGCTGGCACAGGCTCCAGCTCTTCCCCTCTCCCAGGTGCATTATTGCTGCTCTGAAAGCCTCTGTCCTGAACAGGTATTCTGCCTTTAAATCACACAGGTTCAGTTTCTGCAGCTCCAGCTTGAGCAGCCTCATTCCAAGTGTGGTTTATTATGGCTTATGGCAACCACTGGAGCCCAAAATCACGGATTAAAAGCTGGGCCATCAAGGAAAAGCTGTTTTCTGGAGATCCAGAGCTGGTTTTTTTTCCTCATGGAGAAGCAATAACCAGAAGACCTTGCTGAGCTGGTGCTCAACAATCTCCTGAGCTGGGGGAGGGACAGCAAGGGAAGGGGGAACCAAATTGCTCCTTTCAAATTCAACCCTCTGCAGTGCTGTTTCTGTGCAGCTGAAGAGAAGTGTTCCAGGTGCCTCCTTGGGATGTCCTGAAGTGCTCAGCAATGAGCACAGATGAAATGTGTGGGCTACTTAGAAAACTTGTGCCTTTTTGTAAAACACAAAAGCTTTGGGGCAGCACGAAGGGCTGTTCCCTTATCACAGCAACAGCAACCCATAAACCCCCACATTTCTGACTGAGACAGCTCTTCTGGCACAGAAATGGAAATGCAGGCCAGTCCTCAGCAGTGATAATGTTGAAACACTGGCAACTTTCTGAGCAGATGAATTCCCTATTGAAAAAAAACCTGTGACTAAGAGGGCTGGAGATGGAGAGCGTGGCTCAGTGGGATCTGGCTGGCACCCCATAAAACAACATCACACTTCCCTTACACAAACCCTGCACCGAAATACCACCCAAACATTGGAGTGCTTGGGAATGAGCAATGAGGGAAGCAAACTGCTTCCCTCCTGCTGAGCACAATCCTTCATCACTCACTCCCACCTCATCCTCTCAGCCCTGCAGGAGCTGCTCTGCCTCGGGCTGAGCTCATCCCCCATTCCCGGGGGTTTTTTGGGATGCTCTGTGCCCGAGCTGCACCCCTGCTGCTCCTGCACTTCCCAGCACATCCAGGAGCTCCTCCTCAAGCCCCTGCTGTTGTCTCATCTGTGCTTCTTTTCTGGCGTCACAAACATCTCCAGTGCTCCCATGTTCTCCCAGAAAATTCCTAAAACTTTCACCCTCCGACAGGGAAAACTCCTGAACCCCCTGCAGCAGCTCTGAGGGGCTTCACCTGCTCCAGGCTGCCCAAAGGTGCCTTTGGGAAGGATGAGGAGCTGACAGGAAGGTCTCACAGACATGTGTGCACAACAGAAAGATCTTTGAATGCAGAATTTGAAGAAGGAAGAGAAATGAAAGCAAGTTTTGATATAAAAGAAAATAATTGCTGAGCCAGTCTTGCTGGATACCTAAGAAAACAAAGAGCAAGTGAGTTGGAAGGGGCTTCCATGACTTAGAGCAAAGGATGAATTCACTTTAAACAAAAAATGTTTTTACCAAGCAAAAAGATTTTTCGCAGACAAACAAAAATGCCGTGTTGCAAGTAGAGAAAAGATCTCAGAATTTTCTACTACAAGAAATCTGAAAAACAAGTTGTAGCTTAAACTGGAACATACTAACCTTGTGTGATTGGAAAATCCTGACATGAATATGGTGATGTTAGTGGCATGATGGGCTGTAGGTAATAGTGAAAGTATTGATTGGCTGCCATGCTTTAAGATGCTCTGTAATGAAAAATAAACAATGCACTGGAACCAGAACGAGAAGTTTTCAGATGAACCCACAGCTGTGGGCTGGGCTCTTGTCACCACAACCCGTGAATTGCTGCATCATTTAGAGACAATAAACAGCATTTTAAATGATAAAAGAATTGCTGCATCATTTAGAGACAATAAACAGCATTTTAAAGAGCCTGCCTGGAGTTCCACATCCCTCATTTTTGGCTCTTTCACCCTGCATCCTGCACCCCTGGCACATCCCAGGCTGTGGGATGCTCCCAGCTCTGCCCCTGTGTGAATTGTGCCTTGGGAAATGTGACACTGCTGAAACATTGATGAAACGCTGGGGAACCTGAAAGCAGCTGCCAAAGCTCGGTTAAAAATTGAAGGGAGCAGCTTGTGGAGAACACAAATGCTCGTTTGAGGTGATGCTGTGTGCTGGGGGAAGCTCCCTGTCAGTGAAACACCCTTTCCCAAGCCTTTTTTTAGGAAGTAAGCTGTGGTAAGTCACAAGTTCTCACTTTAAATAAGGAGAACCTCTCCTCTTTTTCATTCTCAAGCCTATTTATCAAGTTTTTACATCCTGGTGATAGGGAGGATCTAATTAACCCTTTCCTTGGGCCCTGCCAGGCCTGTTCTTGCAAACCTGCTTAACTTGCTGTGAGCAAAAAAAAAAGACACAGGAGCATTGGTTCCTAATTCCAGAGAGCCAGGGCTGAAGTTGTGGGGTGAAGATTATTGTAAATAGTAAAACCATTTGGATGTATTTGTACCAACATTTCAGATAATATTTAGAGCTGACTCAGAAATAAGCCACTCTCAGGATTAAAAGTGCTGGAATAAGATCAGGATAATCCACAGTTCATGAGGCCTTTGCAGCCCCCAGCTGGCTCAGCCCAAGACTCCAGGATTTACACACACACATAAACAGAGCTCCTCCAGATCTGCTGAACTTGATCCAATTTCCAGAGCTCTGCTCCCTGAACACCCCCACTAAGCTAAACAAAACCCTCCACTCAGGCTCACACCACGCAGGCCACTGGTCTTTGCAAGTCCTTGTAAGGAGGATTTGATTAGAACCATGCAGCTCTGATCAAAATTATCACTGGCTCCAATGTCTTTTTCTCCAGGGATTCGTGGGCAGTCACAGCTTCCACCCCAAAACCCTGGGCACAGCAGAGGGGCCACCAGGGCAGGGACAAAGGTGGCCCCAAGCCCCATGCCAGGGCCACTTCTTCTTTTCTGACCAAAGCCATTCCATGATTCTGTAGCCTGGATTAAGCTCAGGAACATTAAAGCTTTGAAACATTAAGAAATGTTGAAATGCAGCTTCACCTCCCTGCTCTTTTCCTACTTCTGTTTATTTGCCCAGGAATTCTTACTTTAGCTAATTGTGATGCAAAAAGTCACCAATTTTACCTTAAAAAAAAAAAAAAAAAAAAAAAAAAAAAAAAAGACTGATAAAGGAAATGCAGTGAAGAACATATGATATTCCAGCCCCTCAGCCAGCCAGCAAAACAACCTGCAAATTAATGGGATCATTAATTTTCCAGCCCCTGGATTAACACCCTGAACAGGCTGAGATACCCTTGGCTCCAGCCCCCCATTACCTGGATAATCAGGGGGATTACAAAGCCTGTGATTAGAAGAGGCTCCTGATTTCTGCAGGCTTTAAATGTCACTGATATCACAAATCTTGGTTAAGCCTTTCTGGTTTATGTGGTGATGGTGTCATTGGGAGAGGAGGAGGAGGAGGGAGAGGAGAAGCCAGGGAAGGAGTAGGAAGAGGTGGCAGAGCCTGGGTAAATCTCAATTTTTGTTGATGCACAGCCCAGTCCCAGCTCATTGGAATAGATGGGAAGACTCCCAGTGATTTCAGTGGACTTTGGACACAGCTCCAGAAGCTTCAAAATGTAAACAGGCAGATCTGGGCATGTGCCTGGCAGGGCAATTTCCCCTGAACAAAACCACCCCAGCAGGAGAGGAGCCTCTCCAGCAGCCCTGGGAGAGCTGGGAATGAGGGACACTCAGGGACCACCAAATCAGGGAATCCCTGGCTTGGGAGGGAGATTAAAGCTCATCCTGGCTTGGGCAGGGACACCTCCCACTGTCCCAGGCTGCTCCAGCCCCAGTGCCCAGCCTGGAAATGAACATTCCAGGGATCCAGGGGCAGCCACAGCTGCTCTGGGAATCCCATCCCAGCCCCTCATTACCAAAACAGGGAACAATTCCCAATTCCCAATATCCCATCAAATCCTTCTTTGAAGCCATTCCCTGTGTCCTGTCCCTCCCTGCCTTGTCCCCAGTCCCTCTCCAGCTCTCCTGGAGCCCCTTTAGTCCCTGGAAGGGCTCTGAGCTCTCTCCCAGCTGGGAAAATTTCACCCATTGACCCAGGGGCTGTGTTGTCCTTCCCAGACAGAGCAAAAGTGACTCTGGGAATGTCACTCCTTGTCTCAGCCCCAAATGATTTTGTGAACTCACTCTCAACTCACCTCATGTTCCATTTCTTGCTCCTCCAACCATTTTCCACCTGAGCCTCATGAAAACTCAAAGAGCTCTGAGGTTTTCTCTGCAGCTCTGCCTTCAGCTGCACGATCTCTTTAGGAATTTTAGACTTGTCTCAGTCAGTCTGTTCACTCTAAATGCTACAATAATGAGCTGAATATCCACAACATGAAAGTAGTTTTGCTCTGGCATTAAAGACATAATGATTAATGTCCATATTTAGTGCTCATGGTAAACACTTTTCTCCTCCTCTTAGAACAGGGAAGTATTTCAGCCCATGTCAGGATTCGTTGTAACATCATTAAAGGTGATGAATTACCCTGGTTTTCATGTGGATGCAAAATATAATTCCTGCAGTTCAATGTTGATTTGTATTTACTCTGCTACAAACTCCCATTTCCTTTCAGCCCTGCTTTTCTGCAGTTCCCCAAGGTTCTCTTGGGGAGCCACAAAGTGGAACATTTCATTTCTTTAATATTGCTCTCCCTACATTTGTGTTTGTTGTTCTTTCAGTCACTCATTCATTCCTGTTAGAAATTCACTGGCAAAGCTGACTTGTCCTCAGTGAGGATGAATCCTCCCCTGCCCTGGGGTCACTCCACAGGCTCCTCTCTCTTCCCTTTGGGTTTTTGATCCTCACTCCTGGGTGAAGCACCCAAAATTCTCAATCTCCAGCTGGTTTTTATGGTGTTCTGCACTTAAATTCAAGCACTACAAATTATCACTCTTGGCAAATTAAAGCTCTTAAAGCGAGGGAGTTCCACAGGCTGGGACCAAACAGCACCTCATGTTCTCTGGGAACAGGCACAAGAACAAAGTCATTCCCTCCTTCCCTCAGTTTTAGTGGGGAATCAACAAATCCAAGGATGGTTTGGGATTGGAAGGGCCTGAAAACTCACCCAGAGCCACCCCTGCCATGGCAGGGACACCTCCCACTGTCCCAGGCTGCTCCAACCCCAGTGTCCAACATGGAACTGAACATTCCAGGGATCCAGGGGCAGCCACAGCTGCTCTGGGGATTCCATCCCAGCCCCTCCCAGGGAACAATTCCTAATTTCCAATATCCCACCCAACCCTCCCTGTGCTGGGACAGGGCTGGGGCAGCTCTGCAGGTGAGGTGAGCTCTCACCTGAGGGGGCTCAGGGCTGGAATCATCTCCCTTGACCTGCTGGAAACCAGCAAAAGTCCTTGGAATTTGCAGAAAACCACGAGCACAACATAAATTTCTGCTTAAAGAAGCTTCCTGAGGGCAACTACTGAAGTAATCTGTGTGGAAAGACCAAAGTGCAGATTGGTTTGAAAGCAGCCTAAGAAAAAGAGAAAGAAAATTTCCACTGCGCCACCAAAAAATTTCCACTGCCCCAGTGCTGTGCCCTCCAATGGGAAGGACGATGTTCAACACACGAAAAAACAAATCTTTATTCATAGCAGGCTTAGATAATAGACCTCAAAATATGTCCTGTGCATTTTGAAGATGTGCTTAAGGCACCCTTAGCCACGGGCACTGCGTGCGCTCCTCCCTGCGTCACCTCTTTGACGCAGCTCGGCTGCGTGTGGAGCACGCTGGGTTTGGGGAATGTTCCTGGGAGAAGATGCTGGCAGAGGCACAGGCTCTGCCACAGGGGATGAGGCAGCGTGTCCATCAAGCCCCAACACCCAGCCTGGGAGGTAAATATTCCCTGCAGGGAAAAGGGATGGGGCCAGTGAGGTCAGAACCAGGATTCGGGATCTGGGAATGCTCAGGTGGGGAGAAGAGCAGGAGCTGTCTCCAGAGCATTTCTCAAAAGGCTCCAGATTTTTGTTACAAGTCCCTCTACCCTTCTCCCATGAATATCAGGAAAGGCTGAACTCAGATTCAGGGAAAGACCTTGAACTCAGCTCCTTGAAGCCCTGAGGTAAATCGCTGGTTTAGAAAAATTGATTGTGGAGAAGGAAAACATCACAGGGGCAACTCCACAGGTTTGTCCAGCTGTGGTGTGAATAGAGCCAGGTTTTCTGGAAGTGTTCAAGGGCAGGATGGAGCAGCCTGGGACAGTGGAAGGTGTTCCTGCCCATGGAAGGGGGTGGAATGGGATGGGCTTTAAGGTCTCTTCCACCCCCAACCATCCCATCATTCTATAATGCAATGGTTCTGCTGTTTTTTACTCTTTATCTTCTACCCAAACCAATTCCCAGCTCCTTCCCCTAAGATTCCTGTCATGCAAGAAGCAGCTTGGAATGCAGCTCATCCAGAGCTACCTTTGACCTGATCAGCCTTAAAATGCTCATTGCCATACAAACAAATCCCTGAATTCTGCCTGCCTACCCTTGGGGGTGATGTTCATGGAACCCCAGACTGGTTTGCGTTTGGAAGGACCTTAAAGCCCACCCAGTGCCACCCCTGCCATGGCAGGGACACCTCCCACTGTCCCAGGCTGCTCCAACCCCAGGGAACAATTCCTAATTCCCAAAATGCCACCCATCCGTGCCCTCTGGCAGTGGGAGCCGTTCCCTGTGTCCTGTCCCTCCATTCCCTGTGTCCTGCCCCTCCATTCCCTGTGTCCTGCCCCTCCATTCCCTGTGCCCTGTCCCTCCATTCCCTGTGTCCTGCCCCTCCATTCCCTGTGTCCTGTCCCTCCAGCCCTTGGCAATTGTCTCTCTCCATGTTTCCTGCAGCTCCTTCAGGCCCTGCAAGGCCACACTGAGCTCAGCCCAAAGCTTCTCCTGTGCAGGTGAACAATCCCAGCTGTGCCAGCCTTTCCTCCCAGCAGAGCTGCTCCATCCCTCTGCTCATCCTGCTGCCTCCTCTGGGCTCTCTGCAGCAGCTCCAGCTCCTCCCTGGGCTGGGGCAGCTCTGCAGGTGGGACCCTCCCTGTCACTCCTCCCCTGTGTCAGGTGAGTGTTTTAATGCCCAGGTAAGATTCCCACTTTGCTCTCCAAGGCTTTGAGGAGATGTGGGTGTCCCAGAGCTGACCTGGCCCAGGACAGGGGACGGGGAGGAGCCTGTGACAGTGGCAGGGGTGAAGGCCGAGCGCTGCCGCAGCTGCCCCGCGCTGGGCACGGTCAGGGAGGGCTGAGCTGCCCAGGCATCCCAGTTGTCACTCTCTGCCTTCTCACTGCTGTTTGCTGGCCAGCTGCAAAGAAAAAAAGAAAAGAATGATGTCATTCCTACTGTTTTGAACAGTAGGAACAAAAAAAATCCTGCAGAACAAGTATTTCAGTATTCTGCATTAATTCCTTTTCCATGAGTGTCCATGAGCACCTGGACTCAGGTGCAGCAGTGCAGCTGAACACTGGTTAACCACAACTTTACCTTCAAAGACAACCCCAAACTGAGTTCCCTGTCCTTGCCACTGAAGGACAGGTTTTTATTTCAATTCCTAGCTGCGTCCCAACAAATATACTCATTTTGCAGTTGCAAGTCACATAAAATGAGGAAGGTTAACTAATCTTTTCTTACTGAGGCACATGGAGAACTGAGGTCAGTTTTCTTCTTGCTGACACAAATTTTCAGAATTGGAACTCAAAATGCTCCAGATAAAAATAAGAGCCCTTTTAAAGGGTAGAACTTTAAAATTCAAGTGTGCAGCTCTTCCTATTTCCCAGTAGAGAAGTGAAGGAGAGGAAAATAGGAGTTCAAGCAGTGCAGGCTGCATTATGCACAGTGGAAAGAGAAATAATATAAGAGACAACAAATAATTTATAATTCTTTCCAAAACTGCTCTGAAATCTTCCCCCCTGAAGGTCACTGACCTCTCACATCCCTTTCCTTTAGACACAGAATCATGGAATGGTTTGGGTTTGGACCTTAAAATCCATCCAGTGCCATGGCAGGGACACCTCCCACTGTCCCAGGCTGCTCCAGCCCCAGTGTCCAACCTGGCCTTGGGCAC
>JAOTBB010000001.1:1358456-1368822 GCA_025629985.1 Chamaetylas fuelleborni
ACTCAGAGCTCTGGGCTGGGGACAAGGTGGGGACAGGTCCCAGCTGGGACTGCATGGGCTGGGAGGGCTTTTCCAGCCCCAGGGATTTGGGGATTCTGTGCCAGGGAGGTGCAGAGGATCCCTCCAGCCTCAGGCAGAATTTACAGGAATTTGGGTGAATTTAGCAAACAGGACCCCAAAACTCATCCAGGGGATTCTGTGACAAGAAGTCAGAGGAAATTTTAGTTTGTGTGACAGGAGCCTGGGCAAGGAGCTGGGAAATTCTGTCCTTCTGCCCTCAAACACCAGCACAGTGAAGAGAGTTGCAAGACAACAACTCCTGTGTGCATTCATGGATTAATTCCTCGAGCCCTTGTCCAATTCCAGAGCTCCAGAATTCCCTGGGATCTTCGGGGCCGCCACAACCTCTGGAGCCTCACAAGCCCAGGGTGGAACTCTGCCTTTTTCCCAGGCCAGACCCTGGAGAAGAGCCTCATTTCCAGGGCAGAGGAGTCCCTGGGAGCACAGTGACACCTTGGCATCACTTTCCTGGCCTCGGGTTACACCTGAGCCAGCATCACCCTGCACAACAAGGGGAGCATCAAAACCTGGCTCCTGTTACTCCCCACGCTGCAACAGCAGATTTCTGGCCAGCCTGGAGCTCCTGTGGCAGCCCTGAGCAGCACCAGCCTCAGGCAGGGACATTTCCTTGGCTGTTTCTCCACCCCTGAATTTTCCAGTGCGTTCCTCACTCCTGGTTTGGTTCTCTCAGGTGGCTCCAACACGGACACGACTGCAAGGGACAAACAAAAATTGGCCCAGGGTCTCTAAACCAGCCATCAGCAGCCTTGTCTGTGCTGGAAAAATATTCAGGAGGGTGTTCCTGTCACTGGGCCAGGATCAGGGCAGAAAAATGCCTGCTGAGATATTTCTGTAACACATCTTCCCTCTTCCAAACCAGATTTTAGGGCTCTGCTATTAAAAATGATTGGATAAAGGAAGAAGTTATACTATTTTTGTTTTCATTTCCCCCTCATTTTAAAAAAAGGGAAAACATCTTGAAATGTCTACATCTACTAAAAAGAAAAAACAAACTCTGATTTCTTTTTCTTCTCTGCTTAGGGGGAGTCTTTCTTCAAATAAACAAATATTAAAAGGCCACAAAAATGAACTCATTTTTTGGGTTCTTTTTTCAATTCACTGCAATTTGAAATATAGGCATAAATGCATGTTTCAGTAGAATCCAAAGTAAATATAAATAGCAGTACATGGGGCTCTGAGCAAGCTGATCTGTGAATGCCATCCCTGCCCATGGCAGGGGGCTGGAATTAGGGGGTCTTTTAAAGTCCCTGCAACCCAAACCTTTCAGTGATTCTAAATCTATTAAATAAATATATTAATAAAAGGTATAAATGCGAGCCTGCTTCTGGCAATATTTGAAATAAATCTTTGTGGATGTCTTTGTAAGCAAACCTGGGCCTGGCTACTCCACACCAGCAAACCCAAAGGCAAAATCCAAGGAACAGGTTTAAAATGGACATAAAAAGCAGATGATCACAGCCTGGTTTAGAGCTCAAACACTTCTCAGAGGGTGAGGAGGGGAATTTGAATTTGAGGACCAATGGCCTGAATGTTGCAGGAAGTCTGAGGAGATGATGCTGATGGTCCAAAGAGGTTGAAGAAGAGTTTGGAGTGCCTTTGAATGATCAGCTCCTTTTATTGCCAGCACAGAAATTGTTTTATCCAAGAACACCTCCCACATCCAGGCCTCAGCAGCTGAGCTAAAGGACAAGCTGACTTTTTCCTTATCCACCCAGGCTGGATACAAAGGAAAGGGAAACATGCAAAGTAATTCCTGAGGGAGAACAGTGGTGGATTCAGTCCCTGGGGATTTATCTGTGACAAGTTTGTTCTGTTGGAGTTGTTCTTTAGATTACATTGACCCTGAGTCACTTGGAGCAAAAAGGAGGCTGTGACATCTCTTGTTGCACGAAACAAACAATCAAACCTTATTTCTTGCAAATAAATAGAAGAAGGGAAAAAAAAAAAAAAAAGAGCTGTGGTGATCTGTTTGAGGAAGTAGAAAAATTTCAAGAAATAATTGCAGCTTCCCTTTCACTACAGGAGAGTTTGCAGTGGGCCTCCTCCCTCATTTCTCACAGTAGGTGCCTCCAGAGCCAGATTAATGGATCCTCTTCCCCAGCCAGGTGCTAATGAAATGATGATACAGTTATTTCCAGCTCTGAGCACAACCTCCAGCTGGCAAATTGCTGGGACGTGCCCGTGAAACAGAGACAAAAGCAGGTGGGGCTACTGCTGAAGAGGAGCCATAATAATCAGATATTAATGACACCCAAAACTGGGTGGTATTTACCATGAAACTCAGGGAGAAAATACCCTCAGGCTATTTTTTATTTCCAATTTCATTAGAGATTATCGTGTTTCTTTTTTTACTTCTGCCCAGCTGAACACTGCTCTCCTTTCTGCGCCCAATTTGGCACCGTTTGGGGGTAAAGGAGAAATTTATCCTCCAAATTTCACTGTGATGACTGTCAGCCCTCAGGAAGAGCTGGGAGAAGTCATCATTTGTATTAACCAGGGAATCACACAAGGTTTGGGTTGGGAGGGAGCTAAAAACTCATCTCAATCCTACCATGGCCAGGGACACCTTCCACTGTCCCAGGCTGCTCCAAGCCCTGTCCAACCTGGCTTTGGGCAATTCCAGGGATGGGGAGTCCAAAATTTTCCTGGATAATCAATTCCAGGGCCTCCCCACACTCACAGTTCTGTCCTTGATGAACTGACAGAAAGATTTGCAAACTCACAGTGGAATTCTTCACGTTTTTCCTACCCCTCGTGTTTTACTGTCGCTGCTTTTTGTTGAAGTGTTTTGTTGAAGAAATATCTTGCTAAAGGTGGTTAAAAACATTTTAAAAGACAGATTATATATTTTTTTTAATCTCACCTGACAAAAAAAAGCTGCAAACCCAGGACTTGCAGCTGGCCCTTGTGCCTGAAGGATGAATTTTACGTGGCTGTAGCAGCGGATTTCCTGCACTCGTTGCAAATTCTGAGCGTCTTCCCCTATGATTAAATTATTAAATTTGCCTTTTGTACACACAAAAATCGAGGAGCCTGCAGGAGAAGCTGAGCCTTGAGTGCCTAATCTGCCTCAGTCCGCTGCAATTTGGTGAAAAATGGAAGTTCTGTGGCTGCCTTTGTTCTGCTCTTGGCCAAACGCCACTGAGCGCCACGAGAGCGCTTTCTGCCTCAAACTGCAGCAGCTCAGCTCCTCCAGAATCTCTTCTGATCTCTTTGATTCCAGTCCATACCTAAACCAGGAGATCATTCCAGGCTTGTGCCCGCTTTACCTGGTTCCACCCCCCGAGCAGGAGGGTGCAGGATGGGCTCAGCCACAGCCAAACCGCTGCTCGCCAAAAATTTGTCAAAACAAGCCCCTGTTTTGGCTGGTGCTGGGGTGTCTTCAAGTGCAAGCCAAGGGCAGGGCAGCTGTTGATCTCTGTCCCCAGACCGTTGTGGATGCTGCCAGTGTGGTTTTCCTCCCTCGCTTCCCTCCCTGCTTGGCTCACGCCCCGAGCGCGGCCGAGGCTGCGCAGCGGAAAAACCCAGCCAGGCTCACGTGCCAGGAGCTGCCTGCTGCCTTTTATCAGCTCCTCTGCATCCCTCCCCTCTCACCACCTGCTGCCAGCCATGATCTGCCCCAAAAAAAAAAAAAAAAAAAAAAAAAAAAAATAACGTTTCAGCTGTGGGGGTTTCAGCTGCGCTCAAAGCCTGGGCAGAGGGGCAGGGCGCTGCAGGTGCCGCCTTCTCTGTGGCCCTGGGGACCTGTTTGCCTTCTGGAACAGCCCCTCAGCTTCTTCCAGAATGGGATTGGGCTTCTCTTTCTGTGTGCAACAGCTGCTGATGGAATCATTTCAAGGAGAGGGCTCTGCAGGGAGACTTTGCCAAAACCTCACTTGTCAGGCTGAAAAATCGCTGCTGGTTTGTGATGGGATCTTCCAATGACCTGGGGTGTTGAGGGCCTCAGAACTGTCCCAGAATGTCCAGTCAGTGCCTGTGGGGTTTGTGTACACGAGCACGTGGGACCCACAGCAGGATTTCATTTGGCAGGGGCTGCCCAGGGAGGTTTGGGGTGCCCATCCCTGGAGGTGCCCAAGGAAGGGCTGGATGTGGCACTCAGTGACAAAGTGGGGATCAGATGAACCCAATGGTCTGGGAGGGCTTTTCCAACCTCAGTGATTCCATTAATCCGTGAAAGAACAACACATGGGGGCTCTGTGTTGCAGGATTATTCTGTTTGCCACATCCCTGGCTGTTTATTCACCTTTCAGCCCAGCACCTGGGGCACGGCAGGAGTTTGTATCCAGGGAATCACGCCCACAGTGGCCACACCCAGGGGCTGCCCCTGACTCCCACCCCACCCGGCGAGGCAGCACCCCTCTCCCCGCGGTGCCAGCGAGCAGAAAATAAATATTGTCATGCAGAAAGGGCCGGGAGCGGCTCCACTAGCCCGGGCTGTGTGTGCTGGAGCATCCCTGCCTGCCCCGGCTGTGTGTGTGGAGCATCCCTGCCTGCCCATGTCTCTTGGGCTGTGTAAGCTGGAGCACCCCTTTCTGCCCGGGCTGTGAGTGCTGGACCATCCCTGCCTGCCTGGGCTGTGTGTGTGGAGCATCCCTGCCTGCCCATGTCCCTTGGAATGTGCGTGGACCATCCCTGCCTGCCCATGTCCCTTGGAGTGTGTGTTTGGACCATCCCTGCCTGCCCATTTCTCTTATGTTGTGTGAACTAGAGCAACCCTGCCTGCACATTTCTCTTAGGATGTGAGTGCTGGACCATCCCTGCCTGCCCGGGCTGCGTGTAGAGCATCCCTGCCTGCCCATGTCCCTTGGGCTGTGTGAACTGGAGCACCCCTGCCTGCCCATATCTCTCAGGATGCGTTTGGACCATCCCTCGCTGCCCGTGTCAGACTGTGTTTGGACCATCCCTCGCTGCCCATATCTCTTAGGCTGTGCCTGCTGGACCATCCCTGCCTGCCCGTGTCTCTTGGGGTGTGTTTGGACCATCCCTGCCTGCCCATGTCTGTGCATTTGGACCATCCCTGCCTGCCCGTGTCTCTTAGGATGTTTATTGTGGACCATCCCTCCCTGCCCATGTCTCTTAGCAACGCAGCATCCCCGGCGCGGAGCCGGCGCTGTGGCGGCGCTGGGGTGGCACAGCCGTGCCTGTCACCCTGCGCCGTGCCCCTGTGCCCAGCTGTGCTCCCCTCCCCGTGCCGAGAGTGCCCCCCGATGCCTGCCCCCCCCTCCAACACCCCGCATCCCCCTCGCCTCCTGCTCCCGGCGGCTCCCCCGAGCCGATCGGGAGGGGAGGGAGCAGTGGAATTTTACAGCTCCATCTCATGATGATGTCGCTCGCAGTCCCATGGCCTGGCTCATCCCTCCAACAAACCGTAAAGTCAGATCACAATGATGTGACTCACTCTCCAACTAAAGATAGATCCTGTCAGAGATCCCTCGGGAGCCCTGGGTGAGCCAGGTTGTTTATCCAGGGTTGTGCTTTGGGGTGGGTTTTCTGCCCCTCGCTCTCCCCACTCCCCAGTTTTGGGGTCTAGGGATTCCCAGGAGCAGGTGTGGCACACACTGAGTGTGAGCTTGGCTTCACTCAAATCCCAGACCTTCACTGTGGCACAGTCTGGGGACTCCCAAAAAACACCACAGAAAAGAGGGAGAAACATTCTTAAGAGCGATTTCTTCAACACCTTATAACATTTTTATTTCAGTGTTCACCTCCCAGCTGTTTGATACCGAGCAGGGCTGGTGCAGGACACAAAGAGAAGCAGCCAAGAGCCCAACCAAGACAAGAGGGGCTCTTGCCCCAGGAGCAAAGGCCACAGAGTGTCCCAGCACTGGACAGGAGCAGGGAAGAGGCAGGACAGGCCAGACCTGCTCTGTTCGTCACCCCAGCCACCCCTGTGGCCGTGTCTGGGCAATGGGGACAAGGGGAGCACAGCTCTGCTGAAGCTCCACGGGCAAAATCCTGTCCTGAAGGACACAGAGGAATCTGAATTCCCCCCAGCCAAGCACAGGCTTGGCTTTTATCCTCCCATAAACACAGCAATGGAAACTGGCAGGTGAGGGAGCTGGATCCCGTTCAGCCCTGTACAATTCCACTGGTGTCAAAGGCATTGCACCAGGGACAAAACCCAGGCATTATTTTTAACCTGGCCCTTTTTGTGCCCTTCATTCAGGAAATCCCTATGCAAGGGCATGATTTTAGTCATGTGAATCTCCTCAGTGTGACTGCTCATGGCCTCAGAGTTAAACACATGCTCAGACCCACGAGGACTGGGGCCTGAAACAGCATCAGAGGGGAAGGAGAAGGGATGGGAGTGTGGGAATTCCTGAGCACTGAGTGAGAGGGGTCTGCCCACCTGGGCCATGGGAATATTTCTGGCTGTTTCCCCTTCTCAGCCTCTAAACCCAGCAGCAGTTTAAGGTCTGCCTGCTGTGGAGGGGAGGAGAACAAAACACCCAAAATGTTCCTAAAGGATATTAAAAAAGAATTAACAAAGCAGCTTGTTATGCAAATGTCCTTTGGGGACTGCAATCCCTGTCTGTGACTGTCCCAACCTTGCCCTGATTCCCTCTCTGCACTTGCAGGGAGAACCCTCGGGCTCTTCACAGCAAACCTCACCAGAGGTGATTTTCTGCACTGCTTTGGCTTCCCTTTTGTGCCATTCCTCAAAAATCCTGACTCCCAAACACCAGGAATTATGAGCTCTGAGCCCTGTGCCAGCAATCCCAGGATCAAGGTGAGAGGAGCCCTCCAGGATCCCCCAGTGCCACCAGCATCAGCCCAAGCCCTGTCCCCAAGGGCCACATCCAGCCTGTCCTGAGCACTCCCCCAGACAGTGACTGCAAACCTCCCTGGGCAGCTCATCCCAATCCTGACCACTCTGCCAGGGAAAAAAACGTTCCAGTGCTCTACAGAAACCTGAACAGCGACTCTCAAATCTTGCAGCACTCCAGAGGACAGCCAGGAAAAGATCCAGCAAAGGAATTTGGGTGATGATTTTTTTTTTGGTTCAGTTTCCCAGGAACTATTTGAAAAACCCCTCTTTGCCCAAGCACTGCTTCCAGCACTTGCCCAGCCCTTTCCCAAAAGCCTGAGCACGTTACAGCTTCTCAGGGATGTAACAGCAAATCCTGACCCACCAGGGCTGTGCCATCAAGGGGGACTTGCACACGTTCCTCCCTGCTCCAGAAATCCCCCAAACCTGCAGATCCCGTGGTCTGCAGCAGCCAGTGAGAGCAGCTTTGCCATGACAGATGAAGCCACAGAGAAGATGCTCACACAGATTGTGAACAAGAGTCAGAAGACATCCTGAATTAATTTGTCATTGCTGTGGGGCAAAAACTCCTAAAAATACCTCTGTCTGTGGTTAGTCTTTAATTTCTCATGCTCACCCAAATGAGGGGAAACACCATCTTCATTTTTTCAAGCCCCACTTCCACCAAACTTCTCCTTATTTGTATGAGGCCTTTTTTAAAATTCACTACAAGAGCAACTGGCTCAGTTTCATCCCAACTTTCTGTTTCAGGTTGATGGATTTGCCGTTCAAACAGGCAAATCCGTGAAATTCATTTCACAGGACATTGACCAAAGGGAATGTGCAATAATGTTCTCTGGGTTTTGACATATGAGCAAGTGCAAGTTTGCTACGAGGAAAGAGGACAAACAACAGCCTTGAAATGGGTAAACCCCTCCACAATAACCTGGTTAATGCACCAATGAAGTTATTTTATTAGTGTTGGCTTCCCTCTTGTGGCAATGAACAAACTGGAGCCCTAATATCTAACCAGGCCAGGTGCTCCTCCTCTGCTTTATTTCCTCCAGAGCCACTTGCACATTTCCATAATTTGAGGGACATTTCTGAATTTACAATGATTTTTTTCCCCCATGGCGTGTGTGAGAAGGTACCACTGCTATTAATAAACCGTGTTTCATCAACAGAATTGAGAGCTATTTATAAAGGATGCTGGTATCTTGCTTTTTTTTGCAGATGGGGGAACTGAGGTGCAGAATAATTAGAAGCCAATCAGCAGGTCCAAAGCAGAGCTGAAAATAGATCCCAAATCTCCTGAGCCTCAGGGCCACGTTCTGACTGCTCCCCTGCCAAGGTGGGAGATGGTGACACTCAGCTCTTGGTGCCACCTACCCCGTGTCTGTTATTCCCAGAGTTTCCCAAAACTGTTCTTTTTACCTTTGATATTTCACAGCCAACCTCATAAGACAAATAAATAAATCAAATCATCTCTGAGACAATCCAAGTGGACCCACATCACCTTTCCTAGTTAAAGGTTTGCAGCCAGTGTTTATTCCCCCAGCCAGCTCACCCTTTAATTCATTTTTTTTCAGGTATTCAACAGCATCTTAAAATATATATATATTTTTTTTAAGTCTACAGCACCTGGTTATGGGTTTCTCCCCCTTTTACAACGGGTGCATGGAAAATAAATGCAACCACCACGAGCTCCCCGGAAGCATCACAAAAAAATAATGATGAATCTCTTTCCCATAAAACAACACTAACCTGAAACCTCCCTTTCAGGGCAGGAAAATGTGGTTTTAGGTTCTTGATTTTGCAGATCAAGGGCTTTTAGAGGAGTGTTGTGATGCTGAGGGCAGAGAGTTCACTCACCCAACTCTAACTTTGCCCCAGTTTGGAATTCCCCTAACCATTTCTGTGGGTTTTCAATCATTCTTTCCAGTTTGGAGGGGGGAAAAAAAGATGTTTTCTGTCCCCTGCCACTGAGTGAAAAATCCTATTTTAATGGGAAAATGAGTCAGATCGTGGCTGGGCAGGGAGATTTTGGAAGGTGGGCACAGGCTCCATCCCCTGGGAGTTCTTGATTTACCTGCCCAAGCAGAACTGCTGGTGGAGCAGAGATGTGGAAAACACCCAGCTGGACTGGATTCAGCACCAGCTGTGCCTCTGGAACCCTTGGCAAAGAGGCAAAACCCCCCAGAGATCCCCAACAAACCCCCAGCAACCCCTCCAGCAGCTGCAGGAACAAGCCCATGGTTGTGGTGGGGGTGAGTTCAGCTCTGACTTTTCGGGGTCAGGTTCTCAGGGATGAACTGGAGCACCAGGAGAGGAAATCTTGTTGGGCCCCAGAAACTTGGGATTTCTGAGCTTTCTGTGCTTTCAGGCACTGACCCCCTGGAGAACTCTGCTTTTGACCTGAGGCCTTGGAGAAGCTTCCAAATTTGAGTGATGGAGTTAAAGTCACAGGTGTGTATTTAAAATAAAAATGTGTGATTTCACACAGTGAAGGGTTTTAAAATTGAGGTTTTTAGAATATGGTAATGGGTATGGGACAAGATGGAGGATTTGGGGTGTTGTGCTCCTGCACTGCTGGTAAACACCAAAAGTTTTTTTCCAGAGGAACTGCTCAGGAAGTTGTTTCCAGCTACACCCTGGCCCCTGTGGGACTCACAGGTGCCCAGCTGTGAAAACCTCAGGTGGGTTGTTAAAAACCTCCTCTTTCCATCTCTCTGTGCCGTGAGTTGTTTGTGGGGCTGGACAAGCCTTGCTCCAGTTTTTAGGACACCTCCTGAAGCAGGGCCCTGAGAACTGTCACCTTCTTTCTGGAGGTTTCTCAGCGAAAGGAAAATAAAACACACTTTGCATGATTTCAGTTGTGGTCTGACTCAGCAGGTGACAAAAAAAAAGTGATGTTTTTTTCTATCCCCCACATGATTGAAAGGAGCAGTTTAAGGTCACAACCCCACAAGCACTAAAGGGGCAGACCCACAAGGGAATGTTCTTCCAGGTGTTTCTCCTGACCTTACAGATGTTCAAGTGCTCATTAAGTGACCAAACTGAAACCAGGGACACAGGGAAATGTCAAAGGGGCAATATGGGGGATTTAATTGCTTTGCAGGAGGAAAAGACTCCTAAAACCTCCCATCTATGACAATGCAGGACTCCATTTTTGTGACAGATATCCAAATAAAAGGACAGGTTTTATTCAGGCTTAAATTTTCCTTCTAGTGTAAGGCATCAAGGTACAAACTGTTTATCATCTGGGGGATGTTATTTGTCCAAAATTAACTTGTGAAAGGTGCTCTGATTTTAGTTCTTGAAAGCATTATCAGTAAAATGCCCTCAGCACTCAGTGACTTCACTGGCCTCAAAAAGACAGATTTTCTGTCTATTAAAATGCTGCAAGCTCACAGAGTGCTCTGGAACAACAAGAAAATAATTTGGGATATGAAACTACACTTAAAATAAATCCATTTGAAAACTTCAGTGCAGGCATATTATCACCAAAAAAAAAAAAAAAAAAAAAAAAAATCTGAT
>JAOTBB010000001.1:1597271-1612910 GCA_025629985.1 Chamaetylas fuelleborni
CCCAGCTCCCATCACACCCAGCTCTCAGCACACCCAGCTCCCATCACACCCAGCTCCCATCACACCCATCTCCCATCACACCCAGCTCCCGGCACACCCAGCACCCAGCACATCCAGCACCCAGCACAACCAGCACCCAGCACACCCAGCTCCCGGCACACCCATCTCCCATCACACCCATCTCCCGGCACATCCAGCTCTCAGCACACCCATCTCCCATCACACTCAGCACCCATCACACCCAGCTCCCGGCACATCCATCTCTCAGCACACCCAGCACCCAGCACACCCATCACCCATCACACCCATTTCCCGGCACACTCATCACCCGGCACACTCATCACCCAGCACACCCATCTCCCAGCACACCTATCTCCCAGCACACCCATCTCCCGGTACACCCATCTCCCACCACACCCATCTCCCGGCACACTCATCACCCGGCACACCCAGCTCCCAGCACACCTATCTCCCAGCACACCCATCTCCCGGTACACCCATCTCCCACCACACCCAGCTCCCAGCACATCCAGCTCCCAGCCTCACCCTAGCCCAGGAGCAAAGCACAAATCCAAGATCTGGAAAAACATTAGCATACGCTGTTTCTCATACAACATTTCCATTTGTGTCTGCCTGAGCAGAGCTTTTTGTTCTCTTTCTCTTCTTGATGATACTTGGGAAGCTCAAAAGTCCTTTTGCAGAAGAATTTGAGTCCTTTGAGAAGGACTCTGTCATGTCTTCTGTACAGCAAGACAGAAAGCCCATGAAATGAGGTAGAACTGAAGAAGTAATCATCAAGAAAAGGGAGGACTGAGTGAAAACAGAGAAACCGTAATTTATGAAGTTAATATATCCTAAAAGACTTTCCATATGCTTATACTAAAATAGAGATTTACAGCATTGTGTGCAGTCCACTATTTAAGTACTGACCCTGAAAACAAGTGACACAATTTCCTTGAAATTACTCCTGCCCTTTATTGGCCTATTTCTGTTTTTTCCAAGCCACTTCTAAGCCACTGAATTCCTCCTCCACCTTGGCTTCCAACTTCAGCTCCCTAGTGATGGGGGCAGAAGAGAAGGATAGCACATCTTTCCTGAAGTAGCTGCAGGGCCACATGTCCCAGGAAAAGGCCAGAGAGTGATGCTGGGGGCTGCAGCAGTGCTCCAGGGTGCTGTATGTGGGCACACACAGGGCTGACACAGTAGTGCTCCCGCTGAACACTCACAGGAGTGACTGTTCTGCTGGAACAATGACCTGAGAAGCAAACATTACTGTATACCATCTCTGAAAGCATTGATTGCTATCTCAACTGGGTGCTCAGACCAAGCTCTCCTCTTACCTCATCTCAGAAAAACTGTACCAAGCTTGCTTGACATGTGGGATTTTGACATGGAAAGTCTCCTTACTTCTGGGGAAAATTTCTACATCAGCATGCAATACACCTCAGAGATCTGCTGTGCAGCAAGGAGCTGACACTGTTAATCTCACTGGAACATATTAAATTTTTAGGGGTGATGTTGGTGTTTGGTGTGACAAGTAGCATTGATGGGTGAAAATGGAGCATGCCACACCAGTGATGAAAGAAGTAGCTGGGGACACCAGGGTAACCTACTCCTCACACACAAAGTTGGCTCTTGCCAAGATCTGGGCCTAGCTCTTGGCATGGAAAGCAAGTGCTGGGTATGTTCAGCAATTTTAAAGATGAAGAGAAGACATGGGAGAAAGGGGGATGAAATATGAACAGAAAGGTGAATGGTTGGCAGTAGCTGAGCAGAAGCCTCATGACAGG
Organism: Chamaetylas fuelleborni; assembly: GCA_025629985.1. Taxonomy (NCBI): domain Eukaryota; kingdom Metazoa; phylum Chordata; class Aves; order Passeriformes; family Muscicapidae; genus Chamaetylas; species Chamaetylas fuelleborni. The sequence goes on from JAOTBB010000001.1 coordinate 1,599,062, forward strand.
CACTGGTGCAGGTGAAATTAGTGGATCATGTTGTATATGCCTGCTTCCCACAGGTAAGCTGAAATGCAGGAGCCACAGATGGATCCACCAAGAGAGGAAAGAAGAACAAATGAAGTGCTTGCAGAAGTGGCATTTTTCATAAGTACAGCAGCCTGGCAGTGTATTCAATCTCAACACTGAAAGAAAGCTGTCTTGCCTTGGCTCTGCTAGTCCAATGCCTTTGTCCTATGCCCTCAATCACTTCGGATTACAGTTCTACAGCATTTCTCTTTCATAAATTTAAGCAGGTTTAATCAGTCTCAGACCATACTCTAGCAGCTTCCAGGATCCTGGAATCTTGTAAAAGTCAGCTCTCCAGAATACTGGCAAATAGATGCACTGAATCTTCCCCTGATTACAATCACAGTAACTAAGACCTAGAATCTGTCTCCCAGAGGCCAGAAAGGAGACAGAGCATTTATAAGATCTCCCTGAGTCTCACAGCACTTTCTAAAAATGCTGCAGAACAACAAGAAACTCCTGAAGTGTAGGCCAGGTTCAAGAAGAGTGCTGTGCTTCATCATCCTGCTGCTGGCCACAACTCTATGGGCAAACAGCAGGATATAAGAAGTGTGGGATAAGCCCCTTGAGGACTTGACTTCTGACATAGAAGCTACCAACACCAAGCTGGCTCTCCTCAAACCCGGGTATTTCTGCTGAGAATGCAAGAAATGCTTACAGCTTCAGCTCTGCTAAACTCGTGGTCACAGTGACACCCAGTGGAGATTACTTCCATGGCCGGATTGTATATGCTGTGCTAAAGGCTTTCCTCTCGTCCATGTGCTACTCTGCCTCACCACGTTTCCAGAGGCTGTCACAGCAGCCAGCAGCAAAAGGAGGCCCCTCATCCCTCAAAATGAATGTTTCTCTGTAAGTTCACAAGTTGCAAATGCTGCGCATCTTCTCCCATCTGTGTCAGAAAGAGCTTTGTCAGGTGGAGTTCCCAGGCTTCTTCTTTTATTTGGATTCTTCATTCTTTGTAATGTCAACCTTCTCTCTGAAAGCTGTGAGGACTGAACTTGAAGGGATGCATCAGTGCGGCCCCAGGCAGAAAGAGAGTGCTTTCTTTGAAACTGTAACAACATTCCTGCCCGGGTATAGCATATGGGTACCTACACCAGGCTCAAGAACTTCAGAGCAGCAAACGAAATGCAGCAGAAGTAGCCAGGGGCAAGACACTGCACAGTGTATGCACTGTAGAACATGACTGCATGGACAAATAGCACCAATGCAGCATCCTCCAGGGAGTGCTTTTATGTGTGGCAATACCTTCAATATATCAGCCAGCCCTAAACTATGTAGCATAGAAGCTTTCACACTTTGCAAGGATTTGTGTCCTGCCCGTCTTTAGCCCTGCAAGCAGTGCTACTTGTGTGCTCTGCAGCACCTTCCTGTGACACACATATTACTTGCTTCGTCCCCTAGGTAACAAAGAGAGAGTAAAGGCCAGAACTTTCCAGCCTATGACTGGGGAGACAGAAGCTGATATGGAGCAAAGGAAAACGGTGCTTCCAGGAGAGGTTTCTCACTCACCTCCTTCATCCTTCAGGAATAAACTGTGAGGGCTGGGAGGAGGAGCCAAATATCAATCCACCTGAGGACTCAGCACCCAGCCTTGGACTATCTTTAATTCTCCTGCTCCTTCCTTTCATATCTGAGTACTCCAAAAGAACTTTTTGAGAAAGATGCTGCATTTTTTGTGGGGTCCAAAATCATCCAATCAGTTTTTCATCCTCTTGAACTTGCTTTTCCTTCTCACCTCCCTCTATGACTGAAATACTGGAGTTTCAGCAGAGACCGAACTTGAGAGCAGTCCCACCACATGAGCTGTGGTGGGAACATCCTGTTACAATAGAAGTGACATTCAAAATCCAACACTCAATTCTCTGGGGCCCAATGTGTGTAGAGCACCATAAGGAGCCTGGTTACCATCTGCAGCAGAGAATAAAGTCTTCCAGTAGCTTGTGCTGCCCAACAGAGGCTTTGACCTGTCTGGGATAGGAGCTCACAGCCAGCAGAACTGGTGTGCTTTCCTTTTTAAAATAATAAAATTTTTGTTAAAAAACAAAAAAAAATTTATGATTTGTGACCTGCCTGTGGGCAGCTTTATTACAACCCTCTGCCTGGGTCTAATAAACCAAACCACAACCCTCCCTCTACCCTCTCCCCAGTCCTAAATTATTAATTCCTTATGTCCAGTGATCATCAAGAGACGTGGTGGCCTTTGAAAAGGAAGATTTAGCAATATTAATAACTCCAAATTGCCCAATCTCAACCAGGCCACAGCTCAGGGAGGTTGGAATATTCTCAACAAAATGTCATTGCATTAAAATATGGTGTTTATCCAGGCTGGGTTATTCTCTGGAGATTTACTGAGTTTGACCAACTTTTCTGAAGGCCAGAGTTTCTGTCTTGAGGCCTGCACCAAAACCTGGAGCTTTTCAATACAAAAATAGCAATTTTTGAGCCACTTCCAAGTCAGAAAAATGTTCCTGAAGTTTTGTTTTCATTCCAGAGGGGAACAAAAACATTGCTGGAACCTTTCTATTTTCATGACACTGAATTTTTACTCTCTGGCCAGCACCAGCAAAAATTCTCTTGGTGTGAGTTGATTGTGAGTGAAATGTCTTTATTTTGTGGGTGTTGATGCTCTTCTGCTTCAGTGCATTTGTGTATGAATTCCATTTATGCATGAATTCCATTTATGCATATCCATTTATTCCATTTTGGGCAGCTGATTTCTTGCTGTGGATCAGCTGTGAAAGGACAGAAGAGCATCCCAGGAATCATGAAATCATCAAAGTGGGATGAGACTTTCAAGATCACCCAGCATCACCCCAACCCCTGTCCCCAAGGGCCACATCCAGCCTATCCTGAGCACTCCCCCAGACAGTGACTGCAAACCTCCCTGGGCAGCTCATCCCAATCCTGACCACTCTGCCAGGGACATTTTCTTTCCCAATCTCCACCCTGAGCCTGCCCTGGTGCAATTTGAGGCCATTTCCTCTGCTCCTTTCCCTGCCCCTCCTATCAGGGAGTTGTGCAGAGCCACAAGGTCCCCCCTGAGCCTCCTTTTCTCCAGGCTGAGCCCCTTCCCCAGTCCAGCTGCTCCTCCCAGGATTTGTTTTCCAGTTCTTCCCAGCTTTGTTGCCCTTCCTTGGACTCACCACACTTTTATTTTGCATTTACAAGACAAGAATCCCTCAATGCCTGGCTGCTCCTTGGCACTGCAGGACTCAGAAGAAATTGCACACAGTATATTTTTCTGTTTTTTCCATATTATAAAATTACTGTGCTGGTGTTCACTCCCAATTGATAACAAACCATCAAAACCACCATATGATTAACTAATAAAAAAATATCACAAAGGCAAAACCAGGAGTAAACTTCTTTGCACATTGAAAGAATCAGACCTTGCAGCAAAAATGAGGGAAAAGTGCCCTCCTGGAAAATATTATGCTTAGTGCTATTTTGAGCTGCATAAAAAGATGAGTTGTGTTTTCATTCACGGGCAAAAATCATCAGGAGACTTAAAGAATTGTTGCAACGTGGCAACCTGAATAAATTATAGAATTGTAAAATTAGAAAGTGTAAAATTGGAAATTGTAAAGTTGGAAAGTGGAAAAGTGGAAAGTGGAAAATTGGAAATTGGAAAATTGGAAATTGTAATATTAGAAATTGGAAAATTGGAAATTGCAAAATTGGAAAGTGTAAAATTAGAAATTATAAAATTAGAAATTAGAAATTATAAAATTAGAAATTAAAAATGATAAAATTAGAAATTATAAAATTTAGGGCTGTGTACAACGTGATTATTTTATCCTCCTTTAAGACCTATAGGGTCACTCTTTGCCACAAGACCCCCCCAAGGGGCCTCATTTTGATGGCCCATCCCAAAAGTTCTCCTTGGAATGTTGGGAATTCCGAGGTGCCAGCCCCTCCTGGAGTGGTGTGATAGAAGAGGAGCCATATCCTGTGTGGTGAACCACACTCCACCAACATCTCAGGGCTTCCCCCTTTTCCCCCCCAGTTTTCACCTATATCAAGCTCCTAAAGAATGATGGATTTCCTTCTCACAGAGCTGTGTGGTCTGATAAAGAGAAATCCATGGAGAAAACACTTTTTTTTTTTTTTTTCCCCCCTTTTCCCTCTCGATTTCGGTTGAGGCAGAAAACCCAATAAATTTTGGCGGGAAAACCAGAAAAGAGGCATTTTGGGGATGTTTCTTTGCAAAACCTGTTGAGAAATAGGGTGAGAACAACCCACCCTAGGGATGATTATTTTTTTTTGCTCCCAAGCCCAAATGTTTCTTTTTGCTGTGCCCAGGATTTTGAAACTGCCCGGAGTTCGTTTGAGTGGAGAAAGGAACAAAAAGGGAACTGCTGGAAAGCCACGTTCACACACACACAGACACACACAGGGTCCTTTTGCAACCATGAAACATTTGTTTTACAACTCAAGCCAAGTGTTTGAGCCGAGGTTTTCTGCAGGGAAAAAACCTCTCTGCCCAAGGTTCTGCCAAAACTGAATAGAAAATTTTATATAAATATCAAAACAAGGGATGGTTTGAGGTGGAAGGGACATTAGAGATCGTCACCTCCCACTATCCCAGGTTACTCCAAGCCTGGTCCAGAACATTCCAGGTGTTCCAAAGACCCAGCTGACTTCCAGCCTAGCACTGCTTGGAGCCCATTCCCCAAAGAAAATGAAATATTGGCGCTGGAACAACATTAATGCCAAAAATGAACAGTAAGGACAAAAATAAACCCCATCCTGGGTTTTTGAGCTGAACCTCTTGCTGGATTAAACTCCTCCTTTTCTGGACAAGCCAGCCCTTGGTTTTCAACCAGCTGCTCTCAAATTTTTTGGGTTCCTGCCAAGCACACGACCCCTGCTCTCCATCCCGTCCCGTGGCCTGGCTGTGCCCTGGCACTGCACAAACACAGCCCCACGAGGCTCGCTCTGCTCTTTATCAGACACACAGAATTTCCCCAAGAACCCTTCCTGTGCTGCAGATTAAACACCGAGCAGTTGCTGAGCTAAAAAAAAAAATAAATTAAATTAAATTGAAAAAAAAAAAAAAAAAAAGGCTGACGAATTGCAGGAAGATCCTGCTTGTTATTTTAGCAGTATTGCTTCCTTTCCCTGCTTGGGGTGGTGCTGAGCAATGTCAGCACTTGGACACCTCTTGCTCACCCTTCAGCATCTCCCCCACCCAGGCAAGAAGGTGCTGGTGACTCACAGGCTGCAGTGCCAGGAAAAAGACGGAGAAAAACTTTGGGTATGAGGAGAAGGGGAGGGGAAGGAATAAAAGATTGGAAGAGCAGAGCTGGGTAGGGTTTGGGCAGGCTGTGACCCCGTGGTGACACAGCAGCTGGAGCAGCTTTCCACACTGCCCATCGTTAATGGGAATAAACTCCTGACTCACAGGCACGGGTTGGGGCTGGAGCAGCTCTGCAGAGCTGGGACAGCCTCTGTGTCCCTGTCACCCACGTGGGCACTGCCCTGCTGCAGGACAGGCTCGGGTGGCCAGGGGAAAAGTTCAGCTGCAGTTATTCAGGAAGGTAATTCCCAGAGAGATGAGAAGTTTCCCGTGCCTGTGCCCGGCTGAGCTGGATGAATAAGCCGTGACTAAAGCATCAGCTCTGCGGGGGGGGGTGAGAACATGACAGGAACGTTACAAGCTCTTGGTCACTGGTGACACAAGGCAGATTGCTGGGTGAAACCCTCCAGTTCCCCCCAGAGCCCCTCTGCTCCTTCAGCCATCAAGAGCATCCTCAGAGCCTCCAAATCCATCCCCACCACTCCTCTCCCCGAGCCACGTGAGTTCCAGCAAACTTTAGGCAGGTTCCTAAGTTGTTTTTTTTTTTTTTTTTTTTTTTTTGCAAAACATTAAACCCAGCCTAAATTCTGCTCTGCTGGCTGGGCTTGCTGCTCCCTCCCTGCACTGTCATTTGTCGTGGCAGCTGCTCAAAGAAATCCCCAAAAAAGAACCCAAAAGGAGCCTGTGCTGCCACTCCTGTACCTGCAGTAATTCCCAGCAGTTATCCGAGCCCACGAGGATTTAGGAAGAGCAAATTCACGAGCATGCAATGGTTGTTTGAACAGCTTAAGTGAGTCCTTGTTGTAATCTCCTTAACTGATAAGCAATGAGATGATATTTCTGCGAGCTCAGATACCAACTCAAAGAAAACTGAAGTGGAAAAACCCCCATGTACTACGAGGAAGTGCCCAGATCCTCTCCAAACATGCATTTTCTGAAACATGGCAAAGCAAAACATCTATTTAGAAATCCTGAATGGCACTTACCTCTCAAGAAGTGCTGGTAAGAAGGAAGTGACTCAAATATGCTGTTTGAAGCCATTGTTTCCTCTTTAAAACTCACCCTCTCTTCGCTGGGAGGGAATTTAGGGTTTCTTCCACCTTGGGGAGTGAAAAATGAAGACTGGTCATTGCCACCACCCTCCTCCCAGCCATCCTGCTCGGCTCCATCCCGGCGCCTCGGGAGCGGATCCTGAGCTACTTCTGCTGAAAGAACTCTGAAATTGTTTCTTAAAAAGAAGGAGGGGGAGAAAAAAAAAATATATATATATAGTGGCTTGGTTGTGGTTGATGATGCTTACCAGCCTCCGAAACCCTGTGGTTTGCAGGCACAACGATTCGCCCTCCCTGCTGACCAATATCCCGGACCCGCTCTTGGGTGACTGCCTCCGTACCCAACTTGTGGTTCTGTGGTTGTTTATGAGGCCCAAAGAAGTGTTTCACACAACCCAAATTACAAATTTAACTGTTCCCCTTTCCAGGACCTGCCTCCATTGGTGCTTTTCTATCACATGACTGGGGTGATGTCGACTTTCTGCTTTTTTTTTTTTTTTTTTTTTGGAAGGGTTTTTTTTTTTAACTTTCTGAAGTCATGCCCTTCCCACTCCACCTGCCCTCCCTGGGGCTCCAGGCAAGGATGGAGTTGCTGAGGGAGGGAAAAACTGGTGATTCACCAGCCCTGATGCTCCAAAAAAGTCTTTGATGAGTTAGTTCAACTCCTCTTGTTTGGTTGTTTGAGGTTTTTTTGGGAGCTCCTGCTTATTTTGATAGCGACTTCATTGCTGCTTATTCCATAGGAATTCAAACCTGGGTTTGAGGCTGCTCTGAAGGCAGCAGGATGTGGAACTCAGCCTGTAAAACTTTGGGAATCAGCTGGAGGGAAGACCCCTATCTGGGGAAAGAGCACTGTAATGAGATTTATTTTTTTCAAGAAAATGGGGGGGGGGGGGAAGTGGAGATTAAAAAAGTCCCAACTTTTTTTTTTTATTATTATTTTAATGGATAAAAAAGGGGAGATTTAAAAAGTCACAATTTTATTTGGAATCTCTATGATGGCACCCTCTAAGGAGCGCTGGAAGATCACAGGAAATTTTTGTTTTCCATAAGGTCCAGTTCTACAATCCTTCCTTAGCACAGTTCCTGTTCTTCCTTTGTCTTCTCCCTCCCCAAAAGAAGAAGAAGAAGAAAAAAATTAAAAATAAAAACCCCAAACCAATAATCAACTGAAAGTTTTGTCACTGGCTGTGACAATGAAGAAGAGAAGAGAAAATTCAATTACTATCCCATGAAGTGAGAATTTCTGGGAAAAAAAAATAGATGCTTAATCCACTTGGATTTTTCTGCTTATTGCAATTATGGAAGGAGAGTCCTGTCCCTGCCTGAATTTCTTATGGAAACACTGCCAGGGCATCCTGACTTCCTTCTGGGATTACTGGGAGCTCTGGGGGTGTGTGCATTTGATTTTCCTTTTTAAAAAGTCAGTTTGCGGAACCAGAGGCTTAAAAAATCCTGGAATGGTTTGGGTTGGAGAGACCTTAAAGCTCATCCATGGGCAGGGACACCTCCCACTGTCCCAGACTGCTCCAAATCCCATCCAGCCTGGCCTTGGGCACTGCCAGGGATCCAGGGGCAGCCACAGCTGCTCTGGCAATTCCATCCCAGCCCCTCCCAGGGAACAATTCCTGCCCAGTATCGCATCCAGCCCTGCCCTCTGTTAGTTTGAAGCCATTCCCTGTGTCCTGTCCCTCCATCCCTTGGGAATTTCTCTCTCCATTCCTTGGAGAGGAGCAGCAGCTCCCAAACCAAGGGGAGGGGACAGAGGCTGCAGCTCCAGCCCAACAAACCCCTCTGAGCTTGAGGCCTCAAGGGCTTGGGGGTGTTTTTCAGGAGAAGCCCCCTCAGGAATCCCCCTTGGTTGGGGGAAGGGGAGAGGTCAGAGGTGGAATTTTGGATTTAATCCCACTTCAGCCGGATAAATCCACTCATGAATCTGGGCCTTAACCTTTCCATGTCTCTGTCATCCCTATAAAGTCTGGGGGATAATTTCTACCTCAAAAAGCTGATGAATGGTCTGAAATTATAGCTGGGCTCAGGACTATCATTAGGCTTAAGGATCCCAAGGCATTTTCTGTGTGAAGGTGGGAGAAGCTTTGCTCTGGAGCCATTTCATCCTGAACTGTCCTTTCCACCTGCTCTTCCTGTTTTTCCCTTTCCCTGAGCTCCTCAGCAGTGACACAGCACTCAGGACACTTTGTGGCCAGAGCTGGATCCACTTTGTAGAGGTCAGGTCATTTCTGAGCACAACCAGCCCAAGCTCTGGTCCAGACAAACACTTTATTTAAAACAAAAATTATTTTGCATTGAGGAAAAAAAAAAAATCTAATTCCCAGATATTTAGACAACAGCTTGGAAGCAAAAATTCAAGTTTGGGGGAGCCTATGTATAGAAGCATCAGAAATTTCCATTAGAGCCATTTTTGGAGGAAAAAAAATTATTTCACCTCTCCAAATGTGTGTTCAAACATTATGTTTGTGGAAATTGAGTATGTCTATTTCAAGCTTTCAAATATTATAATAATAATTTTTTGTTTTTAAGAGCTCCAGCTGAGATCTCCTGGTGCTGCCCCTTGTGCAGGCACCCCAAGTACTTCTCTGCTGCTGGGCTGTAATTATTGTCTCCACCCAAGTTCATAAGAATTTTATGGTGGTTACTGCAGCAGCTCCACTTAGAGGTAAAGGCTGCTTGGCTTTTCCATTTCAAGTTCTTCTTTCCCCCTCCTTCATGGATTTAATGCTTTAATCCATTTTGGAAACTTGATCTGCAGCCTTGCAGTCTCAGGCAGCATCCCACCCCAAAAATTCAGCTCCAACAGGTTGTTTTTGAGGATGAAAAAGCCCATTCAGCAGATTTTGGGGTAACTCTGGTGCACAGACATCCACGGGAACCACAAAGCCCAAAATCTGGATTTCCACAGGACCTCAGGATGCTGAGACACAAATGATGCTCCTGGCAGCCAAATCCCTCCCACAGCCCCAACCAGTCCCACTCTGGAACTGCCACCAGCACACAGGGCACTCCTGGGGGTTTGGTGTTTGGGGTTGGCACAGGGGACTCGTGGCTGTGTCAGCTCCTGGTGTCACCCTGGGGTGGCTTTTGTGTCCCTGAGCCCCTCAGGTGAGAGCTCAGCTGCAGATGAGGATCCCAGCCCAGGGAGTGGAGGGACAGGACACAGGGAATGGCTCCCAAGTAGGATTTGATGGGATATTGGGCAGGAATTGTTCCCTGGGAGGGGCTGGGATGGAATTCCCAGAGCAGCTGTGGCTGCCCCTGGATCCCTGGAATGTTCAGTTCCAGGTTGGACGTTGGGGCTGGAGCAGCCTGGGACAGTGGGAGGTGTCCCTGCCCATGATTTGTGTTGGAATGGGATGAGTTTTAAGTTCCCTCCCAACCCAAATCCAATATGATTTTATTTTTCCTGCTCTGATTCCTTTTGCCATCCCCTTTGGGATTTTAATTCCATTCCCCCTCTGGTGTCCAGGTTCCTTCTGGAACAGCCACTCTTGAAAAGTTTATCCTTATCCAAACCCAGAGAAACACAGAACCACTAAATTTAGGAAAGACTCCTAAAATCATTGGCCATGAAGAAAACACTGCCAGTCCCACCACCAAAACCTCTCCCTCAGCCCCAAATCCACAAATTCCTGCAGAATTTCTCCTTGAGCTCAGACTTTGACATGTGGGGTGGGACCCAAGAAGTCCATCAAACTTCAAACTTCCATCCAATCGTGGTTGGGATGAATTTTTCCAAATTTTGTGGATGTGGATCACATACCCAATTAGCCCTCAGGGTTTAGATCTGGAACTGCTGATGTCCACAGCCACAGATTTGCCACTTTGGTCTCTCTCTGTAATTTGTTTACTCAAGGAATTGTGAATTTTGCCCCGTGGGTCCCTGATAAAATCATCTGGGAAGCAGCTGTAGCATGGAAGTGGTTAAAAAAAAAAGCAGATGGAAATATTCTGCCTTCATTGGCTTTTTCCATGGAATAAAATAAATATTAAAAAATTTTAAAAAAGGAAAAATTAATTCTGACAAAGTAGAACTTCATCCACTTGGGCAAGGTAGATTCCAATTGTTAAATATAATTATTAATTAAAATATTTCCTGGGTTTGAATAGGTTTTAGACTAATTTCTGAACCCTAAAATAAAGACAAATAGTTCTCACTCTGTACCATGGAGATCTCAATGATTTTATAGCTGTTTAAAAGCAGAGTGTGAAATGCAGATTTTTTAATTAATACAGAACAATTTCCAATAATTTAATGTTCCTTTTCTGACCATTTTTGTTGTATAGGATCTGGGAAACTTTTTTTTTTTTTTAAGTTTTAGATTTTTTTTAGGGAGAGAGATTTTCCATCTAGTGTATTTTTAGTTGGAACGGGTTAATTTTAAGCTGGAACAAAACCTTGATGAAACAAAGGAATAAAATCCAGTTTTTTAACTTATCCTCAGATTTAAATATGTGTACAGGAGCTCATTCCCAATTTTTTCCTGCCTTATCCTGCTGTGGTCACTAGATGTTGCTGCATGTCTGTGTTAGCTGAGGGTTTGAGGGTTTTATAGGTGTAAGAAAAGAATATTTCTCTCCATAACCACACAAAGAGAGATTTCACCCAATTTATTAATTCCATGAATAAACCAGCCCCCACTTCCTTCATTTCAGGACAAACCCTTCCCTATTCATGGACTCTACAGAACAAAGAAGGTTTTTTTGTTGCTCCAGACTTGATTTTTATTTTTTGAACACTTCAGATATTTAGGAAAATCCCATTTTCCCTGTAAAAACAAGGATTTAGGCAAACAGCCATTGTAATTTAAGCACCTTGCCCTGGCTCTGCAGTGGGACCAAGGGAATTCTCCCCTTCCCCCCAGGCTCTTGAAAAGTCAAATTTTCCTCCTGGGATTCCTCCTCAGTGGCTTCCCAAGAAAACCATGTTTAACATTCCAAGGATGAGACCTTCTGGAAAAAAGCAGATGAAAATAAGGAATTATATTAATATTAAATAAATATTACATATTATATCTATCTATCTATCTATTTAGATATTTTAGATATACAATAAGTATATAATATTATAATTTAATATATAATAATATACCAAAATATTATAGAATATATTTTAATATACTGTGTATCATCTAAAACAATATCTAATAAATATTATATGATATATTTTAATATATAGTACTTATAACAGCTAATAATATAATGTAATAATATTAAATGTATATAAATTAAATATACTGAGCAATCTCTTTCATTTCTGATGGTTAGAAAAAAAAGGGATTTTATAGAAATGCTGTGGGTTTTGGGAGGATTTAGGGGTAATGGGTGATGGGCATATTAAAAAAAAAAATCTTTTACCAGGCTATTCCTTAGAGAAAGCAAAAACATGATCACTTTCCCTGAGCAGACACCTGTAGGGATAAAATTCAGTTATTCCCAGGAAAAAAATCCTTAAATCTCAATCAAAGCTTGGGATCTCAGTCAATGTTTAAGCAAAGCTCAGCCTCCTGTTTGGTAACTCCCCTAATATTGAATTTACAGGTGGCAAACAGTTTTTATTAAACTATTTTATTTAATATTTCCCATATCCTCACTTTGTAGATGAGTGACACAGCTTGGAATCCCTGGAGGATTTCAGTGGATAATAATTAATCAACAGCACTGAGCAAAAGCAAATTGAATTTCTCCCTAAATGTTGAACTCTCAGCCTTAAATTTAATTTCAATATGGAGATGAAGACAAAAAAAAAAAAATCAGGAAAATGTCAGGACAATTTTTAAAAATCAGTGTGGAGTAGAGAATTTATGGAAATAATTTTTTATTAACTACAGGAGCAAAGTTTGAATGCCCACATCCTTTGCTTAAAAATTGTTTGGGTCAAACCCAGGGATATTTTACATAATGTGAATATTCACTGGGGGTGAAAATCCTCCTGAAAAACTTGAGGTTCAGGCTTTAACCTAAAGCAGCAGCTCTGGATTTATCCCATCCCAGGAGAGGTGAGTGGGATTGGGAGGGTGAATCCACCTGGGACCTCCCTGTCCTTATTGATCACAGAGGAATCCCAAATGCTCCTCATGTCCAGCTGGAATTGAGGTTTTCTCTTCTTTCCTACACTAGAAATGCATTTATTTAAATCCCTCTGAAAAGCAGAAACCACATTCTTTTATTTTTTCCTAAAATCTGTGATTTGCAGAAGTGCTAAAAATCAGGAGATGAGAAAACTTCAATATTAGAGGGCTGATAATTACAGCATCCATAGGTGATCCCAGCATCCCCAACTCAATATTCCTTCCCAAAACTTGATAATTCCCACTCACCTTGCTCCCCTTTTCTAAATAAATAAATATATCAGCTTTGCAACCCAGCTAGGAATTTCAGGCTGTCTCTTGTCATTTGGTCTGAGACTGCATTCAGCAAAAGACACCTTAAAAATACTCTTTTTTCTTTTTTTTTATATTTTTTTTTTTTTTTCTTTTTCCAGATTAAAACCTGGAGGCAACTGTTCCATTGCTGGGAGCAAGGAAAAACAATGTGGATGGGAATTGTGGGCACCTGTGGGTTTCTGGTTTTTATTTAAGAGGTACCAGGTGACCAGATGAATCCTCTAATTAGGTTCAGATTAGAGATTAAAAGTTATTTTTCCCTGCAAGGGTGGTCAGGGAGGTTTGGAGTCACTGTCCCTGGAAGAGTTTTGGAGGAATCTGGATGTGACCCTTGGGGACAGGGTTTGGGGTGATGCTGAAGGTCTTTTCCAACCTTTCCTTCAAGAGTTTTCTTCTCAAAACTCTTGATCATCCCATTTTTTCCTTGACTGTTTTCAGCACTGACCTCTGCAAAGTCTCTTCCTGCAGCGAGTGCTGTGTCCATGCTGACTCTACCCTTTTTCCTGGTTAGAAACCCAAAGAAAGGAAAGGAAAAAAGAAAGAAAACTCCAATTTCTACCTAAATTTTGCACCTAGGGAGGGAAGCCCACGGATTCAAACGTGTTAAGTCCTCACACAGTTAACAACATGTCACTTGGTGAGAGAATTTTCATAATTAATGAACTGGTTCAATTTGCTCTGCCGCTTGACTTTGATTAATACATTTTTGAGTGTTCCCACTGGGACTCTGTCCAGTTTGTTTAGTAAGCTCTTATGTCTATATCCAGTTCATGTGCATGGATCAAAGTGTTGGCACCAAATGCTGGCAACATTTCGGCTTTGGTGCAGCCATTCTGACTCCACTTGAAAAGGAGATAGCAATATATCTTAAATCCAGTGCTTTGTGACTCATTTCTAGGGGCAAATGAAAGAAAAAGAGAGGAAAGAAATTTCACACTGCATTGTGTGGAAATGCTGTGATTTAAAAGTTCATCTCCCTGGGCTTCTGTCTGCAAAAATTCCGTATGGATCAGGATTTCTCTCAGACTAAAGAT
>JAOTBB010000001.1:1743158-1757792 GCA_025629985.1 Chamaetylas fuelleborni
TATGTGCCAGGAGATCAGGGTCACTGCCCCACCCGGCTGCAGCAGATGGGGACAGAATCCACATTGCTGGCCACATCTTGTATTGCAACCCAAGACAAATGGCATCATTTGGGATCATTTCATTCCCTATATAGACACAACTCCTCAATGAGGCCTCGTTCTCCCAAATATTTACACCCATGAGTAATTTCAGGAGCAGTAGGAACGAGCTGAGAGGGCCAAATCCTCCCTTCACAGCAGAAAACCCTTTTACAAGAGTTATCCACACTCCAATGCCTTTTTCAGAATAAATGGACTTCAAGACGTGCTCAATTTTTGAAGTGAGAGATGAGAATTTCCCCACTGTCTCTGTCTGGTTTTATTTGCTATCAGTTGCCAGATATTTGGTGAGGGTTGCCCAGATCCTTTGTGTAAAATTAATGGTTAAATATTTGATTTCTGATTATATTTGCAGGTCTTCCTCCTTCTAAAAATAATAAAAGCCCTTGAGAGCTGTGATTCTCTTTTTTATTTGTTGCATATAAAAATCCAACAGCACTGAGGCCTGAAAAATCAGCTTTTTCCTCAACTTTATAAAAGTTTTATGAGATATAAAACCCCTGAAACAATAAATTTTCTGCTGAAAATGATGACTGGAGCAAAACTTACAGATGTTGATCTAATACTCCTAAAAACAGGGAACATGGAATTTTAACTCAGCTGAAAACACGCACTTCTGGTTTCTTCATACTCCATATTTAAAAACTTGATTTTTCTGGGATGAACCAGGAGGTTTTAGGGTTTCTGTGTGAGTTTTTCCCCTCAGATTGGGAAGTTTTAGCAGGAAATGTGTTTGCATTTAGGAGCAGGCAAATTCTTAGAGGGCTCACACTATGTCCTCACTGGTATAAACTGGCCTAAGGGAGTTGATTTAATAAAATTAAACACAAAACCCCACATTTCTGGCTTGGACTGGGCAGTTCAGCTCTGCCTAAAGTGAATTTATTGATGTGAGGAGCAGAAAAAGAGGAAAAAAGTGCAAATCCCCTCTGTTAACCTGGTGAGGGTTTCCCAAGCAGGAAATCAATCATCAACCCTAGGGAATTAATTAATGATGGCATTTCCATCATTATTGGTGTTTTGGTTGGGGGTAAATTTGGGTGAATTTGTTTTATTTGCTGGATGGTAGTATATATTTTACAGATATGGATAATTTGAGAAATATTGTTTATGGTTCAATATACTTTTTGATTTTGTGTTTATTTATAGGTGGTATCAATGACTTGAGGCATTATGGAACATTAGTACAAATTTTTTTTTGTGTTGCTAATTTAAGTTTATTTTTGGCACTTTTATTTGATTTACTTGTTTGTTTTTTTGATGGTTTTTATTAGTTTGATTTTTGGGGATATGCATATTTACATGACGAATTTTTACAGGTAGTTTTTTTATTTGAGTAGTAATGTTTGTTATTTGTTAGCAGTTTAGATTTTTTTTTAATGCTGCTAATTAGGTTTTTTCTATTTTTAAATTAGCTTTACAGAGCATTGGTTATTATTTCTGAATTAGTACAGAGGTAGAGTTTTGGTTATTTTTTTAAAATAATGTTTATGGTTAGTTAAGTGGTTTTGAGTTCTGCAAGTTGATTTGATTTATTTATTTTTTTTGTAGCTTATGTAACTTCAATTGGGGATGCAAATATCATAAAGTCACCCTAAGACACCAGGAAACATTCACTGAACCCCAATAGTGGGAGCTGGATTTGAACCCATCCTGAGCAATCCCTGTGGAGCTCAGGTGGGAATTTGGCCACCAAAATGTCCCTGCACTGGCCCAGGGCACATCCTTGCCTGTGTGGGAGTCATAAAATTCTCCTCTACGTTTCTCTCCTTGTTTTCACCCTCCTTGCTGGGAAAACACAGGGAACAAACGAAGCTGAGTTGATTTGACTGGTTTGGGATGTAAATTTATGGACTGGGAGAGCTGGGGATGTTCACCTGGAGAAGAGATGGCTCTGGGGACACGACAGAGCTCCTTGCAGGGCTTTGAGAGGGTTATAAAAGGGGGGAGAGGGATTTTTTTATAGGGATAAACAGTGACAGGATAAAAGGGAATGGTTTTTAGCTGCTGGAGGGCAGGGCTGGATGGGATTTTGGGCAGGACTTGTTCCCTGGGAGGGGCTGGGATGGGATTCCCAGAGCAGCTGTGGTGCCCCTGGATCCCTGCAATGTTCAGTTCCAGGTTGGACATTGGGGCTGGAGCAGCCTGGGACAGTGGGAGGTGTCCCTGCTGTGGCACTGGATGATCTTTAAGATCCTTTCCATCCCAACCCATGCCAGGATTCCATGATTCCATGATTCCATGATTCCATGATTCCATGACTGACCACGACCTCCCCAGGGGTTTTTCCCAGCCCTCCTTTCCCTGTCCCTGTGTGTCCCACCAGGCCAGCCCTGCTGGTGGTGTGAGCTCTTCACAGGGGACAGCACCAACACAACCAGCAGCTCCAAAAAAATATCACACACAGAACAACACACAGAATCACACAAATAATTGCACAAATAATCACACACAGAATCACACACAGAATCACACAAATAACCACACAAATCATTACACACAGAATCACACACACAATTACACAAAGAATTACACAAAGAATTACACACAGAATTACATACAGAATCACACACAGAATTACACAAATAATCACACACAGAATTGCACACAGAATCACACACACAATTACACACAGAATCACAACAGAATCACACAAATAATCACACAAATAATCACACACAGAATCACACACAGAATCACAGAATCACACAAATAATTACACACAGCATCACACAGAGAATCATACAAATAATCACACACAGAATTACACAAAGAATCACACACAGAATTACACACAGAATCACACAGAATCACACAGAATCACACACACAATCACAGAATCACCAGGCTGGAAGAGACCTCCAACATCATCAAGTCCAACCACACCCTAACACCTCAACTAGGCCATGGCACCCAGTGCCACATCCAGTCCTTTTTTAAATCCATAATAAATTTATTACATTAAACATCCCGAGCTGGGAACTGCTGCTGGCTTTTATTCCTGCCTGCCTGAGCACATCCAGCTGTGCCATCCCTCCAGCCCAGGCTGTGACTCAGCAGTGGCCAGGAGATGAAGGCTGACCCCAAATCCTCCCTTTGCTGCCTTCACTGTTTGTTCCCAAGTGTGGGAATGATTTCCTGGGGCTGGTGGTGGATGATTCAGTGCTATCCAGGGAATCCCCTCCAACCCCACATGGGTTGACTCACCAGGCCCACCTGCTCAGGGCATAACTGTGGTGGAAATCCACACTCCCTGACATGGATGAGATTCCCAGCTGGAATGGCACATGGTGCCTGCTGCCAGCATGGAATTGGGGGTGTTTGTTGACCTTGGATTTGTTCTTCGTGACACTGGTTGGCAGGAGCTGTGAATTAGTGTTAATTTATTGTGATTTAGTGCTAAAATATTCCTGATTTTCCTCCAGAATCAGTTGGTGAAGCTGAACCAAACTAGAAGGGATTAAAAAGAACAAGAATTTCTCCATGGGAAGGGTGGTCAGGCATTGGAAGGGAAGTCCTCATCCCTGGAGGTGTCCAAGGAATGGCTTGAAGAGAAAGAGATAAAAGGAGAGAAAGAAATAAATCCGAATCTCTTGGGTGGGAAATTTGTCCTGATGGATCAGGACAACTCTGACAGGAATAAATCAGAAATTCATGGATGGCACCAGGATCCATCCAGCTTGGGAAAAATCCCAGTGCTCCCTGTATATCATTCTTCACAGCAAATGTGGAGCCTCCCAGGTTTCCAGCAGGGAATTTCCAGCAGGGAATCTTCCCTGGAGGCTTTTTCAGGCTCTGAGGAAAATGAGACCAAAATAGGAGACCCATGAAAATGACCAAACTTTTACCTCAGAGAAACCTGATCCATCCTCATCAAGATCTCACCTTGATTGAATAATAAAAAAACTTGCTTTTCCTTGGTCGAAACTGAAAGTAAATTAGGGGAAAACTCCAATTAATTTCATTTAAGCTGATGAACGGGCACTTTTGGAAATCCCACAGGAGGGTCTGTGGGGCAGGGACTCTGCCCTGCTCTGCCTTGGTGCCTTCCCAGCATTGCTGGGACATTGCTGGGATACATTTGGGGTTGTGCAATGTGGTTTTCCATATCTTTGGCTGCCTGTCTTTCCAGAAAAAGTGTGAGGAGAAAGGCACTCGGATATTCAGTGCAGGAATTTTTGTCTTGGATTTTAACTTCTGTGAAGGACAGATCAGCACTACTAAACCTGGCTAACAAAATCTAAGAATTTAGGTTTGGGTTTTTTTTTTTTTTTTTCCCAATTTTTATTCCTATATTTATAGGTTGTAGGCTGTTTATTCCCAGATTTAAATTAACAAACCAACCAAAGCTGGTAACTCAAGTGGATCTCCACATAAAATAAAACAAGAAGTGGAGTGGAGGCACCAATTCCTTCAATTTGAGAGTAACCCTGAGAGCTGTGCAAGTTTTTTGAGATGACTGCAGGACTTTAAAGTAAAGATTTCCCACTACAAGCAAGCTGCAGGAGCTAAATATATCCCTCCTGTTTATTCTGTGTGTGATTTTAAGCTCCAGCCTAAAAGACAAAAAGCATCAGCACCCCAGCCCTGGTGAGTAAGAGCAGCATCATCCCAGCAAAGCTGGCAGCCAGAGCCCTGCAGGCTGGTCCAGCTGGACTTATCTGGGTCAAATCAGCTCTGTGGTTCAGTTCAAACTTCAGGCAGAAGACAAAGATAATTTTCCTTTTCTCTCCTTTTTTTTTTTTTTTTTTTTTTGGGAGGTGTTTCAATTTGTAACTAGCTGTCGGTTCTGGAGGGTGAAGAGGGGGTTTAGAAAGAACCTCTGCAGTGTCCAGGACGTGTTTGGCTTTGACAAAGATTTTCCAGCTTCTAAGTTGATGACAGGCTGAGAGTTGGATTCAGAGATCTCATATTTAGCCCTTCCCTTAATTTATGATTTTTATAATACAACAATCCAGTTCAGAGCAGCTCAGTGAGCTCCTCTGCATCCCACGGGGTGGGAATACAGGGATGCTCTGGATTATTCCCTCCCCAAATTTCAGGGAGGAAAAGGTCAGGGGATGATGATTTCTTTTTGTCAGCAGATGTAAGGAAACAAAACCTCTTAATATCCAACCCAAAAAATGACCAGAGGTGCCATTTTGCAACACAGAATGCACAACCTAATAAACCTAATAAACCTAATAAACCTAATAAACCCCAACCTCTCTGATGCAACTCCGAGCTGTTCCTTCCCTACTTCTCCTTTTGTTTGGGAGGGGAGGAAAAAAAAAGGTGGAATTTGTATTCCAAAGGCACTCTCAGAGATTTCAGGACTGTGCCATTGGCCAGAGTTCAAACAGGGCAGGCAGGAAGGAATGTCCAGCTGTCAGTGTAAACAGCCCAGCACTGCTCAGACACATCAGCCCCTCTCATCATCTGCTCTTAATTAACTGCAGACCAAATATCCTCTCCCTGCCCCCTCCCTCTTTCTTCTCCTGTTTTTTCTTCCCCCATCTCAGTGCCTTGAAACACCAGTGGTTTGTGTGCTCATCACAACTGATGGGTTCCCACCTCTGTTTTATTTTGGAAGAGGGTTTCTGCTTTTCTGAGAAACATCAGGGAGTTTTCCCTCTGAAATCAGGGAAACTCTACATAAATTTACTCCTAAAAACCTGCAGGGAATTTGTTACATTCAAAGCTCCTTGTCACTGATTTTTTTTTTTTAAGGATTTATTCCAACTCACAGCGGTTGAGACAAAAATTGGGAGGAAAAATCAAGTTAAAGAATTAATTTCTTTCATGATTTACCAAATTTCTTAATGAATTTTTTCCATCTCAGCTTTTTTATTCCATCCAAGTCGAATGGGACAGTTCTGAAATCCTGTAATTACCCCAATCCTGTAATTATCCATTGTCCTGGTGGTGGCTGTCCTTGTGGAAGGCAGAAAATGAATATGGGAAAAAGCTGAGTTCAAAGCATTTTCTGACATCCCAGAGAGGTCACAGATTGGAATCTTCCATCCAGGTTGGACTTGCACTTTTCCCACTTTCTGCATGGAAAATCTGGCTCCAGGAACAGAATCCCAGAATGCTGTTTCATATTCTCATTTCAATTGTTTTAAAAGCAGATTTCAGGCTTCAGATCACCCCAATCCTGTGCTAGAGCCAGGCCTGGCAGGATGGAAATCTCTTTGCAGCTCATCCTATTTTTAGGAAGGAATTAATCAATATTTAGACTCTTCTGGGTGGGCCTGAGCTGGAGGCAGCACAAAGGAAGGGAGGAAAGATGTGCTGCACACATTAATTGTGTTTATTTTTTTATTTTACATTCTCTTCCCTGGCTTTTCCCAGTTCTGTGTTTTATTCCTGTTGCTGGTTCTCTTCTGAATCTGAGCCTTCCAAAATTAATATTCCCCAGTAAATTTATTGTAGCTAAGACCTGACATTGAAAAAACAACTCTGTCACAGAATAATCATAAAATCATGGAAGGTTTGGGGTGGAAAGCTCCTCCAGTTCCACCCCTGCAAGGTGAGGAGTGGTTTTTAGTGCTTCTCTGTGGTGTTGTTGAAATTTCATTTCTTTTGGGGCCAGGAGTTGCTTCTGCTGCTGAACCAGAGGCTGAGTTCTCCTCTGAGAGAAATTCAGAGCTTCCCACACCCAAAGAATTCCTGGTAGACACAACCCTGGGTGCTGGTGAGCACAAATCCCGTGATGAATTAATTCCAGGATTAATAATCAATAATAAATCCTTCATTCCAATCAATCATGGAATGGTTTGGGGTGGGAGTGACCTGGAGGATTATCCAGTACCACTGTCCCAGGCTGCTCTGGGAATTCCATCCCAGCCCCTCACCAACCTCCCAGGGAGGAATTTCTTCCCAAAATCTCATTTAAACCTTCCCTGTTCAGTGGGAAACCTTTCCCCTCATTCTGTCACTCCAGGCCCTGGCAGCTAAAATAGAGGAGATTTTCTGAGATTTTTTTTTTGCACTTCCAAATACTTAAATCCCATCAATTAAACCTAAATTTACTTCATGAATCTCTGCACAAGGAACAAAACAACTTCCATATTTAATTTTCTTTTTTTCACCATCTCTTTCTCTCCAAAGAGAAGAGAAATCCCAAATGAACAGCTGGAAATCCAACTAAAAACCTGAAAATTGTATTAAAATTTATCAACAGCACAGTTTTGTCTCTGGCTCTACAAGATCTGAACTGGGACCAGTTCTGAGACATAAAATTAAACAAAGAAAGAGCAAAGAAATGCAAATAATCATGGAAACATGAGAGGAACTAAGGAGACATATGGAGAACTCCAGGAAATATGAAATTTGAAATGTGGTTCCTATTTGCTTCACACATTTTGTGTGCACTAGGAACAGCTTTTCTTTATATTCCATGTGGGCTCGGGGTAATCTGAATATTAATTTATGAAACAACTCCACAGTGCATTAATTGCACATTAATTACGGTGGTTTTATGTAATAGACCGTCGTTAAATTGTGTTTATTGCACAATTCTTGTATCAGGTTTGGTGGGGGAGCCAAAATTTTTACAGACTCACATAAACAGAGGCCCCCCAGATGGATCAGAAGTTGTCTGGAAAAAGCTGGGATTTTTACAAGGCTCAGAATCCCAATAAAATTCCTCTACATCCTCATCCAACAGGAAATAAAACCCCTTTATTCAATACCTCAGCCCTTTTGGGAGACATTTGTGACATCATCAGAACAAATGGATTTAAGGAATAAAAACATCAGGATGCACCACTCTGAGAATGGGATTCTGGAGGCCTCCAAAATTGACAAATTTCCCACCTTTATTTTATTTTGGAAGAGGATTTCTGCTTTTCTGAGAATCAGGGAGGGAGTTTTCCCTCTGAAATCAGGAAAACTGTACACAAATTTACTCTTAAAAACCTGCAGAGAAATTTTGTTACATTTAAAGTTCCTTTTCACTGATTTTTTTTTAAGGATTTATTCCAACTCGCAGGGATTGAGACAAAAATTGGGGAAAAATCAAGTTAAAGAATTAATTTCTTTCATAATTCATCAAATTCCTTTAATAATTTTTTCTACCTCTGCTTTTTATTCTAAGTCGATTGTGACAGTTCTTAAATCCTGTAATTATCCCAAATTCAGCATCAGCTTTTACAGTTAATTTATGTTTAATTGAACAAGTTACAATGTGTATCCTTTAGAGATTATTAAAAAATATTGATATCTGCTTTTATTTGAGGGTCTGTGCATCTCATATTTAATGTGGCCATAAAAGTCCCTCTGTACATTGAATTTTCATGTTGATAAAGCCACTGTACACTGAATTTTTTTTTTTATAAAGCCACTGTACATTCAATTTTTTCTTTTTTATAAAGCCACTGTACATTGAATTTTTTTTTTTTTATAAAGCCACTGTACATTTTCATGTTGATAAAGGCAGTGGGATGGGAGGTGTGGCCTTTTTAAAGTCCATATTGAACAGGCTGTAACTGCACTGGGTATTTCCATGGAATGGTTCTTGGGAGAAAATTGGAAAACTGGCTCAGTTTAATAATAATCAGGGGAAGTAAGAGCTGGGTTGAGAAAGGCTCTGGGGTTTGTAAAACAGGTAGGGGTGGAGGATTTATCCCAATCCTGCTGGGGCAGGTGGGTTTTATTTCTTATATCTCACCAGAATTGCTCTGAGCTCTGTTATTCTTTTAATTCCACATCACAGGAGAAATTAGTTTTTCTCCCTGGTTTGAAAGTTCCTCCTCACTTTTCAAAAAAATACTCAGATTTTTCAACAACCAGCACTGATCACTGAAGATAGAACGAAGCAGAGCCTCACATCTGGGATGTTCCTTAAATTACTCACTTGGATTTCTCTGAGTGCAGTTCCAGGGTTAATCCAGCCAGGAAATGGGATTAAAGCTCTATGAGTGGGTGACAAAGTGACCATGCCCAGCTGCAAAGCTCAGTCCTGCAGCTGAAGGCATCAACTGAAATTTCCAAGTGTTACCAAAAAGGAAACAAAATTAAAAAAAAAAAAAAAAAAAATGAAGTCACAAACTCAGTCAGACTGAAATGAGTGCTCAATTCAGGAGAAAATCCGTGAGGTTTTTCTCAGTTATTCATTCAGCACCAGGCCTGAGTTTTGTCACAAGTTTGGTGACAAAAGTGGAGCCCTGAGCACGATATTGAAACGAGGTGCAGGTCACAGATGACTCAGCTGCAGCTCAAAAAGCTCCACAAGTTGGGGTCACAGCTTTTGTCCTGTGAGAAATGTTGAGATAAACTCATGGGAGTCATTCCTTGAGGGTGGTTCCCTCAGGGGCAGCAGCAAAAAAAGAAAAATGGGATGGTTTGACCCCAAACTGGACAGGGGAGAGAAAATAATCCAATAAAAAATTCATGAATGAGGCCACTCATCACCGTCAGAAAAAACAGACTTGGGGAAATTAATTTGGTTTATCACCAATCAAAAGCAGAGCAAGGTCAGAAGTCAAATAAAAGCTTGAAAACATCTTTGCCCCATTCCTGTCCCTCCTGCTTGGGCTTAGATTGATTCCCAAATCTCCCTCTTCTCCCCACCAGTGGCACAGGGAGATGGGAAGGGGATTTATGGGAGTGTGGATCCCTTTATCCATGGGGTCAGTCCTTCAGGAACTGATCCTTCTATCCATGGGGTCATTCCTGCAGGAACTGATCCTTTTATCCATGGGGTCATTCCTGCAGGAACTGATCCTTTTATCCATGGGGTCATTCCCTCAGGAACTGATCTTTTTATCCATGGGATCATTCCTGCAGAAACTGATCTTTTTATCCATGGGGTCATTCCCTCAGGAACTGCTCCTTCTATCCATGGGGTCATTCCTTCAGGAACTGATCCCTTCTACTGACCCCTTTGAAAAAGGACCCACACTGGACTGGAGCAGTTCCTACAGGACTGAGCCCATGGGAACAGGGATCAGTTCCTGAAGGACTGACCCCATTTTTCCATGGGGTCAATCCTTCAGGAACTGTCCCTGTGTGATCCCTTTTCCCATGGGGTCAGTCCTTCGGGAATTGATCCCTTTTCCATGGGGTCATTCTTTCAGGAACTGATCCTTTTATCCATGGAGTCAGTCCTTCAGGAACTGCTCCAGTCCTGTGTGGGTCCTTTTCCCATGGGGTCATTCCTTCGGGAACTGATCCCTTTAATCCATTGGGTGATTCCTTCAGGAACTGCTCCAGTGTGGATCCCTTTTCCCATGGGGTCAGTTCTGTAGGAATTGCTCTCTTTTCCCATGGGGTCATTCCTTCAGGAACTGATCCTTTTTCCCATGGGGTCATTCCTTCAGGAACTGCCCCACTGTGGGTCCCTTCTCCCATGGGATCCCAAGCCCTCCCACCAAACCTGCCCCAGGTGGGCTCCTCTCTCCACAGATCCCTGCCAGGACCCTGCTCCAGGGCGGAATTCCCACTGGCTCACATCTTTTTTTTTTTGTGCACCCATTATTTTTCCTCCTGAAATACATTAAAGGCTCTTTCCCACAAGTGGCTTCACCCCTGGGATCAGCCCCAGTAAATTCCCTGGGAATACTCAAGGGCATAAAATTCAGGATGTACAAAAATCCTTCCAGGTGTGGGGACTCCAAAATTCCCTTGGTGCTTCCCCCATCTTAGGAAGGAGTTTAAGCTTGGGCTTAAACCCCTCTGCCAGGATTAGAAGAATTTTTGGGGGAGCAGGAATGGATTTGTGGTGGTGATTTCCAACCACGTAGATCCCAACTGCAAAAATCCTCATTAAACTCTGATTGAATCCATCAGCAAGTGAAAGATTTGGGATCTCCATTGCCAAGAGGAGATTCCAACTTCTTTAAATCCAGATTCCAAATTCTTTAAATTTATTTCTGATCCCTCTTTTCACCTAATTGGACAGAAATTGCTTTATTTGTGGGATCAATTTACTATAATCACGACTGTACACTTTCACTTCTCCAAACCTCTTCCAGAGCAATAGGATTAGGTGAGATGAATAAAAAAATAAAATAAAATAAAATAAAATAAAATAAAATAAAATAAATTTAAAAAACCCTTCAAAACCTCCCTGTCTGCCTTAAACCCAAATTTATGTTTAGCCCCAGGCCTTGGCAGGGATTGAAACAAAATGTTTTGAAACAAAGCAAATTGGTTTTTTGCTGACTTTTAATGTGCTGCAAGACACCTGGTTGGACACAAAACATCTATTCACAATTAAAGGCTGAGCTTTTGTTATGCAAAAGGTAAATGAGGGCACCCTGAACTCTGGGAGAGTCAGGTCTGGGGTTTTTTTGCTTTTTTTCTGTAAAAAAAAAAAATCCTGGTTGGTGACAAGAAATCAGGAGTTTTTTTGGGGATGGATTTGGTGATTTTTTGGGGGGTTAAGGAGAAGCAGTACAGTAAAAAGACACTAAGAGTAGAAAAATAAGCTGGTTAAATTAGACAAAAGGAACATTCCCTTATTAGAATATCGGGTTTTATGCAAATGGGACACTGTGTGCTCCTGTAAGAGGCCAGACAGGTTCATGGCACAGCTCAAATGGCATCTGAATTTTGGTATTTTCAAAGCATTTTATGAGATCCCTGGTGGATGGGGAGTGAGGGTGGGGAGGGACTGGGATGGAATTGCCAGAGCAGCTGTGGCTGCCCCTGGATCCCTGGAATGTTCAGTTCCAGGTTGGACATTGGGGCTGGAGCAGCCTGGGACAGTGGGAGGTGTCCCTGCCATGGCAGGGGGGGCACTGGATGAGCTTTAGGTCTTTCAGAAGTCATCACAATTCACCTTTAAATTTGAATTTCGCAACTAATTCAAAAGAAAAAACAATCCTACCCCCAACTCTTCTAATAGAAAAGAGGTTTGGGCTGCTTGGGGATTTTTATTGGATGTGTCTGTGTTCCTCCAACTCAGTTATTTTCACCTGGGTTTGTGGACATTTAATTTTTTCATGAAGTAGAGCCTTGGAATGGTTTGGGGTAGAAGGGATTTTAAGGATCACCCAGTGCCACCCCTGCCATGGATAAAAACACTTTTCACTGTCCCAGGCTGCTCCAGCCCAATGTCCAACCTTGGGCACTGCCAGGATCCAGGGGCACCATGAACCTCTCCGGGTTTTGTGAATCATTTCAGTTCTCTGTTAATAAAAAAACCCTCAAACTCTCGCTCTGCCAAATAAAAATGAGTCAAATCCAAAGGCCTGGCCAGTCAGAAACCTCCCAGATCTGAGATGAATTCAGTGATTAGTCTTCAGCGAGATAAAAAACCCCAAGAGAGGCATTTTCAGAGCATTAAAAGATTTTATTTCAGCACTTCTGAAGTGAAACTCCTGACTCTTCATCTCTTGTCATTTAAAAAGCTCTTTGTGTTGTTGCTTTAACCGTTGGGTTTTCCTTTGTTTCTCACTACAAAGTGCAAGGAACCTGAAAGGAAACATCCCAAACATTTCAGTTGGGTTCCAGGGAATCTTTTTGAGAGAGATCCAAACTCAAACCCTTCACTCTTTGATTTGCCAGGAGCGGAGACATTTCCATTTCTTTTTTTCAGTCCTTTTTTGTTCCCACTTTTTTCAGAACTCGATCCCCCAGCTCCTCCTTCCATCCCCAGGCAGGTGGGAATTGCTGCACCAGTGCAGATTTAGGAGTTTCGTGGGAGCTGTGCCCTCAAATGAACAGATTCAGAGTGATATAAAACACAATCAAATGAAAATAAATGAAAATAAATAGGAAAATAAAAACACCAGCCATAGGGTTTGGGTTTTTTCCAAGAGCCAGAGTTCCACAGAACTCTTGGTTTTCCTTCTTTTTGAATCAGGTTTGGGCATGAAGTTGCAACTTTTTTATTTTCCCCTTGGTTTCATCTTTATTTATTTATTTTTATAATAATTGGACCACACAGCCTCCTGTCAGCAGAGTTTTACTGTCACCCTTCAACATCTTGGCCCCTTTGTGTCCAGTTTACACTTTCAGGCACTTTATAAAATTGGTGCCCAAGAAGATTCATTTAATAAATTGAGATTCCCAGCAGTGGCTTTCCCTTCCAGGAAAAACAAAAAGGGATTAAATCACCCTGTGACACTTCCAACTAGGGAAGGAAAATCCATGAATTCCCTATTTTCTGTCTTCTGTGACTTCTATATAAATCTGTATTTACAAACACTCCCTGTGAATAATAAAAAATAATAATAATAAATTTGACCGCCAATAAATTAAAATTTAATTTCAATACAACACTGTGCTTTTTTGGCCTGACACGCCCACCTAATTAAGGTAACGAGAGAAAATCTTGATGCTAAATAATGATGCAATTTTGTGTCTGCCCTCGCTCTTTTCCAGGGTTCAGCCTCCCACCGAGGAGCAGGCAGACGATTACCCTGGAAAACCTCTCCAAAAAAACCAACTCGGCCTGGAAAGCCCAAGAGGCTGAGCAGGAATTGACTTTGGATACAAGTGGGTGGTAGGAACATAAAAGGGATGGCATCAGATTAGAGCTGGGGCTTTGATGTCGGCTCAAAAGCAATAAAAGAGTCATAAAGGACTTTCACTCTGCATCTCAAAGCTGGAGACAGAGCCTGACTGAGCCTCCCAGCTGCCCTGGGGCTGATGTTATCACCTGGGGTTTACTGAACACTAAACCCAGCCCAAAGCGCTGAGGTGGTTTGGCTGAGGCAGCTCAGCCTCATCCAGCTCGGCCTCATCCAGCCTCATCTTCATCCATCCCATCCTCATCCATCCCATCCTCATCCATCCCATCCTCATCCGTCCCATCCTCATCTATCCCATCCTTGTCCATCCCATCTTCATCCATCCCATCTTCATCCATCCCATCCTTATCCAGCCCATCCTCATCAGCTCGTCCTCATCCAGCTGAGCCTCATCTGTCCCATCCTCATCCACCACATCCTCATCCAGCCCATCTTCATCCAACCTCATCCTCATTCAATCTCATCCTCATCCGCCCCATCCTTATCCAGCTCAGCCTCATCCATCCCATCTTCATCCATCTCAGCCTCACCCAGCTCAGCCTCATCCAGCCTCATCTTCATCCATCCATCCCAATCTTCATCCATCCTATCCTCATCCAGCTCATCTTCATCCAGATCATCCTTATCCAGTCTCATCTTCATGCATCTCATCCTCATCTGTCCCATCCTTGCCCATCCCATCCTTGCCCATCCCATCCTTGTCCATCCCCATCTTCATCCATCCCATCCTTATCCAGCTCAGTCTGATCTGTCCCATCCTCATCCAGCTTCAGCCCTATCCAGCCCATCCTCATCCAGCCTCATCCTGCTCATCCTCATCCAGCTCTGCCTCATCCATCTCATCTTCATCCATCCCATCCTCATCCAGTTCAGCCTCATCTTTCCTCACAGGTCACGGATTTCTGGTGCCTCCTCCCACCCCCAGTGACAGCCCAATTTCATGGAATGCTGGAATGCTTTGGGTTGGGAGGGAACTAAAATCCCACCCAGTCCTCCAGGGACACCTCCCACTGTCCCAGGCTGCTCCAGCCCCAATGTCCAGCCTGGAACTGAACATTCCAGGGATCCAGGG
>JAOTBB010000001.1:1856144-1886505 GCA_025629985.1 Chamaetylas fuelleborni
CCTCCCAGCAGAGCTGCTCCATCCCTCTGCTCATCCTGCTGCCTCCTCTGGGCTCTCTGCAGCAGCTCCAGCTCCTCTCTGTTCTGGGACAGGGCTGGGCCAACTCTGCAGGTGGGGTCACACCTGAGCACAGGGACAGAATTTCCCCTTTCCCAGCCCAGGGCGTGGGGGGGTTTGGGCTAAGAACACACTGAGCTTCTCACCAAGCAGCAGCCCCAATCCTGCTCCCCAGGGCTGCTCTCCATCCATGCCCCACCCAGCCTGGTCTGTGTTTGGGATTCCCTGTGCCAGCTGCAGCACCTTGGCTCTTGGCCTTGACTCCATGAGCTTCTCACAGCCCCACCTCTGTGTCTGCCCCACACAGCTCCATGCCTTGTCCCTTGCTGAGGGTGCTGTGGCTCCCACTGGCTCTGTCTGTTAAACTCTTGCTGAAGTCAAGCTCTAACCAAAGGCTCCAAACTTTCCTGGCTCTTTGCCCCAAAATCAGAGGCAGTAGTAGGTGCAGCTCTGGGTAATAGTAACTACCCTGCAGCTACCCAGTTACTACAGCTTCACTTGGAATGACTCTTGCAGCTCCTCAGTCTTCTGTGGTGGTTTATTATTTTTGAGATTTGTTAATTATAAAGCTTAAATTCAAAGTGAATCAATGTCTTTTGTGAGCTATCTCTACTAGAGACAGCATCACAAATGAGTCAGTTGGAGTCTGAATGAAAAAAGTATAAGAGACTTTGTTTTAAGGTAAAGTTTTTATAAGGACAATTAAGAATTGGTTGAGTTTGTGTTGTATTAATCAGAAATCTTTCTCAGGACCTGATTTCTGTTTTGGTTTGTGTTTACAACATGGAGTAAGTATTATTTCTTTCTGTGTCAGATTTCCTGACTGGGAGATCCCTGTCCATTCCTCAGGTGCTGCTCTGCAGAATTTCTAGGACAGCCTTGGGGAAATCTGTGTGTTTGTGGTCTGGGTTTTCTTCTGTGCATAAAAAGGTTGTGAGTTATGATAATTATTGTAATTTGATAGTCTGCTGTACAAAAGCTTAATGATAGAAGGTCTGAAAGTGCTAATCTGGAGGTGTGAATGGAAATAATTTCTCTGCTGTGGCCCTTCAGGAAGGTTGATCCTTGTCCTTGTGGGGTTGGTCTGGGGATGTTCTCAGCTGTGTGTTTTCCACGATTGCAGTGTCCATGTGAGCCTTGCACAACATTCTCTGACCCATCACAACATTCATTTATGTATCTCTGTGGAGTTAAATTAACCAGAGTCATGTTCACAGCATGGACATTTTAAAACTTTATGAGCTCGGTGTTGAAACCTTGAGAAATCCAGGAGTAGAGGTG
This sequence comes from Chamaetylas fuelleborni, assembly GCA_025629985.1. Lineage (NCBI taxonomy): Eukaryota > Metazoa > Chordata > Aves > Passeriformes > Muscicapidae > Chamaetylas > Chamaetylas fuelleborni. Next base: position 1,857,483 of record JAOTBB010000001.1, read on the forward strand.
GAGACAGATGGAGCACAGGCTCTGCACTGCCTTCCTTGGTGCTTATTGACAGCTCTGACTGCTTTGGGTCTCACTCTGGAGTCCAGAGCACTTTGCTCTGTGTGGTGGGCACCAGAAATGCCTTTCTCCTCTAAGGAACCATTAGAATTGGACACAGATTTCTCAAAGTAGGTTTGAGGGTTCTACCTAGTGCCCATTTACTGGATTACTGCCACACAGCAAACCCAAACCCAAGTTTTTGCTAGAATATTTCCACTTAATTAATTGCAGAAGCCAATAAAGCAAGGAAAACCAGTTGGCCAGGTTGTGTTGTTATCAAGTTCTCTCTTCTGAAGCCTGATTTAAAAACCCCACTTTTTTCCTCTTCTTATTATGCAAAGAAAGAGTTGTGTAACTACTGTATAATGGTTGTATTACACCTGCATAAAGCAAGTGTTTAATCTAGTTTTCTGCTGGATGTTCTTAATCAGCACCCAGTTATTTCAAGAAATGAGAAAACAAGTTCTCCTTACAGTCCACAAGGTTCCAGTGTTGCATCTTGAAGTCACCCCCTCCTGCAGAACTTACAAAAAATGCCACTTAAATGGAACAGATGATTTCAAAGCCTGTTTCAGTTTAGCTGCTGTTCTAATGAAGTGAAATGTAAAAGATGGAGTGCCACAGCCCCAGGAGGAGGAGGGAATGTCCAGATGTGACAAAGTGACATTTTCCAAGGGCTGCTGCCATGCTGCCAGGTTTGGGAACACCAGAGGGAGATGAGCAGTGACCTCTGGGCAGGCTGGGCCCTGGTTGTGTGGGACTTTGATTCCACAGCACAAACCCCAATCTCAGTCAGCTCTAAATGCTTTTAAAAAATCTGAACATGAAGGAAACACCATATTGGAGTAGTTCATGTCATTAAATCTCCTCCTGGTACTGAGAAGTTCATGGTAGGTTCATGTTCTGAGGCACAACAGGAGGTTTTCTGTCTTAGGGTTTTTTCCTTTCTTTTATTCCCCCTTTTCTGTCCAATGTAATACTTTCAGTTCTTAATTTATTTCTTTATTTTTTAAATCAGGAACCTGTTCTGATTGAGATCAGCCAATAATTTTTCTGTGTGTGTGACAAAGATTTCCTCAGCTTATATTTGCTGTCCTTCAATGTGTATTTCCAAAGTTTGCTAAGAGAGTGGGGGCACATAACTGACCTTCCTTATGTCATTCCTCATTTTTTAAATATTTATCACTGTTTTTTTCTACCTCAGAAGTATAATCCTAGGCCTACCTTGTATAACCCAGTATTTTGTGTTGGCCTCACTCTTTTGTTAAAATTTTGAGTCTTTTAGTTCCTACCTAATGTTATTGAAATGTGAGAATGTGATTATTTCTATGCAAGACTTCGAATATGGGATGAAGAATTTAATGGTCAGACTTCTATATTTGAAAAAAAGTCCCTTGGTATTTTCTGATACAGGTTTCTTTAACTGTTTTGCTGTTATTTTCTTCCTCTGGACCACTGCTACTTTAAAAAACAAATCCTAATTTTTATCGTTGCATGATTTTTGTTTTGCATAAAACAAAAGAATCTGAGGGCTGTGGTTTGAGGTGAGGCTGAAACTCAAGATACACTTCTAGCAATCACAGAGTAGGCCCAGAATGCAATTTCTAAGTTTTGTTTTAGTCATTATGTGTGTTCTGAAACCTCTGAACCCCCAACCTGACAGTGCCAAATACATAAACTTCCTTGATGTACTTGAGAAAACGGGTCTGGATTATATTCCAGAGGTTGGAAGCATGGTCTCCCTCCCAACATTTCAGTCTTGCCTGTCTCTGTGGAGTTACACTTGACTTTATTCATTATTTCCATCAAAATTCCCAAACTAAGTCAAGCATTCAGGCACTGACAAAAATGGGAGGATTCTCTCTTGCTTTTGGTGGTCTGAACTATCTTTTGTCATGTAGTAAATATATAAATTTAATTTTTTAAAGTGAAAGTTAGTAATTGATCACTGTCCAGACCCTGCACTTGGTTTTGGATTTGGGGACTTTCTCATGCCACATTTTAATATCTGAATCAAGTAAATTTTAATGGATTTTTTTCAGCATCCCATGGAAGTTTTTCAGTGATTGTGATCTAATATACAGAAAAACCAAACTTTCTGTATCCTATTGACAGCCTGACCTAAGGCACCGAGCTCCTGGATTTTGGGATGAAGAGAGGGAATTCAGGGATCTTTGGCAGCTTGTAGAGCTTTGTGTGCTTTCCATGCACACAGCATGAGATCAAGAACTCCCTGATGCTGTCCAGCAAGGGGTGAAAGCCAAAAAGTGAAATGATAGCCTAGAGTCACCCTGTGAATGCCCAAAATCACCTGGTGAGTGCCTAAAGTCGCTTGGTGAGTGCCCAAAATCACCTGGTGAACACCCAAAGTCACCTGGTGAGTGCCCAAAGTGACTGGTAAGCGCCCAAAATCACCTGATCAGTGCCCAAAATCACCTATGAGTGCCCAAAATCACCTGGTCAGTGCCCAAAGTCACTGGTGAGTGTCCAATGTCACTGGTGAGTGCCCAAAATCAGCCAATGAGTGCCCAAAGTCACTGGTGAGTGCCCAAAATCACCTGGTCAGTGCCCAAAGTCACTGGTGAGTGCCCAAAATCAGCCAATGAGTGCCCAAAATCACCTGGTCAGTGTCCAATGTCACTGGTGAGTGCCCAAAATCACCTGGTCAGTGCCCAAAGTCACTGGTGGGTGTCCAAAGTCACCTGGTGAGCACCCAGAGTCACTGGTGGTGCAGGGTGGAGCTGAGCTGAAGGGTTTCTGTGTCTGGTGCTTTAATAGCAGGATGCTCTTTGCACTTGCAGTTTCATTTGCCTGGAGTTTGTATTCTGAGTGCTCTGTAACTTGGAGAAGCAGCCTCTTAAGGTTGGAGAGTGACTCAGCACAACCACACAGAGGTCTGCTCAAGGAATTTAGGATTTGCTTGGAAATTTGGGGGAATGAGGGTTTGAACTCGTTTTTACCAAATGGAGTTTGTCTTAAAAAAAAGCTGATTTTTAATTTGCAACCTCTTTTCCCATTTCATCCACATACCTCAGTTTTGGGCAAAGTGATGGGGTATTTTAGAAAATGGTATCATTTTTGGATAGCTGGATTGACTGAGTGGGTTGTTTTTTGTGTGCTCTCCTCCTGGTGCACACGAGAAGCACCTGTGCAATGGATAAACGTGAATTTCAATGGATATGGAGTTTATACAAGTTCTTTCACATGGAAGGGAGAAGAGGCATTTATGGGATTTGCCCACTTTGTGTGGTTGGAACATGGATCATCATGGTTTGGGTTGGAAGGGACCTTAAAGATTGTCCCATTCCAACCCCCTGCCCTGGGCAATGACACCTTCCCAGGTTGTTCCATCCAGCCTGGCCTTGGACACTTGCAGGGGTGGGACATCCACAGCTCCACCTTTCCAGTCCTAAAGCTCCAACCTCTCTGGCAGGACCGAGTTCTGAGCCTTAAGGAGTGACCAGTTTGAGGAACAGAGAGTTACCTGTGCCCCTGTCCACTGGGTGTGTGACCCACCTTTTTCTGTGCTTGAGTTTGCTTGGGTTTTAGAGGGAAAATTGGTTAAATGTTTTAAATTAAACTCCTTAAAAATAATGTGTTCTAGTTTCAGCTGACCAAACTTGTGACAGAGTCCTGAGACACTGCTGGGAGTTCTGGCAGTGGAGGGGAGCAGAGTAACTGGTGCTGGGGAATAAAGATTGGAATTGTTGGTCTTTGGCTATACCCTCTTAAATTTGGGTGAAAATTGAGAAGACTTCATTCTCTCTTTTTCATCCAGATCAGTCTTCTAGAATGACATAAGGCCATAGGCTGGTGCATAATTCCAGTGCTGAGAGGGTGCTGAAGGGCAGCACAGCAAGAACAGGATATTCAGAGAAAAACACAAGCAACATTGATTTTTCTCCCCCTTTTTCCTTCCACCCACCCAGATGTGTCCATGTTTTCCTGGGGCTGGTGAAAATGACCTTGCTCTCCCCAAACCTGTTCCTATGCCCAATTTGAAATAATTGACACAAAAGAAGCATAAAGATGAAAAGAAAGAATTGGTTTTGTGTTTCATCTAGGAGGGGTGAGGACCAGCATTAACCTGATGATATTCCAAGTGTTGGCAAACTGATGGGAAGTTCCTGCACGGGGAAGCACTTGGAGGGAAATTGTTGGAAGAGTTGTTCTGAGGCAAAGAGTGCGAGCAGGAGTTCTTTGAAGGCAGTGACCCCTTGAGCAGCTCCCCTTCCCTCCCTTGGGGCTGCCTGCTCCCACCTGCTTTGTGCTGGCACAGCTGTTTGTCAGCCCAGCAGTGAATCAGGCTTGCAGGGTGAGTTGGCTGAAGTCAATAATTTATTTTATATTTTATCTCGGGGTGTGTGTGGGAATCGGGTTACGCTGCAGCAGCTCGGGTCCGGACCGTGGAATGGGCTGTGAGCAGAGACAGCCTCTGACAGCACTGGCACTGCATGGAGAGCACCATTCCCAGGAATTCTTGCCACCCCTCCTGTGGTAAATCATCCTCTGTCAGTCTGTCCCCTCCTCCTCTGCCTCTCTGGCTTTTCTGTCTCAGACTTGGAGCTCTGTGCTGCTGCCCTGCGTGTGCACTCCCAGCACAGCCTTCACTTGCGAATGACTTCTGGTCCAGCTCTCCTCATGCTTCTCTTCTTGTTTTCTTTTCCCTTCTGCTCCTCCTTGAGTTTTTCCTCACCTTTTTAACAATTTTCTAACTTCTGCTTGTGCCCTTTTTCTCCCAGGTCATTGCCAGCACCTCTCTTACTGTAATGTGCTCAGTTGCTTATGCTTTCTCCCTTCTCTTCCTCAATAGGAAAAAATCCCCATTTTAAACACTAAAACCTCTTAAGAAACTCCAAGTTTGCAGTTTTCTGTGCATCCCCCCAAAACATTACCACAAACCAATACAATAGGTTTCTTCTCTGTCTCATTCACTTTTGAATTTTCACTTGAATTCTGTAATGCCTTAAGATAGACGTGCACACACAAAACGTATTTTTCCATTTTGGACAAACTAAAAGATGAATTGAAGTTCCCAAAGTTAACTTCTGAGAAAAGGTATTTTCACTGTGTAAGCTGTGAGCAGAACCTACTGATACCAGATGCTGAATTGTGGAGTGAAGATGCTTTGTTTTTTTCTTCCTGCTCTACAAAGGAGACATAAAAAATATTTCTATTCGATACAACTAGCAGCTGGGCCAGTTATGTTAAAAACCAGCCCAAACTTTTTTGGAAATTCCATACTTGCTTGTCCTCTTAAATAGGTGAGCAGTTTCACCTCCATGTATTCAGAAACACAGTATTTTAGCCCAAATTATTTAAATCTTGTTGATCAGTATTTACCTGTTAGTTGAGAAAGTAGAGCAAAGTGATTTAATATCTCAATCCATCCATTTGAATGTCCATCCATATTTTGACAATCCAAAGTAACTTTAAATAAAACTGGAAAATTGGGCTATACACTTGCTCTTTATAGCAGGAAAAATGCACTGGAATTTTTCTGCCCATCCCCTTTGCTTCTCTTGAGTTTTTGGGTGGACAGGAGCATGGGAAGTACCCAGCAACACCTGCTTTTTCCATGCCAAATGGGATTGACAGCATCTTTGGAATTCTTAGATGACAATAAACATGAGTGTGAATTACAGTGGTTGTCTTCAGAGATGTTCAGTGGTTCCCTCTTACTTAGTAAATGAAATTACTACTCATAAATGCTGTATCTCTGGTGACTTGCAGCTTGTCTGATGATTTTCTTTCTTAATTTTCTTAATCCCTTTGAGTCATTTTCCAGTGAACTCTGTTCATCCTGCTTGGTTTCTGTGTTTTGTTTCACAGCTAAAGACCTGTCTTGTGCTGAAGAACGTGGCACTGCTCAGTTCCAGGAGTAGCTGAGGTTCCTTAGGCACAGAATTCTGTAGCTGCTCTGCCCTCCATCCCCTTCTTTGGCATCCCATGGCACTTTTCCTTAATTTCCCCAAATTTCTCTTTTCCCTGAGTTGCTTTGTGTTGACTGCTCATGAAATATTCCAGACAAAAACATCTGAGCAAAAAAGGGCAAGTTCCAGGCCTTGGCTGCTGGATCAGAGGATCACAGACTCATTTGGAAAATTGTTGGAAAAGCCCTCCCAGCCCATGCAGTCCCAGCTGTGCCCATGCCCACCTTGTCCCCAGCCCAGAGCTCTGAGTGCCACCTCCAGGTGCCACCTGCAGGGATGGGCACTGCAAACCTCCATGGGCAGCCCCTGGACTGTCAGAGCACACCTGTTCAGCTATTTCACAACATGGGAACAGGAGCAGCACTGTATCAAAAGTTCCCTTTTTCCATGTGCTCTTTCCTAAAAAGCACAGCACATCACTCCATGGAATACAACACCTCAGTATCCTTAGTACAAAAGTAAAGACAAGATCTGCTGGAAAAGTGGCTTTGTTTTGGAGTCTTTCCATCCATCCCAAACTATTCTTGGGAGTGTGAACTTCAGTGGGACACTAAAAGTTTTCTTTCCTTTTTTATTTCCTGGATACTTTGGACTTGGTGATCCTGAGTGCTCTTTGGAGGGTTATAAGGTCAGGATTTGAGTGCCTTTTTTTTTTTTTCTTCAATTAATCTTCGTTTCCTTCCTGCAACCTGCCTTATTAGTACCATTTTAGGAATTTTTATTAAAAAAAAAAAAATGCTACAGGAAACCAAATTTCTCTGGTAAGCCCCATATCAACTTCTGATGCTGGCAGAGATACTGTTATTTAATAAAAATTGTATAGTCTCACCATGACCTAAATACTTAAATGGGTAAGTTTGTCAAAGATTAGTGCAGTGGCTACTTCTTGAACAAATGAGAAGTATCTTGGAGAGCATCAGCTGATCAGTGTCAGCTCCACATTGGAGTGCTGGAACTGGTGAAGTTCACATAAACTTGTCCCAAAGGTTCAGCCTTTTCTATTTCTCCTCATAAAAGTTGAGTTAGGCCAAATGAACATGAGAGGGCTCTGTTAGAGAGACTTTTCCTGGGCTTTTATCTCACTGAGAGATGGCTCTCAGACTTTTATCTTGCAGCTGCCATCAGGGAATCATCCAGGGTGAATTCCATGTTTCTCCAGAGTGCCTGCACTCCAAAAGGGATTCGAGCCAGTGCTGTCCCAAATTCACAGACTTGAGCTGCACATCAGGGACCTGTCCACTCTGAATTGAGTCCAACCTCTTGTTGGATTCCTGAAGCTCAGGCAATCATTGTTTTCCATACTAATAAGCAGGAGATAGTAAACTTCTGGGGGTGGTTGGCAATCAGTTCACTTGAAAGAGTGTCATGGCTTTTTTGGTCACTGAAGGCTTTATAAATGATGAATTCTTTTTTTGGTATCCATACATGGATGAAGGCTTGATGAGGAATTCCTGGAGGAGATTCTAAGGAATTTAGGTGTATATCAGATTATAATCAGTACATTCTGATCTTATTTTTTTAACATTAAAGTCAATGGCTTTGTTTAGGAGAACCAATATTCTGGATTCTCCAATGAGCTACCAGTAACTGTATTTTTGGGGGTGAATGTTTGATGAAATCTCTATTCAGTGTGACAAGAAATGCACCCAGTGTCTGTACTGGCTTTTCTCCCTTGCATCCTCATGCTTTTATCACTTGGATAGGATGCCTGAATTATTCTTATGGATTATAATACCACTTAAAACGGAGGAATTTGCAGCTTATTACCTCCCCCTGCCTGTATCTCAGTATACCTTGGGATATACCAAGATTTGCTTTAATATTATGCTTAACAGCAGGGATGGATGGAGGCTGAAAAGATAATGCAACAAGACCTTGAAATTGTGAGTCTGAAGAAGGTGTTTTGACTCCATCCCCAGATGATATGAAAATTTCCTGAAGTTGGTTAGTTTATCTCCTTCTTCAGTGAGAGTTTCTAGGTCAGCGGTTCCTTACCCGGGGAATAAGGCCATGGCAAATGCGCTACAGATGGAACGTAAACCCCTCCTGAATGATGGGAAGTTAACAAATATTATCCCAGGGATGATTCATATTTAGTGAAAAACGTTTGGAGCTGACAGGGATGTGTGTTCTGAGAAATGGAAGGGCTTGGAGTGAACAGTGTGAGGCAAATGTGGGAGCTTTATTTATTCATGTCTTGCATGTACAGCGAATCTCCCCCTCTGCTCTTGTGAGATCCCACCTGGAATGCTGCTTCCAGCTCTGGGGACCCCAACATCAGGGTGTGGAGCTGCTGGAGGGAATCCAGAGGAAGGATAAGGATGGTCTGAGCCCCTCTGCTCTGGGACCTGGGGCTGGAGAAGAGAAGCTCAGGGAGAGCTTAGAGCCCCTGCCAGGGCCTGAAGGGGCTCCAGGAGAGCTGGAGAGGGACTGTGGACAAGGCAGGGAGGGACAGGACACAGGGAATGGCTTCAGAGTAGGATTTGATGGGATATTGGGAATTAGGAATTGTTCTCTGGGAGGGGCTGGGATGGAATTGCCAGAGCAGCTGTGGCTGCCCCTGGATCCCTGGAATGTTCAGTTCCAGGTTGGACACTGGGGCTGGAGCAACCTGGGACAGTGGAATTGTCCCTGCCCATGATTTTTTTTTTTTTTTTTTTTTTTAATGGGATGATCTTTAAGGTCCTTTCCAACCCAAACCATCCCATGGCCCCAGGATCCCATGAGTCTCAACCCTCTCCTCTGTTTTAGCTCAATCTCAAGATAAAACCTTTCCCTGCAAACTCCCTGTTCCCACCTCCAGGTCCTCAGCAATTCCCTGGATAAATCCCACTTGTGCTGGAGCCTCCATTGCCTCTCCAGCACCAGGATTTGTGGATCCTGCAGGATTCCTCCCCTTCAGCCACAGATTTGTCCCTCCTTCATCCTCTCCCACACAGGGCAGAGCCAGGTGAGGATCCCATTTCCCAACACCTGCCCAGCAGCATTCCCAGCTCCAGGGCCTCAGCTTTGCTCAAGAGCCTCACATCCAGCTTGGAAAAAAACAAACCAAACCGAACTAAAAAAAACAAAACAAAACAAAACAAAACCCCAAAAAAAACCCCTTGAAATTGTTTGGCTTTTCCATCTACTAATGGAAAGAGTTATGTCATGGTGGTTAATCCACAAGATTTCCAAGTGTCGATTTATTGGAGATACCAATCTTCATATTCCAAATGCCTGGCACTTCCTGGGCTTGGAAAAGCAGCAGATAAAGCAGCAAATATGTTCTCAGTTCCCAAACAACACCTCCACTTCCACCAGCCTTTCTCCTGCTTTTTTCCCACCACAAGGAGCATCCTCAAGGATAACTTTAAATAACAAAAAGGAAATTTTGTGTTTCAAGCAGAGAAGTTGAGAGATCTGTATTTTGTTCTATGTTTTGACACTAATCCCATGATTTTTTTTTTTGTAGGTCAATAATTGAGAGTTTGATTTTTTTTTACAGAGTATTTAGGATAACTCAGGAAGCAGAAAAGTGTTTCAGGAGGATTTTTTAAGGTCTCCAAGCCCCTAAACCACAGAGAAACCCATCCCAGCTATGGAGCTGCCTTTGGAAAACTCTCTCTCCCTGAATTTTTTAGGCAGCTGTAAAATTGGGCAGCTCATGCCCAGGCACAGTTGTATTTTCATTAATCAGTCCCTGTCTTTTACTATGGGAGAGCTGATGGATCCTGAGAGCAGAGCTGGCAGGCAGGGACAAGAATTCCCAGCTCAGTTTTGGACTTGCACAGTGATTCCCTCTGCTTTGTTTGTTTGGTTTGATCCCCTTCCACTGCCCTGAGCCCTTCTCTGTTATGTCCTTGGGAAAGTGGAGCTGATCTCTGACCCAGGGCAGGAATTTTGTGCCAGAGAATTTCCTGGGCTCACTCCTTGCTCCTTTACCTCTCCATAGAGCCTCTACCTGTTCTCCTCATTTTTGGGGCAGCATCTTTCAGCTCTGCCTCAAGGGACATTTCTGTCCCCTGGGGCTCTTCCTTTTCCATGGAAACACCTCAGTCTGGCTCCCTGCTTTTCCCAGGGTTAATCCCATCTCATCCTGGAGGTGTTTAAAGTGAATATCTCTGCCTGCCCCAAGGGCAGGTTTAAACTGGGTATTGGGCAGGAATTGTTCCCCAAGAGGGTGAGGAGGCCCTGGAATAGAATTCCCAGAGCAGCTGTGGCTGCCCCTGGATCCCTGGAAGTTTCCAAGGCCAGGTTGGAGCAATGTGGGACAATGGAAGGTGTCCCTGCCATGTCCCTTCTGATCCAAACCATTCCCTGATTCTGAAGTTTGGATGGGCAAACATTCAGCATTTGAGGTTTTCTCATGTTTGGGGTTATTCCCCACTGGCCCTCAAAGCATTTTTTTGGCCTTTGAATGTCCCAGTCATGAGGAAGATGAAAAGCCCTGATTGCAAAACCCCCGAGTTCTTTACTGACAAACCCAGTTTCTTTCCACAGCATTCTCCTCTTTAATCCCCTCTTGGCAGAACACGCCAAGGTTTGGCTACCAGAGCTCAAGTTACCTTCCTTGGTAAATAAAACAAACAAAAAAATAAATAAATAAGGGCTCCTTACCCTAAAAACAAACACCCACTGAAAGCAGCTCCTCCTTCACCTGGTGCTGCCCAGGTGCCAGAAGATGCCACTGGGATTTTGTAATTGAAGCTGTTCTTTGCCCTCAGATCCTGAATTGAACATCTCCAAACTTGAGCTGTTGTTGGGGGCCGGGCTCTGCTCCCAGGGAACAGGGACAGGATGAGAGGAAACAGGAAAAGCTGCTCCAGGGGAGGTTTAGTTGGATAATTAGGAAAAATTTCTTCCTGGAAAAAGCAGTCAGGCCTTGGAAGGGGCTGCTCAGGGAAGGTCTGGATGTGGCACTCAGTGCTCTGGGCTGGCTGGGCATCAGGCACAAGATCTTGGAGGTTTTTCCAATCTTAATTCTGGAATTTTGGGATTTATCCAAGGCTTGGGGGGGCTCTTTTCAGGCCTTTAAGAGGACACTGCATGAAGCAGGATCATTCCCTCGGCAGCACAGGTGGTGCCAGCACTCACAGAACTCCTTTTATGTGGCTGAGTACACACAACACCCTGAGCAAACTCCTGGCTGAGCTCTGCTGTGTGCTCAGCCCATTATGAGCCCAGCAAATGGGGATTGTTCACAGCTGGGGCACAATGGGCTGGGATGTGCTGGAGGAGGCAATCAGTGACCTGGGGAAGTGCACATCAGATAATCAAAGAGGCTCCATCTGACCATTCCCAGCCTGTCTGTACAGCTCTGCTCTTAAAAGCACCCAAAAACAAAAGGATGGTCAAAAAATCGTGGGTTTGCTCTCAGGTTGGGTTTGATTTCCAGTAAGAAATTCCTCCATGTCAGAGGTTTCTTTGGTTTGTCTGTGTGGGGTAAAATGCTCAGTTCAATATCAGGGATTTAATTCTGGGGGCTTCCAGGGTTTGGTGCTGAGTTTCAGGAACTTTCAGGGATATTTACCCAAAGAGATGTTTGGAATGTCTTTGGTCAGGCAGACAAAAATGGGATAGAAATAGAAATAATTAGAAGAAGAAATTATTGGCATTTTTTTGTTTAAGGGACCTTAAGTCTCATCCATTCCCACCCCATCCATGGCAGGGACACCTCCCACTGTCCCAGGCTGCTCCAGCCCCAGTGTCCAACCTGGAACTGAACATTCCAGGGATCCAGGGGCAGCCACAGCTGCTCTGGGAATTCAAAGCTGTTCCCCTCCTTTCTGTTCCCTATTTCTGTACATCTGAATAATGCTTGGATCTTCCAAAAAGCCACCTGAATGTTTTGCTACCTATGGAATGATCCCCGTGTGAGTTAGGAATTTTTTATTGCTTTTCCCGAAACACTGAAATGATACAGAAGAAGCTGGGCAGACTGGGCCATTATCTTCATATATTTCATCATGAGATGATTTATTTCAGTTTTTGTGGTTGTGGCTGGGCAGGGAGGAGCAATGTCTGTGCTAATTCAATTTTTGTGCCTTCTGATCCCTCCACAGTTTGGACCAGGAGACCTTATTCCAAAACACCCTGCTTTGGAGGCATTATTGAGTAAGAAAAAACTGTCTGGGGTGGGTTTTGACACTCAGGGGTGGGAAAGTTTATCTCATATTAAACCTTTCATTTACAGAGAACCCAACTGCTCCAGCACCAGCGGGAATTCACTCATTGATTCCCAGGTTTCCCTTTGCTGGTAACCCCGTGTCATTTGTGGCTAGAAAATGAAGATACCCCAGTGTGTTATTGTCAGTCCCAGTCCCAGTGACAGCCTGGAGAGACCAAACCCTGCCTGACTCCTTCTCAAAAGAAACCCAGGCAGCAGCAGGACGACAGGAGGAATTTCCATGATGCAAAAATTGGAGCTGATTGATAGGAAGGCACTGATAAAATGTCATTTTTCCTGGAGGGGGAAGGAGGCCAGCAGCAGTGATAAAGTGACGTTGGGCAGCTCTGACAAACAGAGCTGGGAGCTGCTTTATCCACAGCCAGGGCCCCTATTGATCCAGCTGCCAGCTTGATCATATTACACAATTATGAGATTGGATTTGCATTTTTAATTCTTTTAGGAGGAATTGGCCCCCAGGCAATTACAAGAGGGAGATGCTGGGATGGAGCCTGCTGGTCCAGCCTTCAGAGTCAGAAGCTTTTAGGGAGAAGCAGCCACTGTCAAGGGGAAGTTCTGCTCAGCAGAGCCGTTACAAGGAAACAATGGGAACACAAAACAATAAAGCTTTGAAGGGTTTGTTCCCAACAGTCTGGGCTCCAGGGACAAAAAGGCAAAACCAGCTCACCATTAAAGCTGGGCTAATAAAGATGAGATCCATGGGCTCTTGGCTTTGGATAATCACAATCCCATGGATGTGAGACTGGAGAGTTTGGACAGCACAGAAAGCAAAAAAACCAAAATATTTTAACCCAAGGCCTCACCTGTTTGTAGAAGCCCATGGATGTGAGGATTGGAGAGTTTGGACAGCACAGAAAGCAAAAAAAATACAAAATATTTTAACCCAAGGCTTCACCTCTTTATAGAAGCCCATGGGCATGAGGATTGGAGAGTCTGGACAACACAGAAAACAAAAAAAAATACAAAATATTTTAACCCCAGGCTTCACCTGTTTGTAGAAAACAAGATCCATGGGCTCTTGGCTTTGCATGGATCACAATCCCAAGGACATGAGGCCTGGAGAGTTTGGACAACACATCAAGAAACAAAATTACAAAATATTTTAACTCCAGGCCTCACCTGTTTATAGAAGACAACATCCATGGGCTTTTGGCTTTGGATAATCACAATCCCGTGGATGTGAGGCTGGAGAGTTTGGACAACACAGAAAGCAAAAAAACCAAAATATTTTAACCCCAGGCCTCACCTGTTTGGAGAAGCCACCCAAGCTGGGTCTAACCAGGTCAGGCTTTTGCAAGCCAGGGGAAAGGAGGAGTTGGACAAAATCTCTTCCCCTCATGGACATGCCCTGATGTAGGATTTGTTTTCTTGGGGTTTTGTCCTCAAAGGCAATCCCTTGAGGAGAATCCACCCTCTCTTGGCTCTTGCTGCCTCTGCTGCAGTAGCAGTGCAAAAGTTATTTAAAAATAAATAAAAACTTATTCATTATTCATTTTTAATTAGAAAAAATAAAGGGGTTTGTGGTGTTTTGAGGCTTGTGGGTGAAATGTCCTGAGCAGGTTTTTTGACCATTTTTGAGCTCCTTTTGGGAGTACCTGATTTTTGAGGAAAGATTTTTGGGGTTGTTTTTCAGATTCAGCAATGTTGTATTAAATGATTCCTCCCTTCCCCAGTCCCAGCTTTTCTGCACCCAGCAAGCTATTCCTTGAATTACTTGAATTCCTTGATTTCCTTGAATTCCTTGATTTCCTTGAATTCCTTGAATTCCTTGATTTCCTTGACCTTGCTAACAGCAATTTTACCAGATCTGGAGCTGCTGGAGATGATTTGCATTCAGCGACCATTTTTCATTTTTTCTCAAAAAAAAAAAACCACCAAAATTTGGATCTTCATAGAATCACAGAAGATCAAAGGATCCTAATAAAGAGATGACTATAATTACCCATTAATTCCTACCAATTTCCAACCCAAGCCATTCCATGGTTCTCTGACATGAATTAACATAATCTAATTAATGATTTCTCTTCTCATTAAGAGAAAAAAAAAAAAAAAGAAAGATAAATACAAAGAAAGAGAAATCCAACCACCTTCGTCTCTGGGAGCACTGGGATTGCACAAAAAAATTGTGAACAGAGTCTGACACAGGCAGGAAAGGAAGGAAAAACCAGACAGAAACCCAGACATCTCCATCCCAAAATTCAGGAAGCACAGGGATGGAGACAGAGCTACTAAAAATTCAAATTTAGCTAAATTTTGTGAAGGTAAGGAGAACCACAAAACTTTCCTCAGTTATCTAAATAAAAGAGTCAGGGTGGGGAGGAGAAAAGCAGGACCAATTCAAAAGTTGAGGAGGGATTAAGGATTTCATGTAATGCAGATTAGCTAAAAAATTAAAATATTAAAAGTATTAAAAATAATAATTTGCCCCACATTCACTAAGGGTCATTTAATATAGAAAAGTGAAAATGAAGGGTAGCCAGTGAAAATGAAAAGAAATGGTCACTACTAGAGGTGAAAACAAGACACAAAAGTCTTCAGAGCCTCCTTCAGTGCAAGGTCCAGCCCAGAATTCCAAAGAGGAGAGGGAATTGCAGACAGTTGGAAATGGTTAGGAAGGATTTTTAATAAATTTGTCAAACCAGGGATTACAGCAAATCCTCAGAGAATAACAAATGCATCACTTAAGGGATTCCTCCCCTTCTGACTCTGGTATCTCTGTGCTCATCAGCCTGACTTAATCACATGCAGAGCTTTTAGACAAATTTTGAAAGAAAGAATAATTTAAGTCTTGAAAGAAAATTGTAAATGTTATTACATCAACGTGGCCTTGGAAAAGGGAATCATTCCAGGCTGATCCAATACCTCTCCCATGATGTGCTGACTGATTTATTCCATTTTAAGTCACTGGATCTATTCATGTTTCAGTAAAACATTTGCTTTAGGTGCTGTAGGAGAAGTTATTAGGTAACAAAAGCAGATAAAGATTATAAAAGAGCCATAAGAATTTAATCAAAGAGTGGTGATAATGAACTTGGATGGAACAAGAATGTTTGGGTTGCTGAGAAGTTACAAGGCTGAAATGAATTTTAGGGAACCAGATAGAAATGGAAATTATTAAGGACAAATAGCAGAAATTCTGGAAATAATTAGGAATTTATCAATTAGAAAAGACACAAGGGGAGAGATCTTGATATGGCTTGGTTTACCAGCAAATCCCTGTGGAAAGGCAGGTGTGATCCAGGGATGTGGGAAGGGAATTATCACCAGGAGAGAGCTGGAATATTGCTGCTCAGATCTTGGATTTTCTTTGGGAGTTCCAATCTCCAATGTCCTTCCTGTTCTGGCTCTGCTCCTCCAGGCAGATTCCTGAGATTCCTGAGATTCCTCAGATTCCTGAGGCAGATTCTTCATCTGGCTGATCCAAGGGGTTTAACAGAAGAGTGTGAAGGAATTCTGCCCTGGAAATGCTGATTATTGGTGGGGTTTTTATGGCACACCCACATCAGGTGATGCTTTTGTAGCCATACTCTGGAATGAACTCATTGTTCCAAACAAAGCAATTCCAAGCAGGATTCAATCCTTGGGAACTTTCCTTGTCAAAGCCTGGAAGTTGCCATCACCAGGACTTTGTGAACCCACAAAAATGCCCTGACATCAAAATTTTTGTGCTTTTTTTGTTGCATTTGTTGATCTGAGTCCCCAAAAAATATTCAGAGTGGTCCTTCTAAAGACACTTCAGACCACTGGGGGAGGACAGTGGTGGGAGGCATGCTGGGGAGGATTTTTGGGATCACAAAAGCCAATGGAGAACAGGATCACTTCAGGGATTCCTCCCCTTCTGACTCAGGTATCTCTGTGCTCATCAGCCTGACTTAATCACATGCAGAGCTTTTAGACAAATTTTGAAAGAAAGAGTAATTCAAGTCTTGAAAGAAAATTGTAAATGCTATTACATCAACATGGCCTTGGAAAAGGGAATCATTCCAGGCTGATCCAATACCTCCATTCTCAACTTTTGTGGGAGGCACAAGGATCCCCCTTCCCATCCTCACCCCGAGCTGTGGCTGGAATAAAACTAAAAATAATTCCAGCAAGCAGACTCACCAGTTTGGGGTGTGGACAATCATATTCCAGATGCCAGGAACCTGCACCATTCCTCATTTTAGTTTTCTCTTCACTTCCCATGAAAAAAATGAGGCTCCAACACCAGAGCCAATAAAATGTCCAGCTCAGGTGAGGTGCAAGGAACAATTTCCTTGGCATAACCTTTAATTTATTTGCCTTAATCTCTTTCTTTCCCTTAATCCTGCAGCTCTCCATCATTCCATGAACTGTGCTCTGTAGTTTAAACTCAAGACTAAGTAAATCTAGATGCAAACAAAGGCAGATTTTATTTTCTTACACTTTTGCAAGCAGAAACATCACTGCAACAAGGTCCAAAATCATCATGACTATCCTATTTTTCTACAGGGATTCAAACAGATCATATTATGACTGGAGACATATTAAAAATGGCTTTTCCTAGTGGGAAAGAACCCCATGGATATTAATATATTTAAGCTCTCTGTTCTCTGTCAGATCAGAGTCATGGCCCAGGCAAAACAGAAGAGTTGGAGGTGAGAAGGGAATTGAGAGAATCAAACTCAGGAAATGAAAAAAAGCAAGGAAAAACCCAAATTTGGACAATTCCAGGGATGAGGGAGCCACAGCTGCTCTGGGTAACTTGTGCCAGGACCTCATCACCCTCACAGGGAAAAAACTGGGTCAGGACATCAGTTTTGAACACTTAGAACAAGATTTGAACACCTGTAAGAAGTTTTTTCCTCAATAAATGTCAATATGGAGCTGAACATCTCCTTTCCAGAGAAATCCCCATACCTCAAATATTTAATTAACTGTGCTTTTTTGTGTTTTGCAATGTCTCTCTTTGCTCCTCTGGTTAGAAATTCAAAACTGTGAATTTTTAAACTGCTGTGTAAAGTAGTTTTCTTTTTTTTGCTCAAACAGACAAAACTTCTGGAGCAGCTTTCAGCCCATCCCTGACTGTTTGCCTTCAGTCTCCTCTAGCAGAGCATTAGCAACCCTGACAGCATTGATTTTCAAATGTATGATTGCTGGTGAAATATTCAACCCTATTGATCTGAAATTCAGGATGGGCTGCCTGGGAGATCCTTTGAATATTTTGGGCATGGACAGTTCCATTTTTCAGCTCCCCTGATGGCAGAATAATGAGAGCTCCATCATGTCCCTGTTTGGAGATGGAGAATTTCCCGTCAGATTACAGCATCTGCAATCTGGAGAAGTGTCCTTTGCATTATGTTTGCTAATTGGGTAATTTATCCTCCCTGGGAAGCTTTTCAATCCATTTCTCTGGAAATGTGCTGGGATGAAAACATCCATCTTTCCACCCACTGAAATTTCACATCATTCTCTTCTTCTTGTGGAACAAGTGAAAGGAGCATAATGAAGATTTCCATGATTAAACAAAAAAAAATCAAGGAAATTAGCATTGAAACAGAGCTTTTCTGCTGGGTTGGGATTTATGTTTGGAGATGGAAATTTGCCCCAAAATTGCTCCATGGAAAGGGCACAGTGATAAAAAACACCCCAAAAACTCTTCCTGTGGGGCACTGAAGGGAATCCTGCCTAGGATGTCCTTTAGAAACTCAGAAATGCACAGAAATATTTTTAAAAACCCATAAACCTGGCTCATGGTTTTCATGCTAAAAAAGGCACTAAAAGACTAAATTTCATAGGAATCATACGGGGCTGAATTATTAAATGAGCCAATAATTTATATTTGGACTTTCTGGACTGACTGAGGCAAAACCAACCCTTTCATTATTTCCCTCTCCACACTGAGTCTCTACCTGGTACCAAAAATATTTTTGCTTTGCTGATTTCTGCCACTTTTTTTTTTTTAAACCAATTTATTATTAGGAAAGCAAACTGACTTAATTCAGCTCATTTACAATCTTCTGATTTTCCCTCACAACACAAATTTTTCACATAAAAATCTTCTTTTCCTTCTTCTTTTTCTTTGACTGTGGTTTTACTGTCAAGGTGAGATTTTAGTGCCACAAATTGCTCGTTGCCTCTCTAAACTAAAGTGACAACATCCACAATTTTCTTACAGCCTCAAATATTCCCAGAATGACATCAAGAACTTCAAATCCATCTGTGTCAAACATGAATTTTCAGTCTTAAATAGAATCTTGGAATTATTTCCATAACATTGACTGAAATTTGAGTAATTATGACCATAAATATATATTTTATCACAAAAAAAATCCCTCTTTATATTTTTAAGTACAGACACAATCAGGATGTTCTTAATTCCTGTGTTGATTAACCTGTAAGAGATTCCAGGTTGAAAAACCAGAACATTTTCACCACAAAGTCTCAGTCATTTTTTGCTCTCAAAAAATTCCGTGGTTTTCCAGCCATCAACTTTTGTATGGAATTAATTCCATTCCAAATCTGAAATATTTTTCTTAATGCTTGCCAATCTCTATCTCATTAAACAAGGAAATGGAGAAGTGCCAGATTCTGCCAGGAACACTGCAGGAATTTAAAGCCAATATTTTCACCCTGTAAAAATGTTATCATAAAAATATGTAAAATATTCAGAGTTTGGACTTATACAAAGTAAACTTTATATTAATATGAAAAAATATCTGCTTGATTATAAGAAAACTATTCTTAATAAAGAAAATTAGGGAATTCTTGCCTAAATTTGTGGCTTTGGACACAAATATTTGATGTTAAACTGTTCTCACTGATATTTTCCTTCCTAGAAGATTCTATGGTGAACCCATGCAGAAAAATTTTCTAATTTGAGCCTCAAGTTCTTCCACCTTCCCAGAATTCTGCATGAACTGAGGATACATTCCATTTTATGGAGGAATCCAGGTTTTTAGGGTTAAGGAATCACTTAATGGTGAAAATGTTCTGGAATCTCTCACAGGGTTAATCTACACAGGAATTAAGAACATCCTGATTATGTCTGTACTCAAAAATGTAAAGAGGGGATTTTTTTTTGTGATAAAATTAATATTTATGGTCATAATTATTCAAATTTCAGGCAGTGTTACGGAAATAATTCCAAGATTCTATTTAAGACTGAAAATTCATGTTTGACACAGATGGGATGGAGAGCAAAGTTTGGACCAGAAGGGCTGAGCCTTCAGCTGGGTGATGTTTTCAGGCCCAGCTGCTGGTGGTTGTTGTTGGATGAGGACCTCCCATCCTTTATAAGGGATTTAATTCCAAATATCCCAACTTCTGCTCTCTAAAGGCAGGGCTGATACCTTGGAGAGTTCAAAGCCCAGCAGGGAAACACTGGGGTGGAAAAAAACCACCAGTGGAGGATCCAGTGTAGGGGAAAGAACTGTGATCCCAGCAGCCCTGCTGTTGGAATTTAAAATGCAAGGAATTCTCAGAACATTGGGCCTGTAAGCAAAGCTTAGAAAAAACCACAGGATTCAGTCTGAGACCTTGGAAAAGGCTCCCAAACTTAGGTGTTAGAAATGAGAATGTAGATTTGTAGTTTAAAGCAGAGACATGTTAAGTTAAGTTTAGAGTCTAAGATATAGAAAAAATAAAGGTAGTTGTAAAGGTAACAAGAAGTTTTAGAGTGCAGCAATGTAAGTTTGTGTGCTGTGATATGATTGGCTAAGAAAGTTCACACTGCAGTCAATAAGATGAAATACCTTAGTGTTGGCTCAGGAATTTAAATATCTTTGTTGGCAGAGTTTGATTGGTTAATAATCCTTAAAAGAACTTGTAGCCATAAGTCTTGTGATTTCTGGTCACGCTCTCAATACCTGTAACAAGAATTCTCACTTTCTGTAGAAGATAAGAAAAATAAACCACACTTCCTGAGCATCTCTCTGCCTTATTCAGGAGAGAATCCCTGCAGAATGTGAGCAATGACCCCACACCCTGCTGGGATCTTTCCTTTAACTGATCCTCAGCTCCAAACTCCCTGAGTGTTTCGCTTTAATGTAGAGGCAGCACAGACAATCCATCATCCCTCGTGTCATCTTGGCGTTTGGCTTTTTAAAATATTAATGAACAGTCTGGGCCCTCCTTTTGCTGACCACTGGAAACAGCCCCAAATTCCCCTGGGGGAACCCAGGCTGATTCTTTAAGCCTGGGATTGAAATTCAGTCAAAGCTCGGGGCGAACGGAAATCGTTTGTTGTGTGACAGTGACACGAGGCAGCTCCTTTCTGTTTGCCAGGGAGCTCAGGGATTCTGTGTCTATTTATTGTCATCAGCTGAGCTGTTGATGGTCACCCAAAACTCTGTGGCTTTGGAGAGGGGAAGGCAGCTGCAGATTTGGCAGAGGCGGTGCCTGAGTGAGAACAAGAAGGACTTTGTTGGTTTTTGTTCAAAAAACTCTGCACAGAACAAGGTGTGGGAATGGGAAGGAGTGGCCAGGGTGACCCCAGAGGATGGAGGATGGAGGATGGACATGCCAGGGAAGTTTAGCCCTATCTATCCCCTCCCTCTGATGTCATGGAATCCCTGGTGGTTTGGGTTGGGAGGATCAAAAAATCTTTGATCCAAATCTCATCCATTTGCACCCCCTGCAGGGACACCTTCCACTGTCCCAGGATCCTCCAAGCCCAAATGTCCAGCCTGGCCTTGGGCACTGCCAGGGATCCAGGGGCAGCCATAGCTGCTCTGGGAATTCCATCCCAGCCCCTCCACACCCTCCCAGCCAAGAATTCCTGCCCCAAAATCCCATCCATCCCTGCCCTTTTGAGTCTGAACCCACTGCCCAAAATGCCTCCATATTCCTTCCCAAAATCCCATCCATCCCTGCCCTCCTGCATCTGACCCACTGTCCCAAAAGGCTCCAGAATTCCTTCCCAAAATCCCATCATTTTGGGTTCCTCACTCCTCCATCCAAACCCCTTCAGTGTTTGATACACAGAGCGACACAATAAAAAAAAAAATCTCCCCATCAGATTTATTTCTTCAGGTCCCCTGAGTGGACAATTCTTTTTCTTCATGGAATTATTGGCTCCTGCCTCAACACTCAGCTTTGGAGTCTCTCAATCAGTTCCTGCCTGTGGCTCCTCCACACACGGAGATAAAACAGCAATTCTTGATTCAAGGAATTCAAAGCACTGCCCTGTCATGGGAGAAAAATTTGGGAAAAGTCAACAGGACAAAAAAAGAAAAGGCAAGTTATTGATGAAACTCTAAATAGAGAACCTTAATACAGCACAGTCTCCTAAAAATAATTGTACTATCTCCTGCATAGGTGATGTAAAATCTGAGAAAAGTGAAAAGATTTCCTGGGAAAAGCTCAATTATGGTGCAGCTTCTCCTCTGCTTTGCAGGAGGAAACACAAAAGGTTTCCTGATGGAGAGCCCAACAAGAATTTCAGCAGGACTGAGACTGGTAAGAAATCCCAAAAGACAAAAAATGTCTTTTTTTCTTATATAAAGATATTTTCCCAATAGATAAATAGATAGATAGATAGATAAATAAATAAATAAATAAATAAATATGCCTTTTCTCTTGCATAAATATATTTTTCCAAGAGAAAAAAATAAATAAATGCATATAAATAAGTAAATAAAAATAAATACCTAAAAATAAATAAATAGAAATAAATAAATAGTGCAACCTCTCCATTTACAGCTGAGACTCTCTGTGACCTTGGTTCCCAGGGAGGTTTAACCTACTCTGATTAACTTTCCCATGTTATTCCATGAAATAAAACCAGTTTTGACACCCAGAGACTGAGGCATCCTAGGGATAACACAATAACCTCATGGAATCATTCCAAATTGAGTTGCAATAATTCATTTAGGTGACCATACAGATTTGTTATGTGGAATATGAAACATTGCAAAATGAAATCAATAGAAATGTTTCTTGTTAATGAAGATAGACTGAGCTCTTCTGGGTGGGGTTTGGACTCCATAGCACAGAAATCTGATTTGGATTCAGAATTCCAGGGTATCTGACTGCTTAAAAAATGAGGAAAACATTGTTTTATAATGATATGGTTGGACAGCTGGGAAATTATATCCTGAATTTTGTTCCATGCTTTGCTCATGAAGAATGCAAGCGCAGAGCAGCCAGCAGCGCAGGGAGCTTGGCTGTTTGCTTCCACAAGGGCTTCACTCTAAATTTTTTAGGGATTATGACTGGATTCTCTGTGAAATTCATCCTCCTGACATGGGTTTTGAAGGATGTGAATTTTCAGCGGTGGATTTTTTTAAAACCTTACAAAATTTGATGTTGATTTATTCTTAGGAAAGACAAACACGCTCAAGTGTAACGAGCAACAGGAGGAGAGGACACAGCCTTGAGGTGCTCCAGGGGAAGATTAAGTTGGATGTTATTTAAAAAAAAAAAAAAAAAATCATAAAAATGGTTGTAAAACATTGGAATGGGCTGCCCAGGGAAGCCATGGAGTCACCATCCCTGAAAGTGTTAAAAAAACCTGTGGATGTGGCACTTGGGACATGGTTTAATAATGAACATGGTGGTGATAGATGGACTTGATGGTCTTAAAGATCTTCTCCAGCCTTAACAAATTTATAATTCTATTAATCCATAAATGCAGCTGGATTTTTATTAGTGGCCAAGCAACTCCATTTCAGATTCCCTGAAAAATCCCTGTGTTGCAGGGTGGACGTATCCAGCGTTTTTTGCTTTTTTTTCCTGCTTGTACAGAAATTCTCTGTCTTAGTTTCAGAGATTTTGAGGCAAAAATCCAGAAATTGGCAGAGCTGCATGAAGGAGATCTCTGGAAGAAGGAAAAACCCAATCAATCATGGACACAACAGAGTATTTAACAGCAGTTCCTGCAAAATATGGAAATATTTTCCCATTGAAAATATGGAATACCTTCAGAGTCAGTGCAGCATCAAATTTAGGATAAATTGGCTGAATTTAATTTATTTATTTGGTTCCTTAAAACCCTGAAAAAAAACTCGTGATAAATTCAGCCAAGACAACATCAAGACAAAAATTGTGACTCCATGGGAGGAAAAGGAGCTCTTGGAATGTTTCAGAGAGCTCTGGACACAGTGATTAAAGGAGGTTGAACTCTTTGACCTGGCAAATCAAATTGGTGACAGCTCACTATGTTAAACTACATTAAAATTTATGACATTGAAGAAGAGAATCAATGTGTGAATAAAGACTAAATTAGGAGATCTCTGGAGCAGGGAAAACAATCACCTGCTGGATTTCCAAACAAAGGTTCCACATTCATTTGCTGGCCCCAAAATAATGTGAAAGTCTCTTTGAAAGAGAGAGGAAAATAGATAAAATGCCTTGAAAAAAAAAATTGAAAATGGTCATTAGAGGGAAAATCTGAGGAAGTTTCACAAAATAGCTGTAAATGACTTTTTGTAAATGGCTTTTCTGGCTCAGGGAAACGACCCTGTGACAGCAGCAACCTCTGGCCAGGGTTCAGGGCACTGGAAATTCAAACACAGTTCAAGTGTCAAGCAGGGCTTTGTGCCCTGCAAAACAAACTTATTATAGAGCTGAAAACTTATGATGAAAAGCAGTGCTTACAGCTCCTTCAAGCACTTTGGAATTTCAATAATGATTTCTGGAATTAAAGGCATGCTGTTGAGATAAAGTCATTTCTTAGAATAAAAAAATATAAGCCTTATTTTTTGCTAGCAACAGTATTTTTTATTTCAGAATTGGACATGGAAAACCACTTATTTTTCAGTGGCTTCACCTTTAATTTGTATTTTTATATCATTCAGCCTGAACTAACAGTTTTATTTCCATTTTTACAGCTTTATTTCCATTTATAATCAACTCTGATGAAAATAAAGAAACTTTCTTAGCCATTCCTTATGTCACCTGTGTTTCCAAAAGAGGAAAAGCCAAAAATAAAGCACAGGGACTGACTCTTTAGAGACTTAATGCTCTAAAACTGCTTCTCCTTAGCTCTATTTTGTGAATCAAATAAAGGGGGAACTGACAAAAAGCACACACCAAGCCAAATCAAACCAACAAGAAGCACAGCTACACCGAAGTTAAATCAGAAATGGTCAAATATCATCCATGAATGCTTCCTCCTGCTTTTCAGTGCCTCCAGAAATGTCCTTTCCTCATCACCTTGGTCCCTACTCGGACACATTAAAGCAGCAGCAGTTTCCAGCTGCAGAATTTACCTTCATTTTATTCTTCCTCCAAAAGTGAAGAGCTTCAAGAACCTTTGTTCACTTCCAGCACCTCTCCTTCCTCTCAAAAAGATAAAAATTATTGGAATCTTGAATGTTCACTGAAAATTTAAGGGCAGGTTTCCCAATAATCCTTTGGAATCCCATGGATTATTTCCATGCATCCAAGTGGGTGACAACAGCAACCCCACAGAAGTTGTTCTTTGCCAAAGGGAATTCTTGGGAGTTGTTCTAGCAGTTCCAAGGGGATACTTGTATTGGAGATGGGATTTTTCCCACAGTGTCTGGATGTGCTTGCAGCAGGAACAGGGTTGGAAATGCACTGTGTGGCTCAGTGGTTTTTACACCCCATGGTCAGGGCATGAGATCCATGGGCTTTTCCATTTTCCCACTTTCCACAGGTCTTCTGGGAGAGCTCCTCAGTGCTGCCTGAGCCAGAGGGACCCTGAGAGCAGAGCTGGTGGCTTTAACAAGAAATAAATTGAGAATTGATGCCACTTTGACTGAATCCACTCGCATCCAAACGGCACCTCCGCAGTGCTGAAGGGATCCCTCGGAATGATGGATGAGAATCCAATAAAGATTTCAGAGCCAGGAGGGGACAGGCAGCTGAGTGACTGCAGTCCTGACACAGAGCCAGCCTCTGCTCCATGGGCATCCCAGGCCCACGTGGATTGGGATGAGACCTGGGGTGGGTTGGGAAGGGTAAAATCCAGGCAGGGTGCAGAGGGTGAGTTTCTTGTGGGGATTCTTTGGAAAGATGATCCCAGGTTTTACCTCGGTTTTAAACTGAAGGAGGGCAGGGTTGGATGGGATATTGGGAGGGAATTGTTCCCTGGGATGGTGATGAGGGGCTGGGATGGAATTCCCAGAGAATCTCTGTCTGCCCCTGGATCCCTGGCAGTGCCCAAGGCCAGGCTGGACATTGGGACTGGAGCATCCTGGGACAATGAAGGTGTCCCTGCCATGGCAGGAGTGGGATGGGATGAGCTTTAAGATCCCATCCAACCCAAACCATCCCATGATTCTGTGAAAATATTCCTATTTCCTCTTAGCTGCTCAATCATTTCCCTCTCCTATCCATATGATGTTCCTAACTTGTGTTGTGTTAGAACCCTGGTCACTGAGAATTTTAGACTTTTTGTGCTAACAAGCACTGACCCCCAGGAGAACACTGCATTTGACCTAAGGCTGTGGAGAAGGCTTCCAAAATTAAAAAATAAAACTAAGATTAAAGTCTGCAATATTACATAGCAGAAAAATTAAAGTTTTAGAATATAGTAATATATATAAAGCAAAATGAAAGGTTTAAGATGAAGACTAGTCCTTTTTTTTCACCTTCTTCTTCATGGATTTAAGTGATATTGTGTAATTGAGTAAAAAAGTCCGCATTGCGGGCCACAAGTTATTAGTTATTAAGTTAAAAGTAAAAATAATTTAAGTAGCATGTCATAATTGAACAATTTATCTTTCAAAGGCCTTGTAGAAAAAGAAATAAAACTCCATTTTTAGTTTGTTTGCTTAAAGTACTGTAAAACTCACGGTTTGTGAAATTATAATATAAGTAAGAAATAATAAACATCTAGGTCCAAACAAAAAATACCACCTCACTCATTTAATCCCAACCCTAAGAAAAAAAAGCAAAAATAAACCTCCACAGTGTCCTAGTGAATCCCAGCTCTTTCCCAATGTTTCCTGTACTCCTCCTCTTTGATTTTAGCACTCAATCCAATTTCAGAATTGTGCTCTCTCCTTTATTTTTCTCCCTAATTTCTCCTCCTGAATTCCACCCACAAAAGCAGATCAGATCAAATTATACCCTGCACGCTCCTGTCCCCTTTTTCTATGGCCTTTGGCCAAACTGGGCCCCGGAGCAGAGCTGGTCCCTGGCCACCAGCCGGGGCTGCCAGGTGTCCATGGCGGTGGGAGCTGTCCAGGGGAGCCGGGTGCTGAAGGATCCCGGGCTCGGGGACACTGCCACACCCTGCTGCCACCAAACCTGCTGGGACAGAGCGAGGAATTCCCTGAGGCTGCATCACCCCCCCCCTTCAGTTTTCCAAGTCCTGGGAGAGCTTTCTCAAAAATGCTGCCTGGAAAGTACCTGTGGACTCTTCCTGGAGGTGGAAGATGTCAGGAAAGATCCTTCAGTGTTTCCCCAAATGTTCAAAAATTTGTCTTCTCACCAAAAATGGGGGAAAATTTACCTGCAGCTCTGGGGACAGGGTGGGCATCAGGCACAGCTGAGACTCCATGGTCTTGGAAGTCTTTTCCAACCCAAATAATTCAGGAATTCTCTGATTATAAATCACAGACACAAACACCTTTAACTCAACTCTACCCCACACAACTTGTGAGTAGAGCTGGGTAAACTTTTTCTCTCAAAAAGATGTGACCGTGTATAAAATCTTCCAAATTTCCCGCTACTTTTATTTACTGGAATTATTTCATGTGCTCTTAAGGTGCTTTCTTAATTAAAACATCTTCTCCTGCCTCTCATTATCCTTTTACAAGTCCTTAATTTTGGGGGATTTTTTAGAAGCTCAGACCTTGTCATCAGGTGGTGATTGCATGACAACTCTTTACATGGAGTTCATGCTAAGAAAATGGAAATTAAAAGGTTGATTCTTCTTGTATGTGGCTGGCACAGCACATTCATTCACAGCCCAAACATTCTTCCTTTCCCTGTTCCTCCAAAAGATTTCTTCTCTGTTGAGTTCTTAATTTAGGGAAAAAATAAAATTAAGTTGGATTTTTCTGCCAGCATCTCTTCCTGATCTTTGAGACATCCACGACAACAACTAGAAAGTTCTGATAACTGAAAAAATCTCTGGGATTTCAACTATTCCATTTTGTTGTTACATTATGGGATAAAATGTCTCCCTCTCCCTGTCATGGCCTGCACAAAGTTTGGTGTTCCTATTCCATGGCAGAGATCCAAAGCTCTCATGAAAAGACATCTTTTCTGTCCAGTCCATTACTTCTTTTTAAAAGTTGTCTTGCCAGCATCAAGGATGAACCATTCCATTTATTTTTCATTATTAATGTGCATTCTTGCCATGCTGATCTTCAGCCAGAAGACTCTCCCAAATGGACAGGGTGGACAGAAATCCTGTTCTCCTCAGGATTTTTCGGTCATTGATCCACCTTCAGCTACATCAGCCTCCAATACTTTTGCTTTCCAGTGTGTTTGTTTTTCCTACTGAATTTTTCAGGACTCTCATTTCACCTGGGAATATTCTATTGAATGCTGTGGGGCCAGTGCTGAGATAAAGAGTTGAGTGTAGGCACTTATTGAGGAACTTTGGAAGTTGTTTTATATTTCTGTGAGGGGAGGTTGTTCTTGGTAATTTATCCTATTTATAAATTGCAAAAATGTCATGTTTTAAATTTATTACACAGTTTTTCTATGGACCTTTTCAATGTAGGCAAAGGCCACACACAATTTCTTGAGTAGAAATTTCTCAGTTTTACTTTACCCCCATTTCACAAGACAAAACTCTGAGGTTCTGTCTGGAGAGCTGGAAAGATTTTCAATCAGGATGGGCGTTATTCCTAAGAGAAGATTTCAAGAGAAACCTGGAAGGGAAGGAAATGTGATTCCTCCTTGCTCAATCCTCCTGAATTTTGAACTGCATGGGATGGAAGTTCCCATAAATAATTCCAGCCCTGGTTTTTAGGCTCAGACATTTTCTGCCCAGGGAATGGACATGGCCCCATGCCAGAGTTCCAGGAGTGTTTGGACAGGCTGGGATTGTTGGGGAATCTGTGCAGTTGGATTTGGATGATCCCTGTGGGTCCCTTCTAGCTCAGGATATTCCATAATTCTATGATTCTCTGATTTCTTTAATCTACCCAGCTCACAAGGAACTTGTCTTGTAATTAATGAGCTCAAAATCCCTTCTCCATTCTTCCACCTCAGTCCCACAGCCAGGGAATGCTCTAAATTAAACATTTTATGGAAAACAAGAACTTGGACTTCTGCCTCCAGTGCCACCGGGGCAGCCACTTAATGTTGTTAAACCAAACAAAAAAAAAAAAAAAAAGTTAATTGAATGACAATTTCTAAATTTAATAGATGTGGATCTTCACTTGGAGCAGGCTGGAATTATCCTGAGTCCTAGGGAAAGGTTACCCATTAACTCCTGAGTTCTGATTGGAGGATTCCAATATTGGGATTTCATTAACAAGATTTATAGGAGCATCTGATGACCACTGTAGTAATGATAGTTATCATTCCATAATCAGAGAAATATTTCTGATTAAAGTCCAATTTCTTCTGAAATTCTGATGTTTGTGAAGCAGGAAGCCTGATTTAATGACAAGTTGTGACTGCAATATTCTAACACCAGCTCCTCTTTGTTTGTCCTGAACCCTACTGACACAAATTTCATTAATCCTAATTTCAAAAGGCCAAATTCTGATGGTCTTAAAGAGTCCTCAACAAGTCAAACCAATTTAGAGAGAAAAATGTTGTTTGATCCAAAAGAGGGATGCTCAGAGACGTTTTCCTGACTCCCTGCATGCAACACATCCCACAACCCATGGAACCCCTTGAATTCTGCCAGGGGGGTGTCCATGGGGAGAGGTCTCCCATATGAGAGGTCCCCCATGTGAGAAGGGGCTGAGGGAGCTGGGGAAGGGGCTGGAGCCCCAGGAGGGGCTGAGGGAGCTGGGAAGGGGCTCAGCCTGGAGAAAAGGAGGCT
>JAOTBB010000001.1:1977863-1989720 GCA_025629985.1 Chamaetylas fuelleborni
GGCCAATTTGGAGATTTGGAGTATAGCAAAACCAAATAAACATGTCCCCTTCATCTGATGTTAGGGCTTCACAGGTTTTCTTCTCTCATGTCCAAAGCAAAAACATTCTGTGAAATAAAGGATAGTGAAGCAAGGACCACAGACAGGTCCAGGCTGTAGAGAAGGGGTGCAGAAAACTCTCTGAAACCACGGCCTTTGCCAGATTCAGCCCAGCTCCATGGTATTCTTCATGATCTTGACCAGGTTTAGGATCAAGTACATGCTTCCTGTGTAGCCATGAATCCAGCCCCATTCTGCCAAGAGATAGTTGACCTGTGTTCATATTTGTTCATTTCTAACTATGATACACAACGCACCCTCACTTAGTGCTGCAAACTTACAGATGCTCAACAGCCCTCAACTTGTTCTGATCACTGTCAGCAAGGATAGCAGAAAGCAAATTTCTGTGGTAAGATATTCACTCCTGTTCTCTTTTTATCTTGCCTTTTTGAGTTCTGCTCTGCTCCTGCTCAGAGTAAGAATACTTTAACTTCATGGATGGCTTTGGGGAGAGTAAACTTTATAATAGGCACTAACATCAAATCAAAGCAGTTTACAAGATGTGCCACTTGTGTCAGAATATGTGGGGAAATAAACAAGCTGCTCCTCCTTGATCATTGGAGTTTAAATGCTCTATTGATCTGGGAAGAAAATCAAAGGTGCTTTGGAAATGGTGTGTGTGTGCATGCATGCTCACAGCAGAGAAAATGAAGAGAAATATGGAGAGACAGAGAAAATAGCACAACAATCAAGTATTCCTTCTCCTCAGAAAGGTGAAATAAAATCAAGAATCATATCCAGATGTCAGCAACCCCCAGGTGGGGAAATGGGCACAGAGCAATTGAAGGGTGAGGTCAGGGAAAAGGTACATCTTCATCTTCAGAAACCTCTTTTTGAGAAAACAAAGAAAAAAACACACAGCACAACACCTGTGCCCAGAACAATGCATGAAACAAATGCCCAGAACCCAGGAAGTAGAAGAGTCCAATACATTTTGCATATATGAAATAGGAAGATTAATGTATACTGCCCATGTAAACAGTACTGGATGAAAAATTGGTAGCATTGAGAGAGGAGGGTAAATGAAGAGAAAGATTATATTAGACTTGCTGATACACTTGGCAGAAAAAAACATAGTGGATTTAGATCAAACAAGTATTTTCTGATGCATTTTCTAAATCATCTGGAATATAAGATGTGAAGAAGTAAAAATGCAATCAAACATTCATTTCTGCTAAAACGGGAGGTAGGAACTGCCACACAGGCTAAGACCAGAGAAGGGTGGGAAATGTTTGATAAAATATTTTTCTCAGGAAAAGGGGAAATTAATCAAAACAGACTATCTGTGGGAAAGGATCAGTTTTGGCAAATATTCCAACTTAAAATTTCAATAGAAGTTTCATAACTGTCAAAACACCTGATTCATTTTAACTCTCTGAAAATAAGAAAGCTGATACCTTTTACCAGTCAGTGTTTTCTTTTCTCATACTTAACAGTTTTCTAAACCAATGTTTTGGATTTTAGGTACTTAAGATGTTGTCGATCTGTCCTTCTCTTTTCCTGTCTTACATTAAAACGGTGACTCTCAGACTTAGCTAAAGAGCTTTGGTTTACAGTAGAGCACTGGGAAATCTTCTGTGGCCTGGGCTATATCAGAACCTACAAAGTGGATTTTCTGTGAATGTTTGGACTAATTATCTGCTGTAATATCCCTGACACTGCAGGGGACTGAATTTGGCAGCCCAGGTGGTCCCTTCTCTGCTTCTGCTCCTGTAATTTCTATCGGAGAAAATAAGAGCTGAAAAAGAAACAGATAAAATTAGAAGCAAAACTATTATATGGGAGCATTTCAGCTGACCCCAGTCTTGGAAGGGTTTATTTTTGTTTTTTTCAAGATGTCTTTTTGAAAAAAACAAACCACTATACTCTGGCTCTTTTATTTTCCTGCCTCAGGCCAGCATGAAAGTCCAATGTGAAAGCACTTGGTTACCTGTGGCCTTAGCACCTAAACCCTGTTGGTCCTGCAATATTTTTCATAGAATAGTTTAGGTTGGAAGGGATCTTTAAAAATCATCTCATTCCACCCCCTGCCATGGCAGGGACACCTCCCACTGTCCCAGGCTGCTCCAGCCCCAATGTCCAGCCTGGCCTTGGGCACTGCCAGGGATCCGGGGGCAGCCACAGCTGCTCTGGCAATTCCAGCCCAGCCCCTCCCCACCCTCACAGGGCAGAATTTTTTCCCAATATCCAACCTATCCAATCAATATTTCAGTTTGAAGCCATTCCCTGTGTCCTGGCACTCCAGTTCCTGAGGATCTGAGACATTTTTCCCCCTGTGAAATCTCTCCCTGACCTCCCCACACTCCTCACCCATCACATAAATGCAGATAGCATTGACAGAGCACACTTAAAAAGAAAGAAATTTACTGATCTATTTTGAGCTTCTTACCTGAACATTTGGGCTGTGGTTTAGCAAATCTAAATATGGTGCCAATGCATAAACATCTGGCTCCAGGGAAAAACATGCCCTGCGTGGATGTTTCATGTAGATTGTCCTGGTATTTATAGTGCACCAAGCCCACTCCAAAGCACTGTAATTAAAAATAGCTCCTGTGTTCTCAGAAAATAAAGGCTGCAGGGAAGAGAAGAAAGCTTTGGAAGACCTAAACAGCTCTTGGATCATCATTTTTTGCTCCTGAGCCTTCTTTTTTAAGGATTTGGGGAGCAGATTTATGACATCAGGTTCCAAACAAGCAAGGCAAGTGTAAGTTTTGGGTAGAACATCCAGGTAGGGCTTCCATGCAGATTTCTCCCCAGCATGTTTCTCTGCTATCAAAAATGTGCACAGTGCCAGCAAAGGAGACACAGGGGGCTTCCATCTATAGGAATAAAATAAAAATTAAAATTAAATTTTAAAAATAAGATTAAAAATACGCAGCAGTCCCACAGAGGTGAGATGGGAAATGGACACAGCAGTGTTTTACCCCTCTCTGAGCTTTCTGGAAGTTATAAATAGCTTCTGTTTGAAACTTATTTGTAGTTTATCTCCAAGTCCTTTGGTTGATTTCAAAGGGGCAATAGAAGCTGGTTTGTAATAACAATTTCAGGTTCACCCCTGGGTTAGGTTTTTTTAGGATATACAAGTATTCAATGCCCAGCATGGAGTTTTGTTCCAAATTTTCTAAAAGGCCCTGGCTTTGCAGCCCAGTTTTATCTTCCTTCTCCTATTGAAGCTGACTCAAAAATTCCCCCAAAAACATTCCTAATTGATATTTAGAGCCAAGCTGGCTCTGAAGCAGCTCCAGCTCCAGCCTATGCTCTCTCTCCAGCTCTGCCAAGCCAAAAGGGGATGTTTAGTATTAAAACTTTTTCTCTATCTGAGCATTCCACAGCCCTGCAATGCTGGCACCACTCTGGATATTCAGTTGAAAGCTCCACCACTCCATTCAGAGGATTCATTACTGCTGAAAAAACCCCACTAAAGGCCATCAGGTGTCACTTGGCACTTACTTCACAATGTGTCCTCCCAAGTAGCTGCTGAGAACGGTGTCTGTGGTGAGCAAACACTTCTCAGGCAAGGAAATAATGAGATCTCCTGTCTTTGAGGGAGAGGGAAAAAAATTACAGATAAAAAACAGTAAAAATCAATGTAAAGGACTCATCTAAATACTGTAGGGACTGGTGGTTTCACATTATGGCTGCAGCAGTCTAAAAGTCAGAAATTATATTCACAATGGAATTCTGAGCTTTGCTTGTTGCAAAAATCATTAAATGTAAAAAAAAACACCTGAAGAGCTCCTGCATTAGAAACAAGATCACTCACCTGAAGAGCTTTTGTTGTCATCAATCCTCTTCCTGTCTCTGAAGAAGGAACAAAGAGCAGGAGTAAATAAATGCAGAGATGGAAAAGCAGAGATCTGTGATCAGGTCAGTCCAGACACAGACACTGTGTCTTACAAACAGAAATCCAATTATGGACTGCTCCAGATAGATCTCATTTCTTTGTTCTCCAATTCTCTTTATTTTTCAGGATCTTTTCCCTGCATATCCTGCAGCATTTGCTGTCCAGTTCTATCAATTATTCAGGTTTTTTCTTCTCCCACTCATAGCAATTATTCACCTTCTTTTTCTCCATTTTTTCCTCAAACACATCTTTCATCAGCTGCACCTCTTGGTTTCAGTGTTTTAACTAAACTTCAGCATTTCTAGTCACAATATTTTTCTCTGCTCCATACTATTCTTTCTGCTCTGTCTATAATATTACAAAATGTTTTAAATATAACCTACATAAAGAGAAAAAATATAAGTATAAATCTTTACTGTAAACTTTACTAAGTGAACCTCAGTTCTCTGCTGAGGGGATAAAAAGATAAACAAGTTATCTTGTTTATTTAAAAAGTTATATAAGTTATAAACTTGTTATTTAACAAGATAAATTCCAAAACCTGTCTCATTAACACTTCAAATTTTGGCTTTTTCAGGCCTCCTTATCCACTTTTTCATGTTAAATTGACATTCCAAGAATCCTTGGAAGAGTATCAGTAACTGTTTTTTGTTCCTCATGCCAGATAGGTGCAAAATTCCAAATGAAAGCAGGAATCTAAAATTATTAGGAGATTCAGAAATTTATACCATCAATAAATAATTAAAGCATTACCCCAGAACTCTGCTGGCCTTAAATTACTGTCTTCAAATCCTCTCTCTTTTAGCCACTTCTTCAGTTTAATGTATTCCAGCTTGTGACTGCAGTTGACTAAAAATAGAAAAAAAAATTAATGTTATTAAAGACCATTCTGTTGGACAATAAAGGAAATATAAAAATTTTACTGTATAGTCAGAAAAACTGTATTTTGGACATTTTAAAGCATAACAGAATAGCAAGAAAGACTCTCATTGAACTAAATAAATTTTGGGTCTCTGGGCACTGGGAGGTCTCAGAAATGTGTGAGTTATTCAGCATATCCAAGGAATTTTAGAAAAATGTAATATTTGCCATTAGGCAGAAAAGAGAGCTCAGAAAATTCACCATGCTCTGTTTGGGACTGTAAATTAATGCTCAGAAATTTGCATATTAAAAAAAAAGATAACATTTATGAATTAAATTTTCCAAGCATGAAAGCTTTTGAAAACGTAAATAATAAAATGACACCTTGAGAAAAATTGGTTATTTTATTATTTCACTTCCAGGTGTGATGATACCTCCATCCATAAAACTCTTCAAGTGTTTTCTTCTTCTCTTTCGACCTGTCCGACCTCTGCTTTTCTTCATATTAAGCAAGAGATTTTGCCTCTTTTAGAGAATCTGAATTTTTTAAAAAATTAAAATAACTGATTTAGAAACATTTAAAGTCACTTTCAAATTTATTACTGCGAGGGTGGTTTTTATTATTATTTAGTTTATTGCACAGGGTGCAGCTGTGGCTGCCCCTGGAAGTGTCCAAGGCCAGGTTGGACACTGGGGCTGGAGCAGCCTGGGACTGGGGAAGGTGTCCCTGGGATGGGATGGGATTATGGGATGGGATGGATGGGATGGGATAATGGGATGGGGTGGGATGATGGGATGGGATAATGGGATAGGATGGGATAATGGGATGGGATGGGATGATCTTTCAAAGAATCACGGAATATCCTGAGTTGGAATAAACCCACAGGGATCATCCTGTCCCTGCACATTGCCCCCAACAATCCCAGCCCGGGCATCCCTGGCAGCTCCTGCAGCTCTGGCAGCCTCGCGGCCGTGCCCATTCCCTGGGCAGCCTGGGCAGTGCGCAGCACCTCTGGGAGAGGGAAGAACCTTTCCCTGATCTCCTTCCTCTTGCTAAAAGTGCCCTGAGCTGAACCCCAGGCTCAGCCTTTCCCTGCCAGCAGGGAGGGCCTCAGGGAGCCGCGATCCCCCACAGGCGCTCGGGCTCCTCCAGAGGCCGGCCCTCCATCCCATCCCATCCTATCCCATTGGGCTGCAAAGCCCTCAGATACCATCGAGCCCAAATCCCATCCCATATTATCCCACCCCTGCGCTAACCAGACCACCGCTCCCTGCTCGGCACAAACCCCCGGGCCGGGACGGAGCGAACCGGCCCCGGCAGCGCTGCGGGAGCGGGAACCGCCCGTGCCCCGCCACCTCTCCCGGGGAGCCCAGACTGTGATTCCCGAGCCTCTCCCGGGCTGGAATTGCTGCCCGGTGTCCCAAACCCACCTGCTAAGGGCACACAAACACCGACATTTCCCCGGTCTCCCACTCCGCCAGTCCCCTCCCGCTCTCCCGCCCCTGAGGCGGGGCTGCCCCGCCATCTTAGGGGGCGTCGCCATCTCCCTTCCTCGCTGTTTAGGAGCGTTTGCGTTTCACAGTCGCGGGTTCTGTCCTCGCTGTGTGGAGCTCAGGGACGAGGAGAGGCGCCCGCCGTGCTGGAGGTGGGTGATGGGGCGCTGGCTGTGTCACCCCCGGATCCTTCAACCCCCCGAGGGCCGGGGGGTTCATGGCGGGTTCCCCCTGTGAGGGGGACAGGAGGAGCGGGGGGAGAGGGAGGCTTGGTGGGGTGGGAATGGCGCTGCTGGCCCTGGGGAGTCACTCTGGAGTGTTACAGGGTTAACCCTGCTTAGGGTTGCAAGTAAGTTTGGAAGAGAGGTGATGATGCCAAAAGAGAACAAACCACTTGTTTTTATGAGGGAAATTCAGCTTCTTTAATGGCACTGTTAGAAAAGCAGTAACCTTTCTGATGCTGTGTTACACAACCAGCCGTTGTATCCAGCCTCTGTTTTCTCCGAAAAGGCTCTAATTGCTCCTCCTGCCTGGCACTGGAAGATAAAGCTCCTCCATCCTTTTTTTTTTTCGTGGTTTGGGACCTTAAAGATCATCCAGTTCCAACCCTTGCCATGGACAGGGACACCTTGCACTTAGACCAGGTTTTGAGCCTCAGGTTTTCAGCAAAACTTGAGCTGAACCAATTGAATATTCCCAAAAGATGGAAAGTCATTCTGTCAGGTGTTAAGTACAGGTGTTGTTTTTTTTTTACTCGTACAAAAAGTTAATTTAGTACTAAAGGTTAATCCCTGACATTTTTTAGTCGAGACCTTTCTTCTTTTTACTCTTCACCTGTTGGCCTTCAGAACGCTTAGCACTAGATTTCTCTGTGAATACCTCGTGCTGCCTTAGGAATTTACACGGCTTGCACAGGAATGTAGTTTCACATAATCCAAGGTGGAATTTTAAATAGTATTTTAAAGAAGAAAAACAAAAAACACTTGCCCAGGGAGGCTGTGGACTCCACACTACTGGAAGTGTTCAAGGCCAGGGTTTGGAGCAATGTGGGATAGTGGAATGTGTCCGTGGCAATGAGATGATCTTTAAGGTCCCTTCTAATGCAAACCATCCTAATGATGATTCTAATTCCTTTCCATTCTGTGTGTGTGACTGAACTTTTCTTTGCTGTTAGCAGTTCCTGTGACATTGACACGCCTTCCGAGGGGACAATGTCCAACGTGCCGGTGGCTGTGGTGACAGGCTCCAACAAAGGGATTGGCTTGGCCATCGTGCGAGCTCTGTGCAAGCAATTCCCGGGGGATGTGTACGTGACATCCCGGGATCCCCAGCGTGGCCAGGCTGCCGTGGCACAGCTCCAGCAGGAGGGGCTGAGGCCACTTTTCCACCAGCTGGACATCGATGACTTGCAGAGCATCCGAGCGCTCTGGGACTTCCTGAAGGACAAGTATGGAGGGCTCAACGTGCTGGTGAACAATGCTGGCATCGCTTTCAAAGGTGGGAAGTGCTCTGCTGGGTTAGTCCTGTGCTCTGTGGGTGCATCCAGCACTTCTGTGCCAGTGCCATGCTGTGTTTTTGCTTGGGCAAACTTCCCATCTAAAATATGGTGTGTGCCAGGCAGGGGCACGTGGACATCAGGAGGAATTTCTCCATGGAAAAGATGTTAGGACACAGTAGCATGGCACTCTCTTGCATGGTGCAAGAACGAGCAATTTATTGAAGGAAGCCATGGCTTTAAATAAGACAGATCATGAAAAACAAAATACAGAAGATTCCTTGGTCAGAGAAGGAGACACCTCTTGTCCCAGGCTTTCTCACAGATCTAACAGGTGTTTATCTTTTGTTATAATTCTTTCTCTTGTGTTTACAGTAGAGAAAGAGCTCTAGCTTGAGAAAAACCCTAGCTGAGCCTGAGAAAGTTAGACTGGAAAAATCCTCTAAGATTCTCCCTGGAACTGTAAGGGCCACAGAAAGGCAGCTCCCAGGGAGGTTTGGAGTGTCCATCCCTGCAGGTGTCACCTGGAGGTGGCACTCAGAGCTCTGGGCTGGGGACAAGGTGGGCATGGGGCACAGCTGGGACTCCATGGGCTGGGAGGGTTTTTCCAGCCTCAGGGATTTGGGGATTCTGTGACTCCTGTTCTCAGGAGGGAGGCTCAGGCTGCTGTGCCCCAGCTGAGCTGCCCAGGAGCTCTTGGTGTGAACTTTGAGGGTGATTCTCCCTGAGTATCCCATGCCAGGCAGAACTTTGGGATCAGCTCCAGAGGCTCCTGTCTGCTCCCACTCAGCTCTGGCCTTTCAGGCTGCTTTGGGGGATGAGAGGGTTCAGCCACATCCCAACCCACAAGGGACTGGGGGTCACTGGTTCCTGCTGAACAGTGGCACATTTTAAAACCCCTCTAGTGGACTTGGCAGCATTCACTGAACTCTTATTTTTGCTTTGTACTCATCTTAGTGAGGGATAAAAATCTTTGCATCCCTCCTGAGTGTCCTCTGAGGTTAAATCATGGAATCACAAAATTATTTGGGTTGGAAGGGACCTTAAAGGTCATCTCATTCCATGGCAGGGACACCTCTCAGGAGGTGATGAAACTCATTAAGGAGAAAACAAAGAATACAACTAAGTTGGCCAAAACACACCTTCAAAATGTGCTGCAGGAGGAATAGAGGAAACTTTGTCTGGGAAAAGAGAAGCAGATCCTGCAGCAGATTGGGTTGAGATAAATTGCTGCAAGTCTGGTCACACTGATGCCCAGAGACCACAACACCTCCAGAGGAAGGGAGGGTGGTATGTCCATGGAGTGTGAGCTTCTCTAAAGACCAATATTCTGTTTGGGCCTTGGAAGCAATGAGACATTCCAGAAGTTCTGTTCACACCCATTTCTGGTTTTAGGGATCAGTTTGCTCGTGTCTGCCACGTAACTGCTGCCAGGAGGTACCAGAGCACAGCTGGAAGAGCCCAGATTGCTTTGGGATTCTGGGAGAGGAGGAGCTGGGGCTGTGGGAGAGCCCTGAGGTGCCATCACTGGGGTTCTGCTGGTTGCACTGGGTATTCCAGTGCTCAGGATGGATCAGCACCACAACAGAGATCCCAAACGAGGCCACGTGCCTGGGTCCACATTCCAAAGCCTGGATGAGTTGAAAACTCCAAAGAGCTTCATCCCAGGGGTGAGGGAGTGGCACTTCTGGTGGGGCATCTGCCAGCTCATGGTGCCAGGAGTTCTGTGGGGATCAGGATCGTTTGTTCCATGTTCAGGTCACTAAAGGAACACTTGGATATTACTTGGGATGGGAATTCTTTGTTTTTGCTCCTGCTTTTCTCCTGCTGGCAACTTACTTGATGGTTTTCCCTTCTAGAGGAAGCAAATAGCAATTCCACGAAATTCCAGAAAACATCAAAAAGTGCAAAGCTGATTCCATGAGTACATACTGTTAAGTGAAAGGGAAATATTTTACTGAACTGTCCCACTTTCCAGATTGTTCATTCTCCACTTCCTTTTGAGAGTGAATGGACTTAAAATGATCTAACTTTGCAAATGTGATGTAACCCAAACCTGGTGTTATTTTCTCTGATCTTTACCATGGTTTTCACAGAATCTTCCAGGCTGGAAGAGACCTTCCAAGACCATCCAGCCCTGCCATGGCAGGGACACCTCCCACTGTCCCAGGCTGCTCCAACCCCAGTGTCCAACCTGGCCTTGGGCACTGCCAGGGATCCAGGGGCAGCCACAACCTCTCCAAGCACTTTAGTCCTAACTCTTATTTTTAAGGTTTATCGATGCTTTTGAACTTTTGCTCTCTGTGTTTTCCATGGAATGATAAAATGTGGCCAAATGAAACCAAGAGGCAGCTGGGGCAGGGTGGAAGGCTGGGATTGTTCTGTCAATGAGCCCTTTTCTCCCACAGAGAGCCATGAAAAGCAGCTGAGGTTCATTAGCAAGGCAGCCTAATTGAGCTGGAATTGCCAGGGGTAGCAATGGTGATGGTAGCCCCAGCCTGGATGGATTTGGGAGCACCCCCAGCAATCAATACCAGTGATTATGACATTTTAAAAATAAAATTGCTTGTCCTTGACTCTAGTGGAAGGGAGAACTCCCTCACACATCCCACGAGTTGCAGCTGCTCTGCTCAATACCAAACACTTTGTGAAATGGCCAACAAAAGCCTTTCCTTGCCATCCCATCCCTCTGAGGGGGCAAAAACCCCCTGACTTTGATTCTCTTTGCTCTGGAGGCCTTTTAGTTAAAAGCTCTCTAATAGATTTGGGAGTATTGACAATAATAATGAGCTTATGGGTGAAATTGTGACCTCAGGGAAGTCAATGGAGCTGGACTTCCAGCATTTTAAATACCCACACATCTCTGTGAAGTCTGTACATGTGCTCTCAACAGGTCAGATCTCTGCATTGATTCACTCCACCTTCCAACATTTTGCTTACCAAACATCTTTGAAGTGGGAGCTAATGAAATTAATGTATTTTCTTCCTGCTTAAAGCAGAAAATAAAATTAACCCCAGGAAAAGGGAGGGAGGTTGGGTCCATCCTGCCTTTCTTATCCACAGAGCATTTTAAACCCATTCAGATGTTTGAGTTTATGGGAAACTCTCTGAAGAGCTGTCAGGATTCTCAGTGAAGGGTTTAAACATGACTTCTGATGCCATGGGCTGAAGAATTGGAAAGGATGATTTGAATTAAATTGGGAATCAATGTGCCCAGGCGCCCCTTTAGTGATAAAAATAGAAAATGTGGATAATAGGAATGTGGGGACTAAGCTGTATTTGTAATTTTTAAGAAAACAAGTGAAAAAGAACATCTCTATCATGTTGCATGTAGATCAAAGAAGAAAAGGAAAAAAAGGAAAGAGAGAAAGAGACAGGAAGGGAGGAAGGAAGGGAAAGAAAGGAGAAACTGATGTCAGTTTTAGCATGGAGTGAGATCCACTGGTTCACAGCTCTGAAAAAGAACATTTCCCTCTACTGACATCCAAGCAGTTCCAGCTGTTTCTGCCAGGATTTTACAAACTGTTCCTACTCCTGTCACATATCCTGCCTGGCTAGGGATTGCTGCAGTAAGAACAGCCCTACACAGGAGTGTTCCCACCACAACAAAACCTGGCAACTGAATGAATTTATCAGTATGTGGCAACCACCCCCTAATGACCCACAGCCATTTCCCCCCTTGGAACTGTGCTCCAGCATTCATGGCTGTCCAAAGCCCTGCTCCAGGCTGATATCCAATCACTTGGACCTGTTAGAATGGAAATACAGCAAAAGCCCAAGGAATTCACCACCTCCATTAGGCTGAAAAAAGCATCCCAGAAATCCATGATGGACCATGAACAGTTTCTGTCCATTCCCCGTGTCCATCTCAGGGTCTGGCACTGAGATGTTTGCAGGGTCAGTGGTCACAGAGTTTGGGCTGGAGGGGACCTTAAAGATCATTCAGCTGCAACTCCTGCCATGGGCAGGGACACCTAACACTGGCATCCAGCCCTGCCCCAGCCCAGGGAGGAGCTGGAGCTGCTGCAGAGAGCCCAGAGGAGGCAGCAGGATGAGCAGAGGGA
>JAOTBB010000001.1:1998416-2010088 GCA_025629985.1 Chamaetylas fuelleborni
TGGAAAAGCTTCCCCAGCTCCTGCTTTGTTCTCAGGAGTAGAAACAATCCCATGATTAAGATGAGATGAGGGAAATAAGGTTCCATTTCTTGCCCAGTGTTAGTATCAGGTTACTCTTAATTTTTGCTGACAGTATCTTGCAGCTTTTCCACGTTGTTGGGTTTTATGGGAGGATTGACTTCCTTTCTTTTTTTTTTTGGAACAAGGAGAGCTGGATCCCAGATTAATGTTGTTCCCTGATTTCCCTCTCTCTGCTGGGAGAAGCACTGCAAACATCCTGATAAAGTCAAAATTAAATCCTCTCTGTGGCCAAACAAACCAACCCTGATGACATCGTGTGATAATTTTATTTTTCCATGGAGGTGGGTCTGGCTTGGCTGGCACAGAGAGGTTTTATTGGCAATGCCTCAATCCTGCTCACAGGAATGCAAAGGTGACTTAAACCTGCACTTTAAATCCTTTATGTTTTTTCATTTCATCCAGCACTTTTCTGGTTTTGAGAGTTTCCTACCAAAACCCTTCTATTGATGGAGTTAAAGTTATTTATTGCAACATATTTAATGTTTCAAAGGACATGGAGGATGGCTTGGGTTTATTTTTGTGTCCTAACAGCAGGAGACTGAATGCAGATGTCCTTCAGAAATGTAAAATATTTTGTTACAGGGCTGGGATTTCTTTTCTGTATCAGTGATGCAGCAGGGATTGACATAAACCTAAGAATATTTAAACTATTCTAGAAGAATATTTTTATGTTTTCTAACACAACTGGTATCAGAGGTAGCAAAGGAGAGAAGGGAGGATTTTTAAGCAGAGAAAATCCAACCATGCTTGGATTCCATTGTTCTAAACCAGGTGTATTTGAATTTTTAACCTAAATACCATGCAAAACACAGGAAAATCAGGTGTGAACAGCTGATTTTTAAATATAAAAAAATATATGGCTGTATTCTGTTGAAGTACAGAGGGATTCTAATGCATGGCTTGGCATTTTGGCACAACACCTCAGACCTGCACTCGAGCATCTGCTGCTGCCAAGCTGAGCTCTGAGAGCTCCTGGAGCAGGATTCCTCTGCAAAGCTGTGTTTGCACAGGGAATATTTCCCATTCCATGCTCCAGGTGACCTTGCAGAGCACAGGGGATGAGTTATGAAGGCAATTCCCAGCTCTCCAAATCCTTGGAGGGAGGTTTTGGAATCCTCCTCTTTGTTATTGTGTGATATCCACGTGTGTGGAAGGGGAAAACACATCCCAGAAATAGAAAAAAAAAAGACTGAAAATCTTCTGGAAGAGGCAGTGAGGAGTCAAAGTCATACCCAGGGAATTATTTTCAACTTTGTGTTGAAATTTTGCTCTGATAACCTGTTTATTGTCCTGTCAGTGCTCTCCATATT
The DNA here is from genome assembly GCA_025629985.1 of Chamaetylas fuelleborni. Taxonomy (NCBI): domain Eukaryota; kingdom Metazoa; phylum Chordata; class Aves; order Passeriformes; family Muscicapidae; genus Chamaetylas; species Chamaetylas fuelleborni. The sequence continues at coordinate 1,999,808 of JAOTBB010000001.1, forward strand.
TATTATCTTAGCTGTGGCAGAACTGAAATTTGGGTGATTTTTGTAACTCTTTGCATTTTTGAGTTTCCCAGGAATTTCCACCTTGCTATGAGAAGCCAAGATGGATCCAGAAGAGCAGGATTTACTTGGGGATTACAGATACAGGAATTATTCTTCAGCAATTGAGAAAGCTCTGAGGAACTTTGAATCATCCAGTGAATGGGCAGATCTGATCTCTTCCCTTGGCAAACTCAATAAGGTACAGTGTGAGGGGATTTTTTTCTCCTTTATTTGTGATATTTGGATTGTTATGAACTTTTCTATCACTTTCAGCACCTGGAAAAATTGAAAATTCACTCAAGAAAAATAATGGAAGGAGCTAAGTCAGTATTTTTTATATAAATGTGAGAAATTCTGGTGAAACCAGCAGAGCTTTCCTGCAAATGGATTTTGCTGTCTTTATGCTGCTGAGTTAATTTAATTTTTGTATCAAAGAAACCCTCACTCTAGAGCAGCTAAAAAGCTTTTCTAGACAACAGGAAGTGCAAGTTTTAGAATATTTTCTGATTTAAAGCTTTTATTTAAAGGTAACATTTACTTGGCTGTGCCCTCCCCTTGGATTTGGGGAAATTTGGTGTCTTTTGTACAACCATGGAGAGAGACAGAAATACTGTTTTGGAACAGCAGTTCCACATTTCTCCCTTCAGTTTTCCATCACGATTCTAGCTCTCATCAAGAACCAGAGGCCTTCAAAAGGGAAAATATGAAATCATTAGAGTGAGAGGTAGGCTTTGATCTTTTATCTTGACCTAGATGAGCACTGAACTGCTGAGCACCTACCTGAGCCTCTTCTTCAGGTCCAGAATTGCCCAAATCTGTGGCAGCAGAGCAGAAACCAAAGGAAAAGCTTTCAGCTGATCCAGCAGCCCATCTGCTGGGGGGTTTTAGGGATTTAATCTTTTTAGGAGCTTAAGAATTGGTGGAGCAAATCATCCCCTGTCTGTTTTCTGAGAGTCAGGATGGATGTGGCAGGGGCAGGTGTTGCTAAAAGGAAAATAAGATGTCAATAAACATTGCTTGAACTCCTGGGATTGCTTGGTCTGTGACAGCCTCAAATATAAATATTATTGTTGAGTTTTGTCAGAGCTGGGGGAGGTGTTTCTGACAGAAAAACCTCATTTTCCCTGCAGTTAATGGTGGAGCAGGATCAGTGATAAAATTGTTTTTACAAACTTATATTAAAGATCCTGGGGATCACTTGTGTGCAGGGATAACTGAGATTAATCCCACATGAAAATGCTGAGAAAGGGAAGGACAAAACACAAGAAATCAAGAAGTTGAGAAGTTTTTTTCCAGAGCAGTGTGAAATCTCTTCTTGCCCATACAGGTGTAATATTTTTTTGAGACTTTTTCTCCTGCAGACACTATTGAGACACAAACACTCTCTTATTTCCATAAAGCTCAGTGGCATCACCCTCCAGGTAATCCCAGGTCTGGAAAAAGCAAGACAGGCCCTTATTCCTTAAAAATGAGGTTAAAAATAGATTTGGGTGAAGAGAAACAATTCTGCTGCTTCTCTGTTGTTCCTGGATGATCCTAAAATCTTTTCCAGCCCTGATGATTCTACTGAGGATAAACTGGAGGTTGTTTTTGAGTTTCTCTGTTGCTTCCACAGCTCCAAATATTATTTTCTTGTAGAACCAGGGAAGCAACATCTGAATGCTCAGATCTGCAGAGATTTGATTTTATCATTTAAAGGAGATGATCTTTATGTGACTTGACATGACTTCAGCACAGACAGCTTCACCTTGAATTGCTCTTAGGCAGGCAGAGGAATAAAGGGGTTTATTTTCTTGTTTTGTGACTCATCTCTTGCTTAAAGTAGGTCAGAGGAATGTTCTCCTAAGATTGTGTGTGTTCCTCATGGATTTTATGGGGAGCCTGAGGAGTTACTGCAGTTTTACCCATTTTTTGGGGGGCTGTTTTTTGGGTTTCTGAGGTCAGGAGAGATGAATCTCCCCTTCAGACTTAAAAAACTGCAGGTACCAGTTGTGAGCATGAGAGAATTGATAGAATTTGCTCATTTACTTTACACCCCAAACTTAAAAGGGTTATCTTGGGGGGTTATTTTGAATAATGTAGGTGGAATAGATCATTATGGGAAATGAGAAACAGTGGAAAGTAATATTTTAAATAAGAATATTAATGGGCAGATGCAAACAGGTGGATGAAACAGGCAGTAAATATGGATATCAGTGTTTTAAAGAGGTTTCAGCTTCATTTTCCGTGAGAAATCACTTTCATACTTTGATAAAAAAGCTGCTGGGGTGGAGAGATGTTGCCTTTTAAACTTAAAAATAGCTGGTGGTTGAGTATAGGTGGATTTATCAATGAAACAAGTGCCTTTAATATTGTTTTTATATCCAAAATGCCTGTCACTGTTTTCAGAGTATAAACAAATAGCAAATATATATAAAATATTCCTGTATGGGGAACTTCAGGCAAGTAAGAGGATAAAAAATATGATGAAGTTAGGAAAATCCAAATGCACAATCTGCATTAGGGTTTTTTATCCAGATTATAGGTGTGTGTTTTCCATAAATTTCAACTCTGGGGGTAGGCAAGTAGTAGATAATTGACAAAATGAAGAACTGAGGAATAGAAAATACTGGATTTTGGTGATCTTTAAGGTACCTTCCAGCCAAATCTAATCAGGAATTTTAGTATTATTTACTCTGAAAGAGCACTTTCAAACTGCTTTTTATCCTTGGGTATAACACAACTCCGTAAATCCAAGTTTTAATCTTTACTTTGCAATTTCAGAGTGATTTTTTTTTTAAAAATCAGAAAATAAATCTGGGACTTTTTGGTTCTGAAGGTTTTTCTTGCCTCAAAAACTTAGTGGTGAAGCTGATCTCACCCAAAGCTTTGTTCTGTTTGGAGGGGAAAGGAAAACAAAGCCCAAAAGTCCTTGCAGCTGCACAATCACTGAACAGCAACACTCAGTGTCACAATCTGGCTGCTCTTGAGGGAGAGAAGAGGAGGATTCTTCTGAAAAGGGATTTAATGAGTGCAGCCATTAATTAACCACTTGCTTCATAGGAAAACTCAGACATCCAGGGCTTTATACCAACTGCTGGCTCAGTTACAGATTTATGCTGAAGACAAATCTTATTTTTGCTTTTGAGAAGTTCCTTTATTTTTTTTCCCCAAACCAAATGGACAAGTGCAATGTGCAGGATTTGGGATATTTTAAACACTTCCCCCCCCCCCCCACCTCCTCTTTTTTTTTAATACAACTTCAGCTCCTGCTTTCATTGCAACCACTTTTAAAATTAATTCTCACACTTTAAAATTAATTCTATTCATGGTATTTCTATGGATGCTGGAGTTCTGTTTGGATTTTTAACTTGGAAAATGAATCAGTGGAAAATAGAATCACAGGTTCTTCTTCTTCTCCCCCTCTCCTCACAACCACTTGTTTAAAAAAGAATTATGATATCCTATTTGAAGATAATCTTAGAAATTGATGCTGCCTTTTCCTGGAATTCTAGTGATGGAAATAAAAATGTTTACTTGATTTGCATGGAGTTTTTATCATTATTTTCAACAGATTTCTAGTGCTATTCTACAAGGAATTAAGCCAGGAATTGAGGAAATGCAAATATTCCTCTGTGTATGTGGTTTAATTTTAAGGCACATGCCAAAAATAGCAAGTTTTCCTTTTGCAGACAATTCTGTATTTTTATAGCCCAATTTCAGAGAAATTCTGAGCATCCTTAGGTGTTAGTGATAGAAAAAAAGGTGTGGGATGAGATCTCAATTTTATTCACCTCTAACCAGCCAGAGTTACAATTCCATCATTCCTGGATCCTGATTCTTTGTTCTTTTTTCCCTTTAAAGTTCAGGATATTTAAAAATCCACCTTCTCAACTTTGCCTGTCAGCTCGAGGAGATGAATTAGCATTTAGAAATCTGTCTGTTATCACCTCACTCTTATTTCAGTGAACACTTTTGAGATCCCTCTGCTAATTAATGCCTTTCAAACCTTTTAAAATCCTTGGCTCTGCAATTTTGGGGAAGCTGAGAAGAACCTGAACCTTGCAGCAAAGCAGCAGCCAGGATTTGCTGGGAGGGCTCTGGGGGCAAGCACAGCTTTCCAAAATGTTGGAATGGGCTTTAAAATCCCTGAATGTGCTGGGAGATCAGGGAAAAGTGGGAATTTTTAATAAGATGGGATATTGGGATGGAATTGCTGGCTGGGAGGATGAGGAGGCTCTGGCACAGAGAAGCTGAGGATCCCTGGAAGTGTCCAAGGGTATTTTGGATGGGGTTTGGAGCATCCTGGTGTTGGATCCCAAAAAATTGGTATTTTTGTGCTTTCTGTGCTTTCTGGCACTGACCCCCAGAACACTGCTCTGGACCTGAGGCCTTGCAGAAAGCTTCCAAATTTGAGTAATAGAGTTAGAATCACTGGTGTGTAGTTGGAATAGAAATGTGTAATTTCACTTGGTGAAGGGTTTGGAATTTGGGATTTTATAATATAGTAATAGGTATGGGAGAAGATGATGGATTTGGGTGTTTTCTCTGTCTTCTCTCTTCTCCATGATTTCAGGCAGTAGTTTTTGGTTGGTCAGTCAGTGCTGCACTGCAGGTCACAGGTGTTTGGTTGTTGGGTCAAAAATATAAATAATAGAGGTGTTAGTTCTTTATTGGACTTTATTCAGCTTTAAAAGATCTTGTAACCAGCTGGATTCAGCTCCATTTTCTCACTTTTAGCTGGTAGCTGGAAGTGTTACAGAACTCTCTGTATTTCAGGTAAGATTTAATGAACAACTGAGCCCAAACATGAGAAAATTCATCTCCTTTGTGTTTTTAATCCTGACTCTGAGTGAAGGCAGAGGAAAATGAAGACAAGGCACTAATTAAGTGGTGCAATTAACCCATTACCCCCTGGGATAGTGGAATAGTGTCCCTGCCCATCCCTGGATGATCTTTAAGTTCCCTTCCAAACCCATTCCATGATTGTAAATATTCCCTTTATCTCTCCCTGATGTTTGGGAGAATTCTTATTTCCTTCAAATCCATAGGAAATGTTGGAGCCAAACCTGGCATTTGCTGAGGTTCTTTTATTTCTGTGGTGGAGCTGATTCTGTATGTAAACACTGAATATTTCCATTTTCTGCCTGGTTGATATTTCAATTCAAACTGTTGGAATATTAAGATGGTATTTGTTCAGTCTGAACACTGAGAGGGAAAATATTTACCACTGGCCTGATTTTTCTTTTTTTTTTTTTTTTTTTTTAATTAACTCCATTTATAGCTATAAATATACAGAGAGGGTGTGGGCAAATACATGCCAAGCAATATAAATAGAAAGTTTCAAAGTCCAGCTTTCCAGAAATCCTCAAAGTTCTTACAACTCTTAAGGATTTTAATGTTGGAATAATATTCCTCATGTAACACATGGGTAAATGTCTCAAATATAAAATGTATAAAAAAGATAACTGCACAAATAGATGAAATAATGTTTTATTTTTAGATTCTGTTTTTTTATCATCCAATAAATGCAGCTCTGCCCGTGCTGGGGTAGGGGAGGAAGGAAAGGAGGTGGCTCTAAGTGACATCTGTGTGTCTGCCAGGATGGGGTGACATTTCTGTTTGCTGTTGTTATAAACTCTCAACCTTTTTTTTTTTTTTCTTCTCAAGTAAATTTCCTGCCAGTTGTTCTTTCTAAAAGGTGTGGATTTTATCTCTCCCCTTCCCGCTGAGGAGTGCTCAGGGTTAAGTCTGATAATAAATAATAAACCTGGTTTAGGTTTATTCCAGGAAGGGTTATTCCACTTTCTTCTGCTTTTCTGAGCAAAATAGCAAAATAGAAGAATCTGAAGCTGAAAATAATTCCATAGGACAAGACCATGATTTAATTTTGGGAAGAGACAAGAATTTATCTGATCCTGAACCCAAATGTCCACATGCTCTGGAACATCTGTTTGTGTTTGCACATTGAGCAAAGCCTGAAGTGCCCTTGGCTTGCAGATTTTCTTGTTTATTAAAACTTATTTATTTCCCTGCTGAAATGCTCTGGTGGCTCAAGGAAAGGAATTCCCTTTCCCAGGAAGGGAGGCACAGTTTTTCCTAAAACCTGGCCCCAGCAACAAATCTTATTTAAGTATTTCCTGTCCTAAACATCTTTTAGTTGTCCATGAGTTATTGAACTCAGTGAATGCAGCCACAGAGAATTCCAGATCAGAGGGGTTTGTCCCATTTAATCATCTCTGCTTTGGTGGGAAGGTTTGGTTTGGAAAGGTTTGCCAGGGAATTTCCTCATCCCTGGAAGTGTCCTGGCAGCCTGGGACAGTGGGAGGTGTTGGAACAGGATGATCTTTAAGGTCTCTTCCAACCCATTCCATGATTCCATACATGAAGTGAGAATTGATGAGGAAAGATGAATCTGTAATTCTTTCTTTATTCCCTAAAAGCTGAGATTTTCCTGTCCCTTCCCTTTTTCCCCTGCAGATGGGATAAGGATACCCTGTCCCAATCCTGTTCTTTGATTTCCTTTTCCCTCCTCTAAGCAAACTCAGACCAGTTGAAATTTTTCAAATAAAAACTCAGCTACAGAGTTCTATTACAAAATGCAGTTAGGATTAAAACTCTTCTCAACATTCTCCTCAACCTTTAATAAACAACCATTAGATACTTTAAATTTCACATTATAACTCTTACTCCTCTCCTTTTTCCCCAGGCTCTGCAGAGTAACCTGAAATATTCTCTGCTGCCCAGAAGATTGATCATCAGTAAAAGATTATCCCAGTGCTTGCACCCAGCCCTGCCCAGTGGGGTGCACTTAAAGGCTTTAGAAACTTATGAAATAATCTTTAAAATCATTGGCACAAAATGGCTTGCCAAGGATTTATTCTTGTACAGGTAATTTGATTTTTTTTTTTTTCTAAGGCACAAAACAGCTCATCAGGGATCTTTTTTGTACATATAATTTGAATTTTTTTTTTTCTAAGGCATAACCATCTCAATCTATTTTAATTAACTCTTATTTTTTCTTTCTTTTGGATTCAAAGCTCTGGTTTGTTCCCTCTGCTGGCAAATGCAGCAATGTCAGTGAGACCTGTTCTCCTTGGTTTGTATGAGAAATATTTTCTCCCTCTCCAAAAATCCCTCCTGCCTGGTCTCCAGGCCTTTGTGATTGGGCTGCTGCCTGGCTTGGAAGAAGGATCAGAAATTTATGACAGGTAATATTAATTATTCCATATTCATTGAAGCAATATCCAGGATTTTGATTTTCTAGGGAGTTCCCAAGAAATTGCTGTCAGATTTCTATAAATAAAAGAGCTTCTAGAGCGGGATGAATGGTGGCACCTGGAAAGATGGTGAAGTACAAAAAAACCTTTCCCCTCTAGTTTCATCCCAGGAGGAGAAGAGGAGAAGGAGGGCTAAAAAAAGAGAAGATAAGAAGGAGGGTTAAAAAGGAGAAGAGGAAGAAGAGTATTAAAAAAGAGAAGAGGAAAAAGAGGATTAAAAAAAGAGAAGAGGAAGAGGAGGGTTAAAAATAGAAATGCTGAGAGAAAAGAATAAAAAATTTCTTGAAGCTCCTCTGTCTCCTAAATAATTCACTTGACTCCCCAAACCGCTGCTCTGGAAATAAATTCTATTTGAATTCTGTAACATCAGAGAGCAGCTGAATTCTTTCCAGTATTTCTGTATAATCTGACAAAAATATGGGGCAGGGACTTAATGGGAGCTGCAGATGAACTTCCAAGATCTGACTTCTGGTTTTGCACCTTTTTTCCCTATTTTTGGTGACATCATTTTCCTCTTTGCCTTGAAGAAACAAAATCTGACAGGATCTGATGTATATTTCATCAATCTTGGGAAATATTTATGTTAAAATTAATTTAATGGGTTTTTTTGGGAAATACCGATTTACATGAGGGAGTTTTTCTTTTATTTACTCATTGCAATCATTCTGTTTTAAGAATATCTTGTCAGAAGATGTGTTAGGTTAATTTTCAAATCTTTTTCATGAGAAGCTCTCTGCTGAGTGTTTTCAGAACCTTCAATATTGAGGACTAAAATTAATCCATCTCCTGCTGTTCCTGAAAGTGAACAAAGTGCTGAGACTGGACACCATTTCCAGCTCCAAATTTCCCTGACTTTGTGCACTCACACAGAAAATGGAAAAGGAAAACTGCTTTGAGGGATTTTTTTATAAAGAAATGGAAAAGAACATCACACTGGGAGGGTATTTCCTCTTCTGAGCTGGGCTTTTTCCTCTTTTCTCAATCTTGCATTCATCATGTGAGGTTTTAATTCCTCCTTTGTGGTAAAATACCAATACTTCACACCTCTTGTTTTTCTTCATCCAATGCCTTAAAAATTAACCCTGTTGGTTTGAAAATAGGAATTTTTAGGATAACCTCCAGCTCCCAGCCTGATAAAATTGGCTTTCAGACTTTAGCATCTTTAAATGACTTCCAATTTAGCTTTTCACACCTCTGACCATAAACATTCTGCAATCAGAGGTGCTGCAGTTCTTTGGTCAGAATTAAATATTTGTAGATATTTCAGTGTGTAGACAGAGACTTTGTTTTAGTGACAAAGAATTGAATGAGTTTGATTATTTTTGCAGAGTGAGATTCCTCCATCACCTCCTGGGATAGGGGAAGGTTCTGGGATAAAGGGAAATACCAATAACACAAAGCTGCAAAACATCAAATAAATTATGTCAACTCCCTATAATTCCATTTCTGTGGTATCAAATCAGCTAACAAAGGTTTTTTTTCTCTGTCTGTTTGCAGGACAGATGCTCTGCTGGTGAAGCTGTCCCTGCTGATGGGGCAGGAGGTGTTTTATGGGGCTCTCTGGGGCAGTGTCCTGGGCAGCCCCTCCATCAGGCTCCCTGCTTCCCTCTTCATTGTCAGCCACATCAACAGGGAACTCTCTGGCAAACAGCAGAAATTCATGCTTGGCACTGATTATAAACTCACAGTAAGTTCATTTTACACCCCATAATCCCAGCCTTCTCCAGCAAATCCTAATCAAATTAGGATGGCATGCAATTAAAATTATTTGGAGAGGAGAGGCTGAAATGTCCCTGCTCTGAAATCGCTTCATCCAGTTAATTTGAAGAGCAGCTTTTCTGGTTTCAGTGTTTAATGGGCAGTTCCCAAAGTGTTTGCTGTTCTGAAATTTTTCTTTTTATTTTTCCAGTAGAATGGAAATCTTCTGTAGGGAGAAATTCGTGTTGAGTGATGGAATAAGTGTAAAGCTAATTAAAGTAATACCTGCATTTTGAGAGGTTTTAATCTTGTAACTCTGGGACATTCTGTACTGTTACAACCCAATATTAACAATTCTTTTAAAATTCTAAAAAATTGTTTTAACTCAATTTGGGTGAAGGAGTTAAATTGTAATTATCCTCTTATTTAAACAAAATACTGTTCATAGGTAGCCAAATTTTCTTCCTTCTCTTCCTTGATTATTTGATAGCAAAATCAAATTAAATGTTGTGTTTTCCTTTTCCAGATAAAGTCTTTGTGTGTGTCAGTGCTGGATTCCAATGTCCTTGTGCAGAGGAACACTCTGGAAGCAATCCTCTTCTTTTTCCCATTTTATACAGCTTTGGTAAGGGGATTATTATGGGATTGTCCCATGGGAGGTGTGTTCTGTGCAAGCAGCCCAGCTCCCACCTCTGTTATTGCCAAATGGCTGAATTTTCAACCTTCAAAATCCAAGGATTTTGGGGCTTTCTTGTGCCACATCAATTTGAGGAGTGGAGGAGACTTTGCTGATTCTCAGAGTGTTTACAGCTTCCATGGCTGAAGAAATGATTTCACAGGGGCTTTTGGGGGATATTTGGGATGTGCTTGAAGTACTCAGGCCTGAGCAGACCATGAGGAAAAAAATAAGTTTATTCAAGTAGGATTTTAGAATTTAGAATTGTCCACATGAAGTTATTTCTGGTAAAGAGCAGGGGAGAAAATCTTACTTAAAATAAAAGTTGCTCCCATTGTTTCCTCACCTGCCTGTAGGCAGTGTTTAGGATGGAGGAAGGGTTTTTAAGTCTTTAGGAGAAGAGAAGCTTTGGGCTGAGCTCAGTGTGGCCTTGCAGGGCCTGAAGGAGCTGCAGGAAACATGGAGAGAGAGAGAATTGCCAAGGGCTGGAGGGACAGGACACAGGGAATGGAGGGACAGGGCACAGGGAATGGCTTCAGACTGAAAGATTGTAGGGTTAGGTGGGATATTGGGGAAAAAAGTCATCCTTGGGAGGGTGGGCAGGGGCTG
>JAOTBB010000001.1:2135970-2146543 GCA_025629985.1 Chamaetylas fuelleborni
GATGGGCTGTGGAAAGATAAAGATGATTGCCCCAGCTGGTTTAACAGCTGCCCATTAACAGGAGATATCTCCCACAGAGATAAGGATCACTGCCCCACCTGGTTTCAACAGCTGGTGATAGAATACAGACTTTTGGGCACATCTTTACATTGTAACCTAGGACACAGTGGAGTTTCTCCTCTGGACATCTCTGATCTGATCCTGGAGAAAAGGAGGCTCAGGGGGAACCTTCTCAGTCTCTACAACTACATGAAAGGAGGAGGTAGGAACAGCAACAGGAGGAAATGGCCTCATGTTGTGCCAGATTGGACACCAGGAGGAATTTCTTCATGGAAAGGCCTTGGAATGGCATGGAGTGCCCATCCCTGCAGGTGTAACCTGGAAGTGGCACTCAGAGCTCTGGGCTGGGGATGAGGTGGAGATGAGGCGCAGCTGGGACTCCATGGGCTGAGAGGTTTTCTAACCTAAATTATCATTTAATTTTGGGATTCTCTGATCCCTATTTTTAAGCTGAGCCACCTTCCTGGCCACGAGGGAGGGAGCTGCAGAGAGAAGCAGTGGTTGACACCGTGGGCAGACCCAGGATCTCCAGCCCAAGCAGAGCTCTCCTGCTCAGCTCCTGCATGGAGCTTGTGCCACATTTCACATGGGCCACATGGGCTTGTTGCCATTAACAAGCAAAAAATTAACAGGTCCAAGGCCATCACCTACATTAAAATTAAATTTTAGGCAAAAATAGTCTGCAGGGTAATGAAGAGGAAGCTGTTCCTGAGGAAACCTTTGCTCCTGCTTGTGTTATCCTGATATTTCAAAGATTTCTCCAGGTCCCTCCAAGGCTTCTGCACTACTCATTAAAACTGGTTCAAATCAGAAGTTCAAATTTCGAGGTCATCACAAGTCACGTTTTAAATGAGGGGAATTTACTGGCTGATGTTGCTTTTTGTAAAAAAAAAAAAATTACTAAGTGAAAACACATCCAATTTCTAAAATTCACCCAAACTGAGCTTAATTCCTGGGTCATGACAACTCCAAACAAATCACAAGGATTTTATATCCTGTTTCTAAGAGAGTCTGCTTCAGACAATACGTCATCCATGCTGTCACCTATGCTGAAAATCTTCCTGGGCTTGGTTGTTATGTCTTTAAGGCAGTTCAGCAGCAAAAATGCAGAGAAATGCAATTTAATTGAAGACCTATTGGCTAGAACAAAGAGGTACAGAAACAGATGCTTCCAGCTTCCTCATCTGGATTCTGGGGATTTTTTTTTTTTCCTTTCACTGCATCTCATAGGTACTGGATTTGAGGAAAGGGATATGGAACACAAGGCTATCATTCTTCCTAACATGATTACAAAAATCTTATTGTATTAGCAGCATTCCAGATTCCCTTACAGAGTGCTCAAGTGAATTAGTGAGTTTTATTCTCATGTGAGAGCCTACCATTATTTAACTCTGTAATTTACTATGAAATCCTCATTGCTTTGTCCCAGGAGTTTTATGATCGTTTTTCCCTTAATGATCAGAGTCTCCTTTGCACCAAGGAAGTTTGAAGGGACTCTTTTGTTTTTGATTTAATCATGGTCTTAAGAGATTTGAGACTTCAGGGATTAATAAAGGATCCCCCAAATCATAAAGCAAATCACAGCATACCAAATCATTTCTCCTTTGAGACCAGTGCCAAACATTTTCTGTGGTGTTCCAGTGAAACTGGACACTCCCAGCCAATGGCTAGTAAACTCAGGGAAAGGGGGGGAAAAAAAGGGACCAAATTTTATTTTCAGTGCATAGCTGGAATTTCAGCCTCTCTGCACACAAGTCCTTGCCATTACAATTTATTAGATGTTTTATGCAGCAGATTTTATTGAATGATTTAGGTAGCCTCGACTTGATCCTTTCCAAATGTGTTCAACAGTATTCAGCTACATGCAAAAATTGTTTTTACATTCTCACTTTCATGTAACCAGAGCTGCCCAAATCTAGATGGAGTTACCCGCCTGCTGCAGGATTGTTTTGTTTTCAGAATGAGCTTGGAGAGGCCTGGCCTCTGCAGCCTTTTCCAGAAGATTTAGGATTATAAATCAGCTGGAGGAGGAAGGAAGAAGTGGGGCACTGGAAGCACCAGAGAGCTTTTAAACTCCTGGGAGTGGGAAGGGCAGGGATAAAAGGAAATGGAGAATATCAAGGATGCAGAAAGTACATTTCACATTGATTCCGTGATGGATTCGTGTGCAGCCCTGGAGTTTGTCAACTGCAATACCTCATCTCCAAAGAAATACCTCATCTCATGGAAAACACCAGGGGGATGAGGGAGGCAGCCCCAGGAACTGCTCTCCACTGAAACCCAGGGAATTCCTCTGCTTCTGTGCTAAGGGTGCAGCACAAATATTTGGATTTCCCTTCACACGCAGCCACACTGCAGCAGGATTTATAATCTTTGTTCTGAAGGGAGAGGCTTCACCCTCCTAAATCACTTTGTAACAATAATTCTTCTGCAAAAATAGTTTTTATGATACACAGAGTCCCTCATGGCAGCCTGGACCTCTGCTGACAGTCACCAGGACCAGACCAAAGCATATTTTATTTTTAAAAGCTGCTTCAAAATATAGAAGTGGCAATTCTGGTGTTTTCAGGTGTTACAAATTCCTAATCTGAAAGCAACTTCCTCCCAAGTCTGATTGATTTGGGTCTTAATTTTTAACTTTAACCAGAGCATCACTCAAATTCTCAGTATAATGGATTAAATTGTCCAGAGAAGCCCCTGGATCCCTGGATGTATCCAAGGCTGGGATGGGGCTTGGAGCAGCCTGGGATGGTGGAAGGTGCCCCTGCCCATAGCAGGGAGTGGAATGAGATGTTCTTTAAGTTCCTCTCCATTCCAAACCATCCCATGATTTTAATCACATTCTGCTCCTCTAGCAATTCCAGATGGGGAAAAAAAAAATAAAAAATAAAAAAAAAATAAAAAAAAGAATAAAAATAAAAAAAAAAATTAAAGGCCAAGGATTTAATCCACTAAATTCTGGTAGGAATGAGCAGTGATCTAAAATGCACTTCAGTTTCACTTTTTGGTTGTTCTTACAATATTTGCAATAAATAAATCAGATTTTTTTGGTGTGGGTTTTGGTCCTATGAATGCACCAAAGGTCGAGGGAAAAAAGATGTTTCAACTTGAGCTGGGAGCTCATTATCTCAAACCAATCTGGAGAATGTCCAGGCCTCAATCTGCCCTGCTGAATGAATAGATAAAAATATGAATGGATAAAAAAGTGAGCAAATCCTCAGTGGGATGAAAATGGCCACTGCCTCCATACACTTCTATCAGTAGAATTTCAGGTGCAAATATCTCCACCAGTTCTGTCTGTGCTGTTCTCATTCAACTGCTCCTTTATTTCACTGGTGAACTTTCTTATCAGCATCATTCCAGAGTGCTTTTAAATTATTTGTGGTTGCTGGTACCTTGAATTTTCATTTATTTCAGTTACCTGACTTCTGGAAATAAAAAAATATCGATGTTTTCAGCTACCTGTGTGCCTTAAGGGATGCCAAGTGAAAGGGGTAGATGTCAGCTTTATCAGAAACACCTCCCTCTTCAGCTGAATTGAAAACCAGGCCAAATGTTTCCAGGGTTTCTTGTCTGGCCCTAAATCTACGCATCATCCACTTTTACAATTTCGTTATGTTTCATTAAATTGCTTTTTTTTTTTTTTTTTTTTTTGCTGTGTTTTTGAACTTTTCCAGACCAGGCAGGGAAAGCTGAGGGCTTAATGTGGAATATTAATGTGGATATTTCTGGAAAAACCTGCAGCATCATCTTTATTGCTGCAACCTCATCCACAGAATATTTTCTTTTAGACCTCGTGTTCCAGGTCAGTTTTTTTCTCTTCCTATTCTCCTTGAGTTTGTGGTGGAAGGGATGAAGATGAGGGGCAGAGAGCATTTAGGGGTTTCATTATTGCTGTTGTGCTAACGAGGTGTTTAAATGAAGTGCTGGCCCTTCTCAGAGTTCCCATTTTCAGCAGCAAAAATCCAAATGATCCTGGGGCTGAGCATGATCATTCCAAAGAGGGGCTCTCCAATGATCATTTAAAATAAATGTGTAATCTTTTAATCACTAGGAAGTTGATCCATGAGGGTAATTGCTGTGGCACTAACCCAAGCTGGATGCTATTAATGCACTAATTGGCACAGCTGGAACTCCCTGATGGATTTCTAGGGCTCCATGGTCCAAGCTGAGGGAAACTCAGGCTCTCTGCCATGGAATTTTCCCAGTCTGGAATAAGAATTGTGCCCAGCACACAGAGGAGAGGTTGGATTCTCTTCACACCGGTGGTAAACTGAATTTTAACTGAACAGAAGCAGAGAGAAACCAATTCTGAGATAATCTGATGATCCTTCCCATATTCCACTGTCAGATTTGCACACAGCTCTCGTCTTTTGTTGCAATTTGTGATTTTTTTTTTGGCACGTGGGAGATGTTTTACACTTTTTAAGAGCAGCTTCGTGGGGTGAATTTTTGATTTCTGAAGGATACTGTGCTGCTGAAGTATTTGCGTTGGAAAATAAAAATCATCAAAAATCATCTGCATGTCTGAAAAACAGAGATTGTTTAGAGCAGAGATCTTTCTTCTCTGCTGGAGCATGGCTTCAAAATGCCTGAGGGCAAGGTTAGATGGGATTTTTAGGGAATCCTAAAAATTAGGATTCCTAATTTTTTAGGGAAGGAATTGCTCCTGGCAGTGCCCAAGGCCAGGTTGGACATTGGGACTGGAGCAGCCTGGGACAGTGGGAGTGTCCCTGCCATGACAAGGGTGGCTCTGAATTTGCTTTAAGATTCCCAAACCATTCCATGATTCCATATGGAATAGGAGAGGGTCTCAAATGCTTTTGACATCCAATGTACCAAATTTTCTTATAAAACTCTGTCATTTGGCTGGTAATCAAATATTTTCTCCCTCTGTTGCTCAATATTTTCTCTTTACCTGTCAGTATTCAATAAAAAGAACCTTAAAAATAAAAAAATGCTTTTAAAAGTATTCAATAATAGAACTTTTAGCACTCAGCCCTCCTGAAATACAGGATGTTTTTCAAAGTCTAAATATTTTTGTATCCTGTTGTATTTATTTCTTTTTGAGATTGGGTCAATATATTTAAAGATGCTCTGCTCTAGCACCTCTCATAAAATCCAGATGCTCTGGCTCCAGAACAAGCCCATTTTTTTGGTGGTCCCACTCCTTCATTTGATCAATTTGATAAAATTTCTCTCACTGAAATTGCAGTTTCAAGGCCGTGACTATTTCTATTTTAAAGTCACCTTCCCATGTGGCCTCACATTATCAACAACAGCAAATTTCTCACAAGATGAGGCCAGATATTAAAGGTCACGTGAATCTCAGATGAATGATCTTTAATGCCTGATTTATTCTCACTGCATGTGATTTTTTTTTCTTCTATGGATATTCTGGATGAATATTTTGCCCTTTTTTTTAGGTTTTTTTCACTAAAAATTTATCTCAGCTTGGGTCTTGGAAAATCTCACTTTATACTTACATTTCCTGTTTAGAAGACATTTCCCAACCTTTTTCCCTGCTCTTTCTCTCCATTCTTGAAGCCCTTTGCACTACTCTTATTTTGTAAAGCTATTTTTTAATTTCTCCATTTGGCCTGGAGATCTTCCTTATGAAAATTCCCCTTTTTGGTAGGAAAGCTTTTTCACTTTTTCCTACAGAAATTGAACCCTCCTCCATCCTGAAGTTCCAGAGGTCTCCAGCTGATGTTCCTTGACTGAATATTCTCTGATTTGGTCACTTTGAATTATTGATCTTTTGAGCAGCCAAGATCTCCATTCTTTTCCTGAGGGTTTCTCTCCTGCATTTCAGTTTTCCCTCTTTTTATGGAACATTTTTTATGGAATTATTCCCCCATCTCAGTGAACTCACTAATGTGTTTCTCTTCCTACAATGGATGAAAAACCTTTTTTTTTTTTCCTGAATATCAGCTACAGGCATCTTGATCTTCTTCCTGGTTTTAACTCTATTTTAACTCTATATCATTTTAACTCTATAAATTACAATAATTTATATATTTTTTAAATCTGATTTTCTCAGGGTTCTCATCCCACATCAGCCTGCCCAGGGTTAATTAGTGCAGGGCACTTCTCAAACTTTTGGTTTCAGCTTTATAGCCAACAGAGTCAAGGTCTGAGGTTATAACAATGGAGCAAAACCCCCCCAAAAATGGAAATATTGGTGTAATGCAAATAAAATGTGATTTACAGCTCCCAGGTATCCTTTGCATGTGCAAGTCAGGAGCATGGATTGCCCAGTGTGTGATTTTTTAAGGAGACACTAAAAGGCAGAGAAGGGGAGCTCAGAATTGCAATTTTTTGTTGTTTATTTATGGAAATATTTACATGTGCTCACATATACAGGCAATGAGTGCTTTGGTGTATATATTGCAATAATCTATCTATTCATGGTGCACTTATTCATATTTATTCATGCTCAGAGAGGCAGGTTTAGAGCATCACCCCCTTTCCCAACAAAGGGGGAAAATCCCTAATTTCAAAATAAACCCATCACAACAAAGTGGTTTTATTTCAGTTACAGAGAGAGCAGAAAACAGGGGAAAAAAAAATCCCAATTTTGGAGAACACAGCCTGAGGCAAATTGATACATTCATCCCCAGGACAGACTTTTTGGACACTGATTACTGGGCTCTCCTGACAGTGTTTGCAGGACAGCTTATCTGCCAGCTTATCTATTCTCCTCTTGGAAGAGACACTGCTCAAAGAGCCTGAAAACACAGCTGCCTCTTTCCAGGCTTTCCCTGTCCCTGAAAAGCAGGAGAATCCCTGGATGCCTCCAGCAATAGAATCCCACAATTAATCTTCATGGAAAGTGGGCAGCCTTGTTTGGAGGCAGCAGAAAAGGAAAGCACTTGGAGGGGAAATCTGCTTAAAGACCAAAGGGAAAACTTGGAGGGAATCCCTGAGAAAATGCTGGGCTGGGGAAGCTTCCTGGGAGTTTGGAACAAAAGGAATGAGATCTCGGGATAAAAGGTTGGAATGGGAGAGTTTTCACCGTGGAGAGGCAGTGCAATGGCAGAAGTCTGGAAAAAATGGGATTTTAATGTGTTTTAATGTGCCTCTCTGCTTGGCACTGGCAAAAATTCCCCTTTTCTTCACCTTTTCCTTCTGAGCAGGAGCCGTGACATCAAATCCACAAATCCATCAAATCCATCAACCCATCAAACCCATCAAACCATCAAACCCATCAAACCATCAAACCTATCAAATCCAAACCCATCCAATCCACACCTGCTTCACCCTCTCAAGAAAACAAGTGGCAGAAATAAGTGTATCCTGACATCTATAGGCAATATTTCAATAAATCCCAGGTCTTTTTGTTATTATTTTTGTCAGCTGGGCAAGCACAATGCTGGAAAATGTGGCACAGGGACATCTTTTCCAAGGATTTTCAGTCTTGGTGTGATTTCACTTCCCAGTGTGGCCAGGGGAGAGGGTTTGATGCTGTTTGAGATATTCAGGATGTTTTCCAGGGGGAAGCACAGCCCTCATCCCTCTCCCCTTGGAATCCTAGATAAAGAACAGCAACAACTGGAATGGGATGGCCAAAGTGGGAGGAAATAAAAATCAAAATAAAAAAATCAAAATAACAAAGCAGAGGTGAAAAAAATGATATTGCATAAAGAGGCAGCATCTTTTTATAAACACATGACCCAAAAGTGATGTTTAGTGAAGATCAGCAGGTTTTGGCTTCCATTTTAAGGAATTTTCATGGCAAGTAAAGACTCTCCTTTGCTTTGTGCCAGTCTTGGTGCTTTCACTCTCACCTTTGCTCAAATATAAGTGAGGGGGGTGAATTTCCTTTCTCTTATTTTTAGAGCTCTGCTGAGGATTTTTGGTACCTGAAGATGTAAAATGAAGAGGAGGTGATGTACCCATGACCTTGTGACAAATCTGCAGCACCAGGGCTCCTCCTGCTCTTTTGAAAGTCACTCTTTTGCATATCTGGAATTGAGTGTCCTGCCTTCATTTCTGTGAAATGAAGAGTGGCTGAAATATTCTTGTTTTCCATCAAAACACTTCGTGTTTGCTCCCAAACCCGTGGGGTTTCCATATGCAAAGCTCTGCACCTGAGAGAGTGTTATTTACTTTTTTTTTTTTTTTTCCATGCTGGTTTTCATTTCAAAACCAAGTCTCTGGTGAGAAGGAAAACATCAACACTTGTGATATGAGTAGGGGCAAGTTTCCCTGGGGTTTTCCAGGTCCCAGTTTTGCACCTCTGAGGCAGCAGAAATTGTTCAATTTTGTTTCTTCTTGAATTATCTGCGAGATCCACAACCCAACCTTGTCCTGTAAACAACTCACAATCTCCCACAGCCCCACCCCAGGGAATTTGCTTTTTTGGAGGCTGGGCTGATGTGGGAACTCATGACATTGACCCCCAGCATCAGTGAGGGGTCAACTCCATTTTAGAGCTCAGAACTCCCAAGTGCTGGTCCTGAGTGTTCCCAAAGCCCAGTGGGTTTGGCTGCAAGAAAAGCAAATTCCCAATTCCACATCAAATCCATTTCCCAAGCTCAATGCAGCAAAATGCACCAGGCAGGGATCTCTGCCTTTGGGGGCAAGACCACCCAGGGGCTCCTCTGAAATGATTCTGAGAGAATGTGGCTTGAGTGCTTTTAGTACAAGGTCAAGGATTCCTGCTTTTCTAAATTTTCCTTTTTTCTTGCATCTTTTCTTCCTTCCTCCCATTTCCCAATTGTGGAAAGAAATCCCACTGCAGTGCCACCCAATGTTCTTCTTTGCACAAGGCAAAAAAGGAAAATATTTTAATGGCTCTGCATAGTTGGTTTCACTTAGGGAACAAAAATGCTTTTGAGCAGCAGTTTTATGCACAGCTGTGATTTTTTAAAATTTAAGTATCTATTATTTTAAAATGTGCCATCTTCTCTTTGTTTCTTTGACTGGGGATGATTTTCCTCACTGGACTCGACAGAATTTTTTCTTATGACTAAAGGCAACTTGGCTGAATATAAATTATCAGGCATGGGGGATTAGCTGTGGCTTTAGATGTAAGGAATGATCACAGGTAAGAAGTAAAAGAAATATTTTTGCAAGCAAGCTCTCTTCTGGAAAGATTTAAAAACCCCCAATTAAGATGAAAATGAATTATTAACTCATGTTCTGCTTCAAAAGATGAAAGAGATGAATTCTTTTTCCTGCACAGAAATTCATTGAATGGGAAATTATCAAATGCAGGGAGTTCAGACAAATTACTGAATTCTGCCTTCTTAACTTCCATTTCCTACAGAGCAGGAGAAGCAGCTCTTGGGACTGCAGAGAGATGAATAAATGGCAGCAGGAAAGAAGAAAGAGAATAATTGTATTATTTGGGCTGCAATACATCCCTGCTTTTCACGAAAACTGTTCTGAGAGACTTTTGCTGTAACAGGGTGGTGTTTGCACCACTTAATTAGTGGTTTGTCTGAAGTCTGTTCTGTCTTCACTCAGAACCAGGATTAAAAAACACAGAGATGAATTTTCTCGTGTTTGGCTTGGTTGTTTATTAAATTTTATCTAAAGTACAGAGAATTCAGCAGCACTTCTAGCTACCAGCTAAAAGTGAGCAAAATGGATCTTAACCCAGCAAGTTACAAGGTCTCTTAAAGCTAAACAGTCCAATAGAGAATTAACACCAATAACCAAATTCCCTTGACCCTCAGTGTGACACTGACTGACCAAGCAGAAACTACATCTCAAACGATGAAGAAGGAAGATGAGCACCCAGAGAGACACCACCCCCAATCCTCCATCTTGTCCTATACCTATTACTGTATTATAAAATAATAAAATAAAATAATAAAATAAAATAATTCTTTCCTCCTTGTTCAAACTCCCTTGGAAAATGAAAATATCCACAGCTGTTGGAATTCTGGAAAATGAGAATTTTAGATTTTCTGTGCTTTCTGGCACTGACCCCCAGGAAAGCACAGCTTTTGACTTGAGGCTATGGAGAAGCTTCCAAAAATTGAATAATAAAATTAGGATCACTGGTGTGTAGTTTGAATAGAACTGTATGATATCCAAGGGTGAAAAATTTAGAATTTAAGGTTTTAGAATGTAGCAACATATAAAAAGCAAAATAAAAGTTTTAGAATGAAGTTTTCTTTATTCTTCACCTTCTTCTTCATAGGTTTGGGTGATTTTATGTAATTGGATAAAAAATTCCGCATTGTGGGTCATGGGTTATTGGGTTAAAAGTAAAAATAATTTAGGTGTCTGTTCTTAATTGAGCAGTTTAGGCTTAAAAAGCCTTGTAAAAAAAGAGATAAGTTGCCATTTTTAGCTTGTTAGCTTGAAGTGCTATAATATAAATAAGAATTAATAAACTTCTGAGTCCAAACATGAAATATTGTCTCTTGTACTTTTAATTCCAACTCTGGCAGAAAAAAGAACATAAAACACAATACACAGCTTCCCCCAAGGCTGTGGGGAGCTGTGCTGATCCTCTGGGTGTTTTCTGCTGGAGAAATTCTATTTTGTGCAGTTC
>JAOTBB010000001.1:2146643-2159490 GCA_025629985.1 Chamaetylas fuelleborni
AGTTCCAGGTTGGACACTGGGGCTGGAGCAGCCTGGGACAGTGGGAGGTGTCCCCATGGCAGGGGTGGCTCTGGATGGGATTTAAGGTCCTCCCCAACCCAAACCATTCTGGGATTCTTTATAAAACCATGAACCAACTCTGTTTCTAAATCACATTAAGGATCAAAGGGCCACATCCTGTAAAATTGATGCCATATTCCTTCTATAACTGGTGTTTGCCTATAAACATACAATAATATCAATAATAAGGAATAATTTGTATATCTAAAATAATGCAATTCATACAAAAATGCACATATGTAATAATACAATAGGATAATAAGAAAATCCACCAGCACTGTGATCTAGTGGCTTTCTCAAAACACAATTTGAATTCAGCAACAATTAAAACATCTGATTTTGCTCCTTTCATCTTCTCTAGCTGGATATTTCCTGTCCAAATCCACTGAACACCCCCTGAAGTGGAGTAACACAGGGAAACCTTTCACCTCCCCAGCAGGACCTCCCAAAACTGGCACCTGGGAGCTGTGCAGCCAAATCTGACACCTCCAGCCTGGGAACAGCCTCTTGCCCTGTACCTGAAGACAAGAAACACAAATTCCCTGATTTTCCTCTTATTCCCATAACACAGGATAAATCCACAGGTAGCCAAGATTATTTTCACCAAGTTAATCCCCAGGAGTGCAGGAAAATCTTGATCTCAAACTCATGACTCTTCCTACACCTCTGCAAATCTTGGAGTTCTGCAGATGAAAGAAAGGCTTCACTCCAATATTTAATTTCCAGGAAAATGAAAATCTTTCCTGTGTTTGCTCAGGATTACAAAATCACACTTTGGAAGTGTTTCCACCTCAGGGTTACTACTGTTGCAGGCTCTATATCAGTCACAATTGTTCACCAAAAAAAAGGAGAGAATTTGCAGACATCCAAGCTGTTTCTACCCTGAAGGATTTTTGTTCCTATATATTTAATGAGGACATGGGAAAAAAAGTGGCTGAGGAGCTGATTTCTCTCTCCTCACCAAACCTGAGTGGCAACAAAGCACAGAGCATCCCAAAACTCCCATTAATTCTTTCTCATCCTCTGTTTCCCACCCAAATGTTGGATCTAAGCTGAATTTCCACACAGAGGTGGCAGAAGTGTTTCCTTTTTTGTAGGGAATGAGGAGATCCATGAGCAGCTCCAACATTCCCTAAGTTCTGTTGAAGAAATTTGTTTTCTTTTACAACAGGGACAGAGCAAACCACGAGTTTAGGAGATTTCCTAAACTTCAATCCCTGTCAGTCCATGTGCTTGGGGTAAACTAAAAATCAGGATTATTTATCATAACTGATCACTCAGACCTGTGACAAGACACAAGAAAAACAGGACAAATTCTGGCAAAAGGAGCCTACAGGAATAGGAAGTCCATACTCCAGTTCTGTTCACAGAGACTTTGGATTCACAGCTGATAAATATTCCAGCAGGGATCTCCAGAGGCAGGGAAACGTTTCCCAAGCACAGAGGAGCACAGGACTTTTTTTGGAGCAAATTTCCAATCCCTGTGCAAGACAAACATGATTCCAGTCTTGTTTTCAATGAAGAGTGGGAATAGGCTCTAACAGGAAAAGGAAGCACACAAGGTTTTAATATAGGTAACCCAATAAAATCGTGGAATATTTTGAGTTGGAAAGGTTTCATAAGGATAATCAAGGCCAATTTCAATTATTGTAAGATTGCTTTCGGGCAACTACAAGCTAACAAGAAATTATGGGACAAAAAATATGCAAGTAATGGAGAGATTTAAAACAGTATTTACTAGTTTGCAGATATTTCATAAACCAAACCAGCTTTGGACAGATGATAAAATCTGCAACCTGAAATATGGAGGGGAAAAAAGGGGGAAGAAGCTCTGCTGAAATCCAACCTGAGAGTGGGATAGGAAATGGCAAATGTTGGGTTGGTTTTTGGTCTGCCTGGGAATTGGTGTCCATGGGAAAGGAGTGGCTGTGGGAGCTCCCATCCCCTGGATCCTGCATCCAGCTCTGGAATTCCCAGCCCAGGGAGGAGCTGGAGCTGCTGCAGAGAGCCCAGAGGAGGCAGCAGGATGAGCAGAGGGCTGGAGCAGCTCTGCTGGGAGGAAAGGCTGGCACAGCTGGGATTGTTCACCTGCACAGGAGAAGCTTTGGGCTGAGCTCAGTGTGGCCTTGCAGGGCCTGAAGGAGCTGCAGGAAACATGGAGAGAGACAATTGCCAAGGGCTGGAGGGACAGGACACAGGGAATGGAGGGACAGGACACAGGGAATGGAGGGACAGGGCACAGGGAATGGAGGGACAGGACACAGGGAATGGAGGGACAGCACACAGGGAATGGAGGGACAGGACACAGGGAATAGCATCTAACTGAAAGATTGTAGGGTTAGATGGGATATTGGGGATGAGGAATTGTTCCCTGGGAGGAGCTGGGATGGAATTCCCAGAGCAGCTGGAAGTGTCCCTGGAAGTGTCCAGGGCCAGGCTAGACACAGGGTGTTTCCCTGGAGCTCTTCCTCTCATCTCTCTCTTACAGTTTTGAAATGGAATTTAACTTCACATCCAATTCGCCATTTTGAAATTCTAATTTCTATAGACAGTTTCTATTAAAAACTCCCTTCCTGAATGTGTTCCAAAGATTCTGTATGAAGCACCAAAACAATTCTTTCTCCCAGGAATTGTCTCCCCAGCAATAGTTGATTCAAACCTGGAGATATCTCTAATAATACTGGCTGATTAAAACCTGCTGGTTTCCTTTGCCTCTGTCTTTTTTTTCCCCTACAGTTCCTGGATAACATCCCACCTTTTCCCCCATTTCTTCTCTGTACCTGAAAACCACATCAGATTCCTACTGGAAAAAAATCCTACACATAATCTGTAGACAAAAAATTTACAGTTTCAGATTTTAATTAAGAAATTATTTCCAGTAAAAGTTTTTTTTTCCCCTAGTGAATTCAAATTTCACCAAGTTATTTGCATGGCTATTTAAAGAAATTTCATAAAAATAAAATGAGAATATGATGATTTAGGCCCCAGCTGAGCAATGTGCTTAAACTCATCCATTAACAGGTGTTTGAGTGTGGAAAAAATCTCTGTGGTATTTAATGCTTGGAGAGTGTTGAAGTATTTTTTGTGATTTCAAATCCTAGTCCTCTTCAGGAGAAGGAAGAAAATTAGTTAAAACCACTTTAATTTTTTTTTAAAAATATAAAAAGAGGGTTGATGGTTATAATTGGCCAATGTTTTGGGGTGGGGAGGGGCCAACAAGGAATTTGCCTCACTATTTTTAAGCAGGACTTAAATTAGGACTTAAATAACTTTTGCCTACAGGAGCAGGCAAAAATTTGGGGTATCCAACAGCTGCCAACATATTTTCACTTTCTGTTTTCTTCTCCAGCTCTGATGATAAAAAAGGAGAGCAAGATTCTGCAAATGAAACAAAAATCTCTGGTTTTAATGTGAACTTCAGACAACCTCCAACTCTTAGCAGCATCTCTTTGAAGAAGCTCCCTCCCAGCTCAGCTTTTGGACAAACACACCATGAAAGTTCGATGAGAGATGTAAAGAAAACATTTGAAAATCTCACTGCTCGCTGAGGAGGGTGGAGGATTGTTTTCCCAAGACAAAAGCCACATTGAACAAAATGAGAGTGTGGCATGACTCTGCTTCTCTCTAAGCCTTTACCTGAGTCCTGAAAGAACTCAGGCATAACCTGCATAAGCCTCTAAATATGACTCAGTTCATTCACACAAACTGCCAAGAAACCTGTATTTATTTAAAGAAAACTCTCCAACAATAGCTCTACCTGCTGCAGCAGGCAGGCCTGACTGTCAGGTAATGCCAGCCTGGAGAAAGTTTGATTTTAAATGCAGGATTTCCCCTCTTGCTGGTGTTTGAGCAGATGGGTTTGTGGCAACAATTCCATGCTTCTTTTTGGTGTTATTATTTTGTTTTAATGCTAAACTTGTTTGAACCACAAGCTAGTAAAAGCAGCAGGGCATTAGGGTTGGAAATATGTCAGTGTTAAACTCAGGGAATGATCATTGACCATCCCAGTATTCTCCCTGCCACTGCCAGTGCTGGAAATGCCAGGGAGAGATGGCAAATTCTGGGATTTTAGCCTGAAAAAAAGGATGCAAGGACACAGGTGGGGCTGGAGTCCCTTGAATTTAAGGGGAAGGAAAGGCCAGGTGGAGAGGGAGTGTTGATGATGAGGGAGATAAAGTTAAGGGGGTTGTTTTCCACATAAATTAGTATCTGTGCTTGTCAGAGTCCACAAGAAATCAGAAAATAACCCCAAAAATCAGAAACCAGGAAGAATCCCATCACCTTCATCACAGGGCCAGCAGCAGGGGCAGTGTCCTTTTCCTGGTCCTCTGCAGCAAATCCTTGAAGTAACAGCAACATAATTGTGAAGATTCATCTTCTGAACTCAGCCACATCCTCCCCAGCCCTGCTGGACTCCTTCAGCTCAGCTCAGATGTTGGAACCCTGCAATCTGGGAGTCTTGAACTTTCTGTGCTGACACTGACCCTCAAAAGAACACTGCTTTTGACTTGAGGTCATGGAGAAAGATTCCAAATTTGAATGTTAGAATTAGAATCACTGATGTGGATAAAAGTGTGTAATGTCACATGGTGAAGGGTTTGGAGTTTGGGGTTTTAGAATACAGTTATAAGTATGGGACAAGATGGAGCTTTTGAGACAAAGGGTTTTCTTCCTTCTTGTCCTTCTTCTTCTTAAGTAGTTTTTTGTAATTGGATAAAAAATGAGTGCAGGTCACAGGTGTTTAGTCATTGGGTCAGAAGTAAAAATAATCGAAGTGTTAGCTTTTAATTGAACTGTTTAGCCTTAAAAGACCTTGTAACAAGTGAGATCCATCAGCATTTCTTCATTTTTAGCTTTTTAGCTAGAAGTAAATAATAAATAAATAAATAATAAATAAATAAGAATTAATAAACAACTGAGCCCAAACACAAAACCCCATCTCTTGTGCTTTAATCCTCACTCTAACTAAAGAAAAGAATAAAAAAAGTAAAAACTATAAAAATAAAAAGGAGCATTCCCACATCCCTTGCACCCCTGGCTGCTGCCCCTCTGAGCCCCCAGCTCCAGGGATCCTCCTGCAGGATTTGGGGCATTTATTCACCCTGGAGATCTGGAGCAGCCAGGCAGGGATTTCAGGCACCGGATATGTTTTGGAGGAGCTCAGGTTTATCTCAAGTCACCTTCTGCAGCTTTTGGGAGGTTTGGAGCCTGTTGCTCCATGGGAAGGTGGGAAAGAGGGTGGGAAAGTAGCTCTGGTGCATAAATTATTTATTCTTTGGTAGCAAAGGTTATTCATGGGCTTTCTAGGATAAAGAAGATGGGTAACTGGCCAAAATTCAGCAAAAATAGGAAATACAAACTGAAATAAACCTGGTGGGTTGGAGGGAAGATGTTGAAGCAGGAGAAAATCCAGCATCCAGGTAAAATCCTGCTCCACCTGGCAGCCAAATCACCTCTGGTTTTAGCAGCTCTGGGTCTGTGTTGTCTGCAGCCACTCTCTGGATCTCAGTCATTGGGAATTTTGAGAAAAAAGGGTGCTTAAATCCCCAAAATGCTTCTCTTGCATCACATTTTGCTCTTTTAGAGATTTTTTTTGTAATCTCTTTAGCTTGATTAGGGCTCCACTAACTCTGAAAAACTGCATTTCTGCTTCTGATAATTAAGAAAGAAGATGAACCCACTTTCACTTTAAGGCTGTGTCTTCAGGGCTGGGAATTGTGCAAACACTGCTGGATATAACACAGAAAGCAGAAATGAATTCCCAGTAGCACCTCTTTTTACAACATCATTGTGGGCTTTGTTGACTTTAGACTGGCGCTTTTTTTTTTTTTTTTTTTTTTTTTTTTTTTTTTTTTTTTTGTCCCGTGGATGCCATGGAATTTGAGATGACTTGAAGCACTCAAACGAGCACATTTAAATGTGTGTGTTTATGGGCGAGGGAGGGGGATTCACACTTTAAACCCTAAGTGCTGGAATTAGCTCCAACAAAGCCCGAGTGTGTTGACTTTCAAATGGGTTCAGCTGATGGAGCAGAAATTTGCTGGTTGGTTTAAGGGCTATCTTTTATTCCCCTCCTCCAAGAACATCTTTGCCAGTTATTTTGGAATAACAGAATAAATACAATATCTTTAAAATGGAATTTTGGCACCAGAGTGACTGGTGGGGTTTCTCTGCTGGGCTTCAGGATCCTTTTGCTGGTGGAATTTGGGGAGTCCCTGATGTCACTGCTGTTCCTGCTTTGCAAATGCAGAGTTCTGCCCTCAGTCCCAAATCCTGCACTCCAGGGGGCTGGCACAGGGAGACTGTGGCAAATCCTGCCCCAGAAATTGAAAATATTTATCAGGGTGCCCAAATGTTGTGCCAGGCAACACAGGAAAGGCATTTCCTTTTCCTCTGGTACAGGAGGTGATAAAATGGGAATCAATGGTAGAGATCTCACTTTGATCCAAAATCTGAAAGTTAAAACTAAAGATGTTCCAAGGTGCAAATCATGTTGCTAGAATTGCCTTTAGAGCAGCTCTGTAAATCAGATTAATTATAGAAATTGCTGCAGGTTGAACCTGAAACCAAGCTGGCAAATTGCCTCTTCTTTGTGTGGTGTTTGGGAATTTACATCTTTAACCACCCCTACATCACCTGCCACAATTATTTTTGCAGAATCCCATCCTCCTGGCTTTTCTCTTTGCCATGGATGGTGCAAACACCAGCTGGATGCTGTGGGCAGGATGGTGCTGCCTTGAGGGGCTCACACCAAGGATTTTTCGGAGGTTTCTCCACCCCACTGATATTTTTGTCTCCAGGCTGTGAAAGAAAGACATCCCACAATAATCAACATGCCTGGCAGAATCCCTACAGCCCCTGGAACTTGCTGGGGAAAAAATAAAACCCCAGCTGAGCTTGCCCCTTCCTTCAGGAGAGGAAAATCTACAGCCCAAGTGTAGGTTTTGCTTTATGGATGCAGTGTGTGAGCAATTTATTTACTTATTTATGTTGAAGGTGATTGAAGTGAACTTAACCCATTGTTCTTCTCACCACAAACCCACTGAAACACGAGGATTCCCAGCATTTTGAGGCATTATTTGGTGCTCCTGACAGTTCAGGATGGCTCACAGGGGGTTGGCTTTGCAGAATTTCTGTAACCAGAAAAGCGAGGCATAATGCAAACATTGTGTGCCTGCCATATTTTTATAACAGAGCACTAAGAAAATACTGGCTACCTGAAATATTTCTGTAAGTCAGTGGAGCAAGCAGCCCAACATGTGGGTTACATTACACTCAGGGCTGATCTCAGCTTTGTAACACACACTAAACAGCAGCAAGGAGGAGGCTCAGCTTTAATAAAACCAAAACTTTCGCTGCTGCGTGCAGCCAATAAAGATTTAAGCATGCTGGGCATGATCAGCATACTAATTGCTGCATTAATAAATCCTGAGGCCTGGCTTGTTTTGAAAGGCAAATAAAAATATTGTAGAAAGCTGGAAGAGCATTTACTCAGGAAAGTTAGCCTGTGTGTGCCCTGGGATGTGTGTGGATGTGAAATGCCAGTGAGAACATCGAGCACAGGGCTTGCCATGGTTTTTTCTGTGCAATCAGGATTTCACATCTGATGTTGAGTTGTTCTGCCCCAGCGTTTACTGACAGAACAGCACCAAAGGCAGGCCTGTGTCTGTAGCTGCCAGGGATAATTGAATTTATCTCTCAAGTGATAATGGAATTTATCTCTCATTTTCACCACTGCATTGAATAAGGGATCCCACAAATGGATGGGACTCACCAGTGAAGGGATCTCAAAAATAAAACTGGACAGAGTTGTCTCTCCCATTAAAATTTCTCAGACTATGACCACAAGCAAAAGGCAAAAGGGAAAAATCATGCCAGGATTCTGTTTCACAAAAATCAGTTTTTCCTGGGAGGCAGAGAAACTTTTTGCTGTGGAAACACCACCTCAGGTGGGGCTGAATTTGTGTCTTGTCCAGCTGTCACCAAGAAGTTCTTCCCTCTCTTTTCTGCCACTCTGCCCCCCTCACTCTGACTCTCAACAGCAAGAGGTTTTCAGCTCAGGAAGGTGGAAAGAAAGAGTAAAAAATTAGCCCTGAGAGCTCACAGAAGTGGAAAGTCCTCAGTGCATTTCCAAAGCTGGTGATGGAATAAAGAGGGCTCGACATGCAAACCAAAAAATGCCAATAAATGTTTTATTTTCACAGCCAGCCCGCTTGCCTGGCAAAAAACACACCCCACTGCTGGTTGGTTCTGAAATAAAATTGTTTATTAAAAAGTTTGGAGGTTTTTTTTTTAATGAATGGTAAGATTAATGAGCCGTGCTCAGGCAGCAATGATTCCTGCCAGCTTGTGCATTAGTCAGCTATTAACATACTTCTTGGGTAATTTGAAGGCTTTTTTTTCGTAGTGCATTGGAAATCACAAAAGACTCGTTGAACTCCACGGGATCCTTATCCCATTTACCTTGCCTTGCAGCATGTGGCTGTTCCAGTACATCCTGGCATTTTTCTCACATTTGGTGGACAAAACCAGCAAATATTTTGAGGTGAAAAAGGCTTCCTTTTATATACACCTCATTTATAGCACGACAGCCATCCTAAATCTCTCTCTCTCCTTCTCCTGCTGTGGTCACACAGGCTGTAAGAACAGAAAAGTGGGATCTGGAGGCAGAGGAGATGAAAACAAAATCAAGATTGCCTTTTTTCCTCCCACCAGCTCCTGCCTGGCCAGCCTGACAGGGATAAGAGAGAGTGTCAGGCTCTGAGTGCTCCATCTCCAGCAGAACATTTCCAGCAGCACGTGCATTATCCAAGCACTGCACCAGATATTCCCACTGGGAGAAAGTGATGAGCAAAATGTGGTTTGTTATTGCTGTGTCAAAACAAAGCCCCAGGCTGGAGGAGCTGTGGTTCCTACTGAAAATCAGGAGTGAAATATGAATGAGTGAATAAAAATAAAAAAAATCCACATGGAGGCAGCTGCTTTGGCAGGGAATTCTGGTGCCTCAGAATTCCACCAGGGAAGTGGGATTGTATCAAAGGAACTGGACCCAGATTTTGGGTAGCAGGCAGGGTTGTCAAGTCTGCAGCAGAGTCTGTAGGGGATGTGAATCAAACTGATCTTTCTGTGCCTTTCAGTTTCCCAGTTGTTAATTGGGGGGAACAGAAACATTTGGATTTTTTTCTAACATCTTTTACATCCTTTGTTGGTTCCCCTCAAGAAAAAGTGACCAATTTCTATCAATCATCTCCTATCAATCATCTTTTATTAACCATCTACTAATCATTTCTACTGTGGCCAGCAGTGCTTGCTCTCAGCTAGGTCTGGTGGCTGTTCATCCCACAAAACCATGGAATATCCTGAGCTGGAGGGATCACCAAAGTCCAGCTCCTGACCCAAACTTTGATTTTGGATTGCACACATATCAAGACACATCTTTACAGTGTCTCATGTCCTGAGTTTTTAGCCAGCAGTTTTTAGGGTTCTAATCTCTGTCACTTCACCTCCCAAAGTCCCTTGTGGCACAATAGCATTTTCTCCTTTTGTAAGAGCTGCTGGAACAGGCAGAGATTTACTGGCCTCCAGCTTGCTCAAAGGCTCCCAAACACATCCCAGAGGAAATCTGAGCTCCTCAAGGTACCTTTCCCTCCTTTCTTCTTCCTGAGTGTCCAATAAAACCCTCCTGAGGACATCACAGGAAGAAAAAGCAGAGCTGTGCCAACTCAGCCCTCTGAGGAGAGTGGGATCCTCCCAAAAACCCTGCCTGGAGCCATTTTCCACAGTGATTAACCAGAGTTTGCTGCACTGTGGATCAATCCCCCTTTCCCTGTGGAGAATCTGGAGGATTCCCTGCAGGAATCCCTGTTCCCATAAGGCTGGGAATGGGAATGTGTGGCTGGGGCTGCTCAGCAGCTGCTGGGGATCCTTTAATGCCCCAAATCCCCCGTGTCCTCATGGTCACACATCTTTCCTTTCTGATGCTTCCACTTGAAATGAATCTGACTCCTTCAGAAATCTGGTGGCCAGAGCTGGAGGAAAGTGTGCCACACGTGATAGGGAATATCAGGAAATCCCAGAATTATTTGGGTTGGAAAAAGAGCTCCAAGGTCATTGAGGCCAAGCTGTGACCCCACTGTCCCCACTGAATGTCACATCCAGGAATTCCTTGGACACCTCCAGGGAACCTCTCTGAGCATCCCCTTCCAATATTTCACAACCCTTTCCATGGGGAAATTCTTCCTGGTGTCCAACCTGAGTCTCCCTGCCAAGTTCACCTGTGTATTCCAAATTTCCTGCATTTCCCAAGCAGAATTCACTCCTCCTTCTGTTATAAATCTCTGTCCTTTGTAATGACAAAAATTTGGATTGATTTTTAAATCTCTCAAATAGGAATTATTTCATTTATAGTGCCTCACACTTCCTGACTCTTGTTGCTGCTGCTGAAGTCTAAGTTTGAGCAAATTTAGTTTAGCAAATTTTAGGCAAGCACAGCGTAAAGTTTAAGGAAGCCTGAGTTAAATCATTACCCAGGGTGGAAAATACCACAAAACAAGAAAAGAGCTGAGTTTCTGAGGGTTGAGTTTTGGTTTCATTTGAACAACAAACCCAAAACTGAAGGTGACAAGATCATTCAGAAGCAATTCCTGCATTTGCAGCACAAACACTGGGCCATGCTCAGCCCAAGATGAGTGAATTTTAATAAATTTATTCTGTTTATTCAGACCTCCAACCACTACACGTATGCTGGAAATCTTTTTGCCTGGTGAGATTTACTGGAAATATCATGAAAATATTCCATTTATCATACTTTTTTTATCACTTGTGATCTTACTCAAACCCAAAAATCAAAAATTGCTGTGCTGAAATGACAGATACCGTTTTTAAAGCCTGCTAATCTCAAGTTTTTACTGCTTGGCATGAGTTTCAAGGTTTGTTTTTATTTTATTTGAGAGGAAAAAAGAGAGGGGAGCACAGAAATTGCTAATGAGCATAATTATGTGCTGCCCAGACTGAAAATGCCATCGTGGCTTGCATGGCTTGGGGGAAGATTCCAAAAGATTCCAAAATATTCCACCTTGTGACTCTGACAGAAGTTGAAACACACTTACCAGGGGTTTTTAGCTGCCTGCCAGCTTCATGTGTAATTAGCTAAAATAATAAAGGCTGATCAGTTTAAAAAATTGGCAGAAATTTAAAATAAGAAGATGTCGAGTCCACTCAGTCCACACTCTACAAAAAGAAAATGCTGCCAGCAACTTCCTTGAAATAAACCCTTTTAAAATATCCACGGTAATGTGATACACCAGATAGAACAGAAAATAGAGGATTTTTACTTTTATGTTTCTGCTGCTCCATAAATGAGACATCTGAAAGGAGATATTCACCATAAACCTGCACTTATTGACTGTTGAACTGATTATCAATTCAATAAATCACTTATTAAATTGAGAACCAATTTTTTTATGAGGTATTTGATGTTGCAGCTCCTCCCATACTTCTCTGGATGCTCTGTCGCCCACAAAAAGTAGGAAACTAAGTTATGATAAGTAGAAATTTTTTTTAAATTATTTTGGATTGATTAGAGAAGAACTAAGAAAATATGCCCCGCTTATAACCCAGAGTAAAAAAGAAGTAATGATGGCTTTTGAAATTAAATATATAATTAAAGTATCTCAACCTCATCCATTTATACATCTGCCCAAGGTAAGAAATTCTAAATAACGAACAGGGAGAAAGGCAGAATTAATAATTGGTTGGATTCAGGATATATCTGTGCTCCTTTTGTGCTCCTGTGTAAAAACAGGGAGTCTCTGTGGCCGCTGGGCTCTTTTCTCAGGGAGAAAGATGGATTACGTGGCTCAGCCCTCTTGGCAAGGAAACACACGGCCCCCACATGTCAGCAGAGGAATCCTCATCACCACTCATGTAAAATCTAATCCATGCCTGTCATGACAGTCTCCAAAACATGGAGCACTCCCTGAACCACGGCCAATTTTTCTATCCAGGAGCAGCACTCCCTGCTCTCTGTGTGTGTGTTACATAGAAATACTCCCACTTTTGATGCAGAGACTTTAAAGCTGAGAGGGGCTGGAAATCAGTGGGAATCCCATGGGATTCCTTGGGAGGGCTGATGGAAACTCAAGAGTTTCACTCACGACAACACAACCTCGCGGTGCCTCTCCCTGGGGAATTCCCAAACCCAGGAACGTTTTTTCCCCCCACAGCCTCATTTTGGGATGTGTGAGTGAAATCCAGGACACAATGGATGGATGGGGCTGCTTTAAAGAAGCCTTTGTCCAAAATTCCCGCCGTGGTGAGTCCTCCCAGAAACACGAGCAGCACGAATTTATCAGGATGTGTGGTGAGCAGGACAAATGTGGCTTGGCATAAGCAGCTGCAGGGCTGCAGACGTGTGCCCTGACGGGAGGTGAGTGCTGCCTGAATTGCTGCTCTGCTCCAGAGGCACCTGTTGAAATAAAATACAGCCCAGCAGCAGGAGAGGCTGGGCTGAGGTGGAGATGCTCAGGAGTACGTGGGTGTCTGGGAGTGTGGTCAGCACAAAATAATGGGAATTGGGGTTTTTTTTGCTGTTGGGTTCCCACCAAGAGCTTGGGGCTGGAGGACGAGAGAGGAACCAAGAGGAACCAACCATGGATCCTCTTCAAAAGGAGAGGAAAAAAACTCAGTCTGGGCCAGGGGAGGCTCAGGGTGGACAGCAGCAGGAATTTCCCCATGGAAAGGGAGCTCAGGGATTGGAAGTGCCCAGGGAGGTTTGCAGTGCCCATCC
>JAOTBB010000001.1:2185348-2197018 GCA_025629985.1 Chamaetylas fuelleborni
GGCGAGGCAGGGGACGGGGAGGGAGCGCTGCCGGGGGTCCCGTGTGTTTCAGCCCCACGCCTGAAAGACGCAGAATTGCTCCCAAAAAAAAGATGTTGGACCCCCCCCACCTCCATTGGAACCTCTGGTTTGTCCCCATGGCCACCCAGACACGGGGCACCCACCCGCGCAAGGGAGTGAAAAAGTTTATTTGGACGTGAGGGTTATTCTCACCTCTCGTTTTCCTCTCTGTTTTCCGTCTCCAGTTGAAAACCCTGGGAAGGAATTTAACAAAAAAAAAAAAAAAAAAAAAAAAAAAAAGGAAGACGTTGGAAATGTTCCTCTGCAACACAGCTCACCTGGAGAGGAAACTCTACCTCTGTCTCCCAGCCCGGGAAGGGTTTTCCCCTCCGAGCAAAGGGAAAATGTTGTTAAATAATAGCGGGGTTTGTGCGTGCCCGGTGTAGGATTCCACAACAAGATATCCGTGAAAACATGATCTGAATATTTAAATAATAAATTGTTTTACTTATTCTCCTAATTTATTTTCATCCCGATGAAGAGTTTCTTATGGAAAGGGTCGCAGGGAAATCAGGAACTCACCGAGCTGCACATCGTGAATTCACCTCGACAGATTTGGGCCAGCCTTGCATCACCGTGATTTTTGTTTTTCTGTCGGGATTCTGTTGAAAACATTGGCAAACCCGCCCTTTCTCCAAACCACCGCAATTTGTTGGAAACACAACTCGCTCCCCTCACGCTTTCCTTTGCCAACCCATCGTCTGTCTCTATATTTTGTTTACAGGACACAGAAATGTCCCGTATAAATTCCTTCTCGGGGTTAGCTATCGCTAATCGGACCCATTAGGACCTGCCTTGATATACAGCTAATTTCCAGCATAACTAAATATATCTATATATAAATAAAATATTTTCCCCCGATATATATAGATATATATTTTTACCTCTGCTCGTACGTCCAGTTTCGGAGGCGGGCGGAGGTTGCATTGAATTTTGAGAATTTCCCCGAAAAGCTGAAGTTTCTTTTCGACGGCTGGTTTTGGGGGTTTTTTGGGGTTTGGGGTTTTTTGTTTGTTTTTGTTTGGTTCGGGTTTTTTCCCCTAAATTCATTTACGTTTGTTTTCGTCGGCAAAAAGTCCCAGCCGGAACGCGCTTCAGTAAAATTAAAAATAAAAACACAGCAGCGGGTTAAATCTGGCGTCGCCAATGTGCCCAGGAGAGGTGTCCCCATGGAGAGGGGCACGGGGCTGCTGCTTCACCCCGATTTTGGGGGGTAAAAAGGGCAAAACGGAAGGGAGAAACACACCGCACGTTTAGGTTTTCGCTCAGCTTTCCTTGACCTGCGAGCCGGCTCCAGCCCAAATCCCACCCATTCCCTGTTTGCCTTCCGTGCAAAAGCCGCTGTCCCCAGGAGCCTCAGCCAAGGGACGGGTCCCTGAGGCAGGAGGGGATGGATTTGGGACCTGGATGGATGCTGGAACCCTTCAGGGCTGCGCTCGCCCGCTGCTCGCCCATCCCCAGCTGGAGGTGCCGCCGTGTTCCCCACTCGCCACCCCGCGGGCTGCGGTGGCCCGGGCAGGTTAAAGAGCGTGGCCTTTCCCTCGCCATGGCCGGGCCGGGCTCTCGCTGCTCTAATGGGATAATTACAGAGGGCCGGGCGAGCTAAAGCAAACACACTCGCCCTCCGGCCAGGCCTCCCGCGGGGATTGATATTAAGGACCCGTGTATTGTGTGTCCCATCCCCCTCGGGTGTGCAGCCGGGCTCTGCTGCTCCCTCTTTTCTCTCATTTCATCCCTTTAATCCACACTCGTGTCCGGGGCGAATCGTGGCTCGGCAGGACCGGGGCTGTGTCCCCGTGCGAGTGGGACAGGGACACACCGCGCCTTTGTGTCCCCAAAACCAGCTCAAGGGCTCCCGTCGGGTTAAACCTGGCTCAGTGCTGCCCGGGCTGGGCTTAATTCCCTGAGTCGGGACAAGACGAGGGACTGAGACATGGCTTTTGTGACAAACTCTGCGGGCACAGCCCCACAGGCTCTGCCAGGGAGGGGTCCCGGCACAGCCTGGGCGCTCCGGAGTTTGCTCCATCTCGCTCCGGCAGCTCCGGGGTTAAACCCCGCTCAGCCTTGGCCCGGCGGGGCTGATGGGCAGCGGCTGCCGGCGGAGCTCAGCCCCCTCCTCCGCGTGTAGCAGGGGCTGTGTGTGAATATATTTCTATTTACACGTGTAATATGTGTATTAATATATTTATATATGTGTATGTAAGATGTGTATGAATATATTTATATATACACATGTAATACGTATGTGAATATATTTGTATTTACACGTGTAAGATGTGTGTGAATATATTTGAATATACACGGGTAATATGTGTATGAATATATTTATATATCCACGTGTAATATGTAAAATGTGAGTTAGACACACGGTATAAATGTGTGCTGTGTCTACCTGCGTGCCTGTCCAGGTACGCTTTACCCAGCCCCAGAACAGCGGGGAAAGTCTGGGGTGACTTCCCGGCGGTGTCGCAGGGCTGGGGAAGGGGCCCCACGCGTGTCACACCCACCTCCCTGTGCCCCCCCTCCCAGGGCCCCCTCGGGGTCACCGAGAAGGGCAGCGAGGGACAAGGGGCTCCGCCGGGAGGAGGTTGGGGTTGCCCCAAGCAGCGCCCCCGCCCCCGGCTCCCCCCGTCCCCCCGCAAGTGCTAATTGCGGCTCGGCGCTGGCTCCTCTGGATTTGGGTCCCTTGGATTTGGAGGGCGCTGCGCGGGAGGACACGTCACGGATACATTATCCCCTCCCCTCTTGAGGCTCTCCTGGCTTTCTGCAGCCTTTGCTAAAGAATTAACCGAGAGGTCCGCTTCAGAGCTCCTTCTACTCTCTGGAAAAAAAAATAATAAAATATAAAAGGAGAGGAAAGAAAAGGAAAGGAGGGAAAAAAAAAAAAAAAAAAGCGGAGATATCGGTGCTTTCAGACGAGGAGCGTGGCGGCTGTGATTTCCGAGAGGAGGGGAGCTTTACCTTCGATCCTTGCCGAATTGCGGGAGGTGAATGTAGCAAACCCTCCCCTTGCCTTTGAAAGGCATGTCTCTGCCAAAGAGCTACCGCTCCGCTCTTGAAATACGTGACAAATAAAAAAGAAACCAAAAAAAAAAAAAGAAAAAAAAAAAAAACAAACAGAAAAGGAGAGAGAGAGAGAGAGAAAGAGAGAGAGAAAAAACCATTCCTATCTTTCAAATTCTTTTTCTTTAAAAGGGGGGAAAAAAAACCAAAAAAACCAAACCAATAAATAAAAGCAACAAAATCAATGCCGCGCCTCTGCCAGCGCTGGGACTTGTTTGGAAAGAGACAACGCTGAAGTGGCACTGGTCCCGAGGAAAACGGATCCTTTAATTTGACTCCGCATGAGAAGCGCGTTCGGAGCCGGGCGCAGCGGCCGCAGCGGCAGGAGCAGCCCCGCAGCCCCCGCAGCCCCCGCGGGGCTCGGAGCCCCCCGGGCCCGCCCGGAGCCGAGAGGGGAAGCGGAGCTGCTGAATTCGGAGCCCTCCAGCCATCGCAGTCACCGCCTCTGACTTTGCTTCAGCGGGGAGCTCGTCGTGCCCTCGGCATCCTGAGCTCCGGGACCAGCTCATTTTGCACTTCGTTCAACCAGCAGCGCCGTCGTTCGCTTTCCCTTTTTTTTTTTTTTTTTTTTTCCCTTGAGAGACAAAATGTCCAAAAATGGTTCAGCCTGCTTAGCTCAATGATTTCTTGCATGGACGCTCTATTTTCTTCCTTTTTTTTTTTTTTTTTTTTTTTAATCATTATTTTTGGACGGAGAAGGATTGAGTAGAAGAAATCGTTCAGTGAAGGGAAGCCAGCAGTTTGCTCCCCGTTGAAGAGATCGAGATCCGATTCCCAGCTGCACGCAGAGGACGAAGGTTTCCGTGGGTCTTTCAGTCTGGGTTTCGAAGCCCTCGCTGCTGCAGAGTCAGAGCAGAACTGCCTTCTCCGAGCGGCTTTCCTGTGCTGGTTGTAGCTCAGAGATCGCCTCCCCCCTCCTCGCACCATTTCTGTTGGTGTAGTTTTTGTTTGGTTGGTTTAGCTTTATTTTTCCCTCCCCTTTTTGTCTTTTTTTCCCCCTTCGTTTATTATTATTATTATTATTAATTATTTGATTTGATTTGGGTAAATTCCCTTCCTTAAACGAAAATACAAACTCTGCAGTGGAAATCCATGCCCCCCTGCCATTCGGAAGAATCGGGTCTAATATGCCAGTGACATCCCCGCCTTGCAGCAGTCGCGATGAAGGAAAAATCCAAGAACGCGGCGAAGACTAGACGGGAAAAAGAAAATGGAGAATTCTACGAACTGGCCAAACTCCTACCCCTACCCTCGGCCATCACCTCGCAGCTGGACAAGGCGTCCATCATCCGCCTCACCACCAGCTACCTGAAAATGCGAGCAGTCTTCCCCGAAGGTAAAAGCAGCGCCGGGGCTCCGGGATCCCGCGCGGGAGGGACGGGGAGAGCGGGGAGGGGGTGCTGGGCTGGGCACGACACGCTCGGAGCCCTGGCAGGAGGGAGGGGATGCCTGCAGGGGTCTCTGAACGGGTCTCAGCGAGGGAGGATTGAAGGAAAAGCGGGCTGGAAACGAGCCCTGGAAGGGGAGGCAGCGCTGCGCTGCCCCAAGCCCGGCTGCAGTGGGAGGCAGAGCCGGGTTCATGCCGCCTTTCTCCTCCTCCTCCTCCTCCTCCTCCTCGGCTGCTCCTTCAGCCCCCTCGGCTCGGGGGGACCCCGATGAGAGCGGGGCTCAGTTCGTGCCTGCAGCCCCGGAGATCCCGCCCGGCTCCCGGGGATGGCCCTTCGGCGCGGCGCTTCCCTCGGGGGGAAAATGCTGTGTGCTTGTTATTATTATTTAGTTTGGGTTGGAGTTTTCTGCAGCTAGAGCAGCAGGCTGGGAATGAAGGCGAGGCGGCTCCGCAGCGAGGCCCTGCGGCTCCTCCTGGGGCCGGGGAGAGAAGGGAGGGAAGGTCCGAGCCCAGCCTGGCTGCGACACCGCTGTGGCTCTTCTGGGGACACCCAGCAGCGAGGCCCGGCACCGATATCTCCTTCCCACATGGTTTGGGGGGAAATCAGCCCCCCGAGAGCCTCACAATTTCCCCCCGAGCGCCCTTGGGGCCGCCCGGGGCGAGGGGAGGCTGCGGGCCGGTGGCCGCGGGATGAAGCGCTGGGCAGAGCCTGCCGGTGGATTAATAAAGCCCAGCTACCCCGCTTTGTCATTTGTTTGTGCCTCTCCGGACTAGGAGCAGGGTGAAGGAATTAGCAAATTCCGCTGGGGAAGGTCCGCTCTCCGGCGCGGTTTCTAAGGAGCTTTATTAAAAGGCTAAAAAGAAGAACACAACCAAAAATAAAATAGAGGGAGGGCGAAAAAAAAAAAATAAACAACAAACCAAACCCTCCCAACCCGAGCCAAGCTTACCGTCGTGGCCATTTAATTCAGAAATTTCGG
The DNA here is from genome assembly GCA_025629985.1 of Chamaetylas fuelleborni. Taxonomy (NCBI): domain Eukaryota; kingdom Metazoa; phylum Chordata; class Aves; order Passeriformes; family Muscicapidae; genus Chamaetylas; species Chamaetylas fuelleborni. The sequence continues at coordinate 2,190,839 of JAOTBB010000001.1, forward strand.
GAGCACGGAGCAGCCGTGCTATGGGAAGCCAGGGGCTCCTTTAGTGTGCGCTCCCGAGCCGGCGGAGCGAGGGGAGCCAGGCGCTGCTCCGCCGCATTTCCCAGCCATTAATTCCCCAGCGGGAAATTTCCCGATGAGAAATAGAGCGTCGTGATTTCGAGGGTGGGGTGGGGGGGGGGGGAATCACTCTCCGGCCGTGCCTGGCGAACGTGTCCCCGAACGCCTTTGATTTAGGAGGGAGGGAAAGCGGCACGTTTCGAGATGCTGCTGGATGCGTCCCGGCTTTTCCAGCCCTGCTGATCCTCAAGAGCAACAAGACGGCCCCGAGAGCAGGTTTATACCCACAGCTCGGGTGTGTTTTATGTGTCTGTCTTCCCTAAACAGGCCGGGCGTGCGCTTCCGCACACTCTGCTTATTAAGGGCAACGTTTAAATGCATACAGCGAATTCCTGATCTTTCATCGTCTTAAGTACGGCTGGAAATACATTTAAAACCAAAGCTTTGCATCCAGGGATGACAGACCGGGGGAATTACCTCCTCCGGTCCCCGAGCCCTGCATTTAGTGCCTGGGAGGGTGGAGGGGAAAGGGGGGAGCCGGACAGAGGCGGCTGCGGGCAGAGCCGGCTGCAGAAGGATTTTTTTTTATTTTAGGGTGGGGGTCTTCCACGCAGTCCCGCATCACCCAAACTTCCCTCTCCCTCGCGATTTGCCCGTGGAAGGAGAGGAGGGTCCCCATCCATCTGTCCTTCTGTCCGTCCTCCCTCCCCCCTCCTCATAGTCGGTTACTGGTTTCCAGTTGGCTTTACTGGGAATGGTTTCCCAGCTTAAATCCTGGGCCAGCGAGACCCGGGGAAAGAACCCTATGGCGAGGGTTGGACCCGATGGGTGCGGGGCACCCCCGTCCGAGATCCTGGGCCCTGAAATAAAGGTGGGCACGTAGCAGCCCCCCTGAGCACCCCGGGCTGCCCCAGCCGTCACTTTAAAGGGGTGGCAGGGTGGGAGACGCGTGCTAGGCCCGGACTAAGTGCGGCCAGCACGGCCAGGAACGTGTTCAGCTGCAGACCTGGCCTCCAGCTCTGTCTAGACTGGAGGGGAAAAGAGACAGACAGAAAGAGAGGACTGTGTTTCTAAACCCTCAGCTCACAGCGAGCTGACGCGTAGGTTAGGAAAAGTTTGAGACCCTCAGCGAGGTGACTGATCCCGACAGGGCTTGGGACAGGTCTCCTGCTCAGCCCGGCCAGGTTTTTCCCGAAGATGGACCGATCCCGCTCAGACTCCAAGAAACGAGAGTGAAAGGGAATTTCTACCCCAGCTCCTTTCGCCCTCGCAGCGCAAACCCTGCAAGGGACAAGTTCGTGCTCCGAAATCCCAAATTGTGCCCTGCGGTATCGCTGCGACCTTGAGATTCAGGAGTTAAAGTCCGGACACGGCAGCCTCCAGCCTCCCCCGCGCTCCCTCTCTCTAACACCGTCTTCTCTCGTGTTTTCGGTTTGTTTTTTTTTCTTGTTGTTGTTGCCACAGCTTTGTTACTGTAGAACAAAAATATACCACGAGTCTTCTGTTTCCGCTTCAGTATTTTTTTATTTTTTTAAATTTTTATTTTGGAAAGGAGCTAATGAAAGAAAGAGAGGCGAGAATGAATCGCATTGAAAAACCGCGATTCTCTGCCCCCCGGTTATGGCAGACTGGTGAAACCGTCACCCTCTCCCTCCCCCATCCCCGAGCAGTGTCCAAAACCGATTATAAAATTGGGCATTTAGGGTTGTTTAAACCGGACGGGAGCGAGCTAATTAATATGTGCCCCAAAATATAATGTGCGCAATACAAAATAATCTGAATAAAGTGACGGAGCGGTAGATCTCAGACCTTCCTTATTCCGAGAGGCAGATAATAGAAATTACTAGAAATATTCACAGCCTTCCGTCCCCATTTAAACCTGGTCACGAATGTATATTTTAAGAAAATCAAGGCGAATCGCAGCTATTTCATCCGATTGTCACACGCGCTCGGAAAAGGTTCGTTAATGAATTAAACAAATAAATAAAGCGCGAGGCGTGAGTAATCCCTTTTGGAAAGCCAGCCCCTATTGTACTAACCACTAATAGTGACATTAAAGGTCTTACTAAAACAAAAGTCCTTTTTTTAGGGTTTTCCTGGGGCCGTTCCCAGGCGGCGGGAGCCAGTGCGGGGTCGGGGCGGGGACGAGCGGCGGGGTCGCTCCGGCCGGAGGGGAGGGAGGGAGGGAAGGAGGGAGAGAGGAAGGGCGGGGGTCACTGCCGTGGGTCTGCCCGTGACCTCCCTGTCTGTAGGACGCCCGCTTTGGGGCCGCTTAACACGATCTGATGGGTTGGGCTCGGCGGGGAGAGCTGGGTTTGTGAGGGTGTCCTTGGGGGCAGGTTTGTTAGAGCATTTCCTCCCACTTTTAAAATATTTTTTTGTGTGAGTTCACCCTTTAAAAAAAAAATTAGATTTTATTTTTTTAGAAAATAAAATCCTTGATGTTTACGCCCGTCCTCCCCACCGCCCAGCCCTCGGCCGCGTTCCCGACGCTGAGCCCGCAGAGAGGAGCGGGCGGTCCCGCACATCCCTGCCCAGCCCTGCTCCTTCCCAAAACCCCCCTGACCTTCCCAAAACCCCCCTGACCTGGGGGTTTCCCCCCTCTCAGAGGTTCCCCTGGCCGGGCCCGGGTGTTCCCCGCTGGCTCCGGACCCATCGCGGCCCCCGGGATCCAGCGGTGCCGTCGGGGCTGGGATCCCCGACCGAGGGAGGCACAACCGCGCTGGGGAAAACCCAAAAACCAGGATTGGCAGCGAATCCCTCGGGTTTGTCCTTGTCCCCATGTTCCTTGTGAAGGGTGGGGGGAACAGCCCAGCAGACACAAAAGAAACACTCCCAAGTTACAGGGCAACCCGATACTGAACGTAATACATGGCTAAGTAATTCTTTTTGCGGAATCCCAAGCTGAAAAGCTACCGGGCTTTCAAATGTGTGTGCGGACGAACTTCTCTATGCCGAGAGCAAATGTGGGAGTTGTTCCCAAATATTTCTAGGTCTTATTACAGTTTCACTCACCCCGCTTTCCCCCTGGAAACTGGAAAATGTACAAATGGTCCAAAGTGAGTGCTGAGGTACTTCGGAAAGCAGCCAGAGGTGTCAAAAGACGGAGGGGGCGGAGGGAGATTTTGACCGTGTTTGCCGCAGGGAGCAGGACGCGTTTGTACGAAAATCCCGCAGTGTTTCAACGGCAGAGGCAGCACGAATTTTGGGATGTTTGTAAAAAAAACCTCTCTGATTCCGGGCCGGAGCTGCCTCCCGGTGCCCGGAGGGGTCCGGCGGGCACAGGGGCCGCTGCTTTGCCATGCCAGGCATCCCGGTCCGGGTCCGGGCCCGGGCCCGGGGGGGACAGACACCGCTCCAAACACCAGGAAAAGCAGGAGAAATGCTCATCTCGCCCGTGTTTGCCGCGGCAGGGTGCCAGAAAAGCGAAGGTTGAACCTGGAATTGAGCCGCGGGCGGCCCTGGGCCGTGCCCCAGCCCAGCCCCGGCTTTCCAGGCTTTCCGCTGCCGAAATCCCCCCAAGGTCACTGGATCTGGATGATCCCTGACCCTCCAGCACGGAAAAAGAGCCTCGCTCAGAGCCAGGCCACCCCCACGGGTGTTCCCAGCATTTGCGGGGATGATGCTCCAGCTAGCAGGGAATTCGCTCTCGGGGCCAGGTAATTCCTGCTGCGAGGGGACATCTGAAAATGTTCCCTTCCAAATGTTCTCTTCCAAATGTTCTCTTCCAAACGTTCCCTTCCAAACCACCCGCCCGCTGGCAAAGCTCGGGTGGGACCCCCGGCAGCATCCTCAGACAGGGCTCGTTCCCATCGCAGCAAACTCCCATCCCGAAGGAGCGGGGCAGGAAAGGCTCGCTGTGTATCGGCAGCGATTTTGGCCTCGCTCCAGGCCAGAATTTGTGCTTTATTTACTGGCCGGGCAGGAGCAGCCCGGCCGAGCCTATGGCATCCATACGTTTACAGGAACGCGATTGCAAATCTCTCTGGAGGAGAAGTTAATGGGCGTTAGTCCTTTATTCGAATGTAAGGTTTTATTCGTTTCGTTTTCACCTTTAAAGCGATCTGCTGGCGGATTAAATGATAAAATCACCGGCTTTAAAATAAGCTCAGACGAATGCCAGGCTGATCCACCGAACGTGTTTACGTCTGATGCGCGCTCGCCATTGCGACTCCAATTTAAAAGTCCAAAAGGAGCAAATCTGAGCAAGCGACATTTTTTTATTCCGGGCTAGAAAAGAACCTCAAAACTCGTGCAGATTTTGGGATGCTGTGAAAGGACAGGACGGATCGAATTGTCTCGCACAGGTGGGGCAGAGGCGCGGGTTGTTCTTGAAGAGTTTCGAGAAAGCTCAAGGAATAAATCTGCCTCGTCTTTCGGAATGGAAGTTTTTACACCCCTGTGTGTGACTCTCTTTGTAGGTTTGCAGTCTCATATTTCGAAATTTGTAATTAGTGAATTGAAATAAGGGCAAACCCCGCGGCACAGGGAGAGACCCTGGAGTTTGCATTTGTGGCCGTCTCGGGAAAGAAACTGCAGGATGACTCCGCGGTCCCCAAAGTTTTTCTCCCCAGAAACGAAAAAGCATTTCAGCAGAAATTACATTTTTTGCCGTGTCTCTGGAAGTTTAGAAGCCTTTTCCAAACGGTGAATTGGGAAATGGCGGAGAAAAAAAAGCCAATTTTCGTTTGGCTCTTCCGAGCAAATCTCCCAGTGCTTCTTTCAGAGCAGGGAAGGTGTCCTTCCCTTTCCCGCTGTGAATTCCCGGAATTTGGAGAGATACGGAGAGACGGACACGGGGTGGGGATGCAGACTCCTCTTTTTGGGTGCTGCTACTGCCTTGGGACGTGAATAATGAGGGGTCAGGGCCAGTAGAAGTCCCCGGTGTCCCCTGCCTGGCTCCTTAGATCTTTCCGGAGGGAGCGGGACACAGAGCAAAGCTCCGGGAAGGGAATAAAAACTCGGGGGCCGCCTCCTGTCCCTCCAGCGGGAGATCCTGCCCATTCCAAGGGATGCCCCAAGAGCGGAGAGAAATCCCCCCATCATTCCCAGACCGGGTTTAAGTGGTCAAAGCACAAATGAATCCGTGAAAGCGTCAGGAGGAGCATTGGGAATCACGGAGCTGGAGCTCAGGGCAGAATTTCTGCCAGTTTTCCCTCCCGTTCCGGAGCCGAGCGGGGCCGGGAGAAAAGGAGATTTCTTTGGAAGCACCTGGGCGGCGAGAGGGCACCGGGGGAAAACGCGGGGCTGGGTTTCATAGTGGGGCATCCACGAGCCGGGCCGATTGTGGAATTCCAGGCTCCATCCAGAGCCACCGGCTCCGGGCTCTGAGGCCTCCCAGAAACCCAGAGTTTTCTTTTTTCTCCAAAATTGAGGCACCAAACGGATGCGGATCCTTCCCTTCCCCCCCCCATCCCTCGCGAGCAGTGTCCCCTCTGCCCCCAGGTGCCACCAGCAGTTCCCGGCTCTTGACTAGCACGGGGCGGTCTCGGCTCCACCGGGAGCTGCTGAAAGGCTCCTTTTCACCGAGGAATGGAAAAACAAACAAACAAACAAACAAACCAATCAGCACACAAACCCCAGCCCGGCCGCCCCTCCTCGCCCCAAATCAGCTCCATCAGAAACTTTGCACTGGCCCCGAGGCGGGGTCGGGCTGTGGGGTCGGTGCCGTCCGTGCGCAGGTGAAATCGGGGCAGCTTATCTCCAATCGAGCTCCCGCTCTCTTTAACCCCCTCATTCTCCTCCTTGGCCACCTCAGGGGGACAGGGACAGTGACAGGAACAGGGACAGGCACAGGACAGGGACAGGGTTCGGTGCAAGGATGGGACCGGCCCGGGGGCGGTGGGAGCGGCTGCGGCCGCGTCCCCGGGGGATCTTCGGGGAGAGGGAAAGCGCATCCGCGGGGATGCTCTGGTCCGGAAAATGAACAATTCCCTCCTGTGTGGAGAAGGGACTCAGCCTTTCCCAGCTTCAGGAGAAGAGGGAGCACGGGCAGCTCAGGGGGCACAGCAGGGGCTCCGATTTCTGCTCCAACCAAATCCTGTTTTGTTGGGGTTTTTTTTGGTTTTTTTTTTTTTGGTTTGTTTTTTTTTTGGTTTTTTTTTTTTTTTTTTTTTTTTTTTT
>JAOTBB010000001.1:2211646-2224931 GCA_025629985.1 Chamaetylas fuelleborni
ATGGCCCATTAGCAGATAATATGTGCCAGGAGATCAGGGTCACTGCCCCACCTGGCTGCAGCAGATGGGGACAGAATACACATTGCTGGTCACACGTTGCAACCCAAGACACAGGCCCATTGTTCTGAGAATTCTTTGCATTTTGAATTCCAACAAGGGTGGAAGGATAAATCCAAGCCCTGCACAGGCAATTCCCAGTCTGTGTAGAGGGAGCTGAGTGTGGTAGAATCTCTGGGGAAGAACTTTTTTCTAAATATCCTCCTAAATCTCCCTTGGCCCAGCTCCAGCCATTCCCTGGGTGCTGTCCCAGAGCAGAGATGGGTGCTGGAGCTGTTCTGGAGCTGCAATCCCTGAGGAATTTCCCCTCAGTCTCCTCCAGCTGAACATTCCAAGGTGCCTCATCCTCTCCCCTTCCAGACCCTTCCGCATCCTTTAGATTCTCCCAATAATTTTATATCTTCCTTATATTGGCTCACACACAAGTCTGAGAGAAGTACTTGGAATGGATTCCCACATTTCCCATTTCCTGAGGAGGAAACTTCTCCAGACTGAGCTGAGATCCCTTCTGAGGGCACAAATTTAAGCCCAAATCTTCCCAGCAGCAATTTCCCCTCAGCTTTCTCTGCTCCAGCTGGACATTCCAGGTGCCCTCTCCTTGTGTGACCCCTCCAGACCCCTCACCATCTTCGTGTCCTTCCTTTGGGCCCTCTCTGAGAGATTTTAGGTTTTTCTTCTATGGTGGCACCCAAAACACCCCAAAACAGCACTCGGGGTGAGGTGGATCAACAGCAGCTCCAGAATTTCCTGCAGACCTGTGAGGAGTTTGTCCCTTTCCTCTCTTCACAGAGAGGAATCCAAATATCCAAATTGAAGCTCACAGAGCTTAAATCCAAATATCCAAATTAAGATCACAGAGTTTAAATCGAAATATCCAAATTTAAGCTCACAGAGTTTAAATCCAAATATCCAGGGCAGTCCAAGCTGCCAGAGCTGAGCTTCAAAGAGCTTTGCCTCTGTCCTGGGGAGGGGACAAGCCTGGCAGGGGTTTGGGATGAGATGCCTCCATCCATCCTCAGGGTGAGGAGCACTTGGGATGAGGCTGAAATAGGGGCTGGGGTTCAGGGAGTGGGTGCTGAGGGCTGCTCCAGGATTATGGATCACATCCAGCAGGGTCTTGGAAGGGAAAATGGAATGCCAACACAAGCTGGGATGAGCATGATCAACCAGGACCTTAAGGCCTCAAATGATATTGCAATCAAAACATCTGGGATGCTGCTCTGTCTCCCTGTAAAAACAGTTTTTGCAGAAATCTTTGTTTCCCAGCTCACAGCACTGAGTTTAAGGCTTGCAGCAGGGCAGCAACACTTCCCAAACCATCCATCTCTTGTCCTGGCAGCTGCTACGAGCAAGAAAACAAGAAAATAAAAAAAAAGAAATTTGCACTGCAGGTTAACCAGGACAAGGAATTAACCAATGCTGCCCTTCCCTGTGTGTTTGCAGTCAGACATTGTGTGCTTCTTATTGCTTTCAGATGCTTTTCCTGGGATTTGAAAGCTTTAAAACACATCCACAGCTCCCCAAATTTTGCTGACTCACGCAGCGAGGCGTGGCTCAGTAAAAGCAGCTCATTAACATTCCCCAGAGCAGGGAAAGAAATGTGGGAATTCCTGCAGCCATCCCAGTTTTCTGCTAACTGGACAATTCTGAAATGATGAGTTACAGCCTGGAATGTGGAATACATTATGTCAGCCTTTCTCCACTCCACTTGATGCTTTAAGGGCTCTGTTTCCCTCAGCCAAGAAGAAAATTCCTGTGCAGACTTTTCCTTCATATTTAAAGAAGGGAGTAGAAAAATTTTGCATCTGGCAAGATGTTTTTTGCGTGAACTTCTGAAGAATTTTTCTAGTAGCACATGGGCAAAATACCAACATTGAAAGGTATTTTAATTTTCATTAATTTAAAAATATTTTACAGGAGAACCAATAATGAGACATAATGGCTTTATATGGTCCCCTTACCACTGTTTGTTAGGGTTGCTTGAAATCTGAGAAACATAGAAATTGTAATTTTATCAATTATAATTTAGAAATTACAGATTTTGATGTACAGAAGTGAAAAAGAGGGCGAATTGTTGACAACTCATTAAAACATCTCTTTTCATTGGTAATTAACAGTAAAATAGACCAAAGCAGAAGGTCTCAGACTGTAAAAATCTGTTCTTTTCCTTTCCTGCTGAGTTCCTTCCCCAAGAAAACTTTGGAAGCTTCACTTACAGGAGCAAAGGAGAATTTAGGCAATGTCAGTTGGATATGATAGGAATGATAATAGAGAATTTCCCCTCTGCAGCACTGCCAGGATTCTGAACACAGGCAGGAAATAGAACAAACTGCCCAAAAGGGGAGGAAATTTGGATATTTTATGCAAGTTTGGAACTCCAGGAGGGGCTGACAACAGAGCTGGTTGCTTTTCTAGCACAGCAAAGCATTTCCAGGGAAAATCAAGGTGTTTGCAAACCCCTTTTGCCAATCCTGGATTTCCACCTCCTGGGATTATCTCGAAACTCTGTTTTGCAGGCATCTCTTCTGTATGAGCCCTACACCTCATTTTTTGGTTTGGAATTTGGTGTCCCCCTTGCTCAGAATTAAGGGATGGAAGTTGTGGCATCTTGGATCCTGTTCAGCCTGGAGAAGAGGAGATTCCAGGAGACCTCAGAGCCTTTTCCAGTGCCTGAGGGGCTCCAGGGGAGCTGGAGAGGAACTTAGGAGGGCATGGAGTGACAGGACAAGGGGGAATGGTTTTAAACTGACAAAGGACAGGGATAGGTGGGATTTTGGGAAGGAATTCCTATCTGGGAGAGTGGGGAGAGGCTGGGATGGAATTGCCAGAGCAGCTGTGGCTGCCCCTGGATCCCTGGAATGTTCATTTCCAGGCTGGACATTGGGGCTGGAGCAGCCTGGGGCAGTGGGAGGTGTCCCCATGACAGGGGTGACACTGGATAATTTTTTAGTTTCTTCCAACCCAAACCATTCTGGGATTCTGGGATTCTTTCTGTCTCTCACAAATCCATAACCTTGTGCTCACCAGAGGCGAGCAGAGATCCTCCCAAGCTCTCCCAGCTTGTGGGACCCAGATGTTCTGCAGATCCCAGCACAAAAACAGCAGAGCACGTGGGGCTTCCCAGAACAGAGCAGATCCAACAAAAAAAAACAACTGAAAGGGAAAAAAATGTGCACAGTGGCTGGGGGATGGGCACTGAAGTGTTATCCAGATTTTATTATCTGTGTTTCCATGGTAGAACAGTCAGCAGGGACATGGGGACGGGTTATCACTAATAATAATAATAATAATAATAATGATGATAATAATAATAATAATAGAAGAAGAAGAAGGTTAATAATAATAATAATAATAATAATAATAATAATAATAATAATAATAATAGAAGAAGAAGAAGGTTAATAATAATAATAATAATAATAATAATAATAATAATAGAAGAAGAAGAAGCTTAATAATAATAATAATAATAATAATAATAATAATAATAATAATAATAGTTGGAATCCTAGAAACTGAGAATTTTTGACTTTCTGTGCTGATAAGCACTAACCTCCCAAAAAATTACAGCCATGAAAAAAGCTTCCAAAATTAAATAATAAAACTAAAACCACAAGTCTGTAATTTGAATAAAAGCGTGTAATATCACATAATAAAAAATTTAAAGTGTTAAAATGTAACAATATATAAAAAGCAAGATAAAAGTTTTAAAACAAAAGTTTTATCTTTCTTCTTCACCTTCCTCTTCATAAGTCTAAGTAATCTTGGATTCAATCCAATTAAATAAAAAAATCCATGTTATAAATCACAAGTAATTAATTATTAAGTTAAAAATAATTTCAGTGCTTGTTCTTAATGAAACAGTTAACCCTTAAAAAACCTTATTAAAAAGTCTCAATTTTTAACTTGATAATTTAAAATACTGTAAAACTCACAAACTATAAAACACAGTAATAACAATAATAATAATAATAATAACAACACAAATCACTGGCTGTGGCAAGAGCTCCCAATTTTAATGCTTCATTCCACTTTTTTTTTGTGCAGTGACAGAGATGCCCCATTCCTAAAGTTTTAGGAATATTCTTTTCCAAAGTGGTTCTGCAACAGAGCAGGGTCATATTTTGCTGATGTCAAAATCTGGAAATGAGAGATAAAAGAGCAACTTTTACCTCAGAGAAAACAAAGGCATGAGAGGTGAAAAAAATTCGTGGTGATCTTTTTTTCTCACTCCATTGAGCAACTCACAGGATTCTGTGAGTGTTTTCTGTCAAAAGAGATTAAAGATGGATTGGAAAGCAAAGATGGATTTCAGAGTTGCTCCTCTAGGGATGGACAATCCTGGTTTCCATAAACTAAACTATAATTTCACAGAAATGCTCAGAGAATCCTGCTTGGCAGTCGTGCAAAGGGAGTGAACAAATGCACAAATTCTTCATCCAAGATATCAAGACTCCTTTTCTTTACCATGGCATTTATTTTGTTTCTGAAAATATGAAAATATAGATCTGTGAAGTAGAAAGAAGCTGGTTTATTCTTGCCTTAAAGTCAAACTGTATTGCAGGATATGCTAATAAAAGAAAAGGGATTAATGGAGAGGAGACACTTTGTAGAAATGATGCTCTGGGAAAGAAATAGAACTTTTCTATGTCCACACCAGCATGGATTTTGTGTGTTCTTATTCCCAGGTCACTGTGCTTCAGCTCTGGGAGGGTGTTTGGATAAATCTGAATGAAGCCATTTAATTTCTGCCTCATTTATGGCTTTTACTGAATCTGCTGAGCTCCTTCTGTTCAGGGAGGGAGCTCTGTAAGCTGAGCAGGCAGTAGGAAAATAATGAATAAAATAGAATTAATTGTTAGAACAGAAAAACTTTGATGAGTGTGATAAGGGAAACATGGATTTGGGTAAAAAATAAACAGTGGTGCATTTGAAATGGACATCCTGGCCATGGATATGGGCCCTGACTTCATGGAATCACAAAATCATGGAGTGGTTTGGGTTGGAAGGGACCTTAAAGCTCATCCAGTGGGCAGGGACACCTCCCACTGTCCCAGGCTGCTCCAAACCCCAGTGTCCAACCTGGCCTTGGGCACTGCCAGGGGTGGGAAATTCACTGGAAGAGAAATAGGAATAGGAATAGGAATGGGAATGGGAATGGGAATGGGAATGGAAATGGAAATGGAAATGGAAATGGAAATGGAAATGGAAATGGAAATAGGAATAGGAATAGAAATAGAAATAGAAATAGAAATAGAAATAATAGGAATAGGAATAGGAATAGGAATAGGAATAGGAATAGGAATAGGAATAGGAATAGGATAGGATAGAATAGAATAGAATAGAATAGAATAGAATAGAATAGAATAGAATAGAATAGAATAGAATAGCATAGCTGGAAGTGACCTACAAGAGTCATTCCAGTTCCAGCTGGAATTTCTCTGTAAAACTTGCTGCTCTCTCCAGGATTATTTTGGTTCTCATTCTTCAACGTGTTGGTTTCACCTTTTCTCTATAATGATTAGAAAATTTTATACACAGAATTTTTAACATTTTTAACACTCAGAGGAAAGACACATCACTTTCAATGATGCATTTAGATAATTAACACTTCTGAATAATTAAATACAGTGGCCAAACTTCAGTTGTTAGATGAATATTCCCTAATAATTAAGAAGCTTATTTTCCTTTAGTGTTTCTTACATTGTGGTTCAGTCATAACACTTTATTATTCATTATTTTCTCTTTTGACATTCATACCTATGTGCTTAACCCACAGATCTCTTGACCTTTAAGAACTGGCAGCACTTCACTGGGTTTCTTTCTTTTACCTCTTTTACCTTCTTGACAACCCAAATTCTCTCTGGGCTCACACATTTGCTTGAAATAACCCCAGTGATATCAATAATTTCATTACTAAATCTAGATGCTGCATGTTGTTATTTTTTCCCATTTTTTCCAAATTTAACTGTGATTTCCCCTATTTGAATATTCAGTTTCTCCCTCTTTGCCAAACCTCCAAGTACCCCATTTTCTACATCATCCTTATCAGATGGAGAATCTTTATTGCATCAGGTGCAGACTGATGTGATATCTTGAGTTTTGCTTTGTGCTGATGGGTGTGGCAGCATCCAGCAGGATTCCAGGACTCTATTTCCCATTCAATCAACTTTACAATTGCAAATTTAATTTGTTTGTTGTTTTTTTTCCACTTTGCTGCCAATTTCTGCTACTTTTGGGGGGGTCACACTGTCAAAGTTAATATGGAAAGTAGTTAATTATGGATATTAATTCTCAGTCTTGCACATCCAGGTGGTTATGGGCAGGGTTTGGTGCCTCCTCCCCTGCTCCAGCAGAGCCCAGGGTTATGTCCAGATGTGTCCCTGCTGTGCTGCTCTTTGGTCATTTCTGCTGAATCCATGAATTGCATGGATTTATTTCATAAATAAATGCTTGGATTTCAGGTTCCCAGCTTCCAGATCCATTCCTGACTCATGGATGAGGCTTCAGCCACAGCAAATCTCTGCTGTGGGGCTTCCCCCCACTCAAAAATTCATATTTGTATAAATTTGTATTTGAAACTCTGCAGTGGATGTGTCAGCTCCTTCAAGTGCCAGCTTTTCCCCATAGGGATCTAATTTTAATTAGAGAATAAATGGGAAATTCAGATGCTCAGGAAACATTTCTTTCCCCTCCTTGCTAAATCCTTTTTCTGTGATTGTATCTTCAGACCTTTAAGCCCAGAATTTAATAAAGAGAACAAGTTGGTTCCAGAGTGGTGTGAGGCTCAAAGCACTGCAGGTGTGTGGCCAGGAGGGGTGAACTGGGTGATGGAGGCACAAAAATCAGCAGTAAAACTCAGCAGTTAAATCAAATTTTAAAAAGATCCCAACAGATGACATCCAATCCTGGGGGAATTGAGAACCCTTCTGCTTCCCCGATTTTCCTATTCACAGTTTTCTTGAAAGAAAGAAAATGGGTTTTCTTTCTTGTCCTAAAAGAGTTCTGGCAAACTGCAGCCTTCAGTAAAAAAATAGAATTATTCATGGTGTCTGAACTGTTATTGAGAGTAATTACAGATAATAATATCATATTTTATCAGAATATTCCTGCCTCATATTCTCAGCAGAAAGTCTGTGTGCACCTGAGCAATGACCCCATAAACTTTAGACCTTTTTGGAGGTTATCCCTGAAGAGATTTGTTTAAAAACAACATCCCAGGTTAGTTTTGGAAGTCAGGTAAAGACACTGCACATGGAGCTCAGAAGATCTGGGCATGACCAGCCACATGCACTCAAATTACTTCAACCCCACTGGATTTCCTTGTTTCTCATTCTGTTGTTATTTTGGAGATTCCTTTAATTAATTAAAGGACAATTTTCCTTCCTGTTACCAATAAGAACTGGTGTCAGCTGTTTAGAACCAACAGAATTCCTTGTCAAGGGTGGTAAAACCAGAAATTTGGAGACCCAATTGTGCTGAGTTGTCCAAATTTCACAGGGAATCCTAAGAGAAAGGTGAAATAAATCCTGAAATCAGAGAGGGGGGTGGGAAAGAATTGCTGATTTCTGCTCCTGCCTAAATCTGAAACACCAACACCTCTGGGAAAGGCAATGCTAGGGGCAGATTTGGGATCCCTAAGTAAAGAATAGATCCAGGAATAAACCAGCAGTGTGCTTTGTTTCAGAGTATGAAATCGAGAGATCCTTCTTCCTGAGGATGAAGTGTGTCCTGGCCAAGAGGAATGCAGGCCTGACGTGCAGTGGCTACAAGGTAATGGACACAAATTACTTTTCCACCCCTGAAATATTTGACAATTGACAAGTTTATTTCTTTAGGGGGTTGTTTTGGGGTTTTATTTTTACATCTGTGTAGCTGAGAGCAAAGTTTGTGTTGATAAGAATTGGAAAAGATCCCCCAAAATGCCCTCAGTAATAGAAATTTCAATTTTGTGGCACATTCCCTCACCTTGGGAATTCTCTGGAGCTGCCAGGACAGCACACAGCTCATTCTCCTTCCCCATGGAACAGGAGGCAGGTGAGGCAGGAACCCAGACACATGAATTTGGAAATTTTCCACATCCCACCCACTTGCACAAGGCACCCCCTTGGCCTCAACACTAAAAAATCCCAACCACTGCCATCGCCTCAGGGTGGAATTGTACTAAACCACCAAGTCTGTTTATAAATCTTACAGTTGGTGTGATTTTTTAATTTATGACATGAAATCAGAAGCCACAGCAAATGCTGAAGTCGTGGAATAACAGCTGTAATTTGAGTAGTTATTTTTCAGTTTTGCAGTAGTTTTTTCCTCAGATTTGCAGTAGCTTTTATTTTCATCTTTACAGGCAGTTTTTATTTTCACATTTGCAGTAGTTTTTATCCTCAGATTTGCAGTAGTTTTTATTTTCATCTTTACAGGCAGTTTTTATTTTCAGCTTTGCAGTAGTTTTTATTTTCAGATGTGCAGGTAGGTTTTTTTTCAGCTTTGCAGTAGGTTTTTATTTTCAGATGTGCAGGCAGCTTTTCTTTTCAGATTTGGAATAGGTTTTTTATTTATTTTCAACTTTGCAGTAGCTTTTTATTTGCAGCTTTGCAGTAGCTTTTTATTCTCATATTTGCAGTAGTTTTTATTTTCATTATAAGAGGCAGTTTTTATTTTCACATTTGCAGTGGCTTTTATTTTCAGCTTTGCAGTAGTTTTTATTTTCAGATGTGCAGGTAGCTTTTCTTTTCAGATTTGCAATAGTTTTTTATTTTCAGCTTTGCAGTAGATTTTTATTTTGAGCTCTGCAGTAGGTTTTTATTTTCAGATGTGCAGGTAGCTTTTCTTTTCAGATTTGGAATAGTTTTTTTTTATTTTCAACTTTGCAGCAGGTTTTTATTTGCAGCTTTGCAGTAGCTTTTTATTCTCACATTTGCCATAGCTTTTATTTTCAGCTTTGAAGTAGGTTTTTATTTTCAGATGTGCAGGTAGCTTTTCAGGTTTGCAATAGTTTTTATTTTCAGATTTGCAATAGTTTTTATTTTCAGATTTGCAGTAGCTTTTATTTTCAGATGTGCAGTAGTTTTTATTTTCAGATTTGCAATATTTTTTGATTTTCAGCTTTGCAGTAGCTTTTACTTTCAGCTTTACAGGTAGTTTTTCTTTTCAGCTTTGCCTTTGCTGCTCTTTGAGCTGCCCAGGTTAGCTCTGCCTCCATCAGGGAGGGTCAATCCCTTCATTCTGGTGGGGATTCACTGTGAGTCACTCAAAACCCAAAAAGCCAGGGCTGGAGGAGGAGCAGAGCTCTGTGCAGGAATGTGCTCGAGGTGCAGACATGGATCTGTCTGTTTGCACTCCTCCCTACCTGGCTGCACTGATAATTCTTCATTACACTGAGCCCTGTTTGCTCAGCTGCTCCCCAGCAAAAATGGTTCTGTCCCAAAGCTGAATCTGAAATCAGCTGAAAGAGTAGAGCTTGTAATCCTGGGATCTCCACGTGGCTTTGGGGGGTTTTGGGTTTTTTAATTCCCAATTATCCCTGTTAATCAGAGGCATCTCTTTCTTTGCTCACTATTAAAAGTTTGCACAGTGAAAATCAAAAGATTCTTTCATCTGGAGAGATGTTGGCCTAAATTTATTCCATTTGACTGTGCTTAAAGGCAGGACTTAATTTTTAAGAAATCACCTCATTAGCTGAAGCACAGAAAAAACTCATGGACCAAGTGATGGGGGAATTGAGATCTGCTGAGAGATGTTACTGTGCTTTTGCTAAACTTTTAAATCACTGGAGAGGAGGAAGGTTAATCAGGAGAAGCCTGTTTCCAGGTGATGTTTGGTAGGTTGTTTAGAGCACTAAATACACTGAAAATTAATTCCTTTCCACAGGACACAGTTAAAAGCCAAACAGAGAAATTCAGCTAAAGGATGTGATATTCCTGCTTCTTGAACCAGAAAATTGGCAGGGGCATGGATGATTTCTGAACACCAGCACCACTCTAAATAAATCTTCTGGCCTGGAATAGTCCCCAAGTTACATTTCTCCCTCCCCTTCAGCTGACACTGAATTTTTACAGTCTAACACTGTCATTATCACCTCTGTGAACAGCAATTGTACCCAGGGATCCCGAAATCTGAGCTCAGGACCTTGGGCTTGGTCACATGTCAAATAAAAAATCCCCTCTGAACTTGAGCAGAGAATTTCAAACTCATTTCTTGTGTATTTGCATAAACATCAGTTGATTTTTATTGTGTTGTGATGCATCAATACCCACTGGGATTTTAAAGTGCCTTTACTAAAGTGCCTTTTTTAAAGTGCCTTTATTTACAACAGAATAATAGCTCATTATAATGTAAATGTTTTTATTAATCTTTGAGTATGTGTGGGAGAGAGATGGACATTTTAAAAAAAGCAACTTGCAGATTTTTTTTTACTCAGCAATAGGATTCTGGCTGTATCTACATGAAATCTGTATCAAGGAGCTTAAAGTATTAATTAGAAAGCAATTAGGCAATCCCCAGAGAGGAGGTGCTTCAATCCTGGATTAATCATGCTGTCAGCAAGCACAAAACTGCATTTACCGAGTCTTAATCTCTATTTATGAATTAACTGCAATCACAGACCAGCCAGAATTTAATGTTATGGGGGGGATAAGCTCATTGAGACTGGGTGGGCAGCAGATCTGGGGCTTTTCCATCCCATCCTGAGGGTGTTTTTCCCTTTTTCCAGGTGATCCACTGCAGTGGGTACTTGAAGATCCGTCAGTACATGCTGGATATGTCCCTGTACGACTCCTGTTACCAAATCGTTGGGCTGGTGGCTGTGGGGCAATCTCTGCCTCCCAGTGCAATCACTGAGATCAAGCTCCACAGCAACATGTTTATGTTCAGAGCCAGTTTGGATTTAAAGCTGATATTCCTCGATTCCAGGTGAGCAGCTCTTTCATCTCCAGCAGTGCCTGAACTGCTGCGCTTTCCAAACGGGTCAAAACATCCAGGACAAAAAATGGAGCAGTCCAAAATAGATCTGGGACTCAGAGCCTTCAAAGCCTTTCAGGCAGCTGGATAAACTAGACTTTGTCTGGAATGCCAAGAAGTAAGAGCTTGTCCAATTTAACCTGGAGTTACCTGCACGTTTAGGGTCAGCTGAAAGCTTCTTGCTGGGAGGGTTGGTCACAGGAGCAGTGATACTTCCTTACCTGAAAGGACACAAATTTTATCATACAAAGCCTGCAAAAGGAATGAGGATGTACCCAAAAAAAACCTCCAAAACCAATCCCAAAAGTGGAATACTGAGATCAAACAACTGGCAAAAATCTTGAGAGAGCAGTAAGGAAAGAGAGTTTTGTATTTTAGTGTAATGCTTTAACCATGAAACCAACACTAATAATGGTGTTGTTAGAAGGGAAATTAATTCCATTATTTCCTACACACAAAAACAGAACCTTCTGACACAAAATTTTGGGAAAAACAGCTGAGGAAGGAGAGCCCTGCCTCCACTTCAGCTGATGGAGCTCAGATGAGCACAGAACCAGAACTGAAATTCATTTCTCTGGTTTTGGAGCAGGTACATTGTAGGATACAATACTTTGTCCAGTGCATTTCATTGAAGGGAAAAAATCCCAAACACACAAAGTATTGACAAGATGATCATTCTTCAAAAATCCTTTCCTGCGTGTCCCACATTCCCCATTCCCCTGGCGGGCTGGATTTGCAGGGAATATATTCCTGCAGTGAATATGTGAGGAAACCTCTGTCTCCAAGAGAGTGGAGCTCAACCATGCCAGAAGAGGCTTTTCTCCGTGCTCAGCCCAGGAGACAGTGGCTCCATCAGCTGCTGGGACACAAAGAACTCGTTGTTTCTGGAACCCTTCCCCATTTTTTTGGCACGCGTCGCTTCGTGCCGCGGCTACAGAGGAGCACGGGGGGTTCAGCAACACGTCCTTGCATGTGGGGAAAAGGAAATGATGTGCCTGGGAGGAACTGCCTGGAGACAGAAGTGTCTTCAAAGGCCACAGAACAAGCAGAGGTGTTGACAGGAGCAGGGACAGACCCAGAGCTGTGTTTACCAAGGAGCAGATGGGTGTCATCCACACACGGGACAAGCAGGGGAATTCAGCTCCACCAAAGCTTTTTGCTCTCCCAGCTGAGCAAACCAAACTGTATTTGCTCAAAACAGGGGTGTATTAGGAGTTAGAAAAAACTGGTTTCAGGCTTGGTTCTGGTTTCCATACAAGGGGATGGACCTTGAGATGTAACAGGCACAGCAGACAGCATGAAAGCCAAGGGAAGGAGCAGCTCAAAATCCCTTTCCAGACACCTGACACAACATGAAGCACACAGGAGTTCATTCACTGAGGTCACTGAAGGAGGAGAAGTCACTTCCCTCCAAAGTGAGCTGCTCACCCTGATTTTTGTGGTGCATTCTTTGCCAAGGGTTTTAAAAAGACTTTGAAGAACTCAAGAGAGCAGAGCTGATCCCTGGGTGAGCTCTGCTTCTTTCTGTGTGTCCTGTCCCCTGCACAGCCCAGCCTGCAGTGCCCAGGCTGCTTGAGGCATTGATTTGATGTTAATGAAGTAAAACCACTGAGTTTATTTCCAGAGTCAAGCTTTTCCAAAATTTGGGTGTCCTAGGAACTGTCAATGATGGATTTTTTTTGTCACCAGCTTCAAAGTGAGATTGCACCTTTGGGAAAATGAAACCCTGGCTCAGGTTTGTGGTGCTTTGACTGGGTTTGGATGAGTTGATTTTTTTTTTTTTTTATCCCACCAAAGGGCAGGATGGAGCTGCCACCCTGATTTTAAGTGCACTGAAATCAGAAGGAGAATTGAAACCTGAGCAGGATCACCAGTATTTCATGACCCTGATTGGTTTCAGTGAGAATTTGGGATGAGCATACTCTGCAGAGGAGAAACATCTATTCAAAGGCATTTTGGTGTTGCTGTCCTTCAGAACAATCCAAGCCCTCAGCCCTCTCAAGCAGGATGCCCTCAGCCTTGTGGGGTTCACTGGGCAGGTCAGAGCCAGGATGTGAGTACAGGAGATGCACAATAGCCACAAAATTTAAAAGAATAATCAAAATGTACATTATGTGCAATCCCACAATGACAGGTATGTCTTGGGACCCCCTGTTCATTCTGTGGACACTCCTGTGTTATCTCTGGTGCCACATCCTCACCAGGGCTAAAGTTCACACCAGGAACATCCTTTTGAAGTCCCTGTCCTGGGGGGGGGGGGGGGGGGGGG
>JAOTBB010000001.1:2233899-2248644 GCA_025629985.1 Chamaetylas fuelleborni
ATTTAGAGGAGGCTTTTGGCACTCCATGAACAGCCAGGGTTCTAAATGGTGGCATCGTTAGTCTGGGAGAAATCCTGGCCATAGTGAAAATTAGCAGGTAGAAGCCCAGTGTCAGCATATGGCCCTCGGCGCAAATGGGGGCCTATTTCTCTCTGATATAAAGCTCACTTAACAAAGAGTGGTCAGGCCTTGGAATGAGCTCCCCAGGGAGGTCTGCAGTCACCATCTCTGGAATTATTCAACAGTCTGGATGTGGCCCTTGGGGACAAGGTTTGGGGTGATGCTGGTGGTGCTGGGTGATGCTGGGACTGGGTGAGCTTGAAGATCTCTTCCAAAGTTGAGTATTCTGTGATTTTTTGATCAAAACCAACCCTTGCAGCTTGTGTGGTTAATTATAAACACACACTGCTAACAAAGGAGGAACGTTGCTCCTTTTCCTTTCCTCAGGGCTGACTGTGAGAACCAGGGCAGAGACCAATTCCTGACTGAGCAGGAGACAGAAAAATTCATCTCTGTAATCAATAATCAGAGATCAATAATCTTTCCATGATTCCAAACGACAGGGAGCCAGGGATGGTTGAGAGAAGGTGATACAGCTCAGGCTCAGAGAGAGGAGACACTTCACCCAAAGGTGTTTATGTGATTCCCAGTGGAATTTTTTCATAGACTTGCATGGGAATGAGGTCACCCCATGAGATTCTCTGCCTTCTGACACCCTCAGACTCTGTGTAAATCTTGGAAGAGTGAAAATTCAAGTCTTGTGAACACTAACATGCATTTTTACAGAAGTCAGTTTGGATTTCTCTGTATTTTTAATTTACTGGGCTGTTCTTTTGCAGAGATATTGAGTACAAGGAACTTCAGTTGTCACTGGACCAGGTTACCATTTCCAAGTCACAGTTTTCGTGCAGAAACTCAGTACCTACCTCGCAGGAAACAAGGAAAATAGTAAAATCCAAAAGTAATAAAATGAAGGCAAAACTCAGAACAACACCTTATCCACCACAGGTAAATTTTCCAGCAATATGTAATTCCCAGTTGTTCTCACAGAGTGCTTGGGACAGTGTGGAGACAATCCAGGACTGGATTTACTATAAAACAAACTGTAGGATTGTTTACCCCAGGAAATCCCTCATAAAGCAGGATAAAATTAGATCCTTTTTTCCTTGGGGTGGAAAGTACAGGTAGCACAAACCAGCTCTGGCAAGTGATTTAAAACCTTTGGGACATGGAGCATGTGGAGCACTTTAACCACGGTGTCCTTTCTTGGCAAAAAGAAGAAAATCTTGGAATTGTGCTGTGAAAATTTCTGCTGGTGTGGAATTCTTGATGTCAGGAGAAATTTCCCCATGGAAAGGGTGGTCAGGCCTTGGGAAGAGCTGCCCAGGGAGGTTTGCAGTGCCCATCCCTGCATGTGGCACTCAGAGCTCTGGGCTGGGGACAAGGTGGGGATGGGCACAGCTGGGACTGCATGGACTGGGAGGGCTTTTCCAGCCTTAATCCTGGGATTCTGTAAAACTGAACTGCCAAAATTATCAAATCAAAGCAGGTTTTTTTGTTCCCATGTGAAGGCAAAGTTGTGAAGAGAGGAACTTTAAACACACCTCTGAGTCCATCCCTTGAGCCAGCAAGGCTCTGGGTGCCTGTCTGACATGTTCTGTACTTTCCTGTTGGAGTTCAGAATGCAAGAAATTCTCAGAACGTTGGGCCTGTAAATCAAAGCCTGGAAAAGAACTCAGGATTTGAACTGAGGCCTTGGGAAAAGCTTCCAAACTTAGGTGCTAGAAGTAGGAATGTAGGTTTAAAGTTTAAAGTAGAGACATGTTAAGTAGAAAGAAGTTTAGTTATAAAATTTAAGATATAGAAAGAATAAAGTAGGAATAAAGGTGACAAACTAGCCTTAAGAATAGATCTATGTGTTAGAGCAGATTGGCTGAGAAAAGTCACACTGTAATTAGACGAAATTTCTTGGTATGGGATTAGAAACATAAATATCTTGGTTGGCAATGTTTTATTGGTTAATTAGTCCTTAAAAGATCTTGTAGCCATAAGTCTTGTGACTTCTGGTCACGCTCTCAACACCTGTAACAAGAACTCACCTTTTATGTAGAAGATAAGAAAATAAACTGCACTTTCTCAGCAGCTAGAAGTCTCATCTCTCTGCCTCAGTCGGAATAAGAAAGAATCCCTGTGGGAGCAAAAAGCCCGCAGCTTCCTATAAAATTTCCTCCTTTAACTCTCTTGCCCTGCTCTTTTCCCCCCGTTTCCCCCAGCAGTACAGCTCGTTCCAAGCAGACAAACTGGAGTGCAGCCAGGTGGGGAGCTGGCGCTCCAGCCCCGCCGCCAGCGCCGCCGCCCTGCAGGAACAGAACTTCCATTCAGAGAGCAGCGACCTCCTGTACGCCCCTCCCTACAGCCTGCCCTTCTCCTACCACTATGGACACTTCCCTGTGGATTCCCACGTCTTCAGTGGCAAGAAGCAAATGCTGCCTGCCAAATTTGGGCAGGCCCAAGGGGCGCCCTGCGAGGTGGCGCGGTTCTTCCTGGGCGCGCTGCAGACCAACGGCGAGTGCCAGTGGCACTACGCCAACTCGCTGGTGCCCAGCAGCCAGTCACCCTCCAAAAACCTGCCTGAGCAGCCAGTGAACATCATCAGGCACAACCTTGCCCAGGGTTATGAAGGTGGGTGTTGCTCTGAGCCAAGAGGAAACGCTCGGCCGAGCGGTGGATGGGAAGGATTTGTGTTTGCGGTTTGAAAATTGGTTTTGATGCCTTGGAGAACAAGATAAAGGGACAAGATAAAGAGGATAAGAGTATTAATTAAAGGCCTTCAACAGATCCATCTTGGGCAGTCAGAAGCCTCCCAGAGGCTACACCCAGGATGGATGATGATCACAAATTTTTCACACAATTAAAAGTTTGGTCCATTTACATATCAGGGGTTAATCCTCCAATTACAGCTTCAGGTAATGAAGTCATCTACCCCCAGTTTGCTCCCTCCCAATTCACTTTTGTTTATATTTTTAGGGCCTGAGGCTGTAGGGTGTCCTTGGATCTCAAGCCAAGAGGGATTGTTTAGTCTGACCAAAATGTGAAGACAGTCACTCACATGAAGTTTGCACTAATGCAGTAGAGGATTGGAAAAATATAAAAGTTAAAATCCTAAGGCATCAGTTTAGGAAACACAGAAAATCAGAGGCAGTGAAGTCTAGCAATCATTATATTTATGGTATTCTCATGTTCCTTCTTCCCATTTCCATCAGCATTGGATTGGGAATATTATCAAAGCTTCAGGTGAAAAAATGCACTCACCAGAATCACTTTTAGAGCAGCACAGTGATAGCTCCTCCTTCAGTACTGGCGCACTTTACCCTCATGTTTACACTCTCAGAGTTATTTAAGTGGAATTTCTCAGGTAAGTCATGGCTGAAGCCAGATTGAAACTTTCCCTCCACAATAATTTTTGATAATTTTAACACAGCAATTAAAATAAACACCATCTAGTCCCATAAAAATTGAAGGTTGTCCTTTCTCAGCATGATGGTCTTTACCTTACAGAGTAATAATTCTGCTTTACTTGATAATAATTCTGAATTTGACAATGTCTCTCATCACCTGTGTTATTTCACTGTGCAGATGGTCAGGGATAGAAATTCTTTGAAGAAAGGCATTGACTTCTCTGAGATGGAAACCTGTAAGAAATAACCTTGAAAAATTACAATATAACCAAATGTAAAGTTGCTCAAAATACCCTCAAATTACAAAATCACAGAATAATTAGGGCTGGAAGGGACTTCTGAGGATCATCTTGTCCAACTCATTTATTTCTCCTGTGTTCAACCAGAACAGGGTTTATTGCAGAGGTTTTGGCAGAGATTTATCTCTCATTTTAAACACTCCTGATCTCACAGCTGCCCCAACTCAAAAATGAAACTGAATCAAGTTGTGATGGGCGAGGAACAATGTTAATCAGTTAAAACAACAAAAATATTTTGATTAACCAAACTCTGGCAATTCAGGCTATTTTGGGATGGTGTCAAGTATCTTTAACTCAATTAATAGCATTAATTACTCCCCTGACCCAGCTTCCCCTTCAAGTCAAACACGACTCTGAATTTAACTGCTTTCATGAATGAGCCTTGGAAGTTCTGCTGAGATTTCAGGTTGTGCTGATTTTAACAACACTCTTGATTGGCCTGGATTTCCCCCCTCTTCCCTGCTTTACTTCCAGTAGCTGTGAGAATTATACAAAAACCTGTCACAAAAATATTCAAAAAATAGAAAACCCCACCACATCTGAGTTTATTCAGTCTTATTAAATCCAGGAGTTCTTTTGTGATTTATCTGAAACTGTCAGAGAATATCAACAAGTGCAGAACTCAGATCAGCTGCTACAGAACTCCCAGGAAACCCTTCATTAAACTCCTTTAAGCAGCTTATTTATTCCAGTTTATTGCTTTCCAATCCAGAGACAACCCTTGGGTCCCACCCACATCTCTCTGCATACATCATTTTTATTAATTAAAAATCACTGATGAGGGCTGAGGTCAGATGAAAACCGTCGTTTCTTGGAATGGAGGAAGCAGTAGTGGAAATTTAAAATTTAAAAATTCAGGTAGTCTCCAAGTAGGCTCTTAAGTACCAGAATCAAGTATTTATTCACTTCTGGGTGTAGATATCCAAGATCCAAAGGGAATATTAAAATATAAATATATTAAAATATAAAGATTAAAAGCTGAGCTTGCTGCATCAGACAAAAGATGGAACCAGACATCAAATGTCTTTCCCACAGAGAAAAAAATAATTTCTGCCTGGGGTTTTGTCCTTCACAGGATGGTTTGACCTCACCCATGATGGACCTCACCTCACTGACAGCAGCATTTTATTTCACTTCTCTGTGGTTAGGTTGAAAATGAGCAAGAGTGAAGCTCTTCTCACAGCCTAGAGCAGGTCAAATGCTTTTCCTCAGCTTGTGCTCCTCTAATTTGCTGCTTCCTTTGGTTACTCCTGTGGACTGTGGGGGAAAAGGAGGAGTTTTAGACCAAAAATAGGGAATGGTTTTGTCCTTTCTAAAGATAGTGTGGGGAAAAAAAAAAAAGAAAAATAGAAAAAAAATCAACCAACCAACCAAGTAAAAAAAAAAAACAAAACCAAGAAAACCCCACCAAAACCTCCTCCAGAAATCTACATCTTTTGAGGACCAGGATAAAGACTGAAATAAATCCTGCCTATCCCCAGTAAATCTGCAGGAATAGGGTAAAAAAACCCAAATCCCAATAAAAAAACTGCAAGAAACTGCTGCTATTTTTCAATCTCATTCCGCTCACAGTTGCCTCATCAGGAGGAAAACGGAGCTGCAATACCAATGGTTCTTTTTTCTGGTTCTGCTTCTACTGAAGGTTTTCCTGCTTGAATTGGGAAATGTGGGTTCTCTTTCGAGCATTTTGATGCATTTTAATGGATATTCATTATGGATATTTATTATGGATATTAATTATGGATATTTATTATGGATATTTATTGGGGATTTGACGAAAGTTGGCTCGCTACAATTAATTCTTTGCAAAAGCACTTTGAGTTGCATTATTTAGGAGGAAAAAAATATGGTCAAACTCAGGCATGGTCAGAGATCATGGCAAAAGGAGAAAAGAGAACAGAGCTTCCCCTACAGACAGGATTTCCACCCAATTTTTGTTTCCTTCTCAAGCAGCGTCAGCGCTGTTGCACTTCTGAATTTTGAACCTTTGGAAGCGACTCTTCTTTTTGCATCTGATCTCCCTTTAGGTTGCCGAGTGCTGCTTTTTTCCAGTGGCTCACTGGAGAACTGACAGCCAGGGAGCTTCAAAGCAGGGAGGATCTGCTTAGCATCATCATCTTCGATCCAAAGGCAAAGCCAAATCTGACATCTGGCAGCCGGCTTGGATGCGAGGGCTATTCCACATCACATCCACGGCAGCATCTGCCAAAAACCCCGTGGGCCAAAGACATTTTTCTCCATGGAAAATAGCTCCTTTTGGAGAGATCAGAGATTGGAGGATGATCGTGCCAAGCCATCAAAGCTCTGAAGAAGCACGTAGCAGATGCAACTGCCTGCAAATCAGATGTTTCTGCTTCAGGATCTGGTTTTGAAGCTTCTTCCACTTTTTCCCAGCTGGCCCAGTCATTAAAAAAAAATCATTTCAGTGAAGGGAACTGTACTCTTAGTCAGAAGTTTCCTTATTACCTTTGAAATTGCTGCTGTGGGCACCACAGGACCTGCTGGTCACTCAGTGGGGCAGTTGGCCCTTCTGAATTACCTGTGTGAAGCTTTGTGCCACCAGTCATGCCAAAACTCAGGAAATGAGGAACAAGACTGAGAAAATCTGTGGAAAAACTCCCCAGGTTTAACCAATGCCTACTGGAAGAAAGAATGACATTTTGCAAAGGGAATTCCCCTGGAGACAAAGAGCTCTGGGAGATGATTTTGTTTCACCTTAGTTTTTGGAGGGAGAATGATGGAGAACAACCAGCCCATGGCCTGGGTGATTTGAAGTTAGGGTTCAGACCAGGACAAGCACAGAGTGAGAAAACCTAAAAAATATCTTTTCATGGGCAGGGGTTGTATGAAGAGCTGTTCTATCTTTGCCTTGTTTGATTAAAAGGAGGGAGAGGGACTTTTTATAGGGGCAGAAAGTGACAGGACAAGGGGAAATGGTTTTAAACTGCCACAGGGCAGGGTCAGATTAGACACTGGGGAGGAATATTTTGCTCAGAGGTTGAGGAGGCCCTGGCACAGGTGAAGCTGTGGCTGCCCCTGGATCCCTGGCAGTGCCCAAGGCCAGGTTGGACGCTGGGGCTGGAGCAGCCTGGGACAGTGGAAGGTGTCACCATGGCAGGGGTGGCACTGGATGAGCTTTGAGGTCCTTTCCAACCCAAACCTTCTGTGATTCTGTGATTTACAACCTGATGGTTCATCCTCAGCCCAGCAGGATTGGAGATTAAAAAATTAAAGGTGACAAGGCAGAGGCCAAATGGTGGCTGTGATGTCTCAGCTTCTTCCAAGTTCTCTTGGGCTCTAAAAATGGAAAAGGACAATATTTTGTTCAGAGATTAAAGAAGAGCCATAAAGTGAAAACATTCCAAACTGCAGGAGGACAAATCCATCCCTCTTGTGGAAACCTTAAACCTAGAATACCTGATCATTAACCCGTATTATTTATATGTCAGTAGCTCTCAGCATTATTATTTATTTCACAATAAAAACACCAAATGTGGAGTTAAAATCAGAGCACTGTACTCCATCAGAAAAATGCCCAAGCACGTGGCTGAATCCTTGTTGGATTTGTGATCTGCAAGGGCCATTTTTCACCAGCTGGTGAGAACTCAGCTTCCTTCAGCTTCTACTTCCTGCGACAAAATATATACATAGAAATGGGAAAGAATAACTTGAAAGGTTATTGTTTCTGGGAGGGTGAAGAAGAAATTGGAACCAGATTCCTGTTTAAATTCTGGTGTTAATTACGTAGTGCAACTCCCTCTGAAATTAATGGAGCTTTGCATATATATATAAAAAAATGTACAATTGAGCTATTTCTGCTTCCTCTGTTATGCATGAAGGCTTTGCCAGTCTATTACAGCACAGGGAATATTTAATTATTAATAGGCATGGTTACATCAGCAACCAATAGAGGGGAACTCCAAAACTTTTAAGATGTTGAATAAAATTGTTAGAAAAACAGAAAATCCATTTTAAAAAAAGGCACTTAAGTGTCCAGGGCTTCCAGTGAACCTCACACAAAACAAGAGTTTGGGTCTAACTTGAGAAATTTGCTCAATGTGTCATTTTTCCTTTAACATAAAACTTTCAAATGTGCCTTGGAGGAGCTGTTTAACTCACAAACTGTTCATAGGAGAGTGCAAAAAAATTATTACTCATATGGTACAGGAGAAAACCAGGGACCTTTTTCTCACCACTTGTAGACAGGAGTTTACAGAAAGGAAAAGCTTCAGAAGCCAAGCAGAAAATGGTAAAAACTCCAATTGCTTCAAGAGTTCAATTGCCATGCAGAAACTGAGGAGAAAAGTGAGACTGCCCAATATGTTTCAGAGGAAAAGCCTGAATAGACATCCTAGGCTCATAATCTTGAAAAATTAAGTATCTGGCTTCTGATTCTCTAAAAATACTCAATTTTTTCTCCCCCATTCAATGCTGTAACCTGCATTTTTATCATTATCTACCTTTATTACATGGGAATACATTAAAAGCAGAGATCCAGCATTGCTGAAGAGGTGTTTATGTTGCTTTTCAAGAGATGTTTTTAATATCTGATGCCAGCTTTTCAAAGAGAAAAAGCAAAGCCTTTAACGTGACCCACTCTGGGTATCACAGAGAGACTTCATTAATTAGATAATGACATGTCACCTTCTAATATCTCATCTAGATATGAAATCTACCCCAAATAAATACCATGAATTACAGAATCAACAGAATTCTGTAGAATGAAAAGACCTTTGAGATCATTGAGTCCTACCTCTGAGCTGGATGTTCTCCTTGCAAGGACAAGTGTCCAATGCAATCCCACGATGACAGGAAGAATAAATTCAGTTTATTTCTGGTTATTACTAAATGATTAAAATAATTCCACTATTTTAATCATGGAATCATTGATAGCTACCAACATTATCTAGCTTTCAATAAATCCTTTGATAAATCTCTGAAAAGAGCTTACTTAAGGCTAAGATTTTTGATTTCGGTTTGTAGTTGCAAACATTTCTTTGGTTTAATTCCCTTGATTTAACGATGATGATAACACCAGTGAGTTGCAATTACTCCAAAGGTTCATTGTCAGTAATTAACATGTTTTATTTGATTTCAGGTTGTAGCTGATACCATTTCTTTGGTTTAATTCCCCTGATTTAACTATGATGATAACACCAGCGAGTTGTAATCACTCCAAAGGCTCGTTGTCAGTAATTAACGTTTTATTTGACTTCAGGTTGTAGTTGCTACCATTTCTTTGGTTTAATTCCCCTGATTTAACTATGATGATATCACCAGTGAGTTGTAGTTACTCCAAAGGCTCGTTGTTAGTAATTAATGTTTTATTTGATTTAAAGTTGTACTTGATACCATTTCTTTTGTTTAATTCCCCTGATTTAACTATGATGATAACACAAGTGAGTTGTAGTTACTCCAAAAGTTCGTTGTCAGTAATTAATATGTTTTATTTGATTTCAGGCCGTAGTCCCCAACATTTCTTTGGTTTAATTCCCCTGATTTAAAGATGATGACAACACCAGTGAGTTGTAGTAACTCCAAAGGTTCGTTGTCAGTAATTAACTTGATTCCAGGTTGTAGTCACTACCATTTCTTTGGTTTAATTCCCCCGATTTAACTATGATGATATTACCAGTGAGTTGCAATTACTCCAAAGGTTTGTTGTCAGTAGTTGATTCCAGGTTGTAGTTGCAAACATTTCTTTGGTTTAATTCCCCTGATTTAACTATGATGATAACACCAGTGAGTTGTAATTACTCCAAAGGTTCATTTAATGTTGTATTTGGTTCCAGGCTGTAGTTGCTACCATTTCTTTGGTTTAATTCCCCTGCTTTAACTATGGTGATATCACCAGTGAGTTGCAATTACTCCAAAGGCTTGTTGTCAGTAATTAACATTTTATTTGATTTCAGGTTGTAGTTGCTACCATTTCTTTGGTTTAATTCCCTTGATTTAACTATGATGATATCACCAACGAGTTGTAGTTACTCCAAAGGCTCATTGTCAGTAGTTGATTCCAGGTTGTAGTCACTACCATTTCTTTTTTTTAATTCCCCTGATTTAACTATGATGATAACACCAGTGAGTTGTAATTACTCCAAAGGCTCGTTGTCAGTAATTAACACGCTTTCTTTTCCCTGGCAGTCCCACTGCCCAGCAGGAGGTACAGCCAGGACGCTCTGCCCGAGGCCTTCCCGAGCTGCACGGCGCCCGTGCCGGGCAGGTACAAGGAGGAGTTCTACGACTCTGGCATCATGAAACACAACAAACCCGAGCCCAGGCTCCAGCCCCCAGCCCACCTCATCAAAGAGGAGCACAAGCTGCCTTTCCACAGAGACCTGCAAGAGAAGATGAGCGTCGGCGAGGGCTCGTTTCCCAACGCGCTGCTGCCCAAATCCCAGTGCTGCCAGGCCAAGGCCGTGGGACAGCTGGGCCACCTGCTGCCCGTGCCCTCGGCCTACGAGCAGGGCAGGAGGATTTGTGTCAAAGAGCCCAAACTGGGGCACATCAGCCACCAGCCAGGCAGGCTGGAGGAGCTGGAGGGCGAGAGGATGAGCGTGAAGCTCGACCACGGGGCGGAGGGCGAGCGGCTGATGGAGGTGAGGCCTTCGGGCCAGGTGCCCTTGGTGCTCCTCAATTACCACCACGTGCTGGCCAAGCACGGAGCCTTCCCCAGCTCCCCCTGCACGGCCGCGGGACACGCGGGAGAAAACTATCCCTACGGCTCTGAGGAGGTCAACGCCTTCGTTTACAAAAACCAAAGCCCCTCCTCGGCCTCCTCTCCAGAAAGCCACAAGGAATCTGCACTACCCCATTACATTGGGACTTCTGTCATTATTGCCAACGGCAGGTGACGGCAGCGCGGGAGGGTTTTTGTGTTTTAATGAAGCCAAACTGGAATGATTTGCGGGGGAAAAAAAAAAAAAAAAAAAACAACGGAGAAAAAAGCATGAGGAAACACGGTGACATTTACTGAGCAAAGCTGAGGGACAAAGTGAGGAGTCCCACGAGTCCCAGGAAAATCTCCTCCATCCCCTGCCGTGCTTCGGGGTCCCACATAAAGCTCTGGTGCCAGGGAGAAGCCCAGTTCCAGATCTTATTTTTGTTATTTTATAGTGTGCAGCAAAAGGAAACGAGAGGTGTTATATGCAGAGGTTTATATGAAGAACTTTTTGGTTTTTTTTCCTTGACCCCTCCTTAAAATAAACTCAAGATTTTTTTTTTTTTTAATCATTATCATAAAATATGCATTCTAGTTTAGGGTTTTTTGACAAATTGTGCGAAACCTTGCATCAGCTCTCCACCCAACCCTCTGACAAATGGACTTTGTTGAGAGAGTGGTGATTTTGAGCAACCACAACACAGCTGTCCTACCCAAACAGAAAAAAAAAGCTTATTTATTAATTACCAAAAAATTTTAAAACTAAATAAATCAACCTTAAATTTGATTTATTTAACACAGATTTCAGTGTTCTGAGATTGCTGCCAGCACCATTTATCTTGACAAGGGACAATATGACAAATTAATAGGTACAAAGATAGGTATTACAGGGTTACAGGTCTTGTCATGGCAAATTGGGACAAATTATGGAGCAGGAACTAATTCCCCACAAATAAGAAAAGGAAACTCCTAAATCCTGTGTTTCCCTGAGTATTCTGGGAGAAGCCTGTGCAGATTTTCAACTCAGCCAGTCACAAATACATCTTAATAACAGCACCAGAAATGTTTTCTTTATAGTCAAGAGAATAATGAACATTTATGCCTTATTTTGAACTTACCAGTAGAACTGTGAGCTTTGAAAGGTCCAGCTCTTAACACTCTGAACTTCCTCCAGCATAAATCCTGTTGTCAGCACAAAGGTAGGGCTGGAATTCCCTGATTTGAGCACTTCACAAATCCCAAACAGCACATTTGAAACACTCACATTCGGCCCAGGCGGCCAGGAATAGATTTTTCACCCCTTTATTTTTAATTCTTTGGAGAGGATGGATCTGTGTGACAACACTCAGCCCACGGTGGTTTTCAGCCATTTCCCCAAACATTGGGAGGATAAAAAAAAAAAAGGTTCCCTAAACAATAAATGTGGCTCTAGATCCCACTCAGCTCCATTTCTTACCCCAATCCAAGCTTAATTCAGAGTTTTTCAAACTTTCTCTCATCAGACTCTAAAGAGAACTTCACTGAAAAACCTTGAGCATCCTGGGATAGTGGAAGGTTCCCTGCCCATGGTTGGAACTGGATGAGCTTTAAGGTTCCTTCTAACCCAAACTATTCCATGATCCTTTGAAGAAAAAAATCTTACCTGGTTTGTGTAATATGGAAAAAAAACCTTGTTCATGGATTGCACCTTGTCAGAAAAATCCCAATGCAATACTCAGTCCTAAAAATTCCACGTTCTCCATCTTTTCTATGCAGCAAGAATTCATCCCAGAATGGTCTGGGTTGGGAGAGACCTTAAAGCTCATCCAGTTCCAAGCCCTGAAATGGGCAGGGAAGTTTCCATTGGAATACAGTAATAAAGTTATTTCCTTCTGTGTATGAATATTGACTGCTATGAGTACACAAAAATACTTTAAAAGAAAAGGCTTGAAAACAATTTTTAGGTTTTTTTTTCACTTCTTCCTATTAAAGGGTAACAGAAAAGGCTTTATTGTCTAATGTTCACTTGGAAGTGAACTTGAACTAAACACTCTCAACTGTTGTTTTCAATTGCATGAAAAATACATTTTGTGCTAAACAGAACCAAAAAAAAGCCAAATCAGTGATTACAAAAAAAGCCAAATCAGAACCAAACCAGCAGAGTCACTCCCTCAGCAGCCTCGGTGTGTTCAATGCTGGAGAAGCTGGCAAGCCTCCAGAAAAGCTGTAAACGTGGATTACAATCATGCTGACCCCATAAATCAAAGCCAGGAGACACCAGTTGCTTTTCCAGTGGTTCAGAGCCCTCCCAGCCCCTGCTCCTCATAAATGACCCCAAACTCCTGAAAAGATAATTATGCCAAGACTCCTGGGTTAATTTAGTTCAATTAAATTAAACCTACGCCCTACAAAGGAGCCACTGGCATGGTTGGCATCATTAAAAAGAAACCTGATGCCCAACCCTTCCTGCTGCACTTTCTCCCTCATTAGTGGCACTGCTGCATTTTGGTGTTCCTGGAAGTCCTGCTTGCTAAAAAAACACAAAAATTAGGTTTTGCTTGAAAAAAAAATAACAAAAACCCACCATTGATACTTTTCAGCTTGATATTTTTCAACTCAATATTTTTCCACCTTGTTATTCCCTTTTCCAGGCTTTACTCCAGAGCAGAGGAGGTGTTCCATCATCCTCCCCCAGGTGTTTTAGGGGAGGTGATGCCCAGGCACAGGAAATTTCCCTGCCAGGCAATAATGAAGCAATTATGAATTCACAGCTGATAATGCAGGGGAAGGTGCAGAAAAGATGGCAAAAGCAAATGTGGGAAGGATATTTTTTTCCTGCAATATTTAAACAGCAATTCCATGTTCTCATCCGGGAGTAAATTACATTGGGAGAAAAATAGGATTTTTGGGCAGTTAAATTACAGATGTTCTCAGCACAATCACAGTGCAGAACAGGGCTCTGCCATCACAGTGGCAGTGGTTTAATACTGAAAAATGGTTTTAATAATGAAAAAAACAATGATGGCACTGAAGGGGAATGCAAATTGAAATATATTATGAAAAATAACCTCATTTCTCTTTAGTAGTTGAGCCACACCTTTGTCGTGAGACTTCACGAGATTTTAACTCTAAGGGGATTTCAGACCTGGCAAGAAAATAATGGAAAATTAAAGAAAGAGAGTAAAAGATGGAATGTTTTACCAAAATCATAGAAAATTTGGGTTGGGAGGGGTTTTAAAGATCTCATTCCAACCCCCTGCCAGTCAGGGAATCTTCCACCAGACCAAGGTGAAGCTGGAAAAGTGAATCCCACATTGAGGTCTCCAAGCTTTGGAACAGTGCAATGGAAATAAAATAAGGTGATAAAGGCACAGATTTGTCCCCAGGTCTCTGTGCTCTGTGATTTTAAAATTTAATTTAAGGAAATTCAGCACAATAGGTGCAAAATTGGGGAATTCATCACTGAAAGTGCCAGTGAATGGGAAATCTGCCAGAATTTCTCCAGAAATCTCAAGACAGGACATTAATTATTATTTTTTTTCAGAATTTCAGTCACACTTCAAAAAGGCCACAGAGGAAATGTTGTTATTCCATTTTCCCCCTGAAGGTTAGATTTTGCCTTTTTTTTTTTTTTTTTTTTTTTTAATATGATGCAGATAAAAGCTATTTGGCAAGTGTAGGTGAAGAAGCACGCAACCCAACCAACCTATTCATGCTCAGAATTATATATGTATTCCCTAAAAATGTAAAGCATTTTTGCTTATTTATTATGTAAAACAAAACTGTTAAAATGTTAATAAAATCCTGTAGCCAAAGGAAAACTGAGTTGAATTTATCTTTTTTTTTTTAAATACAAAACAAAGTATTTCACAAAGGACAATGGTGGATATTTGAAAATTTATTTCAACTGTGACATGTTCTGTAATTGACAATTAATGTACTATAAAACACACAGAGATTTTTTTAAAATTTATTGTATTTTTGCCACGTTGCATTTTAAATGAAGACATTGCATTTTAAATGAAGACACTTGGAAAATGCAAATAACACAGAATCACTAATGAGATACTCAACACTTGACAATTCTTCCCTGCAGTTCTCTTTTCTCCATCATTTTTTTGACCTCTGCTCTTTCCTGGGCCCAGATTTAATTTCTTTGGTGTCTGATCAAGGCAGTGCATCCCCGCCACCACTTAGACATGCAAACGTTTTTATCAAACCAGTTACCCCCAGGAACCAGCACAAATCTTTCCCATGACAGATATTTTGATTATAGAGAGCTCCAAAGGAGTTGCAAAAAGTAATTTTTTTTTTCAGGGCTGCTGATGCAGCTGAATCAAGAGAAAGC
>JAOTBB010000001.1:2331187-2342076 GCA_025629985.1 Chamaetylas fuelleborni
GGGGCTGGAGCAGCCTGGGACAGTGGGAGGTGTCCCTGCCATGGCAGGGGTGGCACTGGATGGGCTTTAAGGTCCCTCCCAACCCAAACCATTCCAAGATTCTGTGATTAATAACATACCTAGTTTTTCCATGCCATGGCCTCCCCTTTTTAAGTCCATACACTGTCCTAGACTGATTTATGTCTGGTTTTGAGGTTTTAAAGTTATTTTTAGAAGCACGTGACTTTATTTAAGACTATATTCTGATCTGAGCTCATGTAAAAAGGCAAAGTTGGCTATTTGATGAAGACAAGGATATCTTTCTCAATGAAGTGCAAATATTAATCCCTGAGTACTTCTGGCCAGTTTAATTCCTTTTCCTAAATAAAAGTTACAATTCAAGAGCAAAATTGACAGCCATGGAATGAACAAACCAACAGCAATAACATACACATAATATATTGCATTTAGTATTACTTATAACAAGATATCATATTTATTACGGCATATTGTATTCTGTTGCATGTATCACATGCTTCAAGCTAATCCTCCTCTTCAAAAAGCTGCAATGATTTGAAACTTCAGCATTCAATTTTTTCACTTTATTACCAAATTCCTGTTTTAAAATGTGGGCATGAAAACAGCACTGTGTAAAACAAACCAGCAAAATGTGACTGAAAGCCTGGGATGACCATTCCTTCACTCTTGTTTTAACTGTGCAGCCTCCCAGGGCTTCCTCTCAAGATTCAAGGCGTTATTCCCCTCAGATTTAAGGAACAATTCCCCTCAGATTTAAGGAACAATTCCCCTCAGATTTAAGGAAAGATTCCCTTCAGATTTAGGGAATGATTCCCCTCAAATTTAAAGGAAGATTACCCTCAAATTTAACTAACTATTCCCCTCAGGTTCAAGGAACAATTGCCCTCAGATTTAAAGCAAGATTCCCCTCAGATTTAAGGAATTATTCCCCTTAGATTTTGGAATGATTCTCCTCAGATTTAAGGAATTATTCCCCTTAGATTTAAGGAACTATTCCCATCAGATTTAGGAATGACTCCCCTCAGATTTAAGAATGATTCCCCAGATTAAAGGAACCATTCCCCTCAGATTTAAAGAACAATTCCCCTTATATTCAGGAACGAATTCCATCAGATTTTAGAACAATTCCCTCCAGATCTTAAAAACAATTCCCTTCAAATTTAAGGAACAATTCCCCTCAGATTTAGGAATTATTCCCCTCAGATTTAAAGAAGAATTTTCCTCATATTTAAGGAATGATTCCCATCAGATTTAAGGATGATTCCCCTCAGATTTAAAGAACAATTCCCCTCAGATTTTAAAAACAATTCCCATCAGATTTAAGGAATGATTCCCCTGAGATTTAAGGACCCATTCCCCTCAGATTTAAGGAATGATTCCCCTCATATTTAAGGAACCATTCCCCTCATATTTAAGGAATTATTCTCCTCAAATTTAATGAACTATTCTCCTCAGGTTCAAGGAACAATTGCCCCCAGATTTAAAGGAAGATTTCCGTCAGATTTAAGAATTATTCCCCTCAGATTTAAGAATAATTCCCCTCAGACTCAAGGACCCATTCCCCTCAGATTTAAGGAATGATTCCCCTCATATATAAGGAACCGTTCCCCTCATATTTAAGGAATTATTCCCCTCAAATTTAAGGAACTATTCCCCTCAGGTTCAAGGAACAATTGCCTCCAGATTTAAAGGAAGATTTCCCACAGATTTAAGAATTATTGCCCTCAGATTTAAGGAAAATTCCCCTCAGACTCAAGGAACCATTCCCCTCAGATTTAAGGAAGATTCCCCTCAGATTCAGGAACAATTCTCATCAGATTTAAGGAAGATTCCCCTCAGATTTAAAGAACCATTCCCCTCAGATTTACGGGTGCTCCCAGGCCGTGCTTTGTCCCTGTGATAATGGGGATTGTTCAGGAACTTCCAGCAGCAGGGAAACCCAATCTCCCACCCGAGTTCAGCACGGGTTAATTGCTCTGCAGGACGGGAATCTTTCCTTTTTTTTTTTTTTTATGACTCAATTCCCATTGGGAATGCCAAACCTCCCTCTGCCCTGCAAGCAGGGGGCCCAGTCTGTTCAGAGGAAGAAAATCCACTGATTTTACACAATAAAAAAAAGAAAGAAGGGCACATTTTGCCTTCAGTTCCATGGAAAATCAGGCACACAAGGTGCGTGACAGGGAAATAGGGACCTGATTGTTCGGTGCCCTCAGGAATGGTGCACAACAGGTGGAAAGAGAATCAGGGAAAATGACGCAAAGGAGACGACAAATCCCGATGGAGGAATCTTTCAGCAAGGAAAGTGGGATGGAAGGAAGAGTCTGGGAATGGCACAAAACCAGATCAGTGCCAAAAACTTCCGAATTCCTCTCTTTCCAACAGACCCTTGGCTGTGTCACCCAAATTTCTGTGTGATCTTTTGTTATCAGGCTGAGCTTTCTCCAGCAATGGCTGGTGCAAATCACTGCCCATAAATGAATGCAGTATGAAATATTATACATTTAAAACTAAATTAGCAAAAAAAACCCCCTACTGTTGAACTTAATTTGGTTTGATTTAAGGGAAATAAACCTTACTCTGTTATTTGAGCTGGTCTTTAGCACCAAAGGAAGGCATAAAGTACTGAATATAACAAAACACCCTTAAGGAAGAAAAGCACAGAAGCAGCCATTTAATGCACCAACTTTTTTTGTTTTGAGGATAAAAAGTCCTTCAACCATGTAACTAAATTAAGAAATGGTAGCTTAAAAGTTAGTAATAAAAGTGATGTGAATAATGAAGGAATATGATATACATGTAAATGTAAAGAGCAGGTCTATAGTATTAAATTAGGCCCTTAGCATCAAATTTTTTAAGTACAGACATTATATTTACTATTATATTATATGTATTTATTATTACATTATAGATATTATTATATTTATTATTGTATTTATAAGCAAGACATTAATCAAGCAAAGCATTCCTATTCCATCCTACAGTTTAACAAAATCAAGGGATCTGAGTTTTTAAAGGCAATATGAACTATTGTGACCTCGATATCCAAACTGACAACAAATTTTTGGGTTACATGGGTGCAGAAAAGATTGAGTATAGAAGATGCAGAGTGTTTAAATTCCTCTAACCTATGGAATAGCACATGGTTTTATAATTACTATTTAAATTTCCTGTTTCCTGAGAGAAAGGTGCCTTTCCTGCAAGGAAGAATCCTTCCTGCACAGCATGGTATTCTCCAACTCCCCACCCAAATGTTCCTAAGAGAGGACAGTGGAAGGGGTTAATTTACATAAACTGTTAATGTAGGTGATAAAATACTCATTTTTAGAAGGCTAATAATGTACTGGGAGAATGTCACCATGCTAAAATACAAAGATTATCATGGAACCATGGAATGGTTTGGGTGGGAAGGGGTCTTAAAGCTCATCCCAATCATTCAATTTTTTAAAAATATAATTTCAATGGAGCATAAGGGGGATCACCAAGGTGCAAAGAGTAACTAAACACAGAGTAAAACATCACAAGGACTTGAAAAACAAATTAAAAATCCTCCAGTCCCTAACACAGTTTGTCAACCTCAGCTTGTTTGCCCCTGAAGTGCCATTCCCATCTCCTTCAATTACACACTGGTTCTCCTTAACTCAGACCTGCAGCAGCATCATTCATATTTCAAGTCAACTAAACCAAGAGTTTTCAAATAAAATGAGTCTTTATGCCCACTTCCCAAAATTAGAGCAGTAGTTCAGTTTTTCAAAATTCAGAATCTAGAAAAGTATAAAGGCACCAACAGTGGAAAATATTTTCTTCTGCAAAGCTTTTAGCTGCTTGGAAATTGTTTATTCTCAATTGACATTTTATTTAAATATCCTGTTCAGCAGTTATGAAAGAAGTCTCAGCCCACATTTCACTTCTACTAAAATTCACCACTTTTGTGTCAAACTTCCCTAACAATGGCACTTTGTGCTTCTTAAATTTTGGGGAAAAGAGATCCACAATGGCATTTCATACAGAATACATCCCATGCTGGCTTAGTCATGTGTAAATCAAATTTTCTGCCAACTAAAATACTGAAACAGGATCTAAGATAAAGAATAAAACTGAAATTTCTATCTCATTAATTTAATTTTAATGAAATGCTCGTGAAACCATTCCAGCCATTTAGGGTGTGCAGAAATATTAGAAATAGAAATATTTCTTTGTTAATCTCAAGCCTTATGAGTGTAATAAGTGTGTCTCTATAATGTAGCACTTGGATCACCACACCAGATGCAGCCTCAAAAACAATGGTTTCATTTTGAAACTGCACTCCCAGGGATGCTCTGAGGAGCCACAGAAAGTGGAACTGTTTCTGGCAGGGTTAACCTGGTCAGGTGGCATTAGGATAAACATCTGGTAAGAAAAGGTTTCTGAAACTCACAGAAAGAATTTCCTTCTAGAGAAGAAAACAATGTTTGGGGAGGATGTGAAATTTCAGTTTGAGAAATAAAAGTTGCAGTGCTATAAAAAATAGCCTGAAAGGACTTTTAACATGAAATCACAGAAAGAATATTGATCATTCCAAACAACATATGACATCTCAAGGAGGT
The DNA here is from genome assembly GCA_025629985.1 of Chamaetylas fuelleborni. Taxonomy (NCBI): domain Eukaryota; kingdom Metazoa; phylum Chordata; class Aves; order Passeriformes; family Muscicapidae; genus Chamaetylas; species Chamaetylas fuelleborni. The sequence continues at coordinate 2,335,789 of JAOTBB010000001.1, forward strand.
TTTTTTTTTGACAATGAGGCCAATGCCACTAAATGTTGGGTACCTACAGGTGAATTCCCACTTTGCTGTGACCTCAGGACACACAAATGCAGGCCAGGGACAGTACAGTGAGCACCAAACGCCCCAACCACCATCTGGAGAGCTAATGAACAATCAAGGGATCCCAAATTAAACGACACAACTTTCCCTTAGAATCTTTAGGACAACACTGTCAAGTCCAATCTATTCCCTCAGCCTCCAGAATCAATTTTTCAAACTTTATGACAGGTCTAATAGTTCCCACCTGTTCCTCCTGCCTGACTTTTGACTGGCACGTTCCCAGCCAGGGTGGAAATGCAGACAAAGGCTCCTATTAGGCTCCGGCTGTTTCTCTACTGTGAGGTTGCTCAGCCATTAAATTAATTCCAGCCCCTTTCCCCCCCTTCCAGCTCTTCATTTTTGGGGGGTATGGAAGTTTTTGGGAGGTGGAAAAGGGAGATGAAAGTTTGGCATCCAGTTGGGGGGAGAGGTATGAGAAAAATCGGAAGTCACAGAAGCTAAATGCTAAATTTTTTGGATAATCTACTCATTAAACAATTTATTACAAATCCCACCCATTAAGTTCTTGAGGTGTCTGTATATTTCTAACCATCAAAACTTGGTGAAATTTGAAAGAGTCAAATCTGGGAGACCCTAACAAAGTCTCTCATGCAATGCTTGATTACATAAAGACAGTGTTGCAATGTTTTTCTGGGAATCCTGGAAGATCAATAAGTAATTATTTTTTCTTCAAGCAAAGAAAATTATTTTTCCCGAGATGTGTTTTCCTTTCATTCAGAACTAGTAATTAGACACCAGCACCACACACATATCCTAACAAATTCAAATTGCTTCCTTTGGAAGTACCTTAAAAACCTGACAACTTTTTCCCTCAATAAAAATGACCTGATTTTTCCATCAATTTCTAGAGATTTATGAAATGTTATCATTGAAATCTCAAGGTTCTTCACTGAACTGCAAATCACAAGGATTACATTATTCCATTATCCATGACAACAGAGCATTTACAGCATCAACCGTAAGACTTCAGGCAATTACTGCAACTTAATAAAACAAGTCTTTTTGTAAGATAAATTTAAGTTCGATTATTAATAAATTAATAATTCAAATTATTATCTCCCTAGGACCACTTCCTAGCTAAAGATATGTAGAATCAGCACTTATAGTTTACAACTTACCTGAAAATTTAAGTAGTAAAGCTTCATCATGATGAGGGAAATCTGTGAGCACTTCATTCTATTTGGATTACTTAATATAAAAAAGCAAGCTTTAAGCATATCTGAAAAGCCAAGACCACTTCTCTTATCTCCCTTGTCTTGATAATTAATCATTCATAAATTGGTCAGATCATATTTAGCTTGATCCAAATCAAATCATAAAACTCTGAATTAAACACTTCATTTTACTGAGATGTTGGAACAAAGTTACTGAGAACCAAAACCAACTGTGAGGGAAGAAACCTCTTGATTTATTCAATTATCACCAATTTCTTCACAGTCCTCCTTTCAACCCTGTGGACTGAACATGCTGGGAGCACTAAAAATGAAGAAGCAAATGCTACAAGTAACTGTATTTCTATAAAATAACTCTTCATGGCCTCTTATCAAACTGGCAAGTCTCTATCTCTGCAAAATCAGCTGCAGGATGTAAATCTGGGGGAGAGGATTGGCAAAATTTGACAGCAATTTTATTTTGATGCGTGGGATGTTTGAACACACTGTGAATGGTTTGGAATTGAAATTTGTATTTGTTCATTAATTGCAATTTAGGCTCTCTGAAACTGAAGAACTGAAGCCAGTATTGTTGGTTAACTCATCAATGATGACAATACTCAAGACAATTGAATCTCGATTAAACATAAAAATCCAAAATTAAATTCCTGAGGTTGTTTCTTGCCTGTAAAATTCACTTGCAATTTCTGCAGATAAATTAACCTTGATATTAAAAACTAGCTGCCACAAGAATTTACAGCTGCAGGCTTGGAGATTCTGTCCTGAAGAGCAACAACTTCCCCAATACAGTTTTTTCCATCAAATTTCCACTAAACATAACAGTACAGCCTTTGTACACAGACTCTAAGCTGAGATTTAGTAACTGTGATTTTCCTATCACTTAATCCCATTTAAACCCTAATGAACAACCTTTTCTACGGTATCCCACAGCTCACTCACAAGGGTCATCTGTGTGATGATGAAAGAACCTCTTCCAGAACCTAATCCATGTTTTAAAAACCCAAACCAAGCACTAAAGAGAATTTTAGGGAACTATTCAGCAAAAGAAATGAGAGGACACAGGAATGTTAAAATTAGGGGCACAACCCGCTTGGTATCACTCTTCTCAAGTAAAAGAGAATTAGAGAGTTTAGAGAGCTTAGAGAATGACTTGAACTAGAGAATGTATTTCATTTCCTAAATATGAATATTTATTGAATTAAATTTTCTTACGGTGATGTTCAGAGGAAAAAATTCAACTCCACTACCAAGCAGAAAGTTGTCCCACTCAGCTTTCCCCACCATTTATGGCCCAGTATTTCACATATTATCAATTAATATCCTGTGAACATAAAATTCACTACTTTGTGTCCAGTTTCTTTCTGAAGATTGTGAGTTACCACAATTATGAATTCCTATTTAGACAGTTAACCCTGGATCCCCCATCTTACCCATCCAGAAGATTCATGGTTGTCGTGGTCACCTCAGTGAAAAGAAGGATCTTTCCCAGTTTCTTGGTTTGCAGATGCTGCTGGTAAATCTCCAGGCTGAAATGTTCTGATGAGAAACTCCCCATCTCCGTGACCACCGGCATCAGGGATGGAGTCACCTCCACTTTGGACTCCCAGGATGGAACAAATTTCAGAGACACCTTGCTGGATGCCCTTAATCCCTCAGCATCCACGTTTCCCTCCAGCCATTTCAGGAAAGCAAGATGGATTTCCTGCAGGCAAGGGCAATGAGATGAGAAACAGATCACCCCATGTGGAAACACACGAGCATTCTTCCAAAAACATTTTTATTCAAGCACTCTTCTACTTCAAAACAGGGAAATTTACTCTGTTTCCTCTCCAAAAACTAAGTTCTGCTTCTCCTTCTATGTGGACACTGCTGAAGGCTCATGGAAAAGTCCAACTTGGATTTCTCCCAGGCTGTTGGCTTTCTCAGCTCCAGCTCGGATCTTTCCCAGGCTGGGGACTTTTCTCAGAGATAAACAAGAGAAGGAAGAATGAATAACACAGATTAACACTTGTTGTTGATCACAGAGCAGTGTGTGTGCTATGAGATGTTTTGCTCAAAGCATGATTTCAAAGAGGTGTTGCCTTCCTGGACCAATGAGCCTTTTCTATTCTGTATTGCACAAACTACTCTATATAAGTGTAGTGTTTCTTTAAATAAAGCTCTCTCTTTTGCTCCTCTGTTACATGAAGGACTTTGTTGCATTATCCTTTCTGCTGCTCCTAAAGCCAAAATGTCATCACCTCTAGTCCAGCCTGGCCTGACTACTGGACACTGTCCTAGAGCTGAGATCACACTCCTCTGAAGATTAATTAGGCTTAATTTTTCTCAGTAGCAGGGTTTGTAGTGTTCTTCCTCCATCCTGGAGCGCATGCATTCATCTGCACCTTGCAGCTTTCTCAACTGAGAATCCTCTGCTGGAAGAAGCCCTTTAGTCCACTTTAGTCCATCACTAAGACTCAATTTAAAGGCTAAACCAGCAGTTAAAAAAAAAAAATTTACTGATTTCCCAGTGGAATATCTGCTCAAACAGCTCATACCTTCAGCCAAGGGATGTTTTACTACTCTTAGTACCCATGTGGTAACACCCTGAAGCAACTGCTCCACATTCACTCCTTCTAGAGATAACTAATTCCACTTTGAGAGGTTTGATATGAAATGTTTGCCATGTCTTTAGGAACAGCCACAAACACAGATTCTGGGACATTTTGCTCAGTGTGCAGCTTAAATTTCAAGGGAGTTGAAGTTGTCTTTTATGTGATAAATGAAACCACAAAAAATTGTGGTTTCAATTCGACTGGAAATAAGGTACTGGAAATTCTTGCCCTCGAATTTCCAAGAGGAAGAGACCTGATTTTTAAATAAAAATGTCCTAAGCAAACCCACACCCATCATTCCCATCTCTGCTGTATCCGGGAACTGGAATACATTTCCTGTGTGAGTGCTGAGGGCAGGACTGAGCTTTCCTGCCCTTGAACATGATGTCTCTGTGCTCCAGCCCAGCTCTTCAAAACCCACAAACCACAAATTGAGAGCAAAGTACCCATAAACAGTGATCTACCCAAGGAAAAACTCCTCTTTTCCACATCCCACTCTTCTACCTGGAGAAGGAATGAGAGAAGTGCTCCTGTTCCCAACACCTTCCTCTGGATTTCCAGCCCCAGAAATTACCTGCTCTCAAATTTCACAGCCTGTGCTGAGTGTCTGCCCTGCAGCACCAGTGGCAGAGCAGGACACAAAGAAAAGAATAATTTTTCCCAAATTCTGCCAAGCACTTCCAAGCCCCAGGACAGCCTAAGAGAGACTCAGCAGCTAAATTTTAGTTACAGAGAAATTACTCCTCATATCTTGCTTTCCTAAAGCTCTATCTGAATATTTTCTGTCTAAACTCTTGGATAAAATATCTTCAAATATTTCCTTTCCTCCTTTTTTTATTTTTTTTGCTCTGCATCATAAATGATGATGTGATGATGATTAAAGGTGTTGTGAGCATTTCTTTGACTTGCACCTTCATTCAGTGTAACACCAGAGCTCTGACAGAATAAATAAATTCTTTATACATTATCCTACTTGTTTTACATACCCACAGTAACTGATTGGCTGTAACTGATATTTAGAAAAATTGCAGCTTTCATTTCTGTCAGGGAGAACATGGAAAAATTGTGCTTAATCAGAAAGTGTTTTCCTATTGCTTTCAAAACACAGAAATTCACTCAGTAACACTGGATGTGCAAATCCTGCACACAGAAACAGAATTTTAACTCATCTAAGGATGGGTTTACATTCTGGCAGAAATTAAATTACAAAATAAATGACTGAAGCATGATGACATTGTAAATAAACAGTGAGAGTGCTTGAAGCTGTGTCAGAAATTATGTGTTTTTGCCACAGAACATTCTCTGAAAAGAACAAAATAGCACCTATTTCTGTGTGCTGTTCCATTATTACAAATATGGCACACAATTCCAACCATTTACTCTCCTGAGTATATAATTTCAAGTGATTTTTCCCCATAGATTTTAGGCAAACTTCTTGATTTCACTGCTTCTAACACATCCTGAACCATTTAAGAATTGTTATGTGTATAATTCTCAAGCTGATTTCCACCATAATGTCCACGTGCTTACTGAGCTAATTAAAAATATAAACACATAATCAAGAATGGGGATTTTTCAGATTACTAAGAAAATATGGGTTTACACTTTAACAAAGTTCCAAGTACTGGTGACAGCAGGAAAATCAATTTTTACTGTAAGAACTTCCTTCACACAAAGTTCCAGGAACAGGGATGCTGAGCCAGTGAGCTGTCCCCACAGTTACATTGGCACAGAAAAAATAACATTATTGTATAAATAAATAAACTTCCAGGGAAGTCAGGGCTAATTTCTGCCTCAAGTCCGCTGAACAGGAATACCATCGTGTCAGAACTGTGTGATTCAAGCCGAGGATCCAGCTGGAATTCCCAACCTCTCCTGTTGCAGCAGCATCTGCCGTTCTGCAGCAGCCTCTGGCGGCCACTGACAAGAGAAGTGCAGGCTCAGGAACCTCCTGGACACCTCTGGGAACACCCAAAGTGCTGGACACGGCTTTCCCTGCCCTTTCTGGGAATCCTGGAAGATGCTCCTGCAAGATTTAATGGATTGTGGAATCCCAGAAGCTGCAGCTGTTCCATGTTCAGGCTCTGACAGGATCTGCAGCTACTCACACACACAACCCTAGAAAAGCTGGATTTTACAACCTACCAGTGACATACTTTGTAAATTTAATAACTAAACTGCTTGTAGGGTGGCACAAATAAACTCTGAAGCTGTTCTTCATCAGGTTTGGGCAGGGGAACTGAAGCCAAACCAAAAGAAATTTCATAAAGTAGAGAACCCCAGAAGGGTTTGGAAGGGATTTTAAGGATCATCCAGTGCCAGCCCTGCCATGGGGACACCTCCCATTGTCCCAGGCTGCTCCAGCCCCAATGTCCAACCTGGAACTGAACATTCCAGGGATCCAGGGGCAGCCACAGCTGCTC
>JAOTBB010000001.1:2342585-2355707 GCA_025629985.1 Chamaetylas fuelleborni
GGATCCAGGGGCAGCCACAGCTGCTCTGGGAATTCCATCCCAGCCCCTCCCCACCCTCCCAGGGAACAATTCCTTCCTAATATCTAATTTAACCCTGTTCTCCTTCATCCTAAGGCCATTATTTCCTATAAAACTGTGGGGTTTTTCTTCCAATCACACTTTTCAAATGCACATTCCCTGAGGGAAAGATACTCCCTTCTTTCTCAAAGTAAAAATTAAATTTCCCATCCCAACCAAACAGGTCGGTGACAAGAGAGCTGCTCAGCTTTTCACAGTTAAAATATTCATCTGCGAGTTTAATAAGAAAAAAATGCTCCCACCTCTATTTTAAATGGCAAAAATGTAATTTTAATGCATTATATTTAAAAAATCACCAAAAGCAGAAAAGCACTGCACCAACAGAAATTGCCCAATACCTCTCACTGGTAAATTCTCCACACTCCAAAGTTGAATTTAAATCTTTTAAAGAGAACCAAGGAGAGACTGGGAATTTCCAAGCACTGATCTGGTACCCAGGGAAACACCAGGAGAATTCTGATTGTGAGACTGAGAGTGGCACTGAATGAAAAGCTCGGAGCATGCAGGGAGATGTAGAGGACAGTAATTCCCAAAATTCCCAGAAATACAAAGTTCACACTACAGACCCTCAGCTCCCCCACTCATCAGCACAAATTGTGGCAATTGTAACATAAAGAAGGAAGAGCAGGAGCTGGATTTTTTTTGTGATTTCACTTCTGCTTTCTATAATTTTAAGAGTTTGGTCAGGTGTGTGCAGAAACTGCTCCGTAACAGAAGTTTGCTTTCGCTGTTTAAAATTCTTTTTAATTTCATAATCATTAAGTTTCACTTTTCCCCAGCGCTCACTTAGAGGCTGAGATTGAACAACATGGAGGAAAGAGGGAGACAAAAACCAGCTGCATCTGGAGCCTTCTCTGCTGTAGTATAAAATAACACAAAATTACAGCTCCTGATGGAGAAGATTTTATTTGCACCTGGGCTCTGTCAAACAATGAGAGTTCTGCACTGAGCACACAAACTCCCAGTTATGATGGTTGAAAATAAACCCAAATCCAAGTTTTTATTCTTACAATCTGTTTATGTAGATAGGATTTGGATGTGGTTTTTTATTTTTATCTGTATGTTCACGTACACAGAGAAATGTGATTTATCTCTCACTGGGCAGATTTGGGAGCTGCTCTTTCCTACCAAACTCCAACGATGGGCCTGGAACTCCCTATCAATGGAATTCTTTGTTGAGACAAAATTCACTCCCAGCCTAAATTCATTTGGTTCCTATTAAAAACATGGAGGCGAAACGAAATGAAAGCTAAAAATACAATGCCATAAACCAAACATTTTCCATCAGCTCCCCCCTCTCCTGTGAGGGAAAAGATGATTTGAACCATGATGTTCTACCTGGACACTCAATATTTGGATTAAAATATTGTACTTTAACTGTGCTTGTGAAGCAAGGCCAAATATTCATTTTCTGGAGGCACAGAACATGATTTAAAAACTATTTTTTCCCTTCCTTTGTATAAAATCTAATAATTTCCAATTAACTACCTCTAATTTTGAGAAGTTTCCAGCTGATGAACTGATTCATGTATTATCAGCTGATGGAGTGATAAAATCTCACACATGTATATATATATTTATTTTATATATATATATATATTTTTTTTTTTTTTTTTGTATGCTTACATTTTTTAACTGCAAGTGAGGATTACACAGGCATAAAGCACCAAATTTTTAGAGGAGCCTGTCTGGAGCAAAACCAGACATCACACCTCCAATATGACTAAAATCTGCTTTTTTTCCCCCCCAGAACTGCCTGCTCCCAAAGGAGTATTATAGAATACAAATAGGATCTCAAATGTATATATTTCATCCCTATGGATTTTCTATTAGGAAAGGAAATATTTTAATGAAGGGTAGTCATTTGAGTTCAACTTGAAATATAAAAATTCACACACATACAGACAAAAAATATCTCCATGTCCTCCTTGTCTTACACAGCTTTGCCCAACAACCTTGCAGGTTTCAAGGTGTTAAATTTAAATTAACCACTGCAGACCTTCCATAGCATCTCTTGCATCCAATAGAAACAATATTTAACGTGACCAAAAATAAAATCTAAATAACATATATATAAATACATAAACATATAAATGTATTTACTTACTGTAAATACACATAATATGCAGGAAAAATTATGTTATCTACTATCCTTATTAATTTCAAACCCTATCTTTTAATTGTAAAATACTATATATTAAGTTTACTACCTCAATCTTCCATTTAAATGCATTGTTTTCCTTTAAAAGCACAGTACAATGACTTTTCCTCCAGGAAAAGTTTGAAGAAATGAGAAGAAAAAAAAAACAGATGCAAAAATTTGATAGAAAAATGAGAATGATCACCATCTATTGGTGATCACAGAGAAAGTGGAGAGGATGAAGAATGGATATTAGATCTCATTAGATAATAATAGAAAAAAAATAAAAATACTAAAAAATAAAAAATAAATAATAATTTCAATGCTGATGTCATTAATATTTAATAACATTTCTGAACTGCACATTCACTCCTGGAGTCCTCAGTGTTTCCCTTCCAGACTTAAGGAAGTGCAAGCCTGGAGATGGATTTTCTAACAACTGAAACAAAGGGAACAAACAACTTTTAAACAAAAAACCTCTTCACAACACATTCAGAGTCTGGAAATACATGAAGTACTCAAATTAATCCAATCTTTAGGAAGTTTTTAGAAAACTCTTTTAAATATTAACTGCTTACAATTAATTTCAGGCCACTATTTTCACCAGTGGTGTTTTAGTTCACAGGGTAAAACCCTTTAAAATCCCCATTTCTCCACTCCCTCCTTTCCCCATGGCCTGAAGAACTTCATAAAGATTTTATTGTCCTACAACTGAGGCACATTTTCATTTCATGTTCTCGTGAACTGGAGTTACTTGGCTGGTACTTGCTGTGCATTCCCAGGATTCTGCACAGCCTGGAAATCTGTTTCAGTTTATTAATAATATTTTTATATTTCCTAAACTGAGACACGGTGCAAACCAGGAGATTTCGACTGCACAAAGCACAGAAGAACATTCAGAAAGATGGCAGGGTTGGCAACTTTTTGAATCCCCAACCTAAAAATCTGACTTTTAGGAGCCTCCAGAGGTTGTTTTGGGTTTGGGTGGTTATTTAGCTGAATAGAGGCAGAAAAAGCTCATCATTTCTGAAAGATCATTCCAGAGACTTAGTCAAGTGCCTTATTTTTGTCTCCACTCTTCAATGTGTTTTTAAAAACAAGTATTGCGTTACATAAACACAGTGCATCATCTCAGCAGAAACAGCCACGCATAGGAGTGGATCCATTTTCCCAACTGATATGTGGAATACTTCATCCAAAAAAGGGAAAGATTTTTAACAAAGTGCTGCAAGGTATCCTTATCCTCTTTATTGCAGCCCCATCGCTTTGAACACGAAGCATCTTAGATTTCAGCCCATTCCTGGACTACACATCCAGCAACTGCTCATAAATCCCTGCCTAAATCGGAATCCAAAATTAAATTTAGCTCTAAAAAGCGCCGTGTGTAGGCAGAAAATTCATTTATCCAACGGGCAGCAGCCCATCCTGGGAAACAGGACAGCAGGGGACAGGTCAGGACTCAATGATTGATGAAAAATAAGTCAGGATGGTATTTTTGTAGAGAAAATAATGAAAAATGAGAGTCGATAGGTTAAAAATAACACACAAAGAAATTAACTATGGCCTCCACACTGAGTTTGTTTTTATCTGCATCTCTCCTGCTTTAGCAGAGCTTTCCATTTGGGAATTGGGATGCCAGGAAAAGGATGGGAATGGGTGCTGGAGGTGCTGGAGGTTTGCTCAGCACAAACCAGATTTGAGGGGAGGAATGAGGACCGTAAGGTGCATCCCAGATTTTGCTTCCTTTCCTTCCTCAGCTGCAGCAGAACAGTCTGGAAACAATCTTCCCAGCAGCTGCTCTCATCAACAAACTGTTTATTGTAAGAAAGTGGCTGGGTCAAAGGCTAAACGTCATCCAGAACTGAAAGCATAGCTGTAAAATAATAAAAAAAAAAAAAAATACAACCAAAAAAAAAGTCCATGCACGTAGAAAAAAAAAGTCCATGACACTGGGAAGGGAACCATATTCAGCTGAAAGGCCAACAGTCTCCTTCAACTCTTCAGTTGTTTTTAACTTATTAAAACTCCTTAATTTGAGGGAGTGAGGTTTTAGAACACTGCGCTCATTTCTTGCACTGATTTTGAAGCCTTGTGTAAAAACAGAATTTACAGTTCAGTCTGTGTCTCGTGGTGAAAAACACCAAAATGGAGTTGTGCTGAAATTTCTAAAATGTTTTATTAGTGCTGACTCAGCTCCATATCCGCGTACAACAATAAAATAAAGACTTCTCTGATTTATTACAAACGCGCCGTCGACGCGTCTCACAAGAATCCAGGTTTAGAACCGGTATCGGTAAACGATAAAATTTTATTTTAAAGCACAGGATACCTAAAATCACAGGGTAAAATCTCATTTAGCAGCGTGCAGCTTTCAATCTCAGAAATTAAAGAGTGCAGGAGCAGCTCGGAGAGGGGAACTGGTCCCACACCGGCCCCGTAATTGGGACACGTTCGCTGCCCCAGCCCATAAATCTGATTTTTGAGGGGAAAGGACCCAGAGGAACAAGGTCCACCTTTGACACAACATCACCACGGAGCACTTCACCCAAAGGCTGATAAATCAGAGCTCTGCGAGGTGCTGATTTATCCTACCAGAAAAAAGGTGTGAGGAATTACGGCTCGGGAGTTTAATTCTTCGTGACACCTACTTTGTAACAAAATGGAGATTTTTTCTGAAGGAAAAGCCTACAGTAAATTAAACCTGTGTGCAACTGGGCTAAAAATAATCCCAGGCAGAAAGGAAAGGCCATTCCAGTTTTACACTAAAATCTGAGCATTATGCATATTAAAGTGGGTTGATTTTTTTTTTTTAATTATATAATCAAAGTCATGTTTGGAAGAATAAATTAAGATATAAATCTAACCCTAAATGCTGCACACATATACATTAAATTACTCTCAAAAGTATTCTGTATGGACTAGGAAAAAAAAATACAGAAGAATTTTGTTCTTAGCAAATAGGGCAATAAATTAGATGCAATATATTCAGCAGCTTAAACAGCTATCACATAATACTATTTTTATTTGGTACCAAACCTTTTTTGTTTTTTTCTAGCCAACAACAAAATTGTTTGTTGAAAATCTTGGAATTAGGAGTAGAATGATTAAAGTAAATAAAACCTAAGAAAGTATTTTTTCTTCTCACTGATAATACCCAATTCTTAGCTGAAGGTTTTCCAGCAGGTTTGTTTTGCCTTTCAGCAGGGTTACACACATCAAATGTGAATGAATTTAGTGTTCATGAATATGAAATAGCAGCACAGGAGCCAAAGATCCTCCTCTCAGCACTGGAAACACGCTTTAAACTCCAACAAGCTTTCAGCTGGACCTCATTTTTGCCTCTTCTGAGGGAAAAAAACAAAAAACCTCCCCACTCTGTCACACTGGAGGGGTTTTGGAGCTAAAGAAATCTCTGTGAAATAAGAAGGTGAAACCACAACACATTTTCACATGGACCACGACCCGGGGATTACAGCACGGCCCCGGCCCCAAACTGATGCTCAACGTGGGCCATGGCTTTCATTTTTTATTTATGGATTTTATATTCCTCTCCAGAACACATTCAGGATGACAGAGTGGCTCACAAATTACAAAAGGAACATCATGGAAAAAGGAAGAATTTTTGGGAATTATACGCTGTAATGGCAAGAATATGCTTGGTCTGTTATCCTGCTCCAAAGACAAAACCCAGTATTAAACCACCACTAACTAATTCTCATTTAAGATCTCTTTGCTAATCAAAGGTATTTTTTAAAAAATTAACATGACAGCACGGGATTATTTTTTAAAAAAGAAAAAAAAAAAAAAAAAAAAGAAGTAAAAAAAAAAATAAAAAGCAAATATATTTTTATTTAGCAGCTTCATGCTTCAAAAATCCATCGTATACATACACAGCAATGTAAAACTTGGATAGCTAATAGAGAACCCTGAAAGAAGCTTCATTAATGTCCAGTTCATCAGAAATTAATAAATTTTTCTTACAAAACATGGTTGAAAATCCAGTACTTAAACCCAGTATTCACACAAGGCTCAGCTGTGAGAATGGATGATAAAATTCCATTTACAGCCAGCCCAGCTGCGTGCTTTTGAACCCATTGTCATTATTTTCTCCTTTTTCAGCCTTTTCAGATTCAACACTTTCTCCTGCTGGGGTTGAACCTTGTTCAGAGCAAAAGGAATCAAATTTTTCCCTCTGAGGAAACCCAGGAAGATGGAGACCCAATCCTACGCTGCACCTTGGATTTAAGGATCCAAGAATGAGCTCCAGAGCCTCTGGAGGAACTGAAAGTATTTCAGGGAGAAATGGGGAAAGAAATGCCTCAAATTTAATTTCTCCTTTAAAGCTGGACATAAAACTAATTTAACACCTACAAAATAAGGTCAAATTTTATGGGACACACCCAGGGTTTGCCTCAAGTCCAACACACCACGAGCTCCTGCTCCACGAGGCCACATTTGGATTTCCACGCCCAAAGTGAAAGCTCAGCACTGAAATTCAGGATTTTGGGAAAAGGGGCACTCAAAACACCAGGCAAGGACAGACACAAGGCATGAGAATTGTTCTGCAGACCCAAACACAGGCAGCGAGGAGCATTTCTGACAATGGCACATTCTTTATTCTGCAGGATTTGGGATTCTCCTGATTTTTTTCCTGAGGATAACCACCTGTCTCTGCCCCTGCAGACATCTGTGCTCCACCAGTGTGAACAGGAGTTAATCCAAAATGCAACACTTCATGGAGAACACAGCCCAAAGAGAACTCCAATCGACTAAAATCAAACCACAGTGCCTGCAAACAGCTCTCACTTCTGTTTTTTAGGACTTCTCTAAATTGCACACCTGAAAAAGATGATTTTTCACATTAAAATTTTGTATTAATCCAAGCAAGGATTCACTTCACTTCATTCTGTCCAGGTTCTTGACTCCAAAAGTGTTTTTGTTTCAGTTCTTGCTTTTATAAGACTGTCCTGACCTTGGCCATTTTTCTTTCTAGTGTCACACAAGAGTCCAAAATTTTTAATTCCATCACAAATCCACTCCAAAGATAAACTTTTAACTGATTAAATACGAACCAACTTTGTTGAAGATCATTGTATTATAATTAATAGTCCCAAGCTGAATGGGAAACTTCTAAAAATGAATTGTCCTGAAGGAAAAAGTTTCAGGGATTACTTCAATCATTACTAAAATGCAAAAAACAAAGGAGTTTAAAATACACTTCCAGAATAGCTGCACACAAACTAATGCATTCAAACCAGACAAAATCTGTATCAATATGTGACATTTAGTGATTAATTTATCCTTGCTTAAATAAAGACAGTTTGGATCTGTTTCTTGAACATAAGTCGTGGGGAATGAGCAAAACAATTATTATCTAATTTTGAGTTTGAAGTTTGACATGTGCTTTCAGTTTGCCAAACCAGTGGGAAAAAAAATCAGGATTGGGACAGTGGCTGTGAAAGTTAAACTCTACCAGCAAATTATAAGAGGAAGAAATGTCTTTGAACAGATGGAGATTTTTTTTTTTCTATGGAGCAATAAGGGCAGCAATAATTGCAATAAAGTTTAATGCAATTCAAAAATGTTTAATCTGCTCATCCTGGGCTGCTAATTAAACAGAGTGGATTGTGCAGGGTAGAAAAAAGCTTGGAAATATTTAGTGAAAAGTCCAATTCCACCTCCAAAAGTGCAGCAGAGACACCAAAAGCAAACCCTTCTCTTTTCTGGACATTCAGAAATACCAAAACACCAAATCCAACAGTTTCCCTCCCACATTTTTTAATTAGTTAATATTAGTTTCAATATCAATGTGTTATTAGCAATAGCTGTTAATATCAGTATGTGTTATTAATATCAGTATGGCTAAAACAGTAGAAGGAAAAACCTCCCATGATTGCAAAAATCTCCCAACTACATTGATTTAAAATAACGACAGAAATACTCTGAAGGCAGAAGTTTTAAACGTTTCCAGGTATTTCTAACAAAAACCTTGGAAATTCAAATATTAATTTTAATTTTCAGCTCATACTGCTTATGGTAACTTTGGGAAAGTGCCCCTTTCTCCAAAGAAGCAAAAAAAATAATAATTACCATTTGATTTCAGCTACTGTATTTTCTTTTCCATCAGCAAATAATTGTACTGAGATACCAACACCTAAAGCTCAATTAAAAAATTGAAAATATCCATTTCAAAGTTCTCTCTGCAGCTGCTGCTCCTGACAGGGAGCTGTGGTACATTCACTAGTCCTAATACCAACAATTCCATCTTCCAAAGAAGAAATGTCTTCCAGACCAGAAAACTGCACGGGTAATTGCTCACTTCATGTAATAAGTTCTAAAGTCAAAACATGCCAGATGCAATTTTTTATTTAGATCTTGACAATCGTGCATCAAAACACAATTATTGTTCCTTATCTTGCAGCAGAATTTCAGAAATGCCTCCTGGAATTAATTTGCATCGATTCTGACTCCATGGAAATGCTGGGACATGCTCCCACAAAGAGTTTTTAAAACTCTTGAGGATCTCAAGATGTTTTTCAGTTCCTAAAACTTGATTTTACTCCATAAGCAGGGAACATCCAGGCACAGCTCTTGAAATGAGACACTTTCTTCAACTGAATGCTGCTCTTCCTTTCAATTATTTTAATAATGAGACCAGTGTAACTTTTTCTACTTATATTATGACCTGTTCATCAGTTGAATAGTAAATTAAAAAATAAATTGTGATTAATTTCTTTGTTGCAAGTGTAACATCAAAAAACAATCACAAAAAAAGAGCCATAAGTGAACGGTTCAATAATCCACATGAATATCCTTACATATCCATAACCTCTCTTTCTTTCTCTCAGCAAATGAAAACAGTTTTATTTTTATTTAGTTTCTCTCTCTGAAGTTGTTAAAATGGAATTCTGTAAGTAAATCTATATTCAAGGGAAAGAAGCTGAATGAAAATTTATATGTGGGTTGTTTGTCCAGCAAATGTCCAGCAATCTGTGAAGCCACTTCAAAAGACTTCAGTTTCTAAATGATCTAAACTCCAAATTTATGTTCTCACCATGTGCAAAAATCACGAATTTATTACAATTAATACTCTCAAACTGAAGAAAATATTCTTTTCCGTGTTAAAATCTCAATACTGATCCTGCTAAGGCTTGGCTTTTGCTATTATTTTAATTATACATTTATTTGGGTTTTTTTACAAATTAAGAAGTATGTTCTAAAATGTTTCCTCAAGTAGTTCTTAAAACATTTCTTAGATAAATTCAGCAGCACAATTTAGTACAGACTTGAGAAACACCACACACTAGAGCAGGAAAGTGATTCTCAATAAAACAAGCTGTAAAAATCCAACCTTGTCCCACATTTCAGCAAAACCACCAGCCCAAAGTAGCACAACTTTTATAGCTAAAATTATGAGATATGTACATAACAACCAGCAGCTGGAGGAAATGCTAGAAAATGCAGTAATAAAGTTATTTTCTCCATGTTCAATCTTACTCCTTACCTCTGCTCTTCAGCTGTTGCCCCATTCCCCTCTCTCCTCCTCCCACACAGCCTCTGCTTTTTCATCTGCTATCAAACCAGATCCATCAGCTCTTCCTCCTGCATTTTTTCTCTCCCCAGAAAAAAAATGTTCTTATCCTCATCAGTCAAGGAGCATGCTCTGATTTACACACTCCATGGAGAACTCTCATCCCAACTTTTCTCAGGGCTGGAGTTCTTCTCTGGTCTCCTCTGGGCCTCTGGCACTTGACTCACTTTTATTATCTCATGTATTTAGTAATAGATAAAGAAAGGAGATGATTTCTGAAACTTGAGGTTGACTATATGACTAATATAATAAAATTATACACAGATTTAAATAATTATATATTTTAAATATATTAACACATACATACACAAGACTGTATATAGAATTATGGAATTATACAGGTGCAGGACCAAACTTCATCCCTGCTGTGGATCCTCTAGGAAATGCTGGCAGAGATAAAACTGTGACCAGCTGAAATTCCTGAAATGAAATCATCTCATCCTGTGAAGAACAGCTCTGGATGATCTAATTGTAAAATACAGGTTGCCCTGTACACAGGATACTTCTCCTGGTAGAAGAAAAATACATGTACCATGAAAACAGACAGCACAAGATGCATTCAGATTTATTTTTTTCCTTCTGAGAAAACCTTCCCTCAATCTTCCTGTAATTCCTTTGTCATTCACGTCACCAGCCCAAGTGCCAAGTGAGTACAGTGGTTTATTAGAGTGGAACATGTTCTGCTTGTTGGGAACACCCACTGCAACCCCCCAAAAAAAAGAGCTTTCACTTGCAGTAGAAACTACAGCAAACTCTCTGATTTCAGCTAACAGCTGCTCTTTAATCAGCTTTTCACTCTAAGAACTGCATCGTGTCAGCCAGACAGGCACATGCCAAATTCCACTCCCCCTGCACCTGGAATTTCGTGATTTCCTCAACATGTCAGAAATCATTGCTGGAAATGAACTGTCAAAGGAGAAACCCAGCAATCTCTAAGGCAGTTCCTTCTCCATCAACTGCTGGCACTACTCACACCTGATAATGGTTTTTTTTGGAGTCTCTGCCCAGGGACAAACTCTGAGAACACCACAGTGCCTTTAAAATCAGTAACTCTAATTAAATTCCCATCTTAATTCTCCAGAATAAATCCACCTTGAGAAACTTCAATAATAAACTTTGTATTGTAAACTTTTTTTTTCTGATAGCATTACTGCATAACTGAATTGTCAAAGGAATAAAATGCATTTTCAAAAGGCCTGAATGTTGCAAATGCAGCGTTTCAATAGCAGCTGAAGCATGCAGTTTTTCCTTTCTTGCAGAGCAATATAACAAGATGCTTTTATTTCCTCTTGGCTACACACCTTGATTTATCTACATATTTATTCAACTGGTCCCTTTAATTAAAACATATGTTAATTAAATATATATTCTGGCCATAATTTGCTTAGAAGTGAGGCTACAAAAGGAGCCCTAATGAAACTGTCAGACAAGCACTGCAACAATTTCCCATTGTGGGAAGGAGGCGTCACTTCTGAGCAATGGTAACTCGAGAGGATCTGCCAGGCTCCAGCTGATGCCAAGCCTGCTCTCATTTTCCCAGTCTCACTTCCATAAATTAGCTGCAGGCCCCATGGACAGGGAATCTTTAAGGGTTTTTTGGCTTTTTTTTATGTTTGGAAATCCTCCACTTTTGTCAGATCTTTACCAGTGAGGTCAGAGTGGTGCCAAATGGCCGTGGATTTGTCACAAGTCAGGGATTGCTGCTCTCCAAAATCTGCTCCAGGGCAGCCCTGACTCCAAAGACTTTATCAGGAGTGCTGAAACAAAACCCACACCCAGCCACTTCAACTACAGCCCTCACACCAAGGCAGAACTGACAGCTGAACTTGGATCCGTCTGCCACCGAGGGTTTGACTTTTTAAGTTTAGATCCCCATCACAAACTCCAAGATAAAACTGAAATTAAGAAAAATCAGCCCCACCACTCTGCTGAGTAACCTGTACTCAAGAAATGCCCAGGCCTGGTGCTGCTCTCTGCCATCTCAACAGTGAGAAGTCAGCAGCAGACCAAGATCACAAATGTTTTAAATATATATTACATAAGCCATTCTGGGGAGTATAATGAAATTTTCCATTCTCTCCAGTACAGAAGGAACATGCCTGGTGAAGAAAGTGGTTGTGAAGTATCATGCACACTGACTGGAAGCCAGCCTTGAAACATGAGAGAATCCAATTCCATGAGTGGCACTTTGGTCAGATGCCAGCACATCATAATTTCACATCAGAGTTAGCTCCACAGAAAGATTAAATGCTACTCGGTACAAAAGGCATTAACTTTTAGTTCTCACAGCAGCATAAAGACCCTTTTTATGGAGATTGCTATAAACAACATACTTTCTTTCACTCCTCAAAGCTTCCTGCATTTTCCAAACGATCCCCAAAAACATTTATTGAATCAATACATGGCCCAAAAGTTGTTTACAAACCATAATGCAAAGTAAGAATGCTGTTCATTATTATGTGCCTACAAATGTGCTTCGTGCTTGTTTAACAGGAACAGCATGTTTGCTGCCATCAAGAAAGAAAACAAAATCTGAAGTAGAGAAGTGTAAAATAAAGGGAATGGTTGCCAGATTTCCCTTTTCTCTCTCCCCTAAATACAGGGGAAACATTCCCTGAAGATAAACAGAAAAATAGGAAAAGGTATCTTTAACCACCACCTGGAATTACTTGGCTCCACATTTGGAATTCCCTTCATCTCCCATCAAGATCTCTTAATTGGAAATGTTTTACTGTATTCTGACTACTACAGTTCTGTGGAATTTCAAAGGCTGGTTTAAAACTGAGGAAATATTATACAGGGCAGTTGCTGCAAACATGCAAAGATATTTTCATGCAAATCTATATACAACACACTATGCATAAAATGCTTTCCATCCCTTCCCTGTTTTTTCTCCTTGAAATCCAGCTCAGAAGTGTCCCCTGCTGGCAAACACCTTCCTCTCACTACAGGAGATGCAGGAAAAGCCTCAAGAGTTTTGGGAGCTGCAGAGATTCCTGGTGATTTTAACAGAAGGACAACACTGAAGTAGCTCAGCTGGGCAGGGACACTGGTCAGTACTGGTGGCTGCACTGGAAATACCTGCAGCATCCCAGCTTTTCCTTAAAAAACAGCTCCAGGAGAAAGGCCTCAGGAGTGAACAAATTAGGAGATAACCCATGGATTGGGTTGGGAGGGACCCTAAAGATCATCCCATGTCCCTGCCATGGCAGGGACACTCCCACTGTCCCATTGCTCCAACCCCAATGTCCAACCTGGAACTGAACATTCCAGGGATCCAGGGGCAGCCACAGCTGCTCTGGCAATTCCATCC
>JAOTBB010000001.1:2355807-2373150 GCA_025629985.1 Chamaetylas fuelleborni
GTGGGTTGGGTTGGGTTGGGTTGGGGTGGGGAGGGGAGGGGGCACTCAGGATCCCAAACCTGACATGGGGAGCCTGGATTATCTCTCAGTGCTGTGTGAGGTGTCCTCATTCCTCTCCAGCCTTCCCAGGGTCACATTTCTGCCCCATTCCATCAACTCCATCATTTTTTACCTCTGAAAACCCCCCTGAATGGCCACCACACCCTCCAAAGTCCTTTTTAAGGTCTCAGGATGTGTTCTGCATTTTCTTTTCTCACCCCCCCAAACATGGACAGCCCATGATGAACACAACCCTGGGCCAAACAAGATTTGGAGCAGATCCCATTGTCCTCCACACCCAAATCTCCCAATTTTTTTTTCTTATCCCAGATCAACCCCATCCAACCCTTCCTTTCCTTCCTCCATTTCTTCTCCCTCTGCTCGAGCCCACGAGACATTTCCAATATTAGCAACGGTTCAGTGCATAATGATTTTCAAAGCCTCCCTGTATCTCCTCTAAATGAGAAAAATAAATATCTGGGGAGCTCTTGCACATGTCAACAGTGAAGCAATTTGTGTAGGCAGCTCTGGAAACAGTGACAGAGTGAGGAGCTGTGCATAGCTTGGTAATAATATCATCACTGTCTAGACAACTCCACAATTAACAGCCAGACAGACCCAGGCCTTCTTTAAGGAGCCTCCAACAATAAAAAATATTCCTCCACAGGGAAGAAAGCCACAGCTCTCTCTCCCTGCTACCTTGCACAGCACGTTGGAATTAATTCTGTTTAAGAGGTTTTCTAAGAGGAGCTGCTTCTCTCAAGTGTTTGCAAAAATTGCCTTTGGTGAGGATCTTCCTGTTAAAACATCTGGTTTAATATTCTCTGAAATGGTCATTCTGGGCTGCTTCTCCTCTTTTTATTCACTTCAAAAAAGTGTACTTTTAAAAGCTGTACCAATATTGGGGGAAGGTCTGGATGAATAAAGCTTTCTGCATGAAGCTTCCAGGGAGATTCAAAATCCCAATTTTGGCTCTTCAATTAATTCATAGACCCAAGGCTGCTCTCACTTTATCTGGTTTTTATGTCATCCCCAACCACAGCCGTATTCCATAGGGATAAACCAAGGGCAAAGGGGGAGTGGTGCCCTCAGATTTTATTCTTTAATATAGAACAACTTTATTCTTTATTCCATGTCCTACCGATTTTGTCCTGGAAGGAAAAATCTCAAACCAGTCCCAAACTAATCCAAATCCAATCCTATCCAATTCCAAACCAGTCTCAAACCAATTTCAAACCAATCCCAAACCAATCCCAATCCAATCCAATCCAATCCAATCCAATCCAATCCAATCCAATCCAATGCAATCCCAATCCAATCCAATTCCAAACCAATCCCAAACTAGTCCCAAACCAATTCCAAACCAGTCCCAAACCAATCTCAATCCAATCCAATCCAATCCAATCCAATCCAATCCCAATCCAATCCAATCCAATCCAATCCAATCCAATCCAATCCAATCCAAATCCAATCCCAATGCAGTCCCAAACCAATCCCAAATCCATCCCAAACCAGTCTTGAACCTCTCAATGGCCTCTGACCCCAAGATTTTAACTCCCATTCTTAACACATTTGGAAAATAGTCCTCATATTCAAACACCATCTTTCCTACCCTAAAAGCCTTAATAAAAAAGAAATTTGAGGGTCCAGTAAAATCCATCCCATTTGAGGATTTAGGAATAAAATCCTCACTGACTTCAAGCTCGTGTATCTTCCAAACAAAGAACAGCAAGAAAAAATCCACAACAGAAATAATTCCCGATGCATTAAATTAAAAAAATGTCAGGTTTTGGATGTAATTATTGGCAAAGAAATTCTTGTAATTTTTTCCTTGAGGAAATCAGGAATTTCCTGATTCCTGTAGGCAGGAATGACAGTAGATCCTTCTTATCCAAAAAACTAACTACAGAAGGAGGGAAAAAATTCTCCAAACTCCCATTTTTCCAATGGAAATCAAGCTTCATCTCTTCTGTCTTGGAGACCCTCACCAAGGGTCATATCCTGGGAGTGACACTGGATTAACATGACTTTTCAAGTCCCTTCCAAGCCAACCCATTCCCTGAGTTCCAGCCTTTGTAGGATGCAGTTTTTGGCTCCAGGCACTGTGAGGGTTTAGGAATGGGCACATGGAAAACTCCTGGGATGCAGTGAGGACGTTTCCCGTTTGGAGCTGACGTTGATGGCACCAGCAGCACTTCCAGGGCAGGGCTGGGAAGTGATGTCAGCCCAGGAATGTTTTCCCTCTGTGCTCCCAGGCCAAGGCAAACAGGGCTTGGGGTGTTTTCCCATCCCTGCCCTCCCGTCCCACATCAGCTGAGTTTTGTTAGGAAACGCATCCCGAGGTGCTTTTTCCTCCCTGGAGGGGTTGTGGAGCTGGATTTTCATCCTGCAAGGCTTTGAGGAGCAGCCCCAAAGCTGTGAGTGCTCACACCATGAATCAGCTGCTGCTCTGAGCTCAGCTGGTGGCTCCTGGCTGGAATTTTGGAAGCGGTTCTGCTCGGCTGCTTTTCCAGTGAGGAATATGAGCAACACCCCAAAGATGTGGGAAGGTCATCAGAACATGACAGGGTGGTAGAATAAAGACATTTTTGTCCATGCTTCCCACACTGACATAAAAGAGGAGCAGGGTGACGTGGTTCTAAACCAGGAGTTGGCTCTGCAGATTTTGGAAGCACAAGAAACCAAATCCCACTTAAAAAAAAAAAAAAAAAAAAAAAAAAAATCAGCAAAAAACTCTTTGTTCTTAGCACAGGCAGCATCTCCAAGGAAGACAGGGCTGGAAAAATGTGGTTTTTTCCTTGGACATCTCCATGGGAATGTTGCACTCCTGAAGTCAGGAGGGTCAAGAGTTGAGCTGAGCTTTGTCAAAGCTTTATTCATGACCAGGACCAAACCCATGCCAGGAAAACTCCCACCCCGAGTTCTGGGGATGACAGGAACGTTCTGTGGAAATGTCTCTCCACACCCAGAGCTAAGGAAAGAAACTCTGGTCAATATTGCAAAGGCTCAGGCTGGGGAGGGGATGGGGCTCAGCAGCACTGGCTGTGCTCCAGCCTGGAGCCAAGTTTAGATGTGGACAACTGGATGTGGTGCAATAAAAATAATAAAAAATAAAAATCTAAAAATTTAAAATTTTAAATAAAAATCTAAAAATAAAAATCTGCTCATTCCCACTGCCCCTGGTTCCACAGGGCCATGGGATCACCAAGATGGGAAGGGACCTTCAGGATCCCGCAGTGCCACCCCAAACCCTGTCCCCAAAGGCCACATCCAGACAGTGACTGCAAACCTCCCTGGGCAGCTCATCCCAATCCTGACCACTCTGCCAGGGACATTTTCTTTCCCAGTCTCCACCCTGAGCCTGCCCTGGTGCCATTTGAGGCCATTTCCTCTCATTTTATCCCTGCCCCTCCTGTCAGGGAGTTGAGCAGAGCAATGAATTCCCCCCTGAGCTTTAATTTAAGCTTTAATATTTGCACCAATTCTGACAGCCCTTGATTTCCCTGTTCCACATTTAAGTCATCAATGTCAGCCTGCAAAATGCAAGGCAGCAATTGCACAGGGAGCAGCTCCTGTCCTATTAAAAATCTCCTTTTCCAGCTGGATTTGCATGGTGGTGGCTCCAACTTCACTCCCCATGCATGAGCAGGTTCCTTCCTGAATGACCTTCAACAAATCAGTTCAGGATTCACTCTGGAAATAAATTCTGGAGATTTGGCCATTCCTGTGCTCAGTGTTTAGGAAATTGAAGAATACCTGGTCTAACATCAGGAAGAAGCAAACTGTGCTCCTGATTATCCCAAGGAACTCCATGTGAAGATTTCTCAGTGCAAAATCCTCAGAACTCCATTTTCCCTGGTGTCCCTGAGATGTCCCGTGGGATGTGGGGTAAACCTGAGTGAATTCCAAGCCCAGCTGATCTCATGCCAGGTTTTAGGGTGTGTGGAAGATGAAGCAAAGGGCAGTGGGATGATCTGTGTGTCAGAACATCCCCACTGGGGATGTGAGTTCATCCCTACCCTCAGAATTTTCCCCCCTGGGATATTTGGGGAACACTTTGGACAATGCAGGGGCCTCTGAGGAGACCAAAAGGACACAGAGAACTCCAGCACTTGCCAACATTGTGGCCCTATTCCAGACCAGCTATTGGCTTGGAGGAAAAAGAAAAAAAAAAAAGAAAAAAAAAAGGAAGGAGATGCTGAGTTTGAAGCTTTTTTCCCACTCCTGGGTAGGGAGCAGCCAGTTTTTGGGGAATGCTTGAATTCCTCAGTGCCTGCTCCTCTGGGACACCAGGCTGGGAGAAAGGAGGGGATCAGTGAAGCAACTCCCAGACCAAATTTGCAAACAATCAAAGCACAAAGACATGAAATTTGTCCACAGAAGCAAAGGCTGGAAAACTCTTTACCAATTCAAAGCCCCCCAGTGTTCCTTTAAGAGGGTTTCCTATCAAATCCAGGCTGCTGAAGGCAGCAGATTCCAGCAAAACTCCTTTCACCAATGGATACAATTCATTCTATTAAAAAAAAAAAAAAAAAAAAGGGAAAAAAAAGCAATCCTGGCTGTCCTGGCTGTGTAGGTGGGTGAGAAAATGTGAACAGCTGCTCTGGCTGCAGGAGCAGCCTGCCAAAAATCCTTGTGCTGTGAACAACTGTGCTAAATTTGGTTCCCTGCTTCAGATTACTCAGTAGCCAGGCTCTGTCCCTGCTCTCATCCCAAACACAAACCCCTTTTTTATCAAAGGCAGGTTATTCCAGAGGCTGCCATCAGGCACCTGGGAATGGCAGCACTTCCCACAAAATCCTCTTCTGACAGATGAGGAGGAGACAACTCATTTTTGGCAAGTGAGGAGGGAACAGCTTTGGCACTGGGGACACTCCTGGGGACAGCTGAGCCTCAGGGGACTGTCCTGGTGTCCAGCAAGGAGAGGAAGGGATGACAGATTCCATTATCCTGAGCCTGGAGTGCTGGGAGAGGTGTTGGGATGGAACCACATCCTGCAGGGGGATGCAGAGCACCCCTCACCCTCCTGGGGTCCCTCTGGGATGGATCAGCCACGTCCAAATGGGATGGAGAATGTCCAGGGCAGGGAAAGGAGCTGGGAAGGGTTTGGAGAATTCCTGAGGGAGCTGGAAAGGGGCTCAGCCTGGAGAAAAAGGAGGCTCAGGGGCAGGGGTGTAAAATTAATAATGAAAAACCCCAATGTTTCTTTTACACTGAAAATTTGTCTTATCTTTATAAAACCTCAGACAACTTAGAGCATTTAGAACTTGATTTTGTTCTTATTTCTTTTTTTTTTTTAAATACTCTCTCTGGCTGAGGTGAAACACAACTGGGGAGATGTCTTCTCTTCCTGAGGATGGCTGGGATTGTCCAGGGGCTGGAAAACACATCCTGAGAGGAGCAACTGAGGGATTTGGGGTGGTTTGGGGGAGTAAAGGAGGCTCAGGGGGACCTTGTGGCTCTGCACAACTCCCTGACAGGAGGGGCAGGGAAAGGAGCAGAGGAAATGGCCTCAAATTGCACCAGGGCAGGCTCAGGGTGGAGATTGGGAAAGAAAATGTCCCTGGCAGAGTGGTCAGGATTGGGATGAGCTGCCCAGGGAGGTTTGCAGTCACTGTCTGGGGGAGTGCTCAGGACAGGCTGGATGTGGCCCTTGGGGACAGGGCTTGGGGTGATGCTGGTGGCACTGGATGATCCTGGAGGTCCCTTCCCACCTCGATGACTCTGAAATTCTGTGACTCTCATGCTTCACTGCCAGGGCTGCCTTGGCACAGAAGTACCAGTGAAAAACATCCTACCCTGGACTGTTGCAAAATCTGCTCCACAAACTCAGCTTCTTTTAAGCTTTCATCTCTACCAAACACCCAAAAGTTTACAAATTCAACTCAAGAACCAACAGTTCTATGAGGAAACTACACTAATAAATAAAAATGTGCAGAGTAATGGAAGGCTGGGGAGAAAGAATAAAAAGATGCTAAAATACAGAGAATTTATTCCACCATGGGGCTGTGTGACAAGTGTTACAAATGCTCACTTGGGTACAAGAGGAGATATCACTGAGATACAAAAACCAGACCAAAGCAGCTCTGAACTGTTGAATTTGGACACAATCCCTACATAACTTCATTATCCTGAGTGCTAATGAAGCAAAAAGAGGAAAAGAATGAGGCACAGACTGTCAAAAACCACATTCTTGGAGAACAATTCCCTTCAGAACCACACTCCCAACAGCAGCAAACAGCAGGAATTATGACCAGAATCCAGACATTGACACTTCCCATGAATGGCAACACTGAAAAAAGTTTGCTTTATGATTCGTGTGGGCCTTGTGGGTTTGCAAGTTTTTGCTATAAAGAAACAAAAGTGAATTTGACGAGGGGAGAGGGAAAAACACAAAACCAGCAAATGCAAACCCCCCTCCTTGCACACACAGGCAACTCAAAGCCTTGCAGCCCAACAAATTTCTTTTTGAGTTTATTATGGAAAAGAGCCCCAAATCCATGGAGCTAAATTACAAGTATTTTTAATTGATAGCACAGCTATCAGTCCTTCAGGGAAGTTTTACAAATACATTAAATCCATTCCCCAAAACCAGTCAGGTGCTTCAGCAAATACACATTTTTATTGGTACAGATGCATTTATACTGCTTCATCTAATTGTTTTTCCTTGAAGGTACTTTGCCTTGAAAGATATTTTCATTTCTAGCCAAGAAACAAACTGGGAAAAGCTTTTCAAGTTCTCATTTCAAATAATACACATAACACATAAAAAAGTAAAAAATACTAGACACCAATGATTTATCAGTGATTTATTCAAGTCTCTCACAGCCTGTTGCTCATTTAATATTTTACTCAGCTCTCATGTTAATTCTGAGCCAGAGAAAAGAACAAATTTCCTTTCTGGAATAAATAATTCCAAAGAGCTCTTGTTTTTTGTTCTGCTGTCTGTAAGGCAGGGATGATGCTCATGCTTCGAGGATAAGAGAACACAAGCAAATCTCCCATTTTGTAGATTAAACATTTTTACTTCACTTATCAACCAAAAACTCAGACAGCAACAGAAACTCTGGAGTTTCAGTGTAACTACCCTTGATTTTAGCACTGAAAATTAAAAAAAAAAAAAAACCCTGAAGTTGAATCTCAAGTCCTACAACATCCATGAATATGTATGGAAATACTTCAGCAACAATTGTCTCAAAATGTACCCTGAAATCAGGGTTCATTATAGTGTTAGCTGAGAGTTCAAATTTCCCATCCTCAAAGGAAGATTTATTCAGGATAAAGTAATTCCACATTTTCTTGGCTGACATAATGGACCTGGAATTTCAAAGCAGACAATGCCACCCCAGAATCAAGGCATGGAAATCTGCTCTGAGCTGATTCTGCTCCAGCTACTGAGTTACTCAAATACACAAAAAAAATATTCCAGCCTGAGCAGTTTTCACTCAAGTTTTCAGATGAGCAAATGTGTGGGTGTAACAATTCCTAATGGGAATAATCACCACTGGGACAAACCTTATTTTTCAAGGAGTTAAATCCTCAGTTTGAAACCTATGCTGAAACTCCCAGCTACAAAACACAATCCTGGCATTTCTGTCTGAAAAACTATCCTTGGAGATGGCTGAAAGAGCAAATATTTGAGAGTTTAAGGGCAAAGCTGCAGAAAAAATCAGATCTCTATGCTTGGGGCTGCCACTGAACATGTGGGTGCCAGACAACACATCAGAGCTTTGGACACTTCAGTCCCTCCTCCCCACAGGGACACAGAATTTCCCTCTCTTTTCTCAAAACTGCTCTGCAGCCCAGCAAGAAAAGAAAAAAATACAAAGGTGCTGGGTTTTGGCTTCAATACTGGCCTTTAAAATTATATTTAGCATTAAGTTGTGTAGATGTAATTAAGATTTTAACCAGCATTTCAATTGTTCTTCATCCAAACGCTGCCTTTGCTGTTGTAGCAGAATTCTCCCTGCTAAAAACTGAAATTCTTAAAGATGGACATGACCATCCATTATTCAGACAGCAGAGCTTTCATTTGAATTGAAAATATTAAAATATTAATAATAATTTCTGTTCTGCTCATGTTTTGTTGGCTTTTTTTTAATCCATGCAGCAAGACTGTGGTTTTAAGGCCCACGAACTGGAAATTAAAACTTCAAAATGTGAATCCTAAAGAGGAAAAGAAAATAATTTCCAACCCACTCCTCAGAAACAGCTTCAAATTCCACTGCAAAAGGCACCAAGCAAGACTCACAGAGTGGAAAAGAACATCTTAAATCCTTAATAATCACATTTATATCGATCAGCAGCATAGCTTTGATGGGGTTATTAACAGCATCTCAACAGTGATGCAGAAAAACAAATTGTCCAGCAATTTAAGCAAAGGGAAAATCAGAAGAAGCTATCTGCTCACAGAATAAAGTTTAGAATTTTATTTGATGATCAAAATGTAGCAGAAAACAGGTCTGGTGAAAGTTCTCAAGTGACAAAAAATAGAAGAGGCACCAAGGAAATCCCCCAGAACAGGGGACAGCTCTGCTGTAAACTGAAGAACTCCCCAAACCAGCACTTAAAATTGAATGAATTTTAAAATTACCCCCTCAGCTTTATTTTTTTTTCCTTAATGGAGTAGAAAATGCAAAGCAAACCAAATCATTATTTCTTCCTGATGAGCAAAAGGAGCTTGGGATTCGTAAAATTAATTAGAAAAATCTGAGCAGGTGAGGGGAGCCAGCAGGTTTTAAACCCAATGGAAATTCCAGTTTGGGGATGAGGAATCCCTCCTGAGCTGCCAATCTCAGGAATAGTAAAAGTATTTGTCATTATTTTTAGATCTGTTAACAGGACCTTGAGCTTGTTTGATCATTAATTGACTCATTCTGGCATTTTTATTACAGGGAACTTTAAGAAAATCATCCCAAAATCACCTGCTGTCAATATAATTATAGATTTCCTCCAACAATTCACATTTTTGGTATCTCCTGGCTCTTTGGGAAAGCAAGGAGACCTATGGAGAACAGGATGGATGGAGAAAAAGAAATAATTTGTGAGAAAGCTGAACTCTAACACATTCATTATTTATTTTAATCTGCTCTCTCTTCATTAGGAACTGTAGTTGTTACACACAAGTTGCAATTTCCTTTTACGTAGGATTCTGGAATTGTATCATGGCTAAAGGAAAAGACATTAAAACAATAACTACACACAGCAAAACCACCAGTAAAATATGTGAATAAAACAATTAAAACCATATTAAACCACTAATAAAGTTTAGGAATAAAATAATTTATTAATAGAATTTATTATTAAAATTTTAAAAAATATTTGGTATAAATTTTACATATTTATATATATATATGTGGTATAAACTTTATATATACATTACCACATATAAAGTGGTATAAACTTTAACTAAAAAACACACAATTAAAGTACCATTACTTGATGGTCTGCAACCCTGGAATATGCCACTAGATGGCAAGTTTGGATAGAAATTAGCTGAATTTTAATTTATGCCACGTTTGAAAAGTCCAAAGGCATTGGACAGAAACAATCATGAAAAAAAAAACAATGAAAGAGGAGAACAAAAATAGGAAAACAATTCTTGTGTCTGGAGCACATTTAATATAAGTCAAAAAGGTTAAATGGGTTTTAGTTTTGTTTCCACATTGCCACACAAATAGAGAAGCAATTCACACACTTGGAAGTTATGTTTTACAGAAGAACAAGTGAAAAATCACTGCTTCATGTATTCCTCACAATTCTTCAGAGCAGTGTCTCAAATGCAGGAGTGCAGAATTGGGAGCTGGCATTTGAATTACAAATATTCCCAGGAAATATTACAACATCCTCAGGAATTCAAGGTTTTCCCTGGGCAATCCTAGACCCTTCCCTATTCACTCCACTCTGCTCTTCACAATTTCCATCTCCTCTTTTGTTGTCAGCCTGTGCAGAATTTTTTATCTTGATTGAAAAGAAAAAGAAATCCTGTTTTTTAAAGCAGTTCTTTCTGTGGCTCACTACAGCCTTAAAAAGGAACAGCATTTAAAAGTTCTTAACAGAAATGTAACTAATATAGAAATATTGTAATGTTAACCTGCATGGTGAAATTCAGAACTCCTCCTAAACAACACATTAAAAATTAAAAATGATACTTTTTGCTTACCTGGAATATCTGTTGAAAATTCTCCAAACAAAAATACCAGGATTTAAGAGATCCTGAAGAATTTAAGAATTTCCCTGGCAGGGTAAATCCCAGCTTACCTCATCAGGAGAGAGCAGATAAATGGGAGTTAAAGCAGGAATTTCACTCAATTCACAGCTCAGCCCAAGGCACGTCAGGAAATCCTTGAGAATTTCACATCTCTTGGAATTGCTCATCTTGAGCAAATTAAAATCCTCTTCAGTCTGCACATCCATGGAATTGCTGTCCAGCTCCAAATGGGCCTGGCAGGATATATAAAAAAATAAAATCAGTTTCCAATTCAGAGATCACAGCTGTCAACACACCACAATTTCCTCTGAAACCTACTCAAAATTTCCCTTCTTGATAAACTTTTGCTGGAGGAGTTGATCAAACTTGTATTTACCAACTGAAATTTAATGTTCTTCTTTTCAAGTCTGCCAGAACCAACAGCAAGGTTGGAAATATTCTGGCTTGTACACGAGCAGAATTCCGTTACAATTGAAATGACATTAAAATTGAAATGACATTAAAATTATTATTAAAATTGACAGAGCTTTTTAGAAGTTGTACAAGAATGGAGAACTCAAGGAAGTCATGTGAATTTAGTAGGAATCAGCGCAGATAAAGAAACCCTAAAAATGTTACTTTCTCACCTGGCAGAAAAATCACTCCTCATGATTGAAGCAGATGCTTAAAAGTTGAAATTAAATGCAAGAGGGAAAAAAATCCTTCACAGACCTCCTGTTCTGGCTCTTTTTTCTACTTTTTCTTTTGTCTTATAAGATATTTCAAAGCCCTTGTACTCTCTGCAGATGCATTTATTGCCATTAAATTAAGTCCTTATTTTTGTTTATTTCTTCCATTTTTTGCAAAATTTCACTTTTTTTTTCATGTGTTTTATATATTTTCATTGAAATTCAGGGAAATGAATGAGTGTGGATCCCTGGCAGTGCCCAAGGCCAGGTTGGACATTGGGCTTGGAGCAGCTGGGACAGTGGGAGATGTCCCTGCCATGGCAGGGGTGGGATGAGATAATTTTAAGATCTTTTCCAACTCAAACCATTTCATGATTGTAAAAAAATTACATTAAAAAGGAGGCAGGACACACCCACCCACCAGAGGTGCACAGAAAAAAAGGGAAACAAATCTACCAGAATATTTCATGGCTGATGTCACTGCCTGTCCCCTGGAAACAATAAGGGCTTTTCAAATCCAGACTGGAAGTCATTTAGAATTATAAAATGTCACACTAATCCTTTTAATCTGATTTTTGAGGCTGTGCTCTCTGATGCCCTTTTTTTTTTTTTTTTTTTTTCCTGGGGAAACCTCTGGAGTATTAAGTTTTATTACAGCAAGAGGATCAATTTAAAGGGTGCAGCAAAGCAGAACTTGCAGGGACAGAATCAAATCCATTTTCTAGCAGCACCAGCACATGGGTGGCAGAGCTGCCTACAAAAAAAACCAATAAATATCCTACAATGTCTAACAGAGTTCTCAAAAATCCAGCAGATTTAAGTTGATAAAAAAGAAAAATAAGAACCCCCTGAATATTTCTGAGTTCCATAACTGCTACAAGAGTCTTGACACCTGATCCCCAGGCAGTTCAATTTCAGTGCTCTGGGCTCCTTAGAAAGTTCCCCACCTAAAATATTGGTAAAAATAGAACTTTTCATAAAGTTTGTTCATCTTTAATATTCCTTAACTTAATCTTGCAAAATAAATCTTGCTCTGCTTTTCTCCATGTGTTTGGCAGATTTATTTTCTAAACTTCATGATACCTCTTATCAGCCTTTCCATCACTCAAAACTTTAGCTGGGAATATTTAAATCATTTCAATAATCAGTGACCAACATTTACCTTCCCATGGAAGCTTCCTCATCCATTATCCAGAAGGTAAAATTAAGAAAAAAAAATTATTATGAACACTTGAACTTATCTGTTTAATTTTTTGAGGGTTTTCTTTGGATGTTTTGGTGGTTTTTTAACCAGGGCTCACAGTATCATAACACTGCAGAGGCACCTATTTCCTGAGATATTATTTTTAAGTGGAATGAATGATTTTGGCTCATCCTAGATAACCCCAATTCCACCCCCTAGATTCTCTGAGCTATTTGACAGGTGCAAAATGTTAAACATTTTAAGCTTCAAAGCCTGAATAAGGATTCAGGAAACAAAAAAAGTTTCCAGCAAGGTTTATTCTGCACTTCTTGCTTTGCCACAATTCCTAGTTTTGTAAGGATTTTGTGGGATTTATTTCCCACCTCCCAAAATCTGCTCAAGGTGTATTCCTGTACCACTTTCAACAAGAAAGGGAAAGAAAGCTCTGCTCTGGAAATGACAAAATCCCAGAATAACTGGGGTTGGAAGGGACCTCTGGAGATGATCCAGCCCAACCCCCTGCTCAGGCAGGGTCACCTGGAGCAGGTGACACAGGGAGATGTCCAGCTGGGTCAGGAATGTCTCCAGTGAGGAAACTCCAGCACTTCCCTGAGCTGTTCCAGGGCTCTGCCCCCTCCATGGAAGGAAATTCCTCCTCATGTGGAGCTGGAAATTTCTGTGGTTTAGTTTGTGGCCACTGTGCTGTCACCTGGCACCATCCTCCTGGAGATATTTGCATGGATTGATGAATGAAATTCCTGCTCCCTGCACAAAACTGTTCTTTGTTTTACCACCCTGTGTGATCTTGCCTGGTGAAAATAAGAAAGTGCTTCCACACAGTGACATTCCCATTCTTTAACACCAAGTGAAACCCACCCTGAATTCTTGTATATCCAGGACATCCATTTACACCTGGAAAAGTGGGCAGGCTCTGGCACAGGGTTCCCAGAGCAGCTGTGGCTGCCCCTGGATCCCTGGAATGTTCAGTTCCAGGCTGGACATTGGGGCTGGAGCAGCCTGGGACAGTGGGAGGTGTCCCTGCCATGGCAGGGGTGGCACTGGGTAGGTTTTAAGGTCCCTTCCAACCCAAATCTTTATGTGATTCTGTGAAATGCATTTGGCCTTGAAAAAGGACTGAACATTTTTTTGTGCAGGAGCTCTTCCAAGATGACATCCTTCAAGGAATGTGCATGGAGAATAAATCTTTTGTGGAAAAATAAACACAACCCTCAACATCTGCAGCTCTCCTGGGGAACAGGCACTCAGCACCCAGTGTAGTGGCACTGACACCAAAACAAGGCAGGTTTGGGCACTGCTCAACTCCCACTCAGGGGAATTAATGCCAAGGGATGGCTGGAAGAAAAAAGCCCTTTCCTTGGAATGATGTTTGCTGTGAAAGCAGCATTTTCTGTGACACTTTGTACCTGCTGCACACTGGTGCTGTCACGTCTGGGGATTAAACATTTCATGAAAATAGAAGTATGATCTGTTCCACCACTTCTTCCACACCTAATTCCAGTCTGCATGTTTGGATGGCTTTTGCTCCTCTCCTTAAAATGCTGAACATCCAAGGTCTGCTCCGTGCTGAACCTTCCTGACTTGGAGCTTTTTATAAAAATGTCACATTTTCCTGTGGAAATGTTTGTGATGCCAGGATTTAAGACAAAACAGTGTGAACACACTGCTTGGCATGCTGCAAAATCCAGGGAATAAGGCAGGATCAGGAGCTTTTTGACAGCAAAATCTGTGAATCACCCACCAAATATCCTGGGGGTTGTTTGGAGGTTTGTGGCTGCTGGGAGAGCAGAGGGGGAGATGAAAGAGAGCTCAGGGTAAATCACTTGTTCCTGCCAGGCAGATGCTGGGGAGAAGTGATGTTTGGAAATGCAGCACAAGCAAAGGCTCTGAAATCACTGGAATTTTTTTTGGGAAGCAACAGCCCAGCTCAGTGGGGTCACCTGGGTGGTTTTGTAACGCTGCATCCTTTCAGGTGGGTGGGACAAGCCACACGTGGGTGGGTGGAACTTGATTTTAGAAGAGAAAACTTGAAGAAATCAGCTTTTCTAAAGATATCTCGTGTTCAGAGATGATATTTTTGACTTCTGTTTCACCTGAAGGAGTAGCAGGAGGGCTGGGGGAGAGGAGCTCTGTGGTTTGCAGAAGAAAACTCTGAATCCCAAGCTCTGGGAGGGGGAGGAATATCTGGGCTGGTTTTGTTGCTATTTTAAGTGATGGGCTTGGGTAGTAGATCTTATCCCCCTTAATTTTCTTAGTGGGAGAGAATTTAAGCAACCAAACATTTGCTCATGTCATTATTTCATGTGATTGATCAAGCCCTCTGTAAAAATCACTTTAAGGGAAACCATTAAACACGTTAAGCTCCAAGTTCATCAGACACAACAACGGTCCTTAATTAAAATTTAAATGAGGGTTTATTGATATCCTGATCATAACAAAAGACTGACAAAAGGCCAGGCTCCCTGCAGCTCTGATTTTTGATGAACTTTTGCAGGCCTTCTTGCAGTTCTGCACAGAAAATCATCTGTGCTGTAAAATCCTCCCACTGAGTAAGCAAGTGGGTTTTGATCTTTATTCTGAGTTGGTTTTTTTTTTTCTGTTCATGGGATGAGACTTATTAAGTTGATGCTTTTCAGGTTAATAATATTTGGCTATCTGACAACATGAGCAGCATATTTTTGAGATGCAGGAGGGAGCAGAAAGTGGCTGCCTGGGGGAATGAGATGCAAAATCTTTCATTTCTGAAATGCTATTTAATATTCGAGTTATGTCAGATTTTGTACCCATATTTATCTGCTTGGCATCCTGTCCAATAGTAGGGGCTATTAATACACCTGCTGGTAGATCAATGACCATTTTGGAAAAATTAATATTCACTTTTTAATTGACTTTGGTTCTATTGGAGGTGGTGTGGAAGGAGCTGATTGGGATCTTTATCACTGCCCATGTTTAGCAGGGTGTCCAATAAAGAAGAGCAGGAATAGGGCTGGGATTTTAGGAAAGCTTCAGTTCTACTCTCCTGATATTTCTATTCTGGGAAGAAATAGGAACAACACACTTCAGGCTCTGGGCTTTTCAGTCTGGCACTTTCCTCAATGCCTGAATTCATTTAAAGGAGGGGAGAAGGAACCAAAAACAGCAAAAACCCAGAACAAAGCTATTTTCTCTATTTATTCAATTTTAAACTAATAATATTTAAACTAATTTTTTTTTCTGGAGAAGCACAGAGAAATCAATCAATGGCAAAATGTGTCAGATTTTCCTCAAACAGTCCAAACTGGTGATGGAGCAGAAAAATTCTAAGTTTCTTTGACACACCTCACTTGTGGAAGCAAAAGAGTCATTAGGACTTTTTAATTCTCCTTAGTTTAACAATAATTACCTCAGGTGAAAAATGTGAGAAAATTTTTTTGGCTTTAGTTAGGAAGAAATAAAGAACTTGAGAAGAGTGTGTGGGAAAAGGGAAGCAAGGTGAGGGTGCTCACATCCAAATTGCAGAATTCCCAGAGGAGAGGTGCTTAAGATGAAGGAAAAGAGCCTGAAATTAAATGAGGGGCCTTCCAAAGCAGGAAAAACTTTGTATAAAAGCCCCCATAATGTCAATTCTTCTTAGTGAGAGGAATGTTGGATTTGTCTTTACAAACGAGCTGTGGGTCTGCTGGTACATAAGACCAGCACTGAGAGATAAAAGAAACAATGGGAAGGATTCCACTGATTGATGAATGGAAAAAGATATTTGGCTTTACAAACAAACTGCAGGTT
Organism: Chamaetylas fuelleborni; assembly: GCA_025629985.1. Classification (NCBI taxonomy): domain Eukaryota; kingdom Metazoa; phylum Chordata; class Aves; order Passeriformes; family Muscicapidae; genus Chamaetylas; species Chamaetylas fuelleborni. Next base: position 2,371,688 of record JAOTBB010000001.1, read on the forward strand.
TGCTGGTAAATGAAATTGGATATTGGAAGATGAAAGAAGTGATGAGGAAAAACTATGAATTGTGTAAGAATTAAAAATTAAAAGGGAGAGTTGTACATTAGAGGGGTATCTCAGGTATCAGGTGTTCTGGAAGTCTGTGCCTCTCAAGTACCTCAGCCCATGGGGAAAGAGAGAGGGAAATGAGGCCGGGAAATTGGGATAAAAAGCAGGCTGCGTCCTCCAAAAATCTGAGAGACCCCAGGGGAATGTTCCATGGCCTCTCCCTCTACTCAAATAAAGCAAAAAGGACTCCTCTGTCTCCTTTTTGGACATAAACCTCTGCTGTTTGTGGATTAATATTCCCAACATGACTAATGAATGAATTGGTGTTCAGCCCTGGGGTTTGTGCTCAGCCAAGCACACAAACACGAGTTGTGGAGGGAGGGGATGGTCTCAGGGTGTCCTGGTGCTGGGAGCCCAGGGCAGAGCTGTCCCTGTCCCCTGCTGGGGCTCCTTCCACCCTCAGCATCAGTCATGAGGTGGCACTCTTCTCCCAGCAGAGATGCCTTGGGAGTGAGTGTGTGCCTAGGGGAGATTAAAAAAAAAAAAGCAGCAACAGCAGCAATGCCTGGAAAATATCGAGGGATTATTGCAGAAGTTGCTTTGGGATCAGCAGGATGTTGTGTGGGGGTGGCAGGAATGGATTATTGGAAGGCTGCACCTTGCTGAACTCTCTCTGAGCTCCAGGATGGTGCTTTCCCTGATTGCCTTCTGATTCCCACATGGATTTCAGGCACCAGCTGCAGCCCATGTTGTCCTGCATGGGCAGCACAGTGCCACAGCTTTTATTGCTGCTGGTTTGGAGCCCTCCCTTGACCCAGGCATTGTACAAGGAGCTTTTGGCTAAAACTGCACATCCCTCACTCCCTGCTGTCCAAAATCAGGCTCAGTGGTAAACAGGGAAAACACTAAACTAAACTAAAACTGAATTTCTGGCTAAACCCATCTGCCTCTGACGTCTCATCTGAATGTTTAATGAGAAATTTTAGAATTTCCTGCTTCCAGCCCCAGTCAGCAGCAGCTCACACCAGCAGCATCTTCCATGGGGATTTTGCTGCTCCACACTGCAGACCTGACCCAGATCCAGTTTTACAGCTCCATGGGATCCTTCCTGAGTCCCAAGCAAGGTAACAGATGTCTGCACATGGGGCAGCATCCCCTGGCTCCTGCTGGGGTTCCTAAAGTGTGTTTAACCTCCAGAGTGGGAAAGAGAAATAAAATTTGGCATGGTCTCTTTGAAAACTTCCCAAGTCCTTAGACAGGACAAGAAGAATGGCTTCAAACTGTCAGAAAATAGGGTTGGATGGGATATTAGGGAGAAATCCTTCCCTGGGAGGGTGAGGAGGGGCTGGGATGGAATTCCCAGAGCAGCTGTGGCTGCCCCTGGATCCCTGGAATGTTCAGTTCCAGGTTGGACATTGGGG
>JAOTBB010000001.1:2378735-2389099 GCA_025629985.1 Chamaetylas fuelleborni
TGCTGCCTCCTCTGGGCTCTCTGCAGCAGCTCCAGCTCCTCCCTGGGCTGGGACAGGGCTGGGGCAGCTCTGCAGGTTGGCTCTCAATCCATATTTATATTTATTGCTTTTGGATATCTAATAAGAAACCTGGCTGGGTATCTTCTGATCCATGACTTCTGCTAAGTCTTAGTGAAAAATTTCCCTTTCCAAAAGGAAAAGGGGAGCAGTGTGTGGGTTTTTATCAGTTTTAAATTTGGGCTTAAACTCCAGCTCTCTGACACCAGAGCATGTCCCAGGTTCAATGTGACTGCCTGTGGTGGAGGGTGAGAGAATTTAGAATTTACGGAGTATTTAAATATCCTTTCTTATCCAAAGAACAGGTACAAATGACACCCACACCTGGAAACTGTGAGGAAGATCTGTTGATGCTCTTGATCTTTAATTTGTGGCACCAATTAAAATCTCAGATGTAAAATGCAGTTATTGCTGCATTGTGCAAATAAAGTGTACAGGGGTACCTCACAAAGTAAAGCTCTTGCCAAAACCTGTGACCCTGAAATCCTGCTCAGGCAACAACTCATTGGCTCCAGGGCAGAGTAAAAACCCTCAGGGAATATTTTCCAGCTTTCCTGCCACCATTTGAAATCAAAATTCTGACAGAATAAAGGATGAAAGGACAGCTCTCAGCAAGAGATGAGACATTATTCACACTCCTGTTTTCTGAGTCCCCCTCATTTTCACCAGTCACTGATAGTCCTACAAAAAATGGCTTTTTTCCATTACAAAAAATAGCTTTTCTGGCCAGAAATTCCCCCAAAGCAATGTGCTCCCACAGCCCCTGGCTATGGAGACAGCCAGAAGGAGCACTTTATTGTGTTCACACAGAAGAACTATAAACAAAATAAACCAGCAGTCCTTTCCCTCTTCAGTTTTGATTTTTTGCCTGGACTGTCATTTCTGAGCTTTCTAAATCAAATCAATTATTAATGTCCACATTAGAATGCAAAATTTTCCATCCTAAAGAAAATGAAAGCAAATCCAAGAAGACTTAAAAAAACCCAATAGCCCCCTAAAGAATAGATAATTAAAGCTTCAAAGCAGATGTTTTTGTGGATCTTTCTGCTACAAAAAGTAAAAATAAAATAGAAATCTTCCATCAGAGCTGGCCCAGCACTGGCCAGGTGCACTCTGAGACAAGAGACAGAAGCAGAGCCCACCTGGATGGATTCCACCTATCAAAGGCAATAAAATCATTTCCAAAGCAGCTAATGCAGGTTTTCTCCAAGGAAATGTGCCCAGTGAAATCAGGATCAGAAGATTTGAGCAGAAAAGGTCCCACCAAGCTCTGGAGCTCCACAAAACCAAGGATTTCCCCTGATGCAGCATCTCTGGACACCATTCCTGACTCACAGAATCCAAATCCATGCTCTGCTCTGGAACTGGCAGGGGGTGAAGGCACTCAGAGCCTGATTGCAGCCCCAGACCTGGGGCTGAGCTCATTCCCAACCTGTCCCTGCCCCCAGATCAATCTGTTTACCAACCCCTCTGCTCCCCACGTGCTGGATCACCTCCTGGAAAAAGTGACCTGGGAAACACAGGATCCTGATCCAGGGAAGCAGACAGGCCATGAGCACCTGTGGATGTGACCTCATGGAGCTCCAAGGAGTCTGAAACCTGATTCCAGGAAGCAAGGGTGACAGGTGGCCCTTTAGGGACACTCAGGACAGCACCTTATCCATGGCCCCAGGGGGGATCCCAGCCTGACCCATGGAAGAGCTCTGCAATCCCAGCAGGCAGCCCAGGTGTTTTATTACAGCCTGCACAGACATCCTGACAAGCACACCTTCCCTTTTCTCCTCCTCCCTGCAGGCAGTGACATCCATCTCTCCTCTTTCACAGCCTTCCAGTGCCTAAAGGGGCTTCAAAAAAAGCAGGAGAAGCATTTTCCACAGGCTGCTCCCAGCCTCAATGTCCAGCCTGGCCTTGGGCACTGCCAGGGATCCAGGGGCAGCCACAGCTGCTCTGGCAATTCCATCCCAGCCTCTCCCCACCCTCCCAGGGAACAATTCCTAATTCCCAAGATCCCATCCAGCCCTGCCCTCTGGCAGTGGGAGCCATTCCCTGTGTGCTGTCCCTCCATTCCCTGTGTCCTGTCCTTCCATCCCTTGTCCACCTTGCTCTCCTGCAGCCCCTTTAGGCACTGGAAGGAGCTCTGAGCTTTCCCTGGAGCCTTTTCTTCTCCAGGCTGAACAATCCCAACTTCTCCCAGTCCAGCTCCAGAGCAGGGAGGCAATTCCCACCCACGGTCAGAACAAGATGCTACTGAAAAGTCACAACAAAATGTCTCTGGGCCTGTTTGAAACACAAAATAGAGTTTAATTATTAACAGTGATTTGCATGAAACAATTCCCCTTTTATTCCAACAACATCAGAACCCATCTGTACCCCCTTCTATGCAATAAACAAAGATAATTTCTCACCTCCTTTGAAGAGTCAGGTCCTCTCTGCACGTTCTCTGTCTGAGCAGAAATGCTCTCTGTCACAAAAGCAATGTGCTCTGCTGCCAGCAACTTCTCAGGGTGGATAAAGGGGGAAACCAGAAGAACACTCCACCTGTTTAAGTCATCAAGGAACTGAAAGAATGGGAAAGGAAAATAAGTCTGTACAGGAAGCAGCTGATTTAAGAATTCCTTTTTAAATTATGCCCAGCTTAAATTCAAATCTGACCCTCCAGCCTTGCAGGAAGGGTGATGATTATTTCACATTCCCCATGAGACAAAAAAAGGGATAAAGACCTGAACCATTACAAAGGAACAGTAAAAGCAAAACTGAAAGTGACAAGCCACGTTTTGAAGCCAACTCAAGATCCAGCTTTGAGCTTTACAGGAAGAGAGAGTGGAACACAAAACCCCTGAGCCACTGGCACTGAGACTTGTGGGACATTTGAACCTCCTCTCCCATCCACACTGAATACTGAATCCTCATGCATCTGCATCAAAATTCCTAATGAAACTCATGAAATATAAAGAAGTAATTAATTCAGAATAGTTTTTCCATAAGTTGTTCTATTCTCCACTCAGCAGACCATTGGACAAGTTTTCTTCATTCAGTTACAGAAGATTCCCTCTCTTGCCCTCTCCAAGGAACAATTAAAGCTCAAAACCTGGAATCAGCAGAGCAACAAACACATTTGAGACACCCCACAGTAAAATATTACATCAATTTTTAGTTTTTATGTAGATTTAGAGTTGAACTTAATCTGTCTGATGCATTTAAAAATGGCAAACATTAGAAACAACTGTTTTGTTTCTCCCATACTATGAGCACACACCTCCAGTAATTCCATGTAGAAGCAGGACAGAATTCCCCTCTGGCACTAAATTCTAACACTAAATGTATTCCTTGCTGCACACCTCACATGAAACCACAGAATATTGAGGCTCTGGGGGCAGTTCACTGATCCAACCACCCTTGGTGAGCACAGAAGCTGCACAAGCAAACACTGATTTCTCCCAAAGGAAAGTGAACTGAGCTCAGGAAGCTTTAAAATACCTTAAACATCCCATCTGGCCAAAGATCAAACCAAAAAAAGCCTTTACAGGTTATGATTTATGACTTGCTGGTGCCTTAAGCAAGCTACTGATCACAGTCCAAGCTACTGAGAGAGCAAAGGAGCTTTGCTGGCTGCCCAGAAGCCAAAAAAAAAAATCTTAATTAACCTTTTATCTCTTCTCAGATGATGCAAAGAGCTCCCCAGTGATGCAGGGCCAGAGCTCGAGGTGCAGCACAGCAGGACCTGCCCCAGGGATTCTCAAACGCTGCCACCACGTATTTTAAAGAGACAAAAACATATTGAATAACAGCCCTGAACCTCTGCCAAACTTCATGGCAAGCTGCAGCTCCCCAGTGGGCTTCCAGCTCCCAAAAAACACCAATAAACCAAGGAGATTATAAAATCAGTCTGCATGAGTAGCACTGCAGACAGAAAAAAATGTGCTGGCTGTGCAAGGACTGAGGAGAAACTGTTTCAGAAACGGGCAGGAGTGGAGCAAAGAGCAGGAATCAGCTGAAATCCTCTTCACAGAACAATAATCCAGAGCAACTGAGGCAGAACTCCCCTAAACACAGCTTTGTTTTGTTTTTGAGAGCTTTACCAGAATGTGAATTAAGTATTTAACTTGGCTGAGAAAGATTCTGAGGTTGCCACCATCGCCCTGGAGTGTGAAATAATCTGTACATTAAACAGCAAAAAACCCTAGTTTTAAATAGAAGCAACTCCATCAGCATTTCTAATCTTGCTTTCCCTCACTGCAAACGTTCTCTTTACCCACTGAACTTATGAAAAGCTTCTCTGCTTCCTGAAGAGCACTTAGACACTGACACGCTCCATAAAAATCCCTTCCCAGCAATGCCTGGAACAACTGATGCAATTCCCAGCCACACATACATCAACATCAGCAAAAAGCAGAACACAAGAAGAGCCTTACCCAGACCAACTCTGGCATTTAGTGACAAACTAACATAAATTCAACATTCACTTAAATAACTCAGACTAGCTGGGGGCAGTGCCAGGGGAGTTCCACTTCTAATCCTGAAAGTCAAGCAAGCTCACTTTCAGTTTTGCTTCCAGCAGTGCCAAGTGGAACTGGTTCAAGCACAGGATTTTTCCACAGTCATGGGCTGCCACATCCTCCCCCACCCCTGTTCATTTGTAAAAAAACGAGATTTTCGTTTTTCACCTCATTTTCCTCACTTAAAACAACATTTTGTACGGGGAGAAGCACCCAGCTCACAGTAACCAAAGGCTCAGTTCACATTTCAGGGCAGATCCAGCAAGGTTTTAAACCAGACACGAATCCTGAATGCACACACTGCACATATTTTTAGACTAAAGCCTTGTATGTGCTCAAAGTATGTTGCTAAAATGGAAAGAGGCTTTTCCCAGGGACGTGGAGCGAAAGAACAAGGGGGAATGTCCTGAAAGTGAAAGTGAGCAGGTTTAGATGGGATATTGGGAACAAATTCTTCCCTGGGAGGGTGGGGAGGTGCTGGCACAGCTGCTGGAAGTGTCCAAGGCCAGGTCGGACAGGGCTTGGAGCCCATGGCAGGGGTTTGGAACAGGATGATCATTAAGTTCTCTTCCAAACCATCCTGTGAAATTCTCCCAAACTCTTCCAGCCAAGCTTTCCTATAACCAATGCTGTCCTTGCAAAGCTGCATTTAATACAGACACACATACATACATACATATATACATACGTATGTATATATACGCATGTATTTGTAGCACACAGAGCATCTCTCAGCCCATTCCCTATCCCAACAAGCTCCAGCAAGCAGCGAGGAAAGGGAACCACACCTGAACTAACATTCCCTACCAAAGCCACCACCTGGCTGTCCCCTCCTCCTCTCCCCTGGCTGTAACAGCGCCTGGGAATTCCCGTCATTTTTCCCAATCCCAAACCCCTGCTGGCCACCAAGCCCCGAAATCAAACCGCAACCTCATCCCGGGATGCGGGATGCGCATCCCCGTTACCGCGGCAACCGCCGCGTCCGCGCGCACCGCCGCGGCTCTACCTGCGCCTCGCCGGTGCAGAACACCTTCCCGCCGACGCGGAGGCACACGCGCTCCTCGGGCTGCGCCTGGCGGGCGCAGAAGGTGAAGGAGCAGCGGGAGCGGTGCAGCCTGCGCACGGTGCTGCGGACGAGCGCGGCCGAGCGCGGCCCCCAGCGCGCCCACAGGTACAGGTAGCACAGCGTGATCAGCATGGCGGGCGCGCGGCCCCGCCCCCTCCGCCCGCTCTGACCAATGGCAGCGCGGTGCGTCAGTGCGGGCGGGCGGCGCTCCCGGCGCTGATTGGCTGGCGGCGCCTGGCGCGCGCGGCGCCCCGCCCCCTTCGGGGCCGTCCGTTCTCTTCCCTCCTCCCCTCAGCGTGAGGGGAGGGCGGCGGCCTCGCGGCCGAGCGCGGAGGGGAGCGCGCGGTTCAGTGGTGGAAGGAAGTGTAAAAAGGAATAAAGAGCGCTCAAAATTGTTACAAGTGACTCGGGGCGTTGTCTCTATGCAGCGGGTTGGTTGTAGTCGTGCTCTGGAGGAGGAGGAGAAGCAGTCGAGGTCTTCTCGTCCCCGGCGCCACGACTCGGCTCCTCTGGGAATCGCAGAATGGTTTTGGTTAAAAGAGACTTAAAGCTCATCCAGCTCCACCCCTGCCATGGCAGGGACAACAACTACTATTCCAGGTTATTCCAAACCCCAACGTCCAACCTGGCCTTGGGCACTGCCAGGGATCCAGGGGCAGCCACAGCTGCTCTGGGAATTCCATCCCAGCTCCTCGTTGCCATCCCAGGGAACAATTCCTGACCATTATCCCATCAAACCCTACTTTGAAGCCATTCCCTGCTCCATCCCTTTGCTCATCCTCTGGGCTCTCTGCAGCAGCTCCAGCTCCTCCCTGGGCTGGGATCCAGGGCTGGATGCAGGATCCAGGTGGGGTCACACCTGGGGGAGCTCAAGGACAGAATTCCCCCCTCACCAGCTGTGATGGAGCCCAGGATAAATCTTCTGCTTCTCCAAAGCTCAAAATGTCCTGATGGACAACAGGAAAGGATCTCATCTTCCTCAGAAATTATTTCACACTGCTACCTGATATTATTCCTGCTTGGGTGGTGTCCTAAAGGCAGAATGTTCCCTTTTGTATCCCACACAGATCCAGGAGAAGACACCTGTCTCCAGTTCCTATTCCTGTAGCCACCAAAGCCACAAATGGATGCATTTAATTTCAGCTGGTTCATTGAGATTCACCGAATGAGAAAGGGCTGAACACTGACATCAGAGTGAAGAACAGCCTGGCAGGGAATAAAACTGTAGGATTTGCACATGCTGCAAACAAAAATTGCTCCTTCAGAATACACAACAGGCAGCAAGTTATCCTTTACTCCTGCAGTATATCTATGCACAAAAGTTATCACATACTTTATTTATTTTATAGGGAAAGTAATCACAACACAGCTCTGGGAAAGGAAAGGTGTGGATCAGTCTGATCCTTGCAGATACTTCTGTGAGTGAAAAGAGAAGATGAAAAAAAACATGAAAGAGGCCAACACCTACACAGATAAGTGACAGTTGTTTCCTGAACAGAGCAGGAAGACACACACAACATTTTTTTACTATTCTGAACTCAAGGTCTTGTTTTGCACTTGAATTTAATGCAATGAATGTTCTAAAATAGCAATTGTATGCCTAAGTGGGGCTCTAGCATGCTGGCTCTGTAGATAAACAAGGAACAAACTGGCTCTGCTCTCACATTTCAAGTGAAGGGAGGAGAGGAAATGGTTTTAAGTTGTGCCAGGGGAGGCTCAGGAAAAGTGTGGAAGGAGTGGTCAGGATTGGGATGAGCTGCCCAGGGAGGTTTGCAGTCACTGTCTGGGGGAGTGCTCAGGACAGGCTGGATGTGGCCCTTGGGGACAGGGCTTGGGGTGATGCTGGTGGGCTCTTCCAGCCCTGAGGATTCTGTGATTGTCCAACCTGGCCTTGAACACCTCCAGAGATGGGACAAAATATTTCCACAACTCATGGCAAACAAACACTGACAAACAAATTCCAGTTTCAGTTGCAAGGCCAAATATTTTAAGCAATTCTTCATCTCAAGCTTCAGAAACACCAATCTTGTGCTGCTGCCACATCCTGCCTGCACAGAGAGGAACAAATAACAGTGCTGCTCACCTGGCAGCTCACACTGCTCCTTTGTGTGACCTTATCTCCTGCAGGAAGCCCAAATACTTCCCTGGGCACATCAAAAGAAAGAGAACAATCTCCAAAGCCAGCTGTCAGCTCTGGAATTCACTTTCTCCGTGCACTGCTGACCCCCGAGGCTGCACAGAGCTCTTTGTGCAACCTTTCCACTCACAGAACCTGCTTTGCTTCAAATCCTGTGCTGGTCAGCTCCACAACGAGCATGTTTTGATTTTTGAGTTCCCCTACCCTGGAAAAGTTGGTGAGTAAATGAGAAAATGGAATCAAAGCCTCCCCATGCAAGGGAGTCTAAAGCAGAACAGGCAAAACCAGTCCCTGTTTCAAGACAAGCTCGTGCCTATGTTGGCACAGAATGAATTTAGAGCTGCAAAGGTGCTGGAGGTTTTCTAGTTTCTGTTACAGTGAAACTTGGACTTCATCTTGACAAGCTTTGACTAAAAAAAATCAGAATTTTAGACTGGAAAAGCATTCTATTGTTGTTATTATTTTTATTATTAAGCCAAGGCCTCGCATGCACCAGGGAATTTACTAAAATAGGTTTTCTAAAATAAAATAGCCATGTCAGTCAGCTCCTCTTTACAGGAGGCTGGAAGGAAGCCTTGGGAAAAACAGGGATAATATCAGCCCTCAAACCTCCCAGCTCTGCTGTGTAACCTTGGAGTAGCTGAGCTTCTCTGTTTGACTTTAAAGGAATATTTTGAGCCTGGCCTTGCTGTGCTTTGTGACCAGCTGGCTCCTGAAAAGCTCCCTGAAAGCTTTTCCAAGGATTTCTCTGGGAGGAGCTTTGTCTGTTATCAGTGTTTGTGGGTTTTTTGTTTAATATCAGATATTATTCAAAACTACAAATGCTGTAGAGGTGTCCAGGCTCCCCAAATACACCAATTTATGTTGAGCACCCTTTATTCTTGCAAATGCACAATTGCCTTCATGAGAAAACTGCAAAAAAACCATTTCTCACTAAGATAAAAACTTCTTTTAATTAACACAAAATGATTAGCACAGGGCTCACCTTTCTGTAGAAGTTGAATCTGTCAAAGTTATTCCCAGGTAATGGCAGAGATCTGAACAATTCCCCTGACTCCTTGGGAAACTTTTCTGATTCTGTGTTCTTCACCAAATACCAAAATTAAGCACCTTACATTATAAATTAAGTGTATTCAAAAAGGAACCTGACTTTAGGTAATGATTTCCCCAAAAATGCCAATTAAACTTGTGTGGTTTGATTGATGAATACTCTAATGTAATATTCACATTTTTTTTCTACATGTAATAACTATATTTAATTACATTGCAGCTTCATCACCAAAGTTGTATTTTCAATTTGTAATAAATTTGGTCTTGCAGGGCTTTATCAAGAGATTTAATTGAGAATAACTTTGCATCTTCTGGAGTGTTACATTTCAGCAGTTTATACTCCAGTCCTGCACTAATATCCATGTTGGCAGAGGAATAAATCAATTTTCCTCACATCCAGATCTGATTGCAAGATCACAGGTATCAATTCTTCAGTACAAACCTCCCTTTCAACTCTCAAGTTAAATCAGGACTAAATAAAACTGACCTGCTGAAATTAAATATGTGGAGGTCAATCTGTAATTTAGCAAGATATTTAATTACATTTCAGGTCACTTAAGAAGTTTGCCATTTTTCCTCAGGACCTGTGCTATTATTTAACAGATATTTTGGATTTTCAATGTTGGTCACCATGTTCTTTGTTCCATTAATTGTACTGATTTTGGTACAGAAATGTTGAAAGGGATTGAGACTGTGCACGTATTTTTTATTTGTATTAGGGCACTATTTATTTATTTATTTACAGCTTCACAGATATCACAAGGCATTTAAACACAGGAGGGAGTAGATTTAGACTGAAGGTGCCCAATTCACACTAAATAACCTGTACTCAGTAAATAAAATTATTGTTCCTTCTCTGGGAAGAAAGTTCACATTAGACTTGTTTTTTTGTTTTTTTTTTTAGGACAGGATGTGGATGACTTCTCCCAAGACATATGCAAAGTGCATTTACAGAGTGCATTTAACAAAGAGCAAATCCTGATTTCTGCAAGAATCCTGAGAATTCTGTAAATTCACATTCAGTAAAACAGCAGCAGAAGGAGAAATTTCATGAATATTGTTCTATCCCATGGGATTTGCTATATTGTTATATTATTTATTTTGCTGAAATTCCCTCCTTTAAAGTCAGTATTTCAGAACTAAAATGAAGGTTGTGATAACCTTATTACTAATATTTTGATGTTGATTTGGAAGCATTTCTCCATTTCTCCAGCTGCATCTGTTGCACAGCAACAGAGATGGAAAATCCTGGTGGAAAGAACATCCAGAATTGTGGTGACCCCACCAAAGAAAGGCAGACCCAGCACTCCATCTGCTTCCCTGGGTTAATGGGATCAGATTGTCCTCCTTGGATTAATGCTGGAATTGCTGCCTCAAACAATAACTCAGTGAGCACAGGGAATCTGTCAGAGAGGCAGGGAGAGGTGGTTTGGGGGGATTTCTGCATAAACAGAAAGATTTCAGTGTTATTTGAACCACCTTGAGTTCACTTGGAGCTGTGAGATCCTAAAGGGAAAGGAAAAAGGTGGAAAAGGGGGCAGGGGGTGGCTGGGGTGTG
>JAOTBB010000001.1:2401971-2415648 GCA_025629985.1 Chamaetylas fuelleborni
TCCCGGGGATGCAGCCGTGATTCCCGGGATGCAGCCGTGATTCCCGGGGATGCAGCCGTGATTCCCGGGGGTGCAGCCGTGATTCCGGGGATGCAGCCGTGATTCCCGGGATGCAGCCGTGATTCCGGGGATGCCGCCGGGATTCCCGGGGATGCAGCCGCGATTCCCGGGGGTGCAGCCGCGATTCCCGGGGGTGCTGCCGTGATTCTGGGGGTGCAGCCGTGATTCCCGGGGGTGCAGCCGTGATTCCCGGGGTGCAGCCGTGATTCCCGGGGATGCAGCCGTGATTCCCGGGGGTGCAGCCGCGATTCCTGGGATGTGCCGTGATTCCCGGGGATGCAGCCGTGATTCCCGGGGATGCAGCCGCGATTCCTGGGATGTGCCGTGATTCCCGGGATGCTGCTGTGATTGGAAGTGTTGCACAGCTCTTGTTCTTTGCCTCTTGTCCTTCTCTGATGTGTTTCTCCTCTTCCTTTTCTCTCAGGGTGATGTGCCATGGCTGATCCTCTGTCCAAGTCCCTCTGTAAAGCCTTGGCTGTTTTGGGAGGTGATCCATCCTACTTTGAGCTGGTAAGTGGGGTTGGAACTAGATGGGAAACTTGCAGGATGTTCCAGTGGAGTTTTCACCCAGAGCAGCTGTGGCTGCCCCTGGATCCTGGAATGTTCAGATCCAGGTTGGACCTTAGGGTTGGAGCAGCCTGGGACAGTGGAAGGTGTCCCTGCCGTGGCAGGGGTGGGATGGGATTTAAGATCCCTTCCAGCCCAAATCATTCCGAGATTCTCTGATCAGAGTCATTCTCAGTGTTGATTAACTCAAACTGCTGGACAGGGACCTCACACTGTCCATGATTCCCTTGCAAAAACCCCAAACTGGGGTGAAGCCCAGAGCCTGTGTCCTCTGCCCAGGGTGACTGCTGAGGGCAGCTGGGCCAGGCCAGGCTCTGAGCTCAGCTCAGCACAGCCTGCCCAACCTGTTGGTCCTGAGGTGCAGCTCAGCCTGGCACCTTCAGTCCCTGTCACTGCGGAGCCATCAGCTCCTGCTCTGGGGGATTTCAGCTCCTGGCCTGTGGGATTTCAGCTCTTTGGTCTGTGGGATTTCAGCTCTTTGGTCTGTGGGATTTCAGCTCTTGGTTCCTGGGATTTCAGCTCTTGGTTCCTGGGGGATTTCAGCTCTTGGCCTGTGGGATTTCATCTCTTGGTTCCTGGGGGATTTCAGCTCTTTGGTCTGTGGGGTTTCAGCTCTCGTTTCCTGGGATTTCAGCTCTTGGTTCCTGTGGGGTTTCAGCTCTTGGTTCCTGTGGGGTTTCAGCTCTTGGTTCCTGTGGGGTTTCAGCTCTTGGTTCGTGTGGGGTTTCATCTCTTGGCCTGTGGGGTTTCATCTCTTGGCCTGTGGGATTTCAGCACTTGTTTCCTGGGATTTCATCTCTTGGCCTGTGGGGTTTCAGCTCTTGGTTCCTGGGGTTTCAGCTCTGCACAGTGGCTACAGCATTGCCCCTTCTTTGTTTTTCTAATCTCTTCCAATTTGATGCATTTCTTTGTCCCAGTAAGGCTCTGCTTACTTAATCCCAGAATCCCAGACTGGTTTGGGTTGGGAGGGATTTAAATCCCATCCTATGGCAGGGACACCTCCCACTGTCCCAGGCTGCTCCAGCCCCAATGTCCAACCTGGAACTGAACATTCCAGGGATCCAGGGGCAGCTGCTCTGGGAATTCCAGCCCAGCCCCTCCCAGGAACAATTCCTAATTCCCACTATCCCATCCAGCCCTGCCCTCTGGCAGTGGGAAGCCATTCCCTGATGAATTTTCCCTCTCAGTTTCTGTTGTGGTTTTTCTGGTAAACTGCAACACTTTTCTGCTTCCTTACTTCCAGGAATAATTTCCTTGACTGTTTATTGTCCCCTTCTTGCTGTGCTTGAGGAATCTCAGAAATCCCTCATTTCCATATTTGTGCTGCTTGCAGATCTCATCAGGAGTTATTATTTATCAGTGTGACCTTTTGTCCTCCCCAGGCAGGAATTAAAAGCACAGATAAATTGAATTTCTCCTTTGTAAAGCTCTGCCTTTCCAAGGGACTGGTACCAGCAGAGCTGTGATTCCATTCAGAATTTATTTCTATCACTGAAGAATTTTTTGGGTGTTTGCTGCTGCCAAAACAAAGCTCTTTAGGACTTGTCAGTTGTCTCTCAAGATGAGCTGATTTTTAAATCACAGTTGATTTTTTTTTCCCTCTTTATTATTGTGTGTCCTGGCCTGTTAAATACATGAATTTTATGATTTCTGCATTTCTGTGAAATGATAATGCAGCATTTCCTGTGATATAGAGTGTTTATTAAATCACACATTTATCATGTTTGTTAAAATAACAGACTTTGTAGGGACCTATAAATCAGAATAAATAACTTCTTCTTCAGCTTGAGGTGCTCAAATGGGGCTTAAAGCCCTCAAAAGAAACATGAAATACTAAACCAACTCCTCTTATTTTTCTGTAGATGATTCTTTTTAAATACATATTCACTGTCAAAATGTAATTATTATTTTTGATTTTTTTTTTATACCTGTGTAATCTTCTTAAACCTTTAGGTTTTGTCAGGTACTCTTGAACATGATTTTGCTGCCTGATTTTTGAATTATTAATTCCTAGAATCCTCTTCTAGCATGATTGAAAATATTGTTTAAATGAGTAAAGCTTTTCCTGTCCACTCATAACCATTAACCTATGCCCATTTTTGAAATGGAGATGCAGGTAAATAATATTTTTTTCCTCAAAACCAAATGCTTGCTTTGTTGCTGGCTGGGGTTTCTTTGTTTGCTTTTTGGCTGTGCAATATTACAAATGATAAATATGTAAATATGTGTAAATATGTAAGTAATTGTTTATTTTTAGGGTCATGGAACTTTTGGACAGACAGTGCTGCCTAATCCTAAAACAGGTATAGAAACTAAACCAATATTCTTCCATTTCTTGGATCTTTGGTTTGCTGTTTGCTTTTATTTTTCCTTCTTTTGCTTGAAAATTAGTTCATTATTATTTCTGAGTAGAAATACTGTTCTATTCTGTTACCCTGGAACAATTCTCATCTGTTTCTCCCAATACAGCTTAAATATTCAGTAATATTTACATAAAAGCTGTGAGGATGGAGATTCAAGGTTTGTGTTTTAGCTGTGTAGGCCTAAAGACAACTTCCAGTTGATTTTTTTTTTTTTTTCCCCCCCAGGGGAAGTTTTGCAGTAATAATTAAACAAAAAATCCCAGTTGCAGAAAAAACAGGTGGCTCAAATTCAAAATTGTATTTTCTGCACAACCCCCTAATTTGTGGGAATAAACAGATGAACAGCTGTGGAAAGGGAATTTTTGTGTATTTTTGTGTATTTTTGTGTATTTTCAGACCCTCAGGTGATGCTGCTCTGCTCTGAGAGCACCTGAAACCACCCCAATAATCTGAACTTCCCTTTTCATTTCCTTCAGAGGACCTGAAGCCACCTCAATGGTCCAATTTAATTTTTAATTTCCCTGCACCCCTCCCTGCTCCATCCTGATTCTGGGATGCTTTTGGAGAGCCCTGAATCAGGAAGGCTTTTCAGGACAATCCCTGATGGTTTTGTGCCCTGTTGCCCTGGTTTTATTGTCCAGAATAATTAATGGATACAGGTGGAAAAGGCTGATGTTTTCCCTGGAAAATAACATTCCCTTCCAGCCCAGCAAGGAGCTGCATTTAGCCATTTTTATCCTAATTTATCAATTCAGTACACAGGAATGCAAAGCCTTCCAGCAGCTCCCTACTTTTAATTCCATATAAATCCCCTCTCCCTTTTCCATTTAAAAACCCCCTCAAGTTGCCAGGTGAGTTCAGAGTGTTCAGATTCCCTTGGTTTGGTTTGTCAGGAATAGAGGTTGGAAATAATCCTGGATTTTAATATTTATTGGCACTTTGGAATGCTTGAATTAATCCTTGATTTTAAAGTTTACTGGCACTTTGGAAAGCCTGAATTATGCACTGTAATTCCCTTTTTTATTTTTTTTTTCCCCTTGGAGGAGTTGATCCTTGTGAGGTGTGGTGCAGTCTGCCTGTGGAAAAATTAAGGGAATATTGCAATGTGATCAAAATCAGGATGTTCTGGTCTTTGCTCTTCAGCAGGGAAAGCATTTGCTTTGCGGGTGAATATGAGTGAGTAGCCACATTTTCCAATTTTCCTCCAAATATTCCCCTTTTTCCCTTTTCCCTGTGAAAATTCCTTGGGTGCTTCCAGTAGGGCTCAAAATGTTGGTTGAGGTCAGAAGTTCTTGAATTCACAGGGGAAAAAATAAATATTAAGGCTGAGTTTTTGGAGTTTGGAGTTTTGGGACTGTGGGGTTTGGAGGTTTGGGACTATGGGGTTTGGAGCCTTTGGGACTGTGGGGTTTGGAGCCTTTGGGGTTTGGAGCTTTGGGACTGTGGGGTTTGGAGCCTTTGGGGTTTGGAGTTTTGGGACTGTGGGGTTTGGAGTCTTTGGGACTGTGGGGTTTGGAGCTTTGGGACTGTGGGGTTTGGAGCCTTTGGGACTGTGGGGTTTGGGGTCTTTGGGGTTTGGAGGTTTGGGACTGTGGGGTTTGGAGCCTTTGGGACTGTGGGGTTTGGGGCCTTTGGGGATCTGGGAAGTTGAACTTTATGGGGTGTTTCAGTATTAATGTAGCTGCTGACTTTTCAAAAGCAGCAAAACCTTTGCAGCTCTTTTTTAATTCCTATTTTTGTTCTCCCTCCTCTGAAGGGCTTGAGGTGAATTTTCTAAGCATCCTCTTCCTTAGATGTAATCTCTCTAAATATTCCTAATTAACACCCTGTAACACCTTGGGATTTGTCTTTGGGATTTGTAAAAAATTATTTATTTTTTTTCCAACAGTGTGCTCCTCCTGTGCTGGGACATGAAGATAATCTCTGATTGCAGTATTTTGGAAAAAGTTGCTGATTTAATTAAAAAAGTTGTTGTAAGTCCTGGATTTTAAATTTCTTTAAATTTTCAGATATATGTTAATTAAATCTGTCCCTTAAGCATCTTGGGATTGTATCCTAAATTAGACATTTCCTTTTGCTGGAGTGAAGACATTATTTGATAATTGAGTTGCAGCTTTCCAGAAAAAAGCTGTGGCCTAGGCTTTATTCCAGTTGGGGTAATTCAGGAAATATTTGCAGTCACAATAAAGTTGGTGGATGAATGACTCAATTATTTTTTTTCACTCATTCAACAAATGTTACTTTAAATTTGCTGAGTTAAAAAAGAAACAGAAAAGTGGAGAGGAAGGACAGTGTGAGGAATCTTCTCAGCAGCTGGAAGGATTTGTTGTGGGTTGTTTTTTTAAAAAATTTAATGTAATGTTAATTAATTTTCATGTTTTTTTTAATTATTTTTTAATATTTTATTTTATAACACATTTCTTCTTGAATTCCTTTTCATTTTTTGGGTTGCACATCCAAGAGTGAAATGAATTTGGGGGAGCAGATTTTGGGATGGTTTAATTGGATGTCTCAGCTGGTTCTTTGGGATTTAGAGAGCAGCATCCAGGAATTTTCTCTTCCCATGCCAACATTTATTTTTCAACAAAAATCTGGAATTCAGCTGCCCCAGTGCTGGTGAATTCCAGCAGGACAGGAAACGTTACTGAGCTGAACCTGAGCAGGCAGAAATTCAAATTATCACATCTCAAAAACTGATTTTTTAATTTGTTTTTTTTTTTTTTTTTTTTTTATCCTTGTTCCAGAACATCCCACACTTTATCAGTGGCATCCTGAGGATTGGCAGTGGAATAGAAAATGTGAGTTTCTGGAATTGTTCTGAAGATTCCCTGGAATTCCTCAGCCTGAGAGCCTGGGCCTGGCTCAGGCAGAGCTGGGAAATCTCCTGATCCATTTTTTAATTTACAAAATCCATCTTCTGCTAGAACTGAACTCATTCCATTTTCCAGCTTGTAAACTCTGGGCTGTGGAGATCCTGAATTTCCCTGTGGTTGATCCCAATTTTCCAATTTCCCAGTTGGGAAAAATTCTGTGTGTTAAATGCCAAAGCTAAAATAGAAGCAATGAATTAAAAAACCAACATTGCAGCTTGTAGGAGCAAAAAAGAAAACCAGAATAAACACAACTGGGGATTCCCCAGGTGCTCCATTTTTGGGGATATTTGTCTTAGTCATGTGATTTTTTAAATATTATTTTTCAACAGCCATAAGAAGAAGTTTCTAAATCAAATTTGAGAGGGTTTGTATTTTTTTTTTTAATTATTTCAGTCATCGTGAGGAGGTTTCTAAATCACATTTTAGGGGTTTATAATTTTTTTTTTATTATTTCAGACATCACAAGGAAATTTCTAAATAACATTTTAGGTTGCTTTTTTTTTTTAATGATTTCAGTCACCACAGAGAAGTTTCAAAATCAAATTTAAAGGGTTTTACTTTATTTTCCAATCATTTCAGAAGCTCCCAAATCAAATTCTGACATTTAAATTCTTCCTCCTGCAAGTCTGCTTTGATTTTTGTGACTCTGCTGTGCTGGAAACCTCCAGATATTTTGCATTTATTTGCTGTTGCCTGTTTAAAAATCATCTCAACCCTGAACAAAAGCAGAACTCCAGCACTTTGCTTTGTAATTAACGACTTCTTTTTGATTTTTTTTTTTTTTTTTCCTCCCGATGGAAACAGGGTTGCTTCTACCTTGCAGAGGCCCTGGACTGGATCAGGTGTGTGGGTGGTGCCAACATCCTGCAGAGCCTGGAGCAGCTGGAATGCAGCCGGGTCAAACTTGCAATCCTGTTCACTGAGTGTGAGTATGGCCACTCCAGAGGGGCCAAAAATGAGTAAAAAAAAAAAAAAGAAAATTAAAAAAAAATCACTTTGCTCTTAGAAATCATGAAATAATACACATTCTTATTTTCATCCTGATCAGAAATACTGAATTTTGCAGGCTGCTGTTGCCAGGTTTGTTGCAGTTGTTCAGTTTTGTGGTTTTAGTGAGAAGTTGGCTCAGCCTCTGTGTTTTCCTGAATTTTGTCTCCAGGGAAATGTTACATCACCAAAGTGGCTCTGGAAGATTGTGATTTAGTGGCAGAATTCAAAGCTCAGACCTGTGAGAGCTCCAGGAAGGTGAGAGAAGCTCTCAGGATGTGTTGGGGTTATTCAATTCTGATTATCAGGGATTGTAAAAGTACCCCAATTATTCAAGAGGAATGTGTTGAAAGCTCAAGTACTTCATTCTGGCAAAAATAATTCCCTTTGCTGCATGAAATAATTCCCTTTACCCTGCTGAACTGGATGAGTTTGGGGGTTCAGTTGTTTGTTTTGGTGCCACAGAAGAGTGAATCCATGAAGCAGAGAGGAAATGCTGAGTTTTCCCAAGGAGCCCTGGGCTGTGCCATCGTGTCATACACCAAAGCCATCGAGTTTTGGTAAGAGCTCATCTCAACTTCTGCACATTTACCCTCCTTCTGTGCAGTTTTACATCAACCACTTTAATTAGAGGCTAAATGCTACCTAATTTAAAAAAAAAAAAAAAAAGCCCTATAACCTATTTTTATTCTGTTTTTATCCCATTAATGGTGGTTTTTTGTGTATAAACCTGCAAGAAAATTAAATTATTTGCTGTGGACAGCCAAGAGCAACCACTTTGGGTGTTTGATCTCAAAATACTCCTGGAAATATTGCCAATATTTATCATTATTTATCCTTATTCCTGTGATGCAGAAGGAATAAAGAATAAATATTTCCCTGCCTGCTCTTGGCAGCTCTCAGGCTTTATTTCCTTTGGAAATCTTTGTTTAATTTCTTCCCCTGAAGGCATTTCCTGAAAGGCTCTGGAGATTTTCCTGTGCTCTGTAGAAGGGAGAAAATGGGATGAAAAGGGAATTTTTAGGGAATTTTTTCCCCTTCCCTTGGAATATCAGCAGGGTTGGTGTGTTCCCCACTGGTGTTGTGCTCATGGAAATGTTCATTTTACTCTTCCTGGTGTCTGTAAAATACAGGAAAATTGATAAAACCCCACTTTCCACAAAACCACACTGTGCAAAGAGTTGCATTTTTCATTGAAGTCTGTGGCTTTGCAATTATACCCTGGAAAGGATCAAGATTTTTTATTTATTTACCCTCCCTTTTATCCATACCAAGGCCTCACCATGTACAATTCAATTTAACCAATTAATTTCTAACCTTCTGTGAATAAATCCAGTATAATACCCATGGCTTTGGTCCCAAATTCAAGGTGATTTCAAATTTCTTGCCAAATTGAGTGCCTTTTATCCAGGCCAAGAAGGGAGGAGCAGAATTGGGTGGAAAACCAGAAAATTCTGTGCCTGGAAAAGAGCAGAGGAGGTTTCCAAGAACTGCAGAGCTGAGCTGCTTTTTAAGAGGAGGCTGAGAATAATTTGAATTAGTTGGAAATTGCATGAATGAGCCCAAATCTTAGAAATTATCCCACAAAAATAAAGAACATTTCCACTGCAAATTTGTAAACCCACGGAGCTTTCTATGTGGAGTTTTTGCAGGCAAATCTCGTGAAAATTCCATTTTTTTTTTTTCTTCTCCTTAGGGTTTTCAATAGGAAAAATCATTCTAAACTCTTTATAATCTGATTTTTTTTTCCAGCCCTACAAACCACCTGCTGTATGGAAACCGAGCTCTGTGTTTCATCCTCACTGGGCAGTACATGTGAGTAACCCTGCATTAAAAACAGGGGCACATTGCTAAGAAAATTGGATTTTTTTTTAAAGCTGAAACATCCAGTTTTTTCCTCAGAAATCCCTGGGTTCTAGCTGGATTTTGGGACCCTTTTTTATATAATTTTTTGGGGATTTTTGCATTTCTCAGTGTGAATTTTTGGGCATTTTTCTGTGTTTTTAGACTGAATTTTTCCTGGATTTTTCCTGATGTTTTTCCCTATAATCCTTGGAATTCTGGCCAATTTTGGGTTGTTTCAATGCAGATTTCAGGAGTTTTTGGGCCATTATTTAGGGATTTTTGGGCCATTTTAAGTTGCATTTCCTCTGGATATTTTGCCTGCTCATTTTCCCAGATTTTCCCTCAGAAATCCCTGGATTCTGGCTGGATTTTGGGGCCATTTTTGGTTTTTTAGTGCAGATGTTAGGACTTTTTCTGGCCATTTTATGTGCAGTTTCTGGGGGATTTTTGTGTTACTTAGTGTGAATTTTTGGGCATTTTCCTGTGTTTTTGTACTGAATTTTTCCTGGATTTTTCCTGATGTTTTTCCCTATAACCCCTGGAATTCTGGCCAATTTTGGGTTGTTTCAATGCAGATTACAGAAGTTTTTGAGCCATTTTTCGTGTGATTTTAGGGATTTTTGGGCCATTTTAAGTCACGTTTCCTCCGGATATTTTGCCCCCTCCTTTTTCCAGTTTTTTCCTCAGCAATCCCTGGATTCTGGCTGGGTTTTGGGACAATTTGGGGTGTTTTATTGTAATTTTAGGACTTTTTGGGACCATTTTTCATATGATTTTTGGGGGATTTTTGCATTTCTCAGTGTGAATTTTGAGGGATTTTACTGGGTTGTTTAGGCTGAATTTTTCCTGGATTTTTCCTGATGCATTTCCCAACAACCCCTGGAATTTTGACAGGTTTGGGGTGTTCCAATGCAAATTTTAGGACTTTTTGGGCCATTTTCAGTTGGCTTTTCCCACCTGAACCATTCCATAGCTCTACGAGCTGCTGTTTTATCCAATTTTTAAATTTTATCTTCTCATTTCTTATATTTATGCTTTTTTATGCCAGCCTGGAGATTTTTTTAAGGTGTAAATCATAAATTCTTCTTCTTTCCCCTCCCTTCTCTCAGGAAAGCTGCAGTTGATGGAAAAAGAGCCATAATTCTCAAGCCTGATTGGCCAAAGGTTGGTTTCTTACACGTTCCAAAATCATCTTTTTTTTGGCATTTTAGAGCAAGGGGAGAGCCCAGAGCTGATTTTTTTAATGAGTGAACACGGAGTTTTGGGGACTGAGAATTCTGCCAAGTGCATTTTGCTTGGGTTGTCAAATTTAAAATGTTGTTTTGAGGTGCCTGGCAGTGTTGGTACAAGGTGCTTGGTGTGTGTAAAGACAGAAGGAAATGATTATTATGTTGTGAGTTGCCAGAATGCTTCAAAAAAAGTAGGATATAAAAAAAAAAAAATCCTGATTAATGGCCAGCAGGTATTTCCCAATATTCTTGGCCTGCAGGAGAGTAAATAAAGAACATTGCAAAGTAGCTGAGATTAGGGGGAAAAGCAAATTTGCTCTTCTCCAAAGCAGAGAAAGCAAAAATAAAAACCAAATTTGCTTTTTTTTTTTCCCAAGTGATATCCCTGTTTCACTGTGCTGAGCAGTTAAAATCTGATTTTTCATCAGCTGAGAGCAGTTCACTTTCTGAATGATAGAAAATCACACTTTTTGCTGCCACTGCAGCAGGTTTGGGTATAAATCCTTTTCTCCTGGGTGTGGCTAAAACCTTGAAAAATGCCAATTTTTGTGCTCCTAGGGTCACCATCACTACTGCAAAGCCCTGGCTCTGCTGGGCAGGACTGACCTGGCCCTGGAGGCCAACGAGAGAGCCCAGGAGCTGTGCCAGGAAAACCCCCAGGGGCTCAGGGAGCTCCTCCAGCAGAGTGAGAAATTCAGGAAGAGCCTGCAAGAAACCCATGGTAATTCTGCTGAGTAAAATTGGGAACTTTGCTTTGAAACCTTTTTTATTTTATTTTATTATTTTTTTTAATATATTTTTAATTCCTCCTGGTTTGGTTTTTCTGTAGGTGCTCAATGTGAACAGAAGGCAAGGAAGCCTCTGCTTGAGAAAAAGTAAGGATTTGGCAAGTTTGGTTTGGTTTTGATTTTTTTTTTTTTTTTTTTTGTCAGCAATATTTAGTTTAATGTTTGAGTGATACATCATGTGGATATGGCATAAATTTTGTTGTCTGTCAGTAAATAAAAATGGAAGCCATAAATTGATCAGGAGTACTGAGGATTTCAAAGAATTAAATAAACTTATCTTGAGTATCCAAAGCAGTGTGGGCAGCAGGGCCAGGGTATTTTTCACAACTAATTGCCATTATTAATTATTTTTAAATCTATAAACTTAGTCAGTCAATTCCAGTGCCTTTTGTAGAAAATATTGTGATTTTTTTTTTTTTTTTTTTTGCTCTTGCTTTTTCTTTGCACAAGTTTGGGCTGTGCAGTTTGAAGCTGTAAAAAGAGACTGATGAAATATTTTAAATAAATTTATGGGATTACACCTCTAATAGGGGTAAGATTAATTTGTATTAATCTGGTTTTTTATGTTAACATACATGTGAAATGTGGAGCAAAGCACAGGGATTTCCTCTTTTTCCACACCAGAGACTGCACTGTTTCAAAATCTCCTTCAAGAATCTGCCAAGAACAGAAAGAAGTAGAAAAAGGGAAGAAGAAAACCCAGGCTGAGCCCAAACATCCCCAGGGGCCTCAAAAACAGGATGCCAAGGTACAGCTGGAAATCTGGAATTCTGGAAATCTGGAATTCTGGAATTCCTGATGGACTGTTGTGCTTGGAATTCTGCAATTCCTTCAGCAAGTGTGCATTTTCCTGGGATGTTTCCTCCCAAACCCAGCAGAGAAATTGGGATTTTAAGGAGGTGGGAGGTGGGAGTTCAGAGGAGGAGATGTAAAAACACTGTTATGTTTTCACTTTTAATTTTTGTTTTTTATAATTTTAATTTTTTTAAAATTTCGAATTAATGCATTATTATTAATAATTACTATTAATTTGGGATATTTCTTCCCAAACCCACCAGAGAAGTTGGGATTTTATGGAGGTGAGAGTTCAGAGGAGGAGATGGCCACTGTTCTGTTTTTACTTTTAATTTTTCCTTTTTTTTTTTTTTTTTTTGCTTTTTAGCTTTTTCAACTTTGATTTAAGAATAAGTTAGCATTAATAATAATTATTATTTTTAGATTGATTTTTATTAATTATTAACAATAGTTAAGAGAGGTTTGTGCCATTTTTGTTGTCTTTACTGCTGCTGTTGCAAGATAACAAATCATAATCTATATGTTACAATATCCATTTATATTTTGTAATTTAGCCCACGAAAAAGGAAAAAAGCTGCCTAATGCAGGCAAAGCTGGGAAATAAAGTGAATTTTCAGGCAGGCCAGAGCTGTTTGTGCTCTCAGAGCAGGGGGAGGGCCCTGGGCAGTGACGTGGCCCTGGGAAAACGAAACCAGAGCAGCAGGGCAGGAAATGGAAATTTTGGAGTTTGGTGGCAGAGAAAAACAGCCTGGGGAAAGTCCCAGCAGTGCTCAGGGCTTGGCTTTGATTGCCTCATGAGAATCTCTCTGCAGGTGTGTAAGTCTGGCTTCTTAATCAATTTCTGTGCAAAAAGCTGGTGGTTGGCAGATCTGGAGATACGAGAAATTGAGACAAAGCTGGGAGGAAAACCGTTAGAAAAGCACTTTGATTAATGAAATTATTCTTTTTTTGCCTTTTGATTAAGAACACAATACAGCACATTTTCATTTCTTTTGTTGCTCAGGGGTTTGGCTGGTTTTTTTTTTTTTTTTTGCTTTGTTTAAATCCAGTGAGGGAGATGGATTTGGGTTTTGTAATCTGATATTTTTGCCATCAGGTGGCTGAGCCCCAGAGAGCAGAAGGCAAAGTTTCCACGCTGGAGCAGCCTCCAAGTGAGTTTTATTTTTGCTTTTCATCAAGTCTGAGCCACTTCTTCCTCTTCTGCTGCCATAATTAATAACCAGAAGTGATTTTCCTGTGATTTCCACAACAAAAGCAATCATCTTTTACTTCTTTTTTAAACACCTCTGAATTTCTGTCTTAATTCCTCAATGCTTTTGTAATTTGAGTCTCCTTGACTGAATTCAGGATTGAAACTGAAATTAAAGAGTAAAATCTGAGTCAGAGGCTGGAAATGCTTTCCCTCCTCCTGAGCCAGGATCTGAAAGGATCTAAATTGAAGAGGAATCTGTATTTCAATATTTACAATTAATTTGTGGTTAATAAAAGCTCCATCAGAAAATAACTCTGCAGGTAAAGAGGGAAGGGGCCACAAAGTATTTGGCAGAGTGGATTTTTAGCTGCAGACTCTGAGAGTTGTGTGATTTCTTGTTGATGTTTGGGGTTTTTTGTGTTTTTTTTTTTTTTAAATAAATAAATCATTTTATGGAGAGAACTCTCACCCCCTAAAACTTCTCCAGTGCCAGAGTTACTTTTATGCACTGGAAGTGAAGTTCAGGCAGTTCTGAGCTTCAAAGGGAAATCCTTTCCTAAATTTTCCTGGGGGTTTTCACCACCTGCTCTCACCTGCCTTTGGTGCCTGTTCCTGGCATATTTAAATATCTGGGGAGGTGCCAAAGCACAGAGCACATGAAAATTGGCTTTTAGGAAACCCCTGAAGGTGTATTAGAAAATATTATTTTTAAATGAGCAGCAGGAGGAGTGATGCTGACCTTGGGAGCTTTGTGACCACCTTGGAGGGTTCGAGGAGTTCTTGGCAGGTGGGGGGAAGGCTGCACAGGAAATCTCAAGATGTTTTTGTTGGAAAGATGTCAAGGCTGGGAGAGTTGGGATTGTTCAGCCTGGGAAAGGTTTTGGGGAGAGCTCAGAGCCTAAAGGGGCTCCAGGAGAGCTGCAGAGGGACTGGGGACAAGGCAGGGAGGGACAGGACACAGGGAATGGCTTCAGAGTA
>JAOTBB010000001.1:2498919-2526930 GCA_025629985.1 Chamaetylas fuelleborni
GGCACTGCCCAGGCTCCCCAGGGAATGGGCACGGCCCCGAGGCTGCCAGAGCTCCAGGAGCTGCCAGGGATGCCCAGAGTGAGATTTTGGGGAGGCTCGGCAGGGACAGGGGTGGGACTATTCCAACTCAGAATATTCTGTATTTCTATGAAACAGAGACCACATGGGTTGTTACCTCCACCTGGTGCTGGCTGTAAGGATAAGCCAAACCCAAACCTGTTCTGTCTTCTCCTCATCCTGAAGTGGGAAGGTGAGGAGCCTGCCCAGGCTGCAGTTTATTCATACCTTGTTTATCCACACTGTGGGCCTGGCCTCCTGTGGCCAGTGTCATCATAATTACCAACAACTTGCAGAGTGGTCCCAGTTTTTCAGAAGTGCTGCAGACTTTTCCAGAGGCTGCAGGAACATGGCAACCATTTCCTCTGAGTGGTTGCCACATCTTCCCCCAGCACTGGCTCCACTTCAGTGAGGAGTGAAGAGACTCCTATAAAAATTGTCTGAAAGCACTCAGGGATTGCTTCAGGATAAAAGCTGCAGTTCCTCACCATATGGTGCAAATGGCCAGGAATAAAGTGCCTCCCTGTCAGGAAAAGCTAAAATCTGCCAGAGGCACAGGGATCCCAGCTAGGAATGATACCATCAGCCTTGGTTGGAGGGTTGTGCATTTGGACATATTTTAAAGGACATTTTCTGTCGCAGAGAAAAAATAAAGATAAAATTATTTAGTATTTAGGGAAATCCAAGCAGACACAAAGTATTAAAGGAAAACATTTCACTGAGCTCCTAAAGAGACAGGATTCAATATTTTTTAAAATTATATGTAATTCTACAAATACTGGTGAAAGGACAATTAACATACAGAAGGGAATTATGAAACTCTAAAAATTGACAGTCCTATGAGAGACTTTTGCCCTCCTATCTCACACAGAAAACATTTTTTTTAAAAAAGTAGTAACTTGTAATCCAAACTGCTAATCCCTGTACCTCTGACACCTTTAACTGGGTGCTAAAACTACCCAAGACAGCCATTTGAAATGTATTTGATATAACTTTTATTTCATGATCCATGGTTATAAAGTTGGCATGAGAATTTTATTTTAAGTTGAAGGGAACTCTTCAAGGCTGTGAATGCACCTTTCCACTACACAATCAAGAAGCAGCAATGTATACAAATCCTTTAGAGAGATTATCTTTACCTTACCTTAGCTGCCCAAAAATTCAACATCTAGATTAAAATTGTTTCCTAGGCTCCTTAGAAATGTATTTTAAAATGGGATTAAGTACCCTTAGGATATGCTAGTATTTCCATGAGCTCTGAAGACTGGTTTACCTCTCAGAGTTAGGGGAGCTGGATCTTCATCCTAAAGACATAAAGTCTCTTTTCAGTGGTGCCCAGTGACAGGATGAGGAGTGCTGGCCATAAACCAAAATTCAAGAAGTTCCCTCACAGCATAAGGAAGAATTTCTTTCCATGGAGGGGGCAGAGCCCTGAACAGTTGCTCAGGGAGGTGATGGAGTCTCCCTCTGGAGACATCCCAAACCCACCTGGTCACCAGGTGACCCTGCTTTGGCAGGGGGTTGGAGTGGATGATCTCCAGAGATCCCTTCCAACCTCAAGTAATTTGGGATTCTGTGGCAGTCATGGCATGGAATTCAGAGCAGGGTTTCATAACCTCATGTGCAGGACACCAGGAAGCAGAAATAATTGGAGATGGGAAGGCAGAAAACACATCCTAGAAAGCACAGGGCCCTGGGCAGCCCCTGCAGCTCCTGATCCCAGGGAACTCACAGCACACTGGAATCTCACTGACATCAGTGACAAATCCACCTGGCTCCCTCTGCTACAGCTGATACTGATGGGAACTCTGAATGAAGAATGTGGCTGCTGCCTCACGCAGCTCCCCAGGTGCTGATGTATCTGAGAGCTGAGGAAGCTCTAAACAGGAATTGGGTCATCCACATCACCAGTTTAAACCCAGCTCAGCAGACAGGTGCTTATTTAGCAGTGGGTTTAGGCCAGGCCCCAGAAAACAAGATGCTGTCCACACCTCGGGTCACAGCCATGCCTTGGCAGTCTCCTCTGGAAAGGAAAAGGCTTCCTCGAGGGACAGAGACCAAACTGTGCTCTCATCCTGCAGGGAATGGCTGCGGCCGTGCCTGAAGGCACCCATGTGATGGAAATGTTCACACAGATTCCTCCTGCTCCACACTGTTCTCCCAGGCAAAAGGGCTCCCACCTCCTTCTCAGTGCCCAGTCCACAAGCAAACACAGGAATGGAACCTGAGCAGAAATTTCATTGCCTAATACAACACCTTGCAGAGCTGACCCCAAGGCTCCCTTGAAGCATTTTTTCCAAGAACACATTTGATGGTATGGCCAGAGACCTTTACTGTCACAGTCACTGGACAAGTGAATATCCTTGACCAGGAGAGACTTATAAAATGGGTTTCTAATACAGCAGTGACTACCTACTGTTCTGTGTTTCATTTTTACATTTAATTTCTTTCTTTCTGAAATCGCTCAGCTGGGGCTGCTCAACCTGGGTGTCCCTGTCTGTCCGTCCCTGTGTGCAGGGAGGGCAGAGCAGTCCCAGGCTCTGCTCCAGGGCCCAGCAATGGCCCCAGAGCCACGGGAAGAGGCTGAACCCAGCAATTTCCCCTGCACAGGAGGCACAACTTCTGCCCTGGGCAGGGACCAGCCCTGAGCAGAGCCCAGAGAGGGGCTGGAGTCTCCTCCCTGGAGGAGAATATTCCAGAATATTCCACCTGGACACAGTCCTGTGCCCTGTGCTCTGGGATGGCCCTGCTGGAGCAGGGAGGTGGCACCAGTGACCGTCTGTGGTCCCTTCCAGCCTGACCCAATCCGTGATTCTGTGAAGACAAAAAACTCTAATTCTTTTCAATTTGAAGCAAACCTTACAAACACTGTTCTTTGTGATATGTTATTAAAAGGCTCTTGGCCAAGAAACACGGAAATAATCTTCTGGTGAGTTTTATCTGGGCAGACATTGCAGTGAGAGCACACTTCAGAGTTCAGTCTGCAGTCTGTCCATATGAGAAGTCAATTATTTTGTAGGATCCTAGGGAGAGTTACAGGGGGAAAAAATGTCCTCAGTAGCTGTTCAGGTTCTTATACAGCCTGTCCAGTGTCACCACTGCACTGTGGAGTGACAGGCTGATTGCAGCCTCTTTTCACCTTCAGTGCAAAGGAGGTTTGGGGCCACAGGATCCACACACTTGTGGTCCTTAGGGAAGGTCCCCTCACTCTCTGGGGCATGAGATCCCACCATAAAGCCAAAAGAGGAAACCAGGCCCAAAGCAATAATTGCAAGGATCATCAGGACAATGATAGGCTGAAGAAGATAGAATCATATCTTATTGAAGTAAATACCTGGTGCTGCAAATTCTCATACCTCTGTGTAAACTGGACTTAATCAAGAAGGAAGGATAGATCCACAAACCCAGACAGAATTGTCTCCTCACTGGCTCCTAGGCAAGCAAAACTGAGAATGAAATACTCACAGCCATTAAATTACAAATATATTTTAATTAAGTGCTGCAGAAATGCTGCCCTGATTGAAAAATGAAGTGATATAATTGGTTCTGTTGGCAGCCTAATTTTGAACTGTGTACAATTCACACATTAAACTTCCTTTAGAGCTGAAGTTCTCAGTGTATTATAGAATGATAAAAGGCAGTATTGCCTGATGATGTGCATGTTCACTGCAATGATGTGGTTCTAATGAGAGGTACTTTTTTACTCAAAAATAAAAACACTCCATTGGCTCATAGAATCCCAGAATGGTTTGGGTGCGAGGGGAACCTCAAAGATCAGCCAGTTTCAATCCTCTGCCATGGGCAGGGACACTTAAATTTGATCAAGTTGCTCAAGTTCCATGAGGAACTATTCTGTGCATCCCCAGAAAATCTTGGTCCCTCATTCAAAGGTGATCAATCCCCTGCATTCAGCACCTCAAAGTCACCTTGTGACCTTCAGCTTTCTGTAGCAATCCTGCTCTTCCAACTCGCTGGCATTTCCTCCAGAAGGATGAAGGCACGTTTCTTCCACCTTTCATTCACAATCATGTGCAGACAGCAGCACACACCTTCAAAATGTGTTTGTTTAACAATTTGTTACCAAAGTACTGCAAAAAGACAGTCAGAAGAAACCAAGGAAAGCATCTGAACACTGTGGCAGTGGTGATGTAGGGACTTTGACAGACTGGGCTGATAATGAAAAAAAGAAAGGATGAAACTTCAGCTTCAAAACAGTTCAAATAAAGTTGCTTGTGAAGTGCAAACGACCAGATCTGTTGAGCAGATAAATCCTTTTCAGTTTCGAACTTTAAGTGTAACCTTAAAGTTAGACACAAATTTAATTGCTTTGCTCAGACAGAACCCTTGAGAGCTGTTCACCCAAATGTGAAGTGTAAAACAGAGTTTAATAGACACATTTTCAGGCTCCCCTAATTGTCGCTGCCATAATTCAGTTTTCTCTTAATAACATGCAATGACATTTTCACATCAACGCTCATCCTACAGCTTTCAAGAAAAGCAGAGACTACCAACAAAATACCTTAAAAATCATTGTCCTGCTCAAAGCAAGGTGCAATTTGTAGGGAGAGTTATTACTATCATCACCACCATTATCCTTACTGTAATTTTTATAAACTAGAGAGCAGATATAACCAGAAAAAAAAAAGTCACAAAACCAAAGCACTTTCAGGTATAAATTCTCCTTGCCTCAAATTATTATTTCCAGTGCAAGGGCAGTGATATTGTGATTCATTACAGAAGAAGCATTGGATGGTGACAGGACCAAGGCCACCTGCAAAGACAGCATGAAACAAAATACCAGGAGAAAGGGAATCATTCTTTTTTTTCAGTGCAGGACTCTGTCCCTGTCTCTGACTGCTGAAGAAGCTGCATCTTGGAGGCAGAGGAAGCAAAAGCAAACTTTGTGCTTTTGAATCTTAGCCTGTCATCTTCTTCACTTTAGTCTCCAGAAATCAGAATTTGAGGAGGAATTTTAAAAATCTCTAACAGAGACAGATAATTAATGTTCCTCACACAAACTGATTCCCCTCTATGCAGCCTCCCTTGTTTCTCCTTGTGCATTTCTGCACTAATAATGGTTAATCCCCAGCCCAGCATTCCCTTGTGTTCTAATTCTTTTCTGCTCTTTTTCAGTTAGAGATGCCAAGGTGCATAAAATCAGATTTGTCTGCAATTAACTCCAGTTTAAGTACAAACGTCTGTGCTCTTTGCTCACTGCCCTGTTCTCCCCACCAAAGCAACGATCACTAAATTAATTGAGAGACTCTAAATCCTGCACACATGTGTGTAAATCTGTGCACACAGGGCTGTGCTGAGCTTGTTCTGTGGACACAGATGAAGGGACAAATCCAGAATGGACCTTGGTAAAGTTGTGTTCAGTGTGGGCTCCTAAAAAAGCCCCAGGTGTGTTCTCTCAGCCTTTTAACCCCTTCTCTGCTGTCACTGAGTGCATCAGCTCCTGCTGTGCTTGGCACAACTTGTGTGGGATGCTCTGAGCTGAAGAACAGAATCCCAAATCCCTGAGGCTGGAAAAGCCCTCCCAGCCCATGGAGCCCAACCTGTGCCCATCCCCACCTTGTCCCCAGCCCAGAGCTCTGAGTGCCACCTCCAGGTGACACCTGCAGGGATGGGCACTGCAAATCTCCCTGGGCAGCCCCTGCCAAGGCCTTTCTGGAGACACAACACCCAAAATTCATCATCACTGAACAAGCTTCACTTAAAATGTTAATACATTAATGTTAGTATGTTCAGTTTGTGAACATATTCTGTGTTGAATCCATAAGCAGGACAGCAAATGTTTGTAGGAGGCATCCTTCATAAATCATGGAGCCAGGTAAAACAACCTCTCCCCCCATCCCTAAAGTTCCTTTGGGATTAGATTTTAAAATATAGACAGACACCTTAGGATGGCTCTCCTAGCAGCCAGGCCTGAGTAGTTCTTGGTAAGGATTCCATTTATAATACTTCATCAGGCAAGTACTGGGCAAACACTGTTCATAAATCTTGCTGAGATTGGACATTCTGACTTGGAAGATTTGTATTTCTCTTTTTCTAGTCAGGCTAATGCTTCCTGTTCTATTCAATTCATCTTGTGATATGTGGTTTTTAATGTTTATATCAAAAGCTGTTGCAGGCAGTGGTGCCCAGATGTGTTTGTTTGATGCCTGACTGGGATCAAGCTGGTGGATTCCCAGCTTTCCAGAGCAGCACAGGGTGTGCTCAGCTTGGTGACAGAGTTTTTTCCTGGTTATACACAGGGAGTAAGCTCCTCTCACCAGGTTTTACCAGTTTCAGTGTCTCACTGTGCAGTCAGCTACCCACAGCTAGCTTGGATATTTCCATCAGCAGCTTCAGGACACATTTGTCAGCCCTCTGATGTCACTGGGTGCAGCACAAACGTCATCTGAGTGAGTCTGCTTAAACCCTGCTGGATTTAGGAACACAGTTAAAATGGAAAATGTAAAACTGGGAATGTTTCACTCTCAGATTTCCGTCGTGACGCCACAGTCTCAAAATCACGTTTGGTGATAAGTTGTTAAGGACAGAGATTAGATTAGAGAGCAAAAAACATCATTTGTTTTTAGCAGTGACACATCAGGTTTAATGCTCTGACCTTCCAGTTGTGCTGGGCAGAGCAGGGAATGCCCAGCCCTGCGTGGATCCATCAACCCAAGGGAAAAGCCTGGTTCCTGAGGCCCAGCATCACTGACACTCACACCTAACCCCTGGTGACCTCTGGCTGAATGAAATCCCAGAGTATCTTTGGGGACCTAGAATTGAGTTTATTGCACACAGAGCCAGCTGTTGAACATCTTTGCTGGAAAGGTGGAACAGGTGGCAGCAGTTTTGTTCCAGACTGAGAAAAGAGATTTGTTCTTGATTTCTTCCTTCCTCATGGGAATCTGTTGGTGCTGGCATTTTCCTAACAAATTGGTTGTTGTAAATCCCTTAAAAAACTGGGGATACAAGCAGAGAGCAGAGCCTGAAGTTCTTTTACTGGCTAATTCTGGATCTTCTGACTGGTTTCTTTTGGTGCATCCTCTTAACTTCTCCTTCATCTCACTAAATCCACTTTGTGAACAGAGAATCCACCCTCAAGTTTGCTAAACCATCCAATGCTTTGCTTTTTCTTACCTAAAATCACTGAAAATTTCAATATTTGAGCATCTTGCCTATTTGAGCTCAGTATTTTGGGGTGAACTTGTCACTTGTTTGTGCTCCCTCAGATGTGATGGAGAGGAATGAGCAGATGTGCTGTGCCAGAAAATAAACAGAAGGATGATGTTTGTAAGGGTGAATGAAGTTGGTTTTATAGGCATTAAGGCCTTTAAATAGAGAAAATATTTAATACTGTGATCAAAGTCCACAATTCCTCAGGACTGCCTTGTCACTCCAGAAAAATAAACTGTTTCTGGCAATACATGGAGATCCAGACATGTTTTTTTAGGACTGACATCTTCATGCTCCTCCAAGGTCCTGAAGATGCCTAAAAGGAGAGAACTGGTTCTCCAAGATTTGATATATTGGTAAAAGTATCTGTGATTTCACCTGCCATATTAATGTGGGTCCTGACTTGCTGTTAATGCCTCTCAGTAGATCAGATCCTTCTCCATGAGCTGGGTTGAGTATAAAACTGGGTTTATCTTCATGTAGGTATGGAATAATGGCTTACATATATTATAAATTAAAACCCTCCACCAGGTATGTTTACCAAGTTTTGTATCTTCCAGTAATCCAGGGGTTTTGTGTTAGTCTGGAATAAAAGTGAGAATCAGGCCCTTTGAAATATTTCCCTTATAAAAGTAAGTGAAAATATTTCACTTCACTTACTTTGAAATACTTCACTGACAAAATATCTGAAAGGCAGCAGATGTCCATCATAATTCCATTTACAGCTTCACTTCAGGTGAGTTCCATATGTTCATGGTGGGCTCTGTGTTAGGTCCTTAAAGATTGTGTTAAAAAAGCAGCAATCTGGTAATTAATTTATTCTTGTTTCTTAAATTAGACTTTTCTAAAACTTCCAGCTGTAAAATATTTTTACAGTAATCATTTCACAATGCTGAATAATTCCTGGAGATTTCCCCAAGTCCAGTGATGGATCCTTGGTGTGGAGTTTAAGAGGATTTCTGGTGCTAAGGCTCAAAAGGGGGTGTAAATAAGGCAATGTTTCTTTATAGGCTTAAATGTTCACATCTCTGGAGTTTTCTCCAAAATTCAGTTTTTCAAAGTTGGTTTGTTGAGGTCATGGAATCCCAGAATGGTTTGGGGTTGGAAGGAGCTTAGAGATCATCTCATTCCAGCACTTCCACTGTCCCAGGCTGCTCCAGCCCCAATGTCCAGCCTGGCCTTGGGCACTGCCAGGGATCCAGGGGCAGCCACAGCTGCTCTGGGCAAGCTGAGATGTTGAAGGAAAACTTGGATCCCAGCAGTAAGATAATTGTAATAAATAAATAACTAAAAAAAAAATAAAAAAAAATTACAAGTTAGTCTTGTGTGCTTTAATTTAGACCAGTTTGTGATGATGATGTGTTTTGTCATTGGTGATCCTCAGAATCAATGGATTATTCCTCACATTTAATGTCCCTTTAATGGCAGATGTTTGATAAGAGCATGAACCTCTTTTAAATCTTGCAAAGAAAAAGGGTCACAGCCCAAAATCTGGAGGTGAGCAGTGCAGTTATTGGCTGATGCTTTTGACGTGTTTCCCTTTCTTTACATGCCAGGATTTTACAAAATTGGGTTCACAGCTGAGCCTCTCCTGCTTTGCCATTTTCACTGATTGGAAGGAGGCTGTCTCAAGGAAGAGCCTTGATTTGGAAACTGTGGAGCTGCACACTCTGTGCTGTTCCCTGTCCTGGGAAAGATTCCTGGGATCTGCTGCATCCAGGGGTACTCAGCGGCTCCTTCCATGCTTCCTCAGCTATTAATTCCACTGTTGTCCTTAAATCCTTTTTCCTTTCTCTTTGCACTTAGGATGTCTCAGGAGAAAATTGCTTTTTTCCCCACTCTTGTCAAAGCAAAAAACCCCAGGGTTGTTCTATCTTTTGTTATATATACATAATCTATAAATATATATATATATAGAAATATAACTTCTTTTTTCCTGACCTGCAGCTGCAGGAATATTCCTTTGCTTCCTTCTCCTTTATAAAGCCTGGGAGAATTTTGTGTTGCTTTACTTGGAAAGTTCAGCTTTTCTTCCATCTTCTGAGAAATTTTATCTGTAAAGTTGTTCTTGTCTGCTGGCTTGGGTTGACTTCATGGACTTCAGGAGTCTTCATGGCTTCTCTTGTGAAGAAAAGAGATTTTCCTCACAAAAAAAAGAGGCTGTTACACACACAAATCAATGGGTCAGTTTTAAGTTAAGATTCTGCACCTTCAGCTTAAATTCTGTGTTCAGCTTTGTTTTCCAACAAAGATTCTGGTAGCAAAAGGCCCCAGGCAATGACTGCTTGGATCCTGAGAAAGGCAAAAAGTAGCTGTTGTGTTTTTTGTTTGTTTGGTGTTTTCTTTTATGTCTGGAGGCATGTGGAGCTCCAGGGGAAGGCAAGAAGCACAACTTCATTTTTTCTTGGGAGAAATCCAGGCTCTATAGGCTGCCATCCAAATGCAAAAATTCTGACACTTCTCTGCTCAGAAAAAGTGCCACCAAAACGGAGCCAGCTGAATACTCCACTTCTTCAATAGAAGGCAGTTTCCTTAAATAGAATTTGGGAGCTAACTTAGTCTGGAGCAGGGACTTGGGTTCAAAACACTTCCAGATCCATAGTGATGTCTTTTCGCTTGAAGTCTTTCACTCTGGCTACAGGTATTTGAGTAAACACTCAGTGGATATTCAGACACCTGAGGAATCATTTGTGTCCTGTAATTCCATGAATTATAGCCTGTACAACATGAAGGAAAAATCTGTTTCACTTTTTTCCCTGGGAAGAGGTTGGTAGAGAGGAGAAGGGAATTCTTGCTTTCATAGAATCCTGAAATGATTTGGGTTGGAAGGGACCTTAAAATTCATCTCATTCCCACCCCATGCTATGGGCAGGGACACTTTCCACAATCCCAGATAGTTCCAAACCCTGCTCAACCTGGGCTTGAACACTTCCAGGGATGGGACATCCACAGCTTCTGTGGACACCCAGTGCTCCATCCTCACAGGGACCCATTCCTTCCCTACAAATGCACAGATACATGTGCTCAGTATTTACAGATTGGTTATAGTATTTTATTGTTTGACTTTGTGTCACACTTTCTCCCATGGATCCCAGTTTATTAGCAGTATCTTTTTGCCATCAAAAATCCACATTATCCTCGGTAACAGATTAGCAGTAGCTTGGTCTTCCCAAGAAGCTGCCCCAAGCCATTAGGAAGATGGTTAATCTCCCTCCTGGATAAGCCTTTTGATCAATTTAGAGAAAAGTGAATTGGTGTCTTCTGAGCAAGTCTGGGTAGCAGCTACTCAAACAAAGTGCTTTGGGCTCCTTTCAACATCAGCTCTCAATGAATTGTCAGAATTTCATCAAAGACCAGGTAATTAGACAGGTACTACACCTCTGGATTAATGGCACCTCTGAGAGAGGCCTGGCTTTCCTCATTCTGAGATAGGAACTGATCAGATTTGCAGAACAAGAAATGCCTCAGGAAGGTTTTGGAAGCATCTGGCCAAGATGCTCCACGGAGAAGCATTGCTGTGCTCAGCTTTGGAGAGTCTGGGAGTCTTTTCTCCAGCCCTTTCTGGGGTCCTCAGCACAGTTACAAGGGAAGCACAGGAAATTCCAGGTGTGACTCTGTGCCTAATGTGCTTCTGGTCCTTAGGAAAGAAATCCTGTGAGCTGGGAACACAAAATTACCATTTTCTGTCTGAGCTTTCCATGGAACAGGAGGCTCAGCTCACAGGGAACAGGGACAAGAGGAAAAGGCCTCAAGCTGTGCCAGGGGAGGCTTGGGTTGGACACCAGCAGCAATTTCTTCACTGGAAGGGTTGTTAAACCTTGGTGTTCAGGATCATCCAGTCCCACCCCAGTGCCACCAGCATCACCCCAACCCCTGTCCCCAAGGGCCACATCCAGCCTGTCCTGAGCACTCCCCCAGACAGTGACTGCAAACCTCACTGGGCAGCTCATCCCAATCCTGACCACTCTGCCAGGGAAAGTTTTTCCTGATACCCAGTGGGAACCTCCCTGGCAAAATCATTTAATCCTTCATGATGTTCTGAAACATTGGAGTGTTGGCTAGAGGTGGCCAGTGCCATGACCCTCTGAAGGGTCTGGCATGCTTTCCTCTCAGAAATGATGGCAAGGACAGTTTTCCACCTCTGTCCCCTCCCTTTTGTTTGCAGAAATGTTGGGAAGCCTCCCTTTATCCTTTTGTGGAACAGAGAAAGAAGGGAAGTCCTCTGGCACCTTCTGCTCTCCAAGGTCAGGCCCTCTGGAGCTTCTAAGAAATTGCATCAATCCCACAAATTCCCAGAGAAGTCTTGAGGAGCTGTGTGAGCTTGAGGGACATTTGGAAGCAGTTCTGTGCTGGCTTGGCCAGCAGGGCCAGACAACAACTCTGTGGTGCTTTCAAGCCAGATGCTTTGGCAAAGCCTCGAGTGTCACCACTGCTTGGCAGAACAGCTGGTGCTGCAGAGCAGGAGCAGGTGCTTGGGGCTTTTTCTGCTCCTCCTGCACCAAGGCCCTGCTTTTTTGCACTGGGTTTTGGAGCACAAAAAACAATATTGCTCTTTCTGGTAAGGCTTTTAAAGTCTTGGAAGGACTTGGTAAAATGTTGGGCTGCATGACAGTGATGAGAATGATGAGTTACATGGCTCTTGTTGTCTTTTACAAACATCTCAGAGGTGGCAGATCCTGGCCTTCTTTTATATTTTCTTCTCTAAATTCATGGAATCATGGAGTGGTTTGGGTTGGGAGGGACCTTAAAGCTCATCCAGTTTCACTCCTGCCATGGGCAGGGACACCTTCCACTGTCCCAGGCTGCTCCCAGCCCCATCCAGCCTGGCCTTGGGCACTGCCAGGGATCCAGAGGCAGCTGCTCTGGGCACCCTAAAGTCCCATTACCTTGAGGACTGATTGATAACTGCCCTCAGTGTCCTGCTGGGGATGACATTTCTTTGGGGTGACATTTCTTTGGGGTGACACTTCACACCCCTTCTCAATGATCTCTTCCCACCACAGCCTGACACAGCTCTCACTCCAGTGAGTTTCACTCATGGCAGGAGGGCACTTCCAGCTCCTTCCCTCTTCTTTCAGCCTCTGCCTGCCAGGCAAGAGTCAGGCTGTTCATCCTCACATGTGTGTGTGTGCAGAGTCCTGCCTGTGCCATGCATGGAGCTGGGTGTTCTGTTCCCTGAGAACAC
The DNA here is from genome assembly GCA_025629985.1 of Chamaetylas fuelleborni. Classification (NCBI taxonomy): domain Eukaryota; kingdom Metazoa; phylum Chordata; class Aves; order Passeriformes; family Muscicapidae; genus Chamaetylas; species Chamaetylas fuelleborni. Next base: position 2,511,332 of record JAOTBB010000001.1, read on the forward strand.
TTTTAAAACCTCAGTGCTGAAGCTTTGATGCTTATTGGTACCTAAACTTTTAAATAAAGAGTTTGTGTGTTATTGTTCCACTTTTCTTGGCTTGCAGTGACTTCACCCTTGGTGACATGACTTTGTAGGAGGTCGTGGTTCCTTTGCACTGCAGGACAGTTGTGTCTGGTGCCTGTAAATGTGATGTTCACAGTGTCCTCAGGAACTGGGAACATTCCCTGACCAGACCAGGGCACAGTTTGGTTTGAATTAAAAGCCTTCAGGGCTTAGAACATGAACATTTCTGTGAACAGGACTTGGGGTGATCTTTTCCCAGAGCACAGCTGTTGGCTGAAGCCTGAAGAATTCCTTTTGTGTTTGGTGTTTAGATCCTGTAAATAATTTTCCATCATCACCTTTCCTTGGGAATATCCCAAGTCTCTTTGCTCAGGTGGAATGCTTCCACTGCACCTTTCTGGAGGTGAGGAAACCCAAACCCAACACCAAACCATGGCAAATTATCCAGTCAGCTTTTCCTTGGTGTTTAGAGCTCCTTCAGGAAATGCTGGAATGATTTTTTCAAATTTGCACAACTCTGATACTTGGGTAGTGTTGCTCTCATTGTTATTATTAGTGTGAACAAAACCCCAATTTTCATAGTTAGCTTTAATACCTACTCCTTAGTTTATGCTAGAAACAGTAAAGCCTTAGGAGGAAAAATGCAAGTTACACTTCAAAAATAATTTTCTTAAATCACAGTATTATCCTAAAGGAATAATGATATTTTTTGTTTGTTTTGTGGATGGTTTTTGTTGTTGTGTTTTAAATTTTTAGGGGTTGAAATTTGTTTTACTTGAGAGAAATCAATACAGTTTACAGTGAGCCCAACTCTGGGGTGATACTCTTTGGATCAGGGAAATTTGGCATCCCCAGTTTTTGGTGGTTTCCAGCTGCAAGTACAGATTCAACCACACTTAAGTTTTTTTGTCCTTAAAAGCTGCTACTTCAAGGTGAGACAAATCAAAAGAAGTAATTGCTTAAACTTAAAAGAAGTGTGTGTACTAAATACAGGAATTATTACAAAGGCAGGAAATTGGGCTTTCAGATGAATGCTTTGGAATTGTGAGGTTTGACTGGACTTGTCATCCCTTTGCCTGGATTTATTTCTGGTTTGTTTTTTTTTATTTTTTATTTTCTGTGATGAGCACTATGCAGGATATGGAAATATTGAAACTTTTTACTGGGGAATGATTTATTGTTCAGTGACTTGAGAACTCTTGAGTGAAGTTTGTCAGGACTGGCTTCAGATTCCTGCTGTAAAATGCAGGTGTCAGAATATCAGTTACCAAATCATTGAGAACGCAGCAGAAAAGTGGTTTAGGTACAGTTCACAACCTGTGAGGATTTTATGGAATAGTTCTGGTGCTTCCAGGAAACTTTGGAGTCAGGAAAAAACTAGAATGTTATTATTTTATGAACTGTGATGTGGATTAATAAGGACAGCACGCCTAAGAGTTTTAAAGTATTCTGGTTTTTAGGAAGTTTATCAGAATTTGTGTTACTAATACAAAACACTCTTTTTTTTTAAGAACTCCATCAGAATTTGTGTAATTAATACAAAATACCCTGGTTTTTAGGAACGCTATCAGAATTTGTGTTATTAATACAAAGTATTATGAGTTTTAGGACCTCTGTCAGAATTTGTGTTATTAATAAAAAAAATTCGGTTTTTTAGGAACTCTATGAGAATTTGTGTTATTAATACAAAGTATTATGAGTTTTAGGAACTCTGTCAGAATTTGTGTTATTAATACAGAGTATCAGAGCAGTTCAGTGTCTTCAAATGCAAAAGAACTGCTCTGTAGCCAAAATTTAAGTGCTATAAATTTCCCTTGGAGTGACATGAACTACTTCACAATCATCCATGAAATCAGCCAGTGAGGGAATTCCCTGGAATCATCACACCAGCAGCTTCCCCATAATCGAGGTGGAATTTATAATGGTGAATATTTTTTTGTAGTTCAGTTTTTCAGTTAAAAAGCCTCTGTGTGTGTGTGCTGGTCCTTAAAAGTGTGTGGTAGGTTAACAGCAATCTCAAATCCAATCCCAAAAATCCCAAACTGTTCAGCCAGTTTGGGATTAGTAAAGGAAAAGAAGACTTTTAGTATCAATAGGGCTGTGCAAACCTTGCAAGTGGAAGGAGGGGCCAGCCCAAATTCTGAAAATACACACTTGCCCACGTGCCAAGCTATTTTATTTTTACAGTTGGTTTTATTTTAAATTTGTCATCACTGTGTTAGATGAAATCCACCTTTATTTATGGTAGGCACCAGAGCTGGATGGATGTCACCCAGTGAAATAGTTGGAAAATACATGGGATTATTTAACCAAGTTAAAAAGATGCTGCATCAATTCCTAACCCTGCCTGTATTCAAACTACAAAAGTACTTTGAGATCCTCCCCCTCTCTCCTGAAAGCTGTTCTCTTTGGTCAGGTATTGAATAATTTATATCATGTGAGACTCTTGCACATGATGTATTCATCCCTTGTTTAGCTCTTACATTCATGGTTTGGCATGCTGGCTGTACATTGATATGGGAGATGCTTCCCATTTTTTCTCTACCAACTGTTTAAATATATCTTGTGCCTCAGTAACTACAAATGGGAAATAGAATAATTCAAGTAATTTCCCTTGATGGGTTTTATGCGTAGGAAAGGATTTCTTTTTTTTTTTTTTTTAATATCTGTTTGTACAAAAGGAGAGCTTTAAAAACAGTGACAATATTTATGCTGACTTCATGTTCAGCTGGAAATGCCTGAGCCATCAGGCCAAGTATTGATTTGGGATAAAATATTGGGTGCTTTTCACCTCTCGTGTGCTTTGACGTGCTGCCATGTAGCAGGTAATTTATTCCATCTCTAATTAGTTTTGCACTGCAAACTGCAAATTGTGAGTAATGTTCTTTGGAGGAGGGGGGAAGGAGGAGGTGCTGCACCAACACGAGGAACTCTCAGTTAAGTGCTGATAAAAGTATTTCCCTGCAAGGACAGCGGAGCAGCCCAGCACAAGGATTAGCGCTGCAAAGTCCTGGCCCAGCCCGGATTGCTTGGAAAATCTTGTAAGCCCCTGGTCAGGTAACACTGCTGCTGCAGGGGCTGCAGGATGAGCACAAATAAATGCAATAAATGGGTTCCAAAAGCTGCCCCGAGATAGAGAATGGGCAGCACTGGTGTTTGGGGTGTGAGTGCACACACACTGAGGTAGCTGCTGGTGTTTTAGAACATTCAGGGAGAGATTTCAGGAGTTTCACTGAGGTAGCTGCTGGTGTTCAGGGCACACAGGAGAAATTTCAGGAGTTGCACTGAGGTAGCTGCTGGAGTTTTAGGAAAGACAGGAAGAGATTTCAGGAGTTGCACTGAGGTAGCTCCTGGTGTTTTAGAGCAATGCAAGGAGATACTTCAGTAGTTTTCACCGCTGCTAAAATGTCCAAAATGAAGTTGTCAAATAAAGGAGCCGGGACAACTTTTAAGTTCTGTTGGAGCTGCCATTTTGGGCGCTTGGTAAAATCAGATTCCCGCTCCGGCTCTGGGGAGTTGGGCTGTCCTCGGGACCCCTGGGAAGCAGGGCTCATCCCTTTGGCCGTGCCCAGGTGTGCGGCCGGGCTCAGGTGGGTCACCCGGCGGGTCCGCGGGCTCCGTGCCCCGTGCCCTGTGCGGTGGCACCTTGTCCCCTGTCCGGTGGCACCTTGGCGGAGCCCCGGAGAACAGGAAGCACCCCCCCACCCCCTCGGCAGGTGAGTGACTCGCAGCGGCGCTGGCACATCGCTGCCGGGCTCGGCAAAGTGCAGTAAAACATGCCCGGCATCGCTGCGGCCGCCACGGCGTAGAGACCGGGGACAGTGCTGCTGCTGTGCTGCTGTGCTGCTGTGCTGCTGCTGCAGGGACAGCCGGGGGCTTCCAGAGTAAGTGTGTCTGTCACTCTTTGCATTTCCAGCCGCCGGTTTTCCACATCCGCATCCCCCCTGCGCGTGGGAAGGGGATCTCCCCAGCAGCCCTGCGAGCGGGGCTGGTCAGTGATGGATTCACGCCGTCACAGGCACAGAGACACCAAAATGCTGACAGATAATCTTTTTTTTTTTTTCTCTCCTTTTTTTCTTTAAAGCTTATTTCTCGTAGGATGCTTCAGCTTCGCTCATGTTCAGTCGTTAGCGGAGCTGAAATTTCATTTGCTTAAAAATCTGTCGGGGAGGGGGGGTGATTATAATTATAATAATAATAATAATAAAGGATGATGTTGTGTCTTTAGGGTTAAACCCAAACCAATGAAACATAAAGTCAGATCCTTGGGAAAAAGGGGAAGGAAAAAGGGAAGGACAGGAGTAGCCTGACACAGTAATTTTAGGAGGTGACCTGCCTAAGGAAGGCAGTGACAGGGAACTTTAGAGCTTTTTAAAGCCCCGGGAAGAATTCCAGCCGGGCTCGCTCCCACCCGGCAGCGTTGGGGGGAATCTTTCGCATCCCAACCCTGGAGAAGGCGTCCCGGAGCCGGGCAAGGCGAAACCCTAACGCGGGCGCGTTTATCCGTAAATCCCGTGTATCATGGCTGCGCCGCCCTGCCCTTGCTGTGGGGGTGAAATGTAGAACATGAGCCTGATCCTCGGGAGATGGAGCTAATTTCGCCCTACACCGCAAAGTGTTAACAGCGCCCGGCGAATGTGACAAAGCTCAATCGCGCTCCTTGTTTATGGAGCCCGCGCCCATTGGCCGCCGCGCGCCAGCTCTGCCCTGGCAACTGCGCGCCCGCATTTGCATAGCGCGCCGCCATTGGCCGGCTCCGCGGCGCTGCGGGCCAATGGCGCGGCGCGGCCCGGGGTGGGCTATGCTAATGAGGCGCTGTTGCTGGGGCGCGCTGCGGCAGCCGCGGCTCGGCTTCCCCCTCACGCGCGGCGCCTGCGCGGTGCGCGCCGCCCTCACGGCGGGCAGCTCCGAGCCCTGAGCGCCGAGTCCTGCCGCCTCTCCGCCTGGGTGCTGTTCCCCTCTGTTTCTCCTCATTTCCCCCCCTGTTTTTCTCCTATTTGTTAAATAAAATGCCTTAAACTAGCCAGTTCCCCGCAGAAAGCACGGCTGTGGAACGCTGACACACTCGTCTCGCCCCTTCTCGCTGTCCGAGAGCAGGATCTGAATCTGATTATTCCTTAAAATAATCTAGTTCTGGAACACACTCACCTTTCAAAAATGGTGTATTCACATCACCCCCGACATAAAAACCCCCATACCAAAAACCAAGCCCCTCCTCAGCTGTAAGTGAGTCCTGGTTTTTTTTCCTGTCCTAAATATCATTCCTGCCTAAGAATATTGGGGAGTCTGAGCTTAAAATACGTTCTGCTGCTTAAATCTCATCTGTATCTGACCTTTTTTTCCTTTCCCTGCTTTCCCATCCAGCTTTTTCCCCTATTCACTCATGGATCACTTTACCTTCTTCAGTCCTGCTCCCACTCCCTCCCTCTGTCTTCCTTAGTGTCCAATTCCTGTATTTTCATAACTGCTCACATTCTCTCCTTCCAACTCACTAAAACTGATTGTAATTTTTTAACTGTCCATCCCATGCTATTTTTCCTTTTTTCCTCTTTTTTAAACATAAGTATCAATATGTATATGCGGTTTGATACCACCTGGCATTTGCTAATAATGGTGGGAATTCCTGTCACCAGCAGATTTTTGGTTAAATCTGATTTTTACTGTGGTGGAATTCTAGTTTTTTGACTGTTTTCTAAACCCTTCAGAAAAACTTCAGGTTCAGCAGAGGGGAATTTAGTTTCTCTTGGATAAAGCCAACATTTTCATAGAGAAACTTAGTGATTTCTAGAATCAAAAACTTAGATTTAATAAAAATTGTGTGTACTTTGAGTTTGCTTGAAGCCTTCTGAAGAATAAGCTTAGAGGTTCTTTTATAGCGTGTTTAGGGGGTAAAATAATGTCAATTTAAACTCTGTGTCACTAAATTTCTGCTGCATTAGGAGATTACTGTGGTTTATAAAATATTTTTCTTCTTATTTACTGAATTTGACAGAACTTTCTGTTTTCTGTTTGTATTTGTGGTTTTCACTCAGAACTGAGGGACAGGTGTGGGTCTTTCAGCAGGATTAAAGATGCAGAGGTAGTTGGAATTAAGTAAGTATTGGAAAACCTGTGTTTGGAATAGAATTCACACTTCAGTGTTTATTTCTGCTTTAAGAGCTGTTGTGTTTGTTCGGTCAAAGGTTGGACTTGATGGTCTTGGAGGGCTTTTCCAACATTATTGTTTCTGTGGTTCTTTGAACTTTCACCATGACCATAAAAAAAGTTTATCTCCATTTCCCCCTCTCCTTTATAGTCCCTTTTTTAATGAAGGCTTTTCACTCAATTAGAATAATTGCATAAAATCATAAATTGTGCATGAATTTGTAGGGGGAGAGAAAAAAGAAGCCTCAGAACCTCAACCTTGGCACATTTTCAAGAGCATCGGTGACCTCTGGAAAAGGAGGATTTGGATAATTTTTATTTGTCAGTTTTAAAACAAATGTTAGGCTCCTCTTGAAATACAGGTTATTAAACATTCAGTAATAAAGTATTGACTGCTGAGATTCTGCTTCACTCCCTCATTTGTCATTAAATAAATAAATACACGCTGGGGTGAATCACCAGCCACAGTACTTGGGTTTGACCAGTACTCCTGAGGGGTTGGACAGAGTTCCAGTGTGGCAGGAAAACTTGGGAAGAACCTGAACTGCATTAGAGAAGGGGAAAACCTTCACTCCTAACTCTGGTGGTGTGTGTACAGTTGTTTCCTCTCTAAATCCTGGGATATCCTCTCTTGGAGGATCACATGAGGGCAGCACGTCAAAAAGGAGCTTTTTTTACCTAACCTGTAAAGCTGCTCTTCTGTGGAGCTCTGCAAAACAGAGATTTACCTGCTAGGATGTGTTCCTTATCTTTGCAAAGTCCCAAATGTACAAAAATTTAAATTATGGAGCCCTTTTGGTGTTTATCCCATGTCTCGCCATTTTTCTGCAGAACAGGAGAAAATCCACAATTCTACAGAAGGAAATTATTGTTTGTGAATTCCAAGGATGCAAAAACAATGAGGACTCTATAGAATATATATGCAGGCAGGAATAATTTTATTTGGAGCACGGTCTGAAGAGTGGCAAGGGATATTATGTTAAACACAATGAAAATAAAAAGATCTATTGTATGGCCACCTATTCAGTGAGCACTGCTTCCATTCTGCCCCCTAAAACAAACAGGGCATTCATGAAGCTAAACAGAATCATAACTTATTGACATGGAGGCACAGAATTAAAGCTGGGGAAGGATTCTGAGCTTTCCTAATTTCTGGGCACAGTTCTCTTCATTTTAGTGCATTTTCAGTCCATTCAGGCCTTTGTAGGCCTGTCCCTGTTTCCTTCTGGAATTCCAGGTGGTTTTTTAGCTGCTTCACGAGGGCAGAAATGGAAAAGCAGAGGTCTCACAGAGCTTAATTTGGACTTTGAAAGTTCAGAGTGCTTGTGTTTCCTGTAAGTTTTAGCTGAGAATTTTGGCAATCTTGGGCTTCATTTATTAAAAAAAAGTGGTTTCACTTTTCACAACATTTTCTCAGTTCTAAGATTCTCCGGAGTGTACTCAAAGTCATATTTATAAGTTAATGAAACACAGATTTATATACTGTGTTGCCAGTGGATTAAATGAGTTTTAGAAACTTCTTTCTCTTGTAGTGGCAGAATTACAACGAGCAGCAGCGTTCAGTCCTTCTGGTACCAGAATTCTGAAGCGGTCTTTTTTTTTTCTTTAATTGGAAAATACTTCCCACAGTCTTGTCCTGTGACAGGTCTGAGCCCCAGTTTTTGTGCAGGAAAGGGAATTGGTGTCCTCAGATTGCACAAAAGCCACAGACCACAAGTCCTGCCCAGCGTCCACCTCCTGCTGCAGCTCATCCAGGGGAGGAACCGGCCAAGACATGCTCAGCAGTTCATGGCAGAACAGTTCATGAACCTGCTCTTGGCCTACTTTCACTCCAGGCTGGGAAAAGATGGCAGCCAGGGGTTTGCTGTCACCTCCTGAGCACTGTGACCTCCGTGCAGCTCTGGCCATAGGGAGGAGCAGGGGGAATCCGTGGGTGTGCTGGCCCGTGAATGGGGTTGGAGAGCGGGCTTGTTGCTAAGTTTAGGGCTCCATTCTGCTGGGAGGGAAAGCAGAGTTTGGCATTTCTGTACAGGGAAGTTGGCTGAATAGTTATTGTAGGATAACTTGTGGAGCAGCCATTCTTAAAAAATTCCCCCACAATAATAAAGTTCCTCCAGAGGAGGAACTCGTGTGGGATATTTATAACGGGATTGTTCTCTGGTAGCTGCTGCAGGTAATTTCCCTTTGTTCCCTGAGTTCCCTCAGCTTTTGCCTGGGTTCTCTCAGCTTTTCCCACTCCAGACCAAGCAGAGTGAGGTCTCTGCACCCCCATGTTCTCATGCAGTCACTCCAAACCCCCTGCACAGGGACAATGGGCAGAGCAGGGCTGCAGAAGTTCACTCAGAGTTCAGGTTGGCATTTGCTTATTGCCTGGAAGATTATTGTTCCAAACTCTCCAGTCCCCCATGGCTGAGATTGGTGATGCTCAGGCAGAACTCTGGTAGGTCTAACTCATCTTCAGGGTGGGTTTATTGGAACAGAGAGTTCTCAGATACAAGTGCGTGTTGCTGATTGCTCCCTGTCTGTTTTAGGGTGTGCTGATACACCTCCGAGGTGGTTGGGTATTAGGTGGTTGGGACTGGCTCCCTTTTCCAGACACTCCTCAATAGTTGAGCTGTCACAGTGCTCATGGATGCTGAGAGCTTTTCCAAGCAGAGATTTTGAAAAACAAAGTTGACCAGAACTCTGCAAAACAATTAACTTTGCAGAAAAAAAAAATCTTCTGTGGAGGAAAGGGGTTGTACAGTTCCTCAGCTAACACAGGATTTTCTTAGAGTGGACATTGGGCTGCTTTCCCATCACTAATTTAAACACAGAAAAAAGCAACAAGAAGCTCTTGCCTTCACCTGTGGTGGCTTAGCAGGGATTGGAAATAAAAAGATTGAAAGTCTGAACATGTCCTGCACAGTAAGACTGTGCTTGTTGTGTGGTGTGACCCCACAAGCTCTTGAACACTCTGTGCAGGAAGGAGAACACCCTTTGTGGAGAACGAGACACTTCACACTTTTATTTTCTTGTCGTGTTTTCTGTCAGGTTCTCACTCAGCTCCCAGGATATCCCTGAGAGGGAACAGAGGGAATATCTGCACGTGGCTGAACAACCCAAACATGGAAAATGAGGCTGGGATAGGAGGGAGAAGTGGGGAAAGAAGCTCAAAACATTTTGGGTCAAAGCAATGATCTAAGGAGGGAAAATGTTGAAGGAAAGGAAGAAAAGTTCTAGCAAGGCAAAGATAATGGAAAAAGAATTGTGTAGAGGAAGTTTCACACTGCAGCCTGAGATCATGGATTATCTTAATCCCACCCTCTGCCATGGGCAGGGACACCTCCCACTATCCCAGGTTGCTCCAACATGGTCTTGGATGCTTCCAAACTTGGGGAATACCTGCATTTAAGCTTCTAGAAGTATGAAATAAATGCTGATGGGATTTTCACTGCTTTTACCTGCTTCATCTCACACAACAATCCTCAGGCAGGGAAGTGTTTTTAAGGCTATTGCAAAGGTTCTGTTATCAGCAAGATCACTCCTTGTCATGTCATGGAACCGAGATCTGCTGCTGCACTTGGGAGATGCTTCTCTCAGTCCTGAAGGCAGATCTGCATCACTCACAGGCTCCAGACTGTCACAATGGTCCTTTTTGGGGGCTAATTTTTAGTTGGGACATGAGAAGTAGGAAGATGTATTAAGGAAATGTCACTTTTTTAGTGCTCTAATGATTTTTGTCTGAGTTTGCCTCCATTTTTATCTTTCGCTATGGATACACCTCAATAGAACACTTAGGTAGAAGTGTGACTGAGAGACAGAGTCACAAATATATATTGAGAAGCAAAGTAGATCTTCAAGTAGAGCTGGGTGACAGGAATACAAAGAAACCTTGGAATTACTGTTGGGATTTTCATGTGCAGTCCCACCCAACAGAGCAGCTACTCAAACAACTCCTGATCCAGAGAGAAATCTCACTTTGAGCTGCTTTTTATGACACAGAAATATAGAAACATTGAGGCTGGAGGAGACCTTTGGAGGTTGCCCAGTCCTGTGGCCAGTTGGGCTTTGGCTTTTTGGAAAAAATCCACTGATTTTTTCTGGATTGATGATCCACCTGCAGCTCTTCCCCATCAGTCAGTGAGTGTTTGTGCCTCACTGTAGCTGAGAGGGCCAGAGATGTGTTTTACCCCCAAAAATACTTTTTTTTGGGAGGAGATTTAATGTCTAAATGAGTTACGTGGACTGATGTCAAAATGGGAATTGCAGATGGATGAGGTCAGAAATTGAATCTGCATTGATTTTTATAAAAATCTATGCAAAAATTTACATAAACTTTTCCAATGTTACACCAATTGCAGTTCATTTATAGACTCCTCAATAATCACAATCTCAAATATTTATGCCTGGAATTAATAATTTCTCTGTTGCTTGGAAGAATCATAAAATCACAGAATGGTTTGGGTTGAAAGGGACCTTAAAATCCTCCAGTTCCACCCCCTGCCATGGGCAGGGATAACTTCCACTGTCTCAGAGCCTCATCCAGCCTGACCTTGGACACTTCCAGGGATGGGGAGTCCCCAAAAATCCATTAAAGAAAATCCATTTAAAACACAGCTGCTTTGAATGACAAAAGTATTTTCTGTCCTCACCAAATGAATAAATAAATAAATATATTCTTGAACTTCTTCCACTATGTTGAGATGATGCTTTAAGAAAGAAACCTTCTCCTTTAAGAGGGAACCCATTTTTGCAGTGTGTCTATTTTCAGAGAGTTCTGAGCTGTGAGCCTCTTTTGAGTGCAAATACACATCAAGGTGGGTATTTTTATGCCTCCCCTGAACTAACATTAGGTAAGGCCTATTTGTAAGAGAATTCTACCCACTCCAAATCCATAATCTTTTCCCTTAATGTGCTTCATGCTTTGAGATCCTGGCATATGTTTTGGGGTTTTTCCCTTGGTTTTCTTCCCAAGGTGCTTTCCAAGGTGTGATCACTTGAACTCGTAGTGGTTAAAAAGGAAAATTGATGATTGACTGCACCTTGTTCACAGATATTTCTGTCCTGTGGAAGTGCTGGATGTGCTGTGGGAGCAAGTGCCAGTAGATTTTAGTCCTGCCCTGGTGGTCAGCAGATCCCTGATTTTTTTGGGTGTCTGGAGCTCTCCAGATGAGCCAAAAACCAATCTCAGAGTCACCAGAGGCTTTGTGAGCCTCAATTAATGGCTGTGCACAAATGTCCCTGTTTCTGGAGCGACTCCTCGACCTAAAACTAAAGGAGGTCAAGATTTCTATTCTAACCAGTCCTTCTTTCCCCCCTCCTTCCTTCCTGGCGTGTCACTGAGTGTTTCTAGGAGTGTTCTCTTGGGATGGGAGTGCAGGTGTCAGGAGCAGAGTCTGGGATGTGCCAAGGGCAGGGATTCCATCAGCTGAGCCTGCCTTGTTTGTGCTGGTGGCCAGCACAGGGCTGTGAGCAGTCCCAGGGACAATTGGAAAGAAGGAATTAAGAAATTCAGGAATTCCTTCCTGCTCATCCTTGTGCTTGCAGCTCCCAAACCTCTGCCCCAGGTGTTGCTGACGTGGGTGAGGTCAGTCCCATTTCAGAGATGACTCAAGTGCTTTTCCATTTAGGATGGGAGCACAGGGATGAGTTGGCCAAATCCCATCAATCTCCTTGTCATCCTCCACGTCATCAGACTGGTCAGGCTCTGATCTTGTCTCTTTTTCTGAGATTTGCTGTGGAGCCATTCGTGTTTCTGCTTTAAGAAGGTTTTTGTTGGACATGGTTTGGATTCCTGGTATCACATTTGGGGTGGGACTCCCCTCCAAGCCAACAGGGACCTCTTTGACAGTCACAAACAGCAAATCTCAAAAACACTTTAAACTAAAAAATTAAAATTCATGGATTTGGGTGCAGGTGGACTTGGGAGGGAAGGGTCTATAAGCATTTGAAAGCTGAAAGTTTGAAGCTGAACCAAAACATCAAATTACAACTGTTGTTTTGTGAGATAATTATACTTTCAACACTCTTCTACCTTTCTTTTTTACTTTATTTTCAATGTGTGTAGTGCATGACTCAGTCTGTCCTCAGATTTGTTGTGATTTTTGGCGTGTCAGAAGATCCTATGAAGTAAACGGGAACCCCCACGGTGCCAGAATTTTTGGGTTAATATATTTGAGCTTTCTGCTTTTTTAGGAACACATGGAAGGGCAGAGTTTTTTAAAATAAAATTTGTTTTTATTAAGTTATGTAATTGGCAGGTATCTCTATTGGAAACCTATGGCCTGGGGTAAGAAAATACAAGATTGAAACCTTTGAAAGTAACTGGCTCTACACTTTAGAATTAGTGATATTTTTGACTCTCTGATTTAAATATTGTTTTGACTTTTACTTCAGTCACCATGATGTTGCTAAGTGAGATTATGATTTTTTTTCAGGTTAAGCAGAACCTCAGAAATTAAAAGAGCAAAAAGTAGAGATACTGGATGATGTCTTACATATGTTCAGCCATCCTTACAGGAGTGCTCAGTGAATCTTGAAAAGGAAATGTTCACTAAATCCACCAAGTTGTAGAGATGAAAGATTAACTCTGATTCTCAGTTTTTAATGGACATTTTGTAGAAGAGTTAAGAGTAATTTTTCTGTGCAATGTTTACTTAAAATGATCAATATTTTAATATAATCAGTGCAAAAAAAGTGTTTGATTTCATCCATGCAGTTTCTCCATTGCCACAGGTGTTGAGTCAATGGTGCAGTATATATTTTAATATTTTAATATTTTATTTTCTTTTGACAGAGTAATTTTTAAGAAAGGCAGATCTTGTCTATACTCATCTGCTGTGTTCTACTGCTTGTATTTTCTTGCAAGGTTTGGACTGTAAAGGAAGTGGGGATTTCCCTTTGCTGGTCAGGTGCTTGGCTGTTTAACACCTTCCTTCTAAATTTAATCTTCAGTGATAATTTTGCTTTCAGGTTGCAGCTGCTCTTTGTTTGCTGAGCTTTGTAGGGAGGCATAAACATACAGGACAAGGAATCAGGGATTCACAGAATCACCAGGGTTGAAAGAGCCCTTTGGGATCATCCCAGTGCCACCATCATCACCCCTAAACCTTCTCCCCAAACAAAGATGAGCTGCTGAAGCTGGACACTGGATTTTCTTTGGTACAGTCAGTCCAGGAAGTTGCTGGGAGCAACCCTGAAAGGCAGAACTTGTGTGTTTTTCTGGCTTTTGTGGAACCCATGCACAAAATTTGGAATAACCCTTGTGAAATTCTGACTGAGTTATGACAGCCAGGTGGAGATGTGAGAAAAGGGATGCTCAGGATTAGAGTCCCAGAATGGTTTGGGCTGGAAGGGACATTTCAAGATTGAATTCTGGTGGTCAGAAGACCAGGTTGCTCCAGCCAGGCCTTGGACACTTCCAGGGATCCAAGGGCTGCCACAGCTTCTCTGGGAATTCTGTGCCAGGGCCTGCCCACCCTGCCAGGGAACAATTCCTGCCCAACATCCCATCCAACCCTGCAGATAACCTTTCCCTGAGGACAATGCTGGGATCACTCCCTATGGAATCCCCACTGGGATCCAATGAGCTCCACTCTGAACACAGGGCAAGATTCCCAACCCATCAGCTGCTTAACCCTCCCCTTGTCTTTGCAGGAGGAGAGACTTCAGCATGCAAACCTTCATCTGTTCGGCTTGCACCATCGTTTTCATTCCATGCTGCTGGCCTTCAGATGGCTGGACAGATGTCCCATTCTCATCAGCAGTACAGTGAGCGGCGGCAGCAGAACCTCAGCGAGCAGCAGGTCTCGGCCTTATCGTACGCGGAGCAGCTGGAGCAGCCCATCCCCCTGACAAACCAGGTACAGGCTCTGCTGCCCCCGGGCTGCTGCAGCTGCTGCTGGGGGGAATGGGGCTGGAGGGGACACTGAGAGATGGTTCTACCCCTGCCATGGCAGGGACGCCTCCCACTGTCCCAGGCTGCTCCAGCCACAATGTCCAGCCTGGCCTTGGGCGCTGCCAGGGATCCAGGGGCAGCCACAGCTGCTCTGGCAATTCCAGCCCAGCCCCTCCCCACCCTCCCAGGGAACAATTCCTAATTCCCAATATCTAACCCTGCCCTCCTTCAATTTAAGGTCATTCCCCTGTGTCCTGTCATTCTAAATCCCTGTGAAACGTCCCTCTCTATCCCTGTACTGTGCAACCATAAATTACAGGATCAGGGCATTTATTCTTGTCGGGTTTTTTCGGTTTTTTTAACTAATTAACTCCCAACTCTGTAAGGATGGAGTTAATATACAACAATATATTAACAATATACTGTTATGAACAATATATGAACAATGCTTCAGAATATTTTATATATGGGAAGACACTTTTGCAGGAGGAGGAAATGTTTAGAGGGGACCCTATAAAAGTAACTTCTTTGGGTGCCCCAAAATACCCCAGTTGGGTGCCCTAAAACTAACAGTTAGGGTGCCCTAAAATAACTTCTTTGAATGCCCTAATAATAAATTCTTTGGCTGCCCCAAAACACCCCATTTGGGTGCCCTAAAACTTCTTTGGGCACCTTAAAAATAACTCATTTAGGGACCCTAAAATAACCTCTTTGGGTGTCCTAAAACACCCTGTTGGTTGCCCTAAAAGTATCATTGGGTGCCCAAACACCCCATTTGGGTGCCCTAAAACTTTTTTTGGTACCTTAAAAGTAACTCAGGTAGCCTAAAAATAGCTTTTTTGTGTGCCCTGAACCACCCCATTTGTTTGCTCTAAAACTTCTTTGGGTACCCTGAAAGTAACTCATTTAGGGACCATGAAATGAACTCATTTAGCTACCCTAAAAATTACTTCTTTGGGTGCCCCAAACCATCCCATTTGGGTGCCTTAGAACTTTTTTGGGTACCCTTAAAGTAACTCATTTAGGAACCCTAAAAGTAACTCAGGTGCCCTAAAAATAACTTCTTTGGGTGTCCTAAAACACCTCATTTGAGTGCCCTAAAAATAACTTCTTTGGGTGCCCCAAACACCCCATTTGGGTGCCCTAAAACTTTTTTGGATACCCTAAAAGTAACTCATTTAGGTACCCTACAAATAACTTCTTTGGGTTCTCTATAACACCCCATTTGGGTGCCCTAGAAATTCTTTGGGTGCCCTAAAAGGAACTCATTTAGGGACCCTAAAAACTCATTTAGGTACCCTAACTAACTTCTTTGGGTGCTCTAAAACACCCAGTTTGGGTGCCCTAAATGTAACTTCTTTGGGTGCCATAAAACTTCTTTGGGCGCCCTAAAAGGAACTCATTTAGGGACCCTAACAACTCATTTAGGGACCCTAAAAATGACTTCTTTGGGTGCTCTAAAACACCCAGTTTGGGTGCCCTAAATGTAACTTCTTTGGGTGCCATAAAACTTCTTTGG
>JAOTBB010000001.1:2532277-2547222 GCA_025629985.1 Chamaetylas fuelleborni
CCTTTTCCTTTTCCTTTTCCTTTTCCTTTTCCTTTTCCTTTTCCTTTTCCTTTTTCCTTTCCCTTTCCCTTTTTCCTTTCCCCCCTTTTTCCTCTTTTTTCCCCTTTTTTTTCATGGCTGAGCATTCCTTGAATCCAAGACAGAAATCAGAATAACCCCAATAATAAACAATCAGAATAACCCTAACAATAAAGAATTGGAGAGTTTTGCATAAATTTGATAGTAACTTTGTTCCATGGTCTTCCACTATCAGGAAAAAAAGAATCTCTCTTGGAAAAAGAAGGGAATATTACAAATTTCACAATATAAAAGTGTGAGGAAAAAAATTCAACCCAAAAGTTTGTAAGCCCAGAGGAGCAGAATAGAACCTGTGGAAAAGTTCATACAGGTTCAAGAGTGTGCTCAGAAATGTGTGACTGTCAAAATGCCCCTTTTCAATAAGGGACTGGCTGCAGTAGCCTGCAGAATTTAAATTATTTGCAATTTTTGGATGTGATAGATCATATTTTTTTTCACCAGGCTTTTTTAGATTGGAAATTAAATCTTTATTTTTGAAGTAAGCAATCAAATTTGACTTATAAATTAGAAAATAATCATGAAGACTTGTCATACAAACTCCCTTTCCAAATTAGAGCAGGTTTTTTTTGTGGGAATAGTTGGTCTGATCTATGAAATTCTTCCACATTGAGACTTTTCCCTCAAAAATCAAGTCCCTGTGCTGGACAGAGACTGGGCCCTGCCAAAATTCCTGATATTCCTCTGCCACAACCAGCAAAACCCACCAGTGTTCCCATATTCCAATACCTTCTTCCAGTCAGAATTAAGGAATTTGAAGGAAATACTTGAATTTGAAGATGCTTTAACAGTGACAGCTCAATCAGGACTTGCTGCTACTCAGTGGGAGAGAACCAAAAAATCCCTTTTAGGTGGGGTTCGTTTCATGGGCTACATTTGTTTGCCAGATGAAAGGAAGAACCAAAAATGTTTTGTAGTAGTTTGTTTGAGAAACTTTCAAACAGTTTCCTGATGTTTACAAAGTGCTTGTACTTGTAATAAAATAGAATTAATGTCTTTTCTCCTGCCCACACAGGAGGAGAATGAGAGTTTGGCTTCCTAGGGTGGTCCCTTGAGTACCTCAGTGCAGGTCCAGCTTCAGAAGCACAAACTCTATAATTTCTTTTTTGGGTCACTTTGATGTGATTCTTTTTATTTTGTCATGGAGGGGAAAAATTATTTGTACAGCAACCATTATAAGTATTAAATTTGACTTGGGAATGACAAACTCTCTTCAGTCACAGAAGGTGATTTCTGCTTTTTCAAGTTCATATCACAGAATTCCAGGATCATTGAGGTTTGGAAAGATCTCCAAGATGAATCCCAGCTGTGCCCAGCTGTGCCCAATGCCCACCTTGTCCCCAGCCCAGAGCACTAAGTGCCACCTCCAGGCTTTCCTTGGACACCTCCACTGAATAACTCATTTATTAGTTCAATAATACTGATGGAAAATATAAATGGAACAAACTTTTCTCCAATGGAATTGCTTAAACTCACTCTGAGGTTTTCTGTCCTGTGCCTGGAGGGGAACATGGGTCTCTGGCTGGGTGGGACAGAATTCCCAGAGCTCCCAGAGCTCTTTGGAGGTGGTTTGTCTCTTGGTACTTCTAGATTTTGTTCTTATTTGGAATTTAATGCACTTGAATGTGATGAGCTGACCCAGTTCTCCAGCAGTTCCTGTGAACTTCCTTTGAAAAGAAAAAAGAATTTCCTGTGAAGCTCCTTTGGAGCTGTACCTTAAATACGGTGCCAGTTCATGTGTCTGTGCTGAGGGGGAGGAGTGATGGAGGAGAGTCTTTGTTGTCAGAGGAGGTTTGGATTAAACCTGTTGGGTGTAGTTGGAGGAGAGATAGGAATCTTGGAATTTAGCCCTTTTTGAAAAATTCTTAATATATTAACAATTATTGATATATCAAAAAGTAACTATACTGGTTGTGGGTTTTGGTTTTTTTTTTACTGTCAGCTTAAACCTGTTGCATTTAAATAGCTCATTTCTGGGAGGAATTTCACAATTTGATGTAGCAACTGTGCCATTAAATCCCTGTTTTTGTTCTAATTTCTGCCATCTTCTCATTCCAGAGGCGGATGCCCCAAACTTTCCGTGATCCAGCCACTGCTCCATTGAGGAAACTCTCTGTAGATTTGATCAAAACATACAAGCATATTAATGAGGTAATGCCTTTAATGTGCCCTGATGTTCGTTACAATACATGGTTTAAATGGATTTTCTACAAATAATCTCATCAAGACATCCAAAAAATCAAGTTTTCTCTCAGTTGTTCACATCTTCTTTGAGGTCATGGCTGTCATGGTCCTGCTTTCTGTCCAGCACACAGGAATTCTTTTATCTTGGGATTTATTTTCTTTTGTTTTATAAACAAATGTTGAGCTGGCAGGACGAGGAGACACGAGTGGCACAAGCACACTTTGAGCTCAGTAGAACTTTATTAATGTTTCTAAGAGCTTTTAAGGAAAATGCTGAAGTGTTTTCCCTAAATGATTGAATTAAATATTACTGACAGATGGAAAACATAAAGTTGTTCAGGTTAATACAGGAAAGTATCACTTAGTTTCAAACTTTGACAATTAAAGGGAATGTGAAGGGATTTTTATGGTGATTAATGACTTCCTTGGAATTGCTTCCAAGTCTTGTGGGAAGATCAAGTGGTAATTGTTGTTTCCAGGCTTATTAGCATTTTGAATTTGACTGTGTGCACAGTGTGCTGGGATGTTTCTGTTCCTTTGGTACCTGTGAACTCCAGAGATCAATGTTACTACATTTATCAGTGTTACTATTTATTAGTGTTAGTACATTTATCAGAGTTGCTACTATTATTTATTAGTGTTAGTACATTGATCAGAGTTACTATTTATTAGTGTTAGTACATTTGTCAGTGTTATTACCATTATTTATTAGTGTTAGTACATTTCTTTAGCTCTGCTTTCCCAGTTCTTCAATTATTCAAGACTTTCCTTTGGAATAATTACCTGACTTCAAACACAGCAATAGGAGGAGAGGATTGCTTGGTTTTCCACTTGTAAAAGTTGCACTTTAAAACCACAGAATGCTGAATAAAAGTTGATTTTCCTCTTTCTTGAGCTGCTGTTCTGAGCAGGGCTCTTAAGGAAGCTCCTTTCCCCCTCCAGGTTTACTATGCAAAAAAAAAACGGCGGCATCAGCAGGGCCAGGGAGATGATTCCAGTCACAAAAAGGAGAGGAAAGTTTACAATGATGGTTATGATGATGACAACTATGACTACATTGTGAAAAATGGGGAGAAGTGGATGGACCGCTATGAAATCGACTCTTTAATAGGCAAAGGGTCCTTTGGGCAGGTAATGGCTCCTTCTGGATTTGTATCTTTCCTGTGGATCACAGTTGTATTTCGTTTGAAGTGCTGTTGCTGCTTCATTTTGAAATTAAAACACTTTTTTTCTCAGTCCTGTCATTCTGAGTGCCTGTTCAGACACTCATATTTTGCGCTATTTCATGTTACTACAGAAAACATTTAATTAGACTTCAGTGTGTGTTGCATTTTGCAATGAGAAATCCTCCACCTTTTGCCATCTGTTGACATTTTTAACTTGAGTTTGGTTTTGGTTTGAGTTAGGTTTTTAATTTGAATTGGGTTTTAAAATTAAAACAATAATTAGTGCTGGATCTTACCTCATCAATGTCATTAGCAGCATTTGTTTTGACTGGTTGAAGCTTTAACCAAGGCTGGAAGGAGGATGGAGCTTTTATTTTGTAGTTTTTAGTTTTTCTCAGATTTACCAGTCCTTTTGCAGTGTTGGTTTATTTTATTTGCATATAAAGTGACATCACTGCAACAAGCATCACCAAATCAGTTGTAGCTTTATTGTTGTATCATAAGAAGAAGTAGGATTAAAAACTTGGAATTGAGAAAGGTGAAAAAGGGAGTTTGGGTTGGTTTTGAAAACTGGATTTTCCTGATTGATTTGGCTTCTCCTGCAGGTTGTGAAGGCTTATGACCGAGTGGAGCAGGAGTGGGTGGCCATCAAAATCATCAAAAACAAGAAGGCTTTCCTAAACCAGGCCCAGATTGAAGTGAGACTGCTTGAGCTGATGAACAAACATGACACTGAGATGAAGTACTACATAGGTACTGAATTAATTACTCCTCATTTTGATTTGATTATGAATGGTTTAGATCTTGCTGTAGAGCTTAGGCTGCTTTCAGCTGATTTCCAAATCTGTTTTGGAATATTTGTGATGGTATTTGGTGGTTCCTGCCAAGCTGGGAGGAGTTGGGATCAAGTGTAGGAAGCCCAGCAGGACCTGGAATGGTGGGAGGGGAATTCCAAAGGTGAGAGAGCAGGAATTTGGAGAAGGATGTGTGGCAGGAAATGGCATCAGGGTGGGAGCAGAATGTGCCATCTCAGGTGAGTTATAAATAAAGTACACAGAAGGAACTGAATAATGGAGAAAACAAATCCAGGGACACCAAGCTGACCAAAAATCCACCTTAATTAAAAATCTGAATTCTCTTGGTGCTCATATTCAAGATTTTATTATGCCAGAAAGGAGAATGTGTTGCTTTTTCTCTGAAATGTTTTTCCTATTTCAATTTTCTTGTGGCAACCTGAAAGTTTGACAATGGCAAACCCTGTTGGCCTCTGAACAGAGGAATGTGATGAATATTTCACTTATTTAATGAAAAACAAAGGCTTGGATTGGTTCCTTTCATAAACTGAGATTGTGCCTCAAGGAAATGAATACAGTTCATTGGAAATATTGATCAGCTTTATTAATTGAAGTTGCAGCAATTGAATCAGTTTTATTAATTGAAGTTATCAGCTTATAAATTGCAGTGATGTCATTGTGTATTTTAAATTATTCTCACAATTAAGTATTTCCTCTGTAAATGTAAGGGAGTGATAACTTACTTTGATAATATATCCCTTCACAAGTTTTTGGTTAATTCAGCTTTAATGAGGTGCACCTGAGGATGTGAAAATGTCCTCTTGCCCTCCAAGCATGGCAGAAATACTTTGTAAATACGACAGAACCAGGAAAAAACCCAATGCTCCTATTTTACTCAGCACTCAGTTTCCTACACATTGAATAAAGTCTTTAAAAGATTTCACAAGTTTTTGCACCCAAGGATGTGTAAAATGTCCCTCTGTACCCCAAGCATGGCAGAAATGTTTTGTAAATAACACAGAACCAGGAAAAAACCCAGTGCTCTTATTTTACTCAGCACTCAGTTTCCTACACATTGATTAAAGTGTTTTAAAAATTTTACAAGATTTTCCAGTTTTACTGAGGTGCACCTGAGGATGTGAAAATGTCCTCTTGCCCTCCAAGCATGGCAGAAATACTTTGTAAATACCACAGAAGCAGGATAGAAAAACGACGCCGTTACTTTATTGACGATCCTCCTCCCTCCGTGCTGTGCTGTAATGACCCCACAACTCTCAGTGTGCATTAATGACATTTAACTTTCCCCCACAGTGCATTTGAAGCGTCACTTCATGTTCAGGAACCACCTGTGCTTGGTGTTTGAGATGCTGTCCTACAACCTGTACGACCTGCTGAGGAACACCAACTTCCGCGGCGTGTCCCTCAACCTGACGCGCAAGTTCGCGCAGCAGATGTGCACGGCCCTGCTCTTCCTGGCCACCCCCGAGCTCAGCATCATTCACTGTGACCTAAAACCAGAGAACATCCTGCTCTGCAACCCCAAAAGGAGCGCCATCAAGATTGTGGATTTTGGCAGTTCGTGTCAGCTTGGGCAGAGGGTGAGTTTAGGGGGGGGGGGAAACGAGTAAAAATTCTGTTGGCGCTGTTGAAAAGTGCAGGATTTTTAAGTCATAATGTTCACCTAGCTCACTGAACTTCATTCATGATGGTTTTAAACAAAAACTCAGTTTTTAATAAAGATCCACAGTCCACAAGAGCTTTAAATGTAAGTGTCAGAATCACAGAATTGTCAAGGTTGGAAAAGATCTTTAAGATCAACTCCAACCATGAACCAACAGCACCACATTCGCCACTAAACCAAGTCCAAAAGTGTCGCATCCACATCTTAATTTGAACAGTTTGACAATCCACCACTTCCTTTAGTGCCCCAGTAGATAAAAATCCACCATATGATAAATTTTCCATGTTTTTGTATTTTGCCTTGGCTGTGTTTTTGTGCCAAGTCAGTGGAGAACGTATCAGCACTTGATTGTAGAAATCTGCAGTGCTAGTGAATAAAACAAAAAATTAAGACAAATAAAAAAAAAATTATTATTGTCTTAGTCCATGTATATTCCTCTTTCCATGAGTGTTCCTTTAGCATGTCCCCTGTTTATGATTAGAGACACTGCAGGTTGGATCTTTAGGAAAAAAATTCAGGAATTCGTGGACTAACTTCACAAAAGTGCCCCAATTGTCTCTTGAGGAGTTGACACTGGCCAGTAGCACCCCTTTGCTTTTTCCCAGAATAAATTTAGGAAGAGTGGATCAGAATATGGAATACTGTATTGAGAGCAGCAATGAGACAGAGATCTGGATTAATAAAAGAACTTTCTGCTTTAAACTAAAAGGAAGGGCTGAAGGAAGATACCAGGAGGTGAAACGACATCTGAATTATTTATCCAAATCCATTATTTATCAATAATAACATAATTTTGAAATGTTAAGAATCACAATTTCAAAAATGTGACATGACTCAAGCTGAACTTCCTGCTTTTTTCTTATGAGCATAATATTTTCCTAAAAAAACCCCAATTAAATACTTTTATTACTATAATGGACATACAGATTTCATTATCCCTGATACCTCATCTTTCCCTTCACCACAATGGGATTTCATGGCAGTTGTGTTTCGTCACTTGGAATTGTCATTCCCTTGGGATGCTGTGTGTGATTGTGACTTTGAGATGCTTTTATTGCAGATATACCAGTATATCCAGAGTCGTTTCTATCGATCACCAGAGGTGCTACTGGGAATGCCTTATGACCTTGCAATTGATATGTGGTCCCTTGGGTGTATTTTAGTCGAGATGCACACTGGAGAGCCTCTCTTTAGTGGGGCAAATGAGGTAAGTTCTGTCCCAGGAACTGGGTTTTTTTGTTGTGAATTCCCATCGTGATTTTCATCTGTTTAATTGGAATGCATAGATTAGGGTAGTCTGATAATTCTGAAAGGATTAAACATCAATAACAGGATTTTTGTCAGGACATAAAATTGCCTGCTTATAATTTTCTGTGTCTCCCTCTTACTCCTTAATTTGTTTTGTCCATATTAAACTTTTCTTAAATTAATTTACTTAGACCTTGTGTGAGTAGCTGACATTTGTGCCACAGCTAAGCTGGCTGTCACTTGTCCTTCACAAACCCATTTTATTTGGGACAGGTGGATCAGATGAATAAAATAGTGGAAGTTTTGGGGATACCACCAACCCACATCCTCGACCAAGCACCCAAAGCAAGAAAGTTCTTTGAGAAGTTGCCAGATAGCACTTGGAACTTGAAGAAGACCAAAGATGGAAAAAGGGTAAGTAAAACAATTAGGTTAATAGTATATATATAAAAATGTATAAAATGGTGAGTTGTTACTTTGTTTTGGTTCATCTTACTGAAATCGCAGCCTTGTTGTTTATTTCATTCCGTCTTGTCAATTAAACAACATTTCCTGTTGTGTTGAATAGTTTCCTGATTTGGTTTGGAATATCAAATATTCTTTTGCTGTGGAATGTGTGCAGACACCCCCAAGGTTTCACACACTGATTCCAAACTTTTCCTCCCTCCCCACAGGAATACAAACCACCAGGAACTCGCAAACTCCACAATATCCTGGGAGTTGAGACAGGAGGGCCGGGTGGGCGCCGTGCTGGGGAGTCAGGTCATACTGTAGCTGACTACTTGAAGTTCAAAGACCTCATCTTAAGGATGCTTGACTATGACCCCAAGACACGAATCCAGCCCTACTACGCCCTGCAGCACAGTTTCTTCAAGAAAACGGCGGACGAAGGTACCAACACGAGTAACAGCGTGTCCACGAGTCCTGCCATGGAGCAGTCACAGTCTTCAGGAACCACCTCTAGTACATCTTCAAGCTCAGGTGAGTGATAAAATCCTGCTTCCTAATGTTGGGCACTGAACAGGCTCCCCAGGGAATGGGCACAGCCCTGAGGCTGGCAGAGCTCCAGGAGCGTTTGGACAGCGCTGCCAGGGATGCCCGGGGTGGGATTTGTTGGGGTGAAGTTGGACTGGATGATCCTTGTGGAATATTCCATGGTTCTGTGAAATGTTAATTTTTTTTTTCCATACTGTCAAAAAATATCAGTCATGATCACTGAACAGTTATTTTAATCAGCTGGAACAGGTAAACAGAAAACCCCCAAAAACCCAACTAGATGAGCAAAAATATGAGTGATTAACACTGATCTTACACTTTTCCCTTGAAGAGCTTTATAAATCTTTATGCTGCCATAGTTCCATAGCTGTAAATTGTGTGTCCCTTTAGTCACTGGGCATGTTGGGGTTTTCCAGGTGGATCTTCTGGCACGAGCAACAGCGGCAGGGCGCGGTCGGACCCCACACACCAGCATCGGCACAGCGGCGGGCACTTCACTGCTGCTGTTCAGGCCATGGACTGTGAGACACACAGCCCACAGGTAAGGCAGAGTACCTTGGTGCACAGCAGATAAAGCTGGCAATTCTCCCCCATGTGGACAGTTCATTGGTTTGTAGGTAGATCTTGCTCTTTTAGTAGCCTTTAATCAGCTGTGTTGTTCCAGAGGTTCCTCTAATGCTGTTGGCACCTTTCAAGGTATGAGCTACAACATTTTAATTTCATTTGCTTTGCTTATTGTCTCTGGGCTCCTCAGCCAGAGGTCAGGGTTTAATTTTTCTAAGTGTTATACAAATGCTGTTATTATTACTGAAATGTAAAGCTGCTCCTGTAATTTTGACAGCGAAGTCACTTATCAGACCTCCTTTAACTGTTTGAAAATAACATCCAGGATGTGCATTCATTTTTCTTAAGGTATATATAGAAAAGTACTGGAAATTATTCTTAAATACATGCCTGCATTTCTAGAATAATTGTGCAACTGCAAGGCTTGGTTAAAGTTCTAAAAAATTTGCATAAATACGAAAAATCTAGTCTCTCATATATTGTTCAAGATTGAGAAATATTGGAAATTATTCTTACATATGTGCCTGCATTTCTAGGATAATTGTGCAGCTGCAAGGCTTGGTTAAAGTTCTAAAAAATTGGCATAAATACAAGTAACCAAGTCATAGATTGTTCAAGATTGAGAAGTATTGGAAATTATTCTTACATACATGCCTGCATTTTTAGAATAATTGTGCAACTGCAAGGCTTGGTTAACAATTCAAAAGATAGGCATAAATAGAAATAACTTAATCTCTCATATTCTGTTCAAGATAGAGAAGTATTGAAACTATTCTTACATACGTGCCTGCATTTCTAGAATAATTGTGCAACTGCAAGGCCTGATTGAAGTTCTAAAAAATTGGCATAAATACAAGTAACCAAGTCATATATTGTTCAAGATTGAGAAGTATTGGAAATTATTCTTAAGTACATGCCTGCGTTTCTAGAATAATTGTGCAACTGCAAGGCCTGGTTAAAGTTTTAAAAATTTGCATAAATAGAAATAACTAAATCCCTCTTGTGTTGTTCAAGAGCCAGCTGGATGTGACGCTCAGTTGTCAGGGTGGTCGGAGGTGGGATGTCTTGGAGGTGTTTTCCAGCCTTTCTGATTCTGTGTTTTGGTGCAATGACTCTGAGCCTCACCATCTTGCTCTGGATTGTGCAGGTTCGGCAGCAGTTTCCTCCTCCCATCGGTTGGACCGCCACCGAAGCTCCCAGCCAGGTGACCGTGGAGAACCACCCGGTGCAGGAAACCACCTTCCACGTCAACCCTCAGCAGCAGAATGCATTACACCATCACCATGGCAACAGCTCCCACCACCACCACCATCACCACCACCACCACCACCACCATGGACAGCAAGCCTTGGGCAGCCGGACCAGGCCGAGAGTCTACAATTCTCCAACAAACAGCTCCTCCACCCAGGATTCTATGGAGGTGGGCCACAGTCACCACTCCATGACATCCCTGTCTTCCTCAACTACTTCTTCCTCTACATCTTCCTCCTCTACTGGTAACCAAGGCAATCAGGCCTATCAGAACCGCCCAGTGGCTGCTAACACCTTGGACTTTGGACAGAACGGAGCTATGGACATGAATTTAACAGTCTACTCTAATCCGCGCCAAGAAACTGGCATAGCTGGACATCCCACGTACCAGTTTTCTGCTAATACAGGTCCTGCTCATTACATGACTGAAGGACACCTTGCCATGAGGCAAGGCATTGATAGAGAAGAGTCTCCCATGACAGGAGTTTGTGTTCAGCAAAGTCCTGTGGCTAGCTCGTGACTAAACTGAAACTAAGTTTGTTTCTTGTGTGTTTTTATAGAAGTGGTGTTTTTCCAAAAAAAAAAAAACAAAGTGCAAAGCTGCTTGAATCAGAAGGAGATAAACTCACTGAACCGCTACAGGAGGGCAAAGTTGACTATTTTTTTAAACTTGAAAAGATTGCAAAGGGACAATGAAGTTTGGTTTTTTTTGGTTTTTTTGCTGGGGGGAGGTTTTTTTGGTTGTTTTTTTTTTAAGAGCCATGTCTGGACCCACCTTAACGGATAGCTTAGTGGTGTTCACCTTTTGCTTCCCCCATTTTAACTTGCCACAACCTAGTCATAGTTTGGTTTTTTTGGGGAGGGGTTTTGATTTTTTTATTTTTATTTTTTTTTTTTTTTGCTCTCATTCGACAGGGGTTATTGTTCAAATGTTAGTCATAGTTGCAAACTAGTTTCTTTTTAAAGGCATTGCACATGATTTCTAAAAAAAGGCCCTTTGAAGTTTTGTGGGTGGGAGGGGGAGTGAGTAATATATATATTTTTTTTAGTTCCCCAAACAACCATGGGCACAGAAATGCAGTACTGTAAGAAAGAGGGACCTTCAGATTACACAAATATATTATTCTTCAGCTGTAAAAAGGGACGGTTGTGACGGAGTTTGTGAGGCACACTGAGCATGCGAAGTGGCGGTGAGCAGAACTCTCCTTTTCTGAATCTACTGAGGATCAAAGCAGCAATTGTGATGGGAATTCTGTGGGTGCCACCTTTTGGAGCCCACGGGCAGTTAGGATGGAAATCTGACTGGTTTCATAACTGAGGTGCACTGAGAAGCAATCAACGGGTCGGTCCTGGCCAGTCCTGGGGAGGTCTAAGTGGTGGTCTTTGGGATAACCTTTGGCCTTATGGATTTGGACTCTTAAGTTAGAAGAGCCTACCATTTCAGATGCAATCACTTTTGGACATGCTTTTGCAGACAGTCCTTAATGCTGAAAACACAGAGAATGGGTAATTCAAGAGGCCTTTCTTTTAAAAATAGACTTTTGTGACCCACTTATTGTAAGGTATTGCAAGGTCACTTTGCGTGTGTCATAAAGTTGACTTCCTTATTGGTTGAAGGTCACAGGAGTAGTGGTTTGCGTTTGATGGAAATAGCTACAACTGTGTCCCTTCCTGCTTTTTACTTTTTTCTTTTGCTTTTTTCTCGGCACGTGGTTTTCTCCACCATTACTTCTGCACAAAGACGTCTTCTGTTCATCCTGAACATTTTTAAAAAAAAAAAAAAAAATGCAGAATTTTATGTGACTGCTTTTTTGCCTCACAATTATGCTGTGAATTTTACAAAAATTTATTTTCTTTTTTGATAATTTATTGTACCAAAGCTGTTTTTATAGCACATAGATGTCTGTAACCAATAATGTAGCAGTTCTGCACTTTGACACAAGGTGTAACTAGACCATTTTTAAATGTCAGTTGAAAAATTATGGCTGTACTATTGCTTAAACAAAACTGGAACTGTTGTTGAATTCATAGCCAATACATTTACAGCAATCTGTGTACTGAAGATAATAGATTGACATCTACTTGGAGACTATAACATCTGTTACATTATCAATGTGTTCAGGCTTCTGAAGGTTAAAAGGGACACTAGATCCAGAAGCTATGAAACCAGCAGTTGATTCTTGTATTCCTTATTAACATAATTGTAAACTTGAAGGCAAAGACCTTGATTGCATGAACAGGTCCAAAAAAAATGATAGGCTGAGTAAAGCAAAACCCTCATGGGAGACCTGAGGTTAGCAGGCTGTATTTAACAGGTGCCTAATTTTTGGGTAATGCTGCCTTAATATAACACAGTCAGCTTGGCAGTTGCAAAATTTACAGGCCCATCCAAGAGATTTTCTTTTTTTTTTCTTTTTTTTTTTTCTTTTTTTTTTCTTTGTGGGAAAAGGAAAAACAAAAAAAGCTGCACAAAAAAACCAAACCTCAGTGAAAGGATGAAGGTGAGTTCCTTGATTGCCCATCCCAGGTGAACAGTGTTGCCCATCCTCTCTTACAGAAGCAGTGATCTACCTCTGCCAGTAAGCCCTTGGAAAAGTTCATTTTTAGCAGCAAATGGTCAATTCCATGTGGCCAAGTCGATTTTTGAGTCAAAAAGGTGGAATTTTTTATACTCACAGTGGCAACACAGCAGCTGACTGTTCTGTAAATGAGGACGAATCCTTGAGATTAGCATTATTTTGGTAAATCATGATTTTCTTAATGAAATATTTCTTTTTGTATTGACACATCAGCCCTGTGGATGAAAGCAGACTTTTTTTTCCCCTCGTTTTGTATTTTTTTTTTTTGTTTTTTGTTTTTTGGGTTTTTTTTAATTTGTTTTTTTGGTTTTGTTTTCTTTCAAAGCTCAGTAATTCAGAGAAGTTTACAGGATTTGGAAGGCTGTCTCCTTAGAAAAGGATGCTGAGTTTAGCAATATTTAAAAAAAATAAAAAGGAATGCAGTTCTTACTGCTGTCTAGGAATATAAGGGTAACATGGAATCTGGGTAACACCACGTGCGCCGTTGCCACCCCTTTAGCAAGCGCCAAAAAAAAAACAAACCAACAAACCCACCAAACCTAAAGCAGTTCAAAGAAATCACCTCTACATCAAGAAGGAAAAAAAAAAAAAAAAAAAAATCATAAAATCCAGTGCTTCTGCATACTGTGTTATGTTACAGTCCAGTTTTGTGTGCTTTACTACACAGTTTGGTTACAGGACTTCTGTGCATTGTAAACATAAACAGCATGGAAAAGGTTAAATACCTGTGTTCAGATTGTAAGATCTAGTCCGGACTTGCTGTGTATATTGTAACGTTAAATGAAAAGACAAGCCCTTTGTATTATAGTCATGCAGTCTTATGTATGATAAACAGTTGAATAATTTGTCCTCAGACTCTTTACTGTGCTTTTTAAAAAGGAAAAAAAAAAAAAAAAAAGAAGAAAAAAACATAAGAGTAATTTAAGAAAAAAAAAAAACAACAAACAAAAAATGTAAACGTAGTAAGTCTTCCTATGCAATTAACCTACTCCAAGCCATGGTGTGGTAGGTATAATTATACTATAATATGTAAATATCAGATACATTGAAACAGACTTAAAAATATGAAAGTAAAAGTTGGAGGCGTAACAGCTAATTTGGAGTTTTTAATTGAAAACCAGCGAGGTCTGCAAATCACTGATGTGTGAACACAGCTCTGCTTGATTCTCATGGACTGTGCTTGTAGTTTGAGTTCTTTAATCCTCATCCCTTAGTCTGAGTGTTCTCCTGTGCTCTGCAGCTTCCTCCCTATCCCAGGTTGAGCTGCTTTTGAGGCCATGGAATGGGATTTGGGGATGGCCTGCTGTTATCCCAGAACCCAGCCCAGTTCCTCCCTGGCTTTGGGTGCAGTAGGACCTAGTTTGGAAAAAGCTGATTTTCCTGTAGGTTCTGCCCAGTGGGAGGAGTTTTCTGTGTCTCTGGAGTGATTCAGCCAGGTTATTTCCAGGTTCCCAGTCCTCCTCCAGTTCTGGGACTGCTGAGTTAGAGCTGGTGGCCACCAGACCTGGCAGAACAATGAGTGACAGCTCCAGTTTGAAACTATTCCACGTAAAAATGCATTAACTTGATTAACCTCCTTAAACCCTTTAACTGTAAAGCTCTTCTGAAACCTCAGATGTTTTCAAACCCGTTGTAAAAGCTGGGATTGCTGCACACAGCCCCTGGGAGTGGTGCCAGTCCTGCTGTGTGTGTGCAGGAGGTGCAGGTACATCCTCAAACCTCTCACTCGGCTCCTTGTCTGTTTATCCCTCCCAGGATTGCAGTTTTCAACCTTTCAGCCTCAGTTCTTTGCATTAAAAGATTGTCAATTTAGGTGATTCTCCATCCTGATTGCTCAGTCCTTTGGGAATGGCTGCTCTGCCAGGATTTAGGATTCCATCCTGTAAGTACAGTGGTGTCTGGAGGGGCCTGGATGCCACAAGGGTTGGAGTCACCTGGAAATGTGACTCATCTCCATTATTTATCACTCTGCCACCCTTATTTTCATTACACCATCCATGTGCTTATGTTTTGTCCTGGACAACTGAAAAAAAAACTTTTGAAGATCCTCTGGAAGAATTCCCATTGAATCCCATCAGGAACATCCTTTCTAATGAGGGAGTGAGTGGAAACTCCAGCCTGCTGACACAGAACATGTTGTGTTGGTTTTTAGAACAAATTCATCCCAATAAGGTCAGTCTGGAACTTGTGGATAGGAAGGAAGTGTCTTTGTGGTCAAAGATACACAAGGAAGTGGCTGCAGAGTAGAGTGACTGCTGAGAGTTGATCTCCTGAGGGTAGTTGGTGTTTAGCCTGACTTTTGGATAATTTATTTATTGGAATTCTCTCAGGGGGGACCTTGTGGCTCTGCACAACTCCCTGACAGGAGGGGCAGGGAGGGGGGGTCGGGCTCTGCTCCAGGAACAGG
>JAOTBB010000001.1:2564831-2577653 GCA_025629985.1 Chamaetylas fuelleborni
ACACACAACAAAAAAGCGGGGGCGCGAGAGAGAGAGAGAGAGAGAAAAAGAGACAAAACACACACACCTTAAGCTGTAAGTGCCCTATTCACAAAAATAAAGCTTACATGCATGCCCCAGTGGCGGAAAGTCTCTTTCCAAAAAAAAAAAAAAAAAAGTTTCACCAGGGCCCTGAGCTGCCGTTGCAACCAACACAAATTTTCTCAACCTGCAGCAACGACTTCTAGAGTGGCCCAGTGAACAGTGAGAGCAAAAAGCAGATTCATCCTCGGAGGGAGAGCTTTGCTTTCAGCTCGTGCACCTTTGGCGGGATGGAGGCGGCACCAGGGTCGTGTTGCCCTTGGCCCCAAAGCTTCCAGAGGGGCTGGGGAGCCACTGTTCCCTAAAAAACCCTCAGCACCCTCGTGGGGAGCCGTGGGGGTGTGATGGATGGGCTGGAGCTGATGCTGGGGCAGGAGGATGAGCTTGGGAAGGGCTGTGGCCAAGTGTCCCTCGAGTGTCCCCAACCTTGGCTGAGCTGCCAGAATCACCCACCCCGGGTGGAGGGACCAAAATCCTCACCCTGCACCATTCCTTGCATCCTGGGAAAGCCTTTTAGGGGAAAATGGTCAATGCTGAAACAAAAAAAACCTCTTCCCATCCAGCCTGAGCTGCCCTGTGTGCGACCCTTCCCTTCCCCAGGCCCTGCTGAAGGTCCCGTTCTCACTCAGCAGCGTTTCTGGTCAGTGAAGAAGGAATTGAGAGCTCCAGGAGATTTCTGAGATCCCACATTTACCTCTGGAAATCCTTTTCTGACCCCAGATCAGCCACCCTCTCTGAAAATTACCAAGGGGCAGTTGTACCAGCAAAAACAAAACAAAACAAAACAAAAAAAATAAGTAAAAAAAAAAGGAAAAGAGGTGTGAATTTAATGCCAAAGCTATATCACAGTGCAAATTTTCCACCTGCCCACCAAGTTTCTCCTGAGGTTTATTTTTTTTTTCTCTTTTATTTAAACATTAATTTTTCTGTACAAAAGAAAAAAAAAGGAAAAAAAGCTTCGGATTCTCTTCAGTGTTTTCTTTCTTCCTGGAGTAGGCAGGCATGAAAATAAAAAAACCCCAAAATTAAGGCTGCAGCTTGTCCTCCTTTGCTGGCAGAAATGCTGTTCTTGGTGGGGCTGAGCTCCATGGGGGCCATGAGAGTTCTCTCTGCCCCGTGGATGCAATGCCCAGGGTTTTCCAGGGATTTACAACCACCAGGGAGCTGCCTAAGGTGGAGGAACTCCCCGAGGAGCCGCTCCCCTGAGCGTGGCTGGCAGGATCCCTGTGCTTTCCTGGGAATCCTGGTGGAAGGACACCCCAGGGATGTTGTGCCCCTTGCTCCTCAGCACCAGCAAACTGCAGATTTCATGGATTCTGGCTCCACACGAAATCTTTCTCAGCTGAAGTAGCTAAAATCTACTGGCTGAGGTGCAACATTCATTATTCAATGGCTTGTGTGTGGTTTTTTTCCTTTTTTTTTTGTGTGTGTAGCAAAGGACTCTGCTGAAATCCCACAGTTTGGGTGGGGAGGAGGGAGCAGATTCGCTGGATATTGCACATTAACACCTCCACATGCTCCTTGGATGAAGAGTAGACAGGAAATTCTGGTCAGCCATGAGTTTGCCACAGCCTCAATTTTTTCGGTCAAACTGCCCACCCCAAAAAAGAGTAACCAGGAAGGGTTTTGCCTTATTTGTAAACATTTTCACAGTATGTCAGGAGTACAATTCTCTACCCTGCCCTCTCCCAGACTTATGGCTTTTTAGAGTGAGTGAAACGATCTGTTTGGCCAACAGTGAGGTACTCTAAATAGCTGCCAGTCTGGTACACTGAAGAAAATGTTATGCACTAGAAGAGTCAGAGAGGGGAGGAGAAAACAAATAAATTAAAATCAACTTTACACTGCAAATATTTGAAGAGAAATGCCTGCTCGACGGGGAGTTGGTTTTTGCATCCCAATATTTCTAGAGCTCTGTTTCTAAACCTACATTAATTACACAGCTGTGTACATTATTTAGAAGTTCTTTACTACAGTACTTTTGTACATGCGGCGTTTATTACTAAATGGAGAGAGAAATAGTTACATAAGGCATATGTACAGGGATTGCAGGTCCCTCTGCTCACCTTCCTCTTAAAGCTGCAAGGCCCATTGCACTGCCACCCAGTCTGTGAAACTGTCCTGAAATGCATCAAAACCTCAGTCAAAGCCCATTTTGATGAACATTAATTAGTCTTTAATTTAAATCCCTTGCATTTCCTTTGTTTTCAGGGATGGTTTTTTGGGTTGTTGATGGGGATAAACCTGGAGGTCTGCACTGCCATCAGTCACTGCCAGGGGGAGATTCCCCCATCCCTGATGGGTGCTGCAGCTTTAGCCCACGCCTTTGTTGAGTCTGGGAATCTCTTGGGTCGACGTTGGGATCTCACATCTAAAATGTTTATTTTCCGTGAGTTACCAATAACAGGAAGAGGAAAAAGAAATTAAAGGCGTGTCGCAGAAAGGAGCAGGGAGCAGAGAGGGAGGAGATAAAGGAGGTGGCATGGCCTTTATTTCTCCTCTGCTTCTACACTTTGGACTCATTCTCCAGGTTGGCCACGTCTCCGTTTCTTTCGTTTTGGTCTTCTTGGTTCTTCTCCTCCTCCTCCGCCTCCAGCTCGGCGTGCTGGTCCAGCTTGCTGGAAACAGACCATGTCAGGGGCAGTTCTGCTCGGCTGGCCATCTCTGCCAGCTCTTTGGCACTGTGAACGGGGGTGTTGGTCTCGTAGGTTTCGTGGAAGCTGTTGTAGTCCACCTCGTAGAAGCCGTCCTCCAGCGTGAGCACGGGGGTGAAGCGATAGCCCCAGAGGATCTCGCTGGTGATGTAGGAGCTGCGAGCCTGGCACGTCATCCCTGCAACGACAGAAAGGAACCAGGGCTGCAATCAGGACCCACTGCATCCCCAAGCCTTGAATTCACTCTTTTTGCTGGCTGTGAAAAGGCTCGTGCCAGGACAGGGTGAGGTTTGACACCAGAAATCACAAACTGGCGCCCTTTCCTCTCGTGCACGTGCAGATTGAAAAGGGCTCAGTGTGTCAGCAAAGATTTTAATAATAATTTCTTTATTAGACACTGCTCTCCTACTCACCAACTCACCTGCTGCTGGGTCCCAGGTGGTGTGGGGCACTGTGCCATCCTCTGTCCCCTGGCTGTCACAAACCTGTGCCCAGGGTGACAGGGATTGTCACCAAAGTTTCCCACCCTGATCCCACGATCCAAGGGATCCCTTGGCTCCAGTAAAGGTGGGAGTCACCCTTTAGCTACCCTGATCTGAGAGTTGGGCTGGTGGTCCATGCATAAATATCAATAATATATAAATATCAATATCCTGAAGGGTGTTGGGATAGTGTCTGGGATAATTTGGATTAATTTCTTCGTTACCTTCTCTTCACAGCTCTGCTGAACCTCACCCTACAGCTCAAAAAAAACCCACAAAAACCTGTGCTTTCTTTGGCACAAAAAGAGGTGCTGATCAAAGGTCAGTTCACATTCCAGTGTGTCCTCTGGGTGAAGAAATCCCTGGGAACAGCAGGGAGCTGTGACTTGGAACCTTCTCCAGACCAGACCCACAGCTCAGGGAAGCACTGCAATCAAATATTGGTGCTCAGGAGTGGAAGGGAAAAACCCAGCTGCCCAGGAAATATGGGAAACCAACCTGGCCAGGCAAAAATATCAGGAGAAGGGAATTTAACAGGCCAAAAATGATGCTGCCTTTGATTACTGCACATCATTAGCATTGTACTAATAAGCTGAACAGTATACATGGAATATTTAATAAACAAAATTGTTTAAGCCCTGGACAAGCCTGACATATATCAGTTATCTATAAGGCAGTCATTAACAGTTAAAAATAATAAATCTAGACAGAACAAAAGGCAGAATGTAGCAATGCCCATTGTCTCTCTGTGCTGGTGGCATCATGGAAAGTCACATGGAGGGTCCTGTGAAGAGCCAGCATTGGGAGTTTAATGTCCCAAATATTCAGGGCTGTGGTTCCTGTTCCAAGTAATTCTGCCCTCATTCTTTGAAGCCTTCTCTCTCAAGGTCTCATTTCTTCCTTCTGATGGCTGCAAAGACATTTACCAGCTGTCACCACACTGTGACACTGCTCCAGCGTTTCCCTGCCCTTCCTGCAGCACCTTGGACCCTGATGATTTCCAGAGCAAAATGTGGGAAAGCTGCTGCTCTGGATCTCCTCCTGCTGCAGCCAGGCAGGGACATCACCTCAGTTCTTTCTTTTGGCCAAATATTGAAGCCTTCATTTGTCTCTTTGTTCTTCCAGGACAAGTTTGCATTTCAACTCACATGGAAATACACATGGAAATACAAAGATCTTCCCCTTTTCCTGCTCTTTCACAGGTGGGAAGGGTGAGAGGAACCAAGGACAAAATCATGTCTGGTGTGATTTTGAGTTCTAAGGGATGTTTTTTCGGAGGGAGAGGAGTGGAGGCTCAGGTTGGACAGCAGCAGGAATTTCCTCATGGAAAGGGTGCTCAGGGATTGGAACTGCCCAGGGAGGTGCTGCAATCACCACACCTGGAAATATCCAAAACCTGTGTGGATGTGCAGCTGGGGACAATGTTTGGTGCTGGACATGGGGGTGGTGCTGGTTGATGGTTGGGCTCCATGATCTGGAAGTTCATTTCTGCTCCCAATCCCTTTACTGCTGAAATCCTGCTTGGAAGTGAGTGGGAAATCTGGAATTTTCATTCCAAGGAAAGGAAGTACTCAGAGATCCTGCTGCTTTGCTTAGGAAAAAATTGTTCTGCCTGGTGGGAAAGAGGAGGGACAATTTTCTGCAGAAACCAGGAAGATTAATTGGACTGTGTGAAAGTTACAGCTCATTAAAAACAGACCCTCCTCTGAAAAGTTGATCTCAATTTTTAATTGCTCCCATTCAGCAGTGATTTAATTCCTGTTCCTTTTCCACAGCTGGATGAAACACTTTCAGTGCTAGAATGGAAGTTGGGATTTTTCAAGCCAGTGAAACTAAATTATGGGGATTTCAATTTTAGGCAGCCAAGTTACCTTGGCTTTTTGTTGTTCTATTATTGTTTATTATTACTAAAAATGTTTATTGTTTTGCTTTTCAATGGAACCAGAAAAGGTTTTTGCTTCTACAAGAAGCACTTAATTGAAGATTCCATGGTAGCTTAGACAATAAAATGTTGTGTCAGGCACTTGTACCATGCAGTGTTTCCCTTTGGCTGAGAGCCATCAAAAATAAAATGATCTCAAAAGAATCAGGGGGAAAAGGTTGCTCAGAACTAAGGTATCAAACCTATGTTTGGGCTGAAATACAGTGATTTTCCAGCCCTGCCATTTCCACACACTGACAGTCTCATCCAGCTTTTTACTCAAGACAGGCCTTTCTTTTACAGCATCACCTTTTCTTTTCAAATTTAATTTCTGGGGTGAAAAAAGGGCTCTCAGTGAAATGAGGAGCCAAGAATGATGGCAGGACCAGGACACACTTCCAATTTATATAATAGTTTTACAAACTGTGAGTTTTACACTATTTCAAGTCAACAACCTCAAAATGGAGATGTATTTTTTGTTATAAGTTTTTTTAAGGATAAACTGTTTAATTAGGAAATGATACTTAAATTATTTTTATTTTTAATGTAATAACTGATTACTTGCAGTTCACAATGTGGACTTTTAATTATAAGATACTACTTAGACTTATGAAGAAGAAGGTGAAAAAGAAGGACAAACTTTTGTTTTAAAACTTTCATTTTGTTATATATATATTATTATATTTTAAAATTTTAAATTTTAAGGTTTTCCCCATGTGATATTGCACATTTTTATTTAAACTACACACTTAAAATCTTGGTTTTATTATTTAATTTTGGAAGCTTTTTCCATGGCCTTGTGGTTTTTTGGGGGTTAGTGCTTGTTAGTACAGGAAGTTCAAAATTCTTAGTGACTAGGGTTTCAACATGATGCTCCTGTGGAATTCCTTTCACTCTCTCTGTATGAGGTATCACTGCAGAGGTTTTGATCTAATTTGTCAAAAGGTTCATGAGAACCTCTTAAAACCAAAATTAGAAGTGGAGGAAGTTCTCCAGCCCCTGAGACAATTCCTGCAGGCTCTGTGTGATGGAGCTGTGGCCATCAGGAAGCAGCAGAGGCTCTGAGCTTGGCTCTAGGGCTGAGCTTTGCACCTCTGGCCAGGGGGAGGAGATGGGAGAATTCTTCATCACGGTGACCAAAGAATCCCAGATGGGTTTGGGTTGGAAGGGACATCAAAGATCTTCCAATT
Source organism: Chamaetylas fuelleborni (assembly GCA_025629985.1). NCBI lineage: Eukaryota > Metazoa > Chordata > Aves > Passeriformes > Muscicapidae > Chamaetylas > Chamaetylas fuelleborni. The sequence continues at coordinate 2,571,160 of JAOTBB010000001.1, forward strand.
CCAACCCCTGCCATGGGTGGGGAGTCTTCTCTTAGATCAGGGTGTTCCAAATCCCAGTGTCCAACCTGGCACTGGATCCAGGGGCAGCCACAGCTGCTCTGGGAATTCCATCCCAGCCCCTCCCAGGGAACAATTCCTAATTCCCAACATCCCATCAAACTCTGCTTTGAAGCCATTCCCTGTGCCCTGTCCCTCCAGCCCTTGGCAATTGTCTCTCTCCATGTTTCCTGCAGCTCCTTCAGGCCCTGCAAGGCCACACTGAGCTCAGCCCAAAGCTTCTCCTGTGCAGGTGAACAATCCCAATTTTCTCAGCCTTTCCTCACAGGAGAGGGTGACTCCTTCCTGCTGTAAAAATCAGTGTCATTTTGTGCTCCTGGCTCCAATTCTGCAGTTGTTCCACGGCAGGACTGACTGGCTGTGTCCACATTCCATGGATTTCCCCACACCTCAAATAATTCACTATTACGAGTAATTCACTAATACCTCTCAAATTGGTATTAGAGTGAAATAGGTTGAATCTTGCAGGAAAAGCTGACTGAAAGGAAGGTTTGTGTTTGACTGTGGGTAAGAAATGATGCTCAGCACCCTTTGTTGTGCCCAGAAATCTGGATTTTTGCTTGGGGTTACTGCTGGCAGTGCTGTGAAGGGTACAGGAGCTGAAAGGGCAAAAAGGCTTAGTGAACACCATCAGTTATAAAAGCAAGCAGGAGAACTCACTCTTCCAAAGTGATGATTATAAATGGCTCAATTAAGTAAACAAAGAAGTAGTTAAAAAAAACCCCAGCACTGACAGATATTAGATAATAAAATTAATTATAAACAGCAGCCAAAATGCAGCAAGTACGAACTAATCAAAATACTTAATTAGGCTTTGCAGTACCTACTTTTCTCCCTACCACTGTTTATTACAATTTTATCTGGGGGTTGGTGTCTTTGGTAAGGCTCCAAAGAGTTATAATAACTGCTTTAAAAGCCTTGTGCTCCTACAAAATAATAATATTTTGAGACATGGTGCACTTAAGGCTGATTCAGCATAGCAGGGAAGGAGCCCCTTGCCCTAAAAGGAGAAATCTGATTTTGTCTCTGCCTGTTCTGTACCTCTTGTGGTGTCCAGGGGGCTTCAGGTATTTATAAATATGTTAAATCTTAGCCTGACAGCTGCCATTTGGGTCACTGCAGGTGACTCCTCCAAGGAACACAGGTAATCTGATATTGTAATTAAGGAGTTAAAGATCTCTATGAATAAAAGCAAATCTGAGTGCGGAAAACGAACTAAAGAAGCTGCTGGCAATTTAGTGAAATGATCTTGTGGATTGTAATGGATATATTGGTGTCCTCTGAGGTAAAAAAAAAAAAAAAAAAAAAAAAAAAAAAAAAAAAAAAAAAAAAAAAGATGAAAGGAAGTTTTATTCTGTTGAATTTGGGCAGGTGAGAAACAGCTACCCTGATTTTTTTTGGCTCCTGACCTAGGTTCAAGGTAGGTAGGACATGGTGGTGACTCTACAACCTCTCTTCCAATCCCTGAGCTCCCTTTCCATGGGGAAATTCCTGCTGCTGTCACCCTGAGCCTCCCCTGGCCCAGCCTGAGGCCATTCCCTCTCCTCCTGTCCCTGTTCCCTGTTCACCAGTGAGAAAAGTGATAAAAGTCAAAGCAGGGATGGCACTCAGGAGAAAGCTGAAACCAAACTTGAAGAGGATTCTGCTGAGAACAAGATATATTCATTTATTCAGATATAAATGACAGAGAAATGGGAAGATCTAAATCCAGAGCTTGTACTTGAAAAAAAAAAACAATTCTCTTTAATTGTTTTGTACCCTTCTACAGCTTAATGTGAAATTCCATGGATGTTAAGAAAAATGGAATTTTGGTTACCTGTAAGATGTTTCCAGTGGAGTTACTTGTTCTATTCCATGTATGCCAAAGGATCTGTAGTCATTAACGTCACTGGAAGAGCTGCCTTTGCCAGAAAGTGCTCAAGCGAAAAAAAAAAAAAAAGAAAGAAAAAAAAAAAAAAGCCAGACAGCTGAATTTCATCAAATTCACAGATCCAGTTCCATGGAGATGTCAGAACAAGCAAATGGATGAGTTAAAAATGATCACAGCACAAAATTTACATTTTTATTTCTGCTTGAGAAACAACAGAAAGCTGTGTACATCCTGCTTCTGGGGAAGGCAGAAATTATAAATCCAAAATAATAAATGCTGCATAAAAATAAAGAATTCACAGCCAGTTTGCTTTTGCACAGTGTCTACAGCCAAAACTCAGTAGCCAGTGCTGTGAGATTTACTTCCAACAGAGAGGGCTACTTATAATTCAGGAACTAATGGGATTTAATAAAACAGTGTAACACACTCCTACTTTCATTTTCACAAATGAACATGAACCTCAGAAAACAACAAAAAAGCATGTAATCACTCAAGCTCTCCATTTCACAAATAAATTCTGTCTAACCAAAACCACATCACTGGGTTTGGGAAATTCCTACTTGGCTTGCACAGGCATTTTCAGAGAAAGGAAGGATGTAGGAACATTTCCATGGGTTTTGATGATGCTGCGGCCAGCCAGTTAATAAATAATCCTGCCTCCCTGTGAAAATGCAAACTACTGAAATGCACAAGAATACACAGAGTGAGATCCTGGTTTTATAAATGTCAATAGTAATTTTGCCTTTTATTCCAGAGGGTTAAGGCTTCATCCAGGAGGTTTCTACCCTCCAGCACTTCCCACTCCTAAGTGGTGATAAGGGCTTATAATTTAATTTCTGTCACAGCAATAACAGGGAAAAGCAACTCTCTTTCCCTGAGCACACTTTTTTTAATTGCACCAGAGGGTCCTAAATAGAAACCTGAGTAACTACAGATCCCAAAGCTCTCCAAACCTGAGAGATTTCTGCGTGTCTCCTGGTGGAAGTGGCTGGTTTAGTGACGTGAGTGGAGTGGGAGCTTCAGAAAAAGTTTATAAAAGAATTCCAGCCACTGAGTCACGAGTGCTGAAAGGCCCCCCTGGCTTTCTAAACTTCTCGGAGAGGAGCCTGGAGGGGCTGGACCCAGTCCTAGCCCCAGAGTTTGTCAATATTTTAAGTTTTACCACTTTACTCTGCAGGTTTTAATGATGGCAAAGCAGATATATAAAAATGAGTTCTTTATTATGACAAATGATTAGATGAAAATTACTCCATAAGAGTTAATTTTACAACACAGTATAAAAGCTAAAAACTACATTACAACAGTTCCATTTAAGCTAGGAAAGTAGGAACTATCATCAAGTAGAGATTGATGTAACTCACCCATAACAACAATCATGGTTCTTTCTCTTAACCTCCAGGACTATCCCTGGTGGGCACCCCTAAAGTCCCAAGGGAGAGACCTCCACATTCCAAGAAAGAATACGTTAGAAGAACCTTCCAGAAGGAAAGTGTTCTGGGCTTCCACAGTGATTGAGTGCCAGTCACAGCCTCCAGGTGAGTTTAGCAGCTCACCTGCCAAATCTTTACCTCATTATCAAGATGTTCATTTGGAGTTAATTGCCAGATTGAATTTTATCATAATTCAGACCCAAAACAACACATGGCCACCTCTCAATCCACCCTGATGGATTTGAAAACAGGACATTTTTGAGTTGCTTGAGCACATTCCAGAGCATAGCACCCAGGTCAAAGCATCCTGCCAGGGTCAGTAGGATCTGAACTACAGCCACACGTGGAGCAAGTTGAAATTAATAGGGCCAGGAGACTTTGTAAGGCCTTTACTGAAAGATCAGCTCTGGCTGGGAAGCTCAAGGGGTCGTGCGCGCGCTGCCACCGCCACTGCTGCTCCCAATTGACAAGCCAGAGGAGGAGGAGGAGGAGGAGTGCAGCTTTCTCTGTAGGCAGAGCTGGGGCTTCTGTTCTCTCGGAAATCCCAAGGAAGACCCAGGTAGCTTGTTGTCAGGGGGTGTCATTTTAACTGGGTGCTGTTGTGGTTATGGCGATGGGACAAAGCAGCTCAAGATGATAAATTCGTTTTCTCCACTGTTTTCCTCAGCCTAGGAACACTATTTTCAGTTCCAGATGTTAGTTGGGCTGGTTATTTTAGGGGTTTTAACTCTGAATGGTGTCCCAGCGTCCTTTGCGTCCTTCTTCATTTGCATATATTTTGCTGACATCACTCCTCTCCCAGTCAGAGGCCCCATTTTGGGGAAGCAGCAGAGGCATTACCCGACAGGAGGGGAAGGATATATGGGTAAGACAACTGGGGACTGAAACAGAGTGAGGCCAATAATTTAACAATTAACATTAATTAAGAACCAGAACAAAGTGAGGCTTGAAGGAAAGAACAGACAACTGAGAGCATTTATAGAGACATACAACATTAACAACTGTAATTGACCAAGTGGACACCTTTGTGGGAAAACTTTCACTGAGGGATTTATTCATCACACAAGTGGTCACCTGGGCAGGGGCACAGCCACAGCCTGGCTGAGCAGCAGCAGGGACAGGCCAAGCCAGAGATCCCTGCTGCCTCATCCAGGCCAGCCACAGAGCTGACCTGGTTTTGTGGACAGATCGATGCTCTCACCAAACAAAAACACAGGCAGAGGGTGACACAAACTCCTCACCATGGAGAGGGCACTTTCAATGAGTCCTCTCACATTAAATCTGGCATGAGCTGAGTTAAAAGAAGTAAACGAGGAAAAAGTGGGTGTGGAAATTCTGCAGCATCAGTGGTAGGCAGTGTGAGATTGCCCTCTCAGTGTAAAATGAAAACAGGAGGCAGCCAAGTTTGCCAGTTCTATTTTGTTCTGCACAGCAACGAGAAGGCTGGTGTTGTTTTTTTTAATCAAGTGCCTCTCCAGGACTTAATGTAAGGTAATGCATAATGGATAATGTTTCCGTGGGAGAAACAGCTGGTTGGAAGCAATTAGAAAACAAGCTGGAAATATTTTTGCTGCTAATTCACTGGGTCAAAGCCAGTCCACGTTGGTTGCTATCAAAAGTTGCCACCATCTGTTCTTTGGTGGCCTTGGTGAGCTGCAGCTTGGCCTGCCTGTTCCTGGTGCAGAATTCCGTTCTCCTGCCTGGGAAGAAGCACAGGAAAAGGGACCTGAGTGTGTCCAGAGAAGGGCAATGGGGCTGAGGAAGGGTCTAGAGAAGAATTCATGTGAGAAGCAGCTGAGGGAGCTGGGGAGGCTCAGCCTGGAGCAAAGGAGGCTCAAGGACTTTTCACTCTGCCTGACAGCAGGTTGCAGTGAGGTGGGGAATTGAATTTTTCTTCCAGGGAACAAGGGATAGGAAGAGAGAAAAAGGCCTCAAGATGTGCCAGGGGAGGCTGAGGTTGGACACCAGGAGGAATTTCTGCATGGAAAGGGTTGTTAAGCATTGGAAAAAGCTGCCCACGGAGGTTTGCAGTGCCCATCCCTGCAGGTGTCACCTGGAGGTGGCACTCAGAGCTCTGGGCTGGGGACAAGCTGGGACTCCATGGTCTTGGAGCTCTTCTCCAACCTAAAAATCAATTGCTGACTGCTTTTCTCCTTATCTTCCCTCTTGCCTCTTTGCTGGCTGTTCTCTCCCTCTGGTATTGAGCCCTGTGCCTTTCTGGCTTTGTTTTCCCCAGCATCCTCACCCTTCAGAGGGAAGCCTGTAAAGTCTTATTTAAAAAAAAACCAAAAAACAACAAAAAAACCCCAGGATAGTTCTATATTAGCAATCCTCTGGTAACCCTTCCAAATGCTGGCCAGTGGCCTGAGGCAGTCTGGGCTTCTCCAGCACTCTGCACTTTAAGCTGCCAATAATTTGGTGGCTTCTTCTTGATTTGCCAGGGTCTAAATTACTTCCCTGCTATTGGAGCTCAAGTGCTGAAAAACAAACAGTTTGTTTTCAAGCAAAGCAGAAACCACCACTTCTGCACTCCCCTCTGTCCCTCAAAATGTTTAAAGAGTTTAGCAAGGAGGGAAATTCACTACAGTGAACTAAACTGACAGGTTTAGTGCTTGAATTTCTGACCAGGATTTCTGCTTGATTTGCAGCAAGAAAACTTTTGAAAGATGAGAGTATGAAGGCCCTTTCACTGGAAATGTTTTTAATTCAAATTATTTTTTTAAAAGAAAGACAATTTCCCTCTTGGTGCGTGGGATCAAATGGAAAGCTAGTTGAATAGAAATAGAATGTTAATAGAAAGAGTCTCATTTACTTAATAGGTTTGAATCAGGTCTTTTGAGATTACTGATGGCTTTGAGAGAGAATTTTTCACTTTTCTGTCTCAACAGCCTGTCCTGAGTCTCTGAGGGATCTGGACAGGCTGGATCCATGGGATGAGGCCAACGGTGTGAGGGTCAACCAGGTCAGGTGTTGAGTCCTGCCCTTGGGTCACACCAAGCCCTGGAGCTGCAGGCTGGGCAGAGGGGCTGGAAAAGCCCTGGGGGTGCTGGTGCCAGGGGCTGGACACGAGCCCAGGGGTGCCCAGGTGGGCAAGAGGCCCCTGGCAGCTGGGCTGGCTCAGGAATTGTGTGTCCAGC
>JAOTBB010000001.1:2601101-2616585 GCA_025629985.1 Chamaetylas fuelleborni
CCTTTTTTTTTTTTTTTTTTTTTTTTTTTTTTTTTTTTAACTAAAGGTTTATGTCATTCTACAGAAATCCCAGCTAAGGAAAATGGCCAAAATGAGGAAGAAAGGGAATCTTGGAGATAATTTTGACTTTCTTTAAATCATTCTTGGGAATATTGGGAGTGCAGGAGAGGGAGTGAGGGAGCAAGAGTCTAGTGAGTCCAAATTCTGTCTGATTTTCCTTGGAATGCTGTGAGTGAGGCCACTGAGATCACTGCAATTCTTTGTGATTTGTTTTTCCTTAAATCCCTTGAGGACTTTTTTCAGTGGCTTTGGGAATCCCAGGAACTGTGCCATGATGGGAGTTTTTAATGCTGGCAGCTGCTTTCTTGGATAAAAAATTTAAGCTCATAAATTTTCTATATTTTTTTCATGCCCGTTATGTAGCCAGTGGTGTTTCTGCAGTCCACAGCCTTGTTCTTTTTAATCTATCAACTGCTGAGTTTGAATTTCAGGTTTAATTCACAACTTTGCTCATTCTTTAAACTTTTATGTCACTTTTGGCTTTGCTGTTGCTGCTCTGATAGATTTTGTGAAAACTTTCTGCTGAACGTGAATAATCTTTCTGCTCACATTATTTAGAAACTGATGCAAATATTTGTAATTTTAGAGGGGTCTTCTGGTTATCAGGGAGTGTAATGCAAAGTGTTTATCCTTCATTACAATACAGGGAGAAAGGAGGAAACAATATTATACAGCTGGAAGTAGATAAGCACCAAGGGGAGAAGTGAAAAGATCTTTTAGAAATATGGGAAGGAGCAGAGTTCACCAAAAATACTTCCCAGGGTTTTGAACTGCAGGCTACCCAGACAGACTTCATATCTGGGGATCAAACTGAACAAACAAGGAAATCAGCATGAAAGAATCAGTTCACCCCAGCAAAATTCCAGGGGTGAGACCCTGCCCTGACTCAAATCTGTGCCTGGGTCTCCAGGCAGGGAGCAACCCCAGATGACTGAAAGTCTAAAATTAGAAATACCAGCAGAATATTTCCTTTTCCAGGAAGATATTTCAGTGCTGACCCTTTTCTTACCCCGTTCCTGGAGCAAGGGTAGAAGGTTCCAGGTGTCATCTTGGGAAGTGCTGTGGGATGGAAAAGGCACTTGAGCAGCCCCCAGCACATCTGCAGGGGGCTCAGGAGTCACATCTGCACTTGGAGAGCAGGTGGGACGTGTTCAGTGAGCTGAGCCTGCCTGGGGAATCCTCTGACCTGGATCAGGTGCCCTTTGCAGGGAATCCTCCCTTTGCTTTTGGGTGGGGATGGAGGGGGACACAGCACTGACCCCTCCTGCCACTCCTTGGGCTCTGAGCTGGGTCTGGAGCTGCAAGGACTGAGCAGCAACACCTCTGCAGTGCCTTCCCTCTGGGAGAAACTGCTGGGAAACCTCCTCGAAATTATGATGGAAGCAGAGGAGTTTGAGTGTCTGGAAACACAGGATTCTAGGAAGAGTTTAGGTGTGTGGAAATACAGGATTCTAGGAAGAGTTTAAGTGTCTGGAAATACAGGATTCTAGGAAGAGTTTAGGTGTCTGGAATCGCAGGGTTTTAAAAAGAGTTTAAGTGTCTGAAATCACAGGATTTTAGGAAGAGTTTAGGTGTGTGGAAATACAGGATTCTAGGAAGAGTTTATGTATCTGGAATCACAGGATTTTAAAAAGAGTTTAAGTGTCTGGAATCACAGGGTTTTAAAAAGAGTTTAAGTGTCTGAAATCACAGGATTCTAAGAACAGTTTAGATGTCTGGAATCACAGGATTTTAGGAAGAGTTTAGGTATCTGGAATCATGGGATTTTAAGAAGAGTTTGTGTCTGGAAACACAGGATTCCAGGAAGACTTTAGGTGTCAGGAATGACAGGATTTTAGGAAGAGTTTAAGTGTCTAGAATCACAGGATTTTAGCAAGGGTTTAAATATCTGGAATCATAGGATTTTAGGAAGAGTTTAAATGTCTAGAATCACAGGATTTTAGGAAGGGTTTAAATATCTGGAATCACAGGATTTTAGGAAGAGTTTAAGTGTCTGGAATCACAGGATTCCAGGAAAAGTTTACGTGTCTGGAATCACAGGGTTTTAAAAAGAGTTTAAGTGTCTGAAATCACAGGATTCTAGGAACAGTTTAGATGTCTGGAATCACAGGATTTTAGGAAGAGTTTAGGTATCTGGAGTCATGAGATTTTAAGAAGAGTTTGTGTCTGGAAACACAGGATTCCAGGAAGACTTTAGGTGTCAGGAATGACAGGATTCTAGGAAGAGTTTAGGTGTGTGGAATCACAGGATTTTAGGAAGGGTTTAAATGTCTGGAATCACAGGATTCTAGGAAGAATTTAAGTCTCTGGAATCACAGGATTTTAGGAAGGTTTTAAGTCTCTGCAATCACAGGATTTTAGGAAGGGTTTAAGTCTCTGGAATCACAGGATTTTAGGAAGACTGCTGGTCAAGGAAGAGGGTGTCAGCCCTGCTGTGACTTTCTGCTTGGAAAACAGGAGCAGGGCCAGAGTTAAAGCAAATTTTGGGATCCTGTCATTCCTCTGGCCAAGGAGATCACGAGCTCTGCAGGGAACAACGTGTGTAGGTTCAGGAGTGATGAACAAAGACAGGATTTTGGGGCACCTCTCTGTGCTCATCCCTGGTTTAGGAAGGAACAATGTTGACAGTGGAGGTTGATGGGAGTGTGGAAAAACTGGAATCTGCCCTTTCTCCATGCCCAGAGAGACTTTGCAGGGATTGCAAAGACAGGAGATGCAAAATGAAGCTCTTCTTGTGCAGCACAGAATTATTTAATAATACCTGATCTGTTTGGTAATCCCTAAATACCTGTCTTTTAGAGATCTTACCTTTTAATATCAGTTACTGCTTGAATCTGAATATTATATTTGAACGTTTAGGGGTGAGGGAGCAGCTGGAGTTATGAAGAGCTGAGGAATTAATTGGTGAGAAAGGTGTGAGAGATGGGCAAAAAAGCCATTATCAAACATTCATAACAGGTTTGCAAAGTACAGCACTACCCAGAGAATAAAGCTGTTAAACAAATGTGTAATCCCTTTTCCCTGAAGGGGAGATACAGCAAAATTTTTGTTGAAATACTCCTAATCAGCATCTCTTTTTTATTTCCCACAAATGTTGCTCCCTGATTTCTTGCTATTCCTTGTAGTTTTGACTATTGTGAAATTGTAATTGCCTCCCTTAATTCTCACAGTCCTCTTCAGCAATAAAACTCATCTTTTCCACCTGTAGAGAAATCTTCCTGAAGAAAACATCCCAATGAGATGGGAATGCCTTTCCCTGCTGCCATTTAGAACTCCCCTCCTGCTAATGCCTCTAATTTTCTGTGTTAGAATAAATAACAATGAGATGTTTTCTTAGAATCAGTGAAATTAAAATGGGATAAAAGTGAAAGGAGTTGCTGGCAGCTCCAGGGAAGTGGGGATGTGTGAGAAGTTAAACCTTGTCCAAGTCTAGCACCCAGCAGCAGGAGATGTTTCAACTCTTAAAATAAAAAGGAAAGCTGCAGGCTGGAGAGCCCTTGTGTTCTGATCACTCCTGGAATGAAGATGATCCAGTTTGGAGCAGAAGCCACTTGTTCCTGACCCTGTTTAAACTGCATTTCAGTCAGTGTGCTTTGGTCACATCCTGGAGCACAATGAAATCCACTTTTGTTCTTTGTCTTGCAGAAACACTCGGGTGGGAGGAATCCCAATGTTTTTCTTCCTTTCACCTGTATCCCCCTCAGAAGCAGTTAGGATAAATATTTCTTCTTTGAAGAGCAGTAGAAAATTCAAGTGAGGAACTCTAACCCCAGCAATGTTTCTTTGGAGAGAGAGCAGAGTCTGCTGAGAGGTTTTGAAGGGCTGGAGCTGATTAAATCCTTATCAGAGGGAGATACTTGCTAGGACTGGGCAAGACTAAAGGGTAAATATGGCAATTCATCCCAGAGAAATCAAACCCACAATAAATCAGTCAGAGGGCTGTAGTGAAGAGGGGAACAGCTTTATACAGTATTTGTCTGGTTGATAGCACTGTTTACTGTATAAATAACCATCCAAGTGAACACTTTATGGCTTTGCACACATATTTTCCACAGCTGGCAAGTGTGGTTGTTTCTGTAGCTGTAAAACCTTCTGCAGAGGCTGCTCTCAAAGCTGCCCCTGTGTCAGAATTATACATTCACCCTATTCTGAGTTTATTTGTAAAATTATCCCTCTGAACCTGAAGATCTCTTTCTGGCTTTGTTATTTGTTTTCTGGGTTTTTTTTTTGTTTGTTTGTTTGTTTTTTGTTTTTTTTTCTTTTGGCAGCTGCAAATGTGCAGATCATTTTCTTTGGAACTGTTCAATGCTCAAATGTTTATTTTTAGGCAGAGGGAATTGCCAGAATGTCACCAAGTGAACCCCACTGACCAGATACAGCTTCACAAGACTTGCTCAGAATTTTCCTCTTTCTCACTATTTCTCCCTCACTCCTTTCTTTCTTTTTTCTTTTCCCTTCCCACTACACCTCCCAATTTTAAAAAGCTTTCCTTTTCTTCCTATGAGTCTATTTCCATATCAGAATTATGCATTTGCAAGTCTTGCTTAATTTTTTGAAATACCTACTTTGCTTATGATGATAAGACTTCCTTTAGACATTGATTTCACCAGGGGAAAAAGGCTTAAAAATTTTAAGCCTATGTCTAGGATTCAATTCTCATTAAATATTCCTAACTGAAGATTATTTTACATTTAAAACTCTGGGAAATGGGGGCTGCAAAAGGTGGAAATACCAGATGTGTCCTCCAGCTGCAGTGAAGTTTGGTTGGATTTCCCCCCCCTCCCCATTCCTCAAGGCTCCTCAATGGTTCCACAGCAGCCTAATGTGCTTTTGTTGCCCCAAAATTGATGTTTTTGGACACTTGAGAGATGTGCACCACCATCAGGAAAAGCACAGAGATAAATATTTGCAAAAGTTTTATCCTTCGACTCCAAAGAGATATTTTTGAATGTTGTTGTAAATAAATAAATAAAGAAAAAATGCATATTGGAAGGATCCATAACAAATATTTTTTTAAACCAGCCTTATTTTGAGTGTTTGATGATGCTGGATGAAGGAGTCAGGTTGACTTCATGTTTTTGGAAAACATCTTGCTCAGGGTTCTGCCCTCAAAGTGATCTTCATGGTAGAAAGAATGGGAATAACCAAGGTGCAGGGATTCTCCCTGGGATAATGCTTTGTTATGTGCCTTAGTAAAGACACATCCACTTCTTTTTGCACCTCAGGAATTTATGGCAATGCTTCCATGGGGAATTAAGGAGTCCTTGATTTGAACTTTCTGCTGAATTTTAATTTGGTTCATTATTTGAATGTCATTTAATAAAATGCATGATTCTCAGTTTCCTATCCTAACACATAACACAGAATTCCCATGCCAATCCATAAAAATTGTGTTTCATACAACACATAGATGGGATTTTGGAGCACTTAGGATGGGAAGTGTTAGAAATGCATTTACCTGTTCAGTCAAATTTAAGCAGAACCAATAATTAATGACATTAAATAAAGTATTAGCAGATGTTTACCCTCTTCATTTCCCATTTTATTTCTCATTGAAGCTATATCTGAGTGGGAAAGCTTTGGAAATAGATAAAGGATTGTTTTCCCTGGTCAGACTCAGCAGTGGCTTTTCTGATGGATGACACAATGATGAGCTCAGCCTGGTTTGGATCCCTCAGCAATGACATTAAATGAGGACACTGCTGCAGGTGACATCACATTTCCCTGGCTTCAGCTTTTATAATTTTATAATTCCATAACTTTGTCGGCAGGAATTCTGGGTTGGGCTGCTGCTCTCACTTTACATCAGGTGGAAGAGAAGGTGAATATTTGACTGCCTAAATTGGATTTCAGTGCTTGCCAGAATGCAATATTTGTAAATATATGTAAATTAAAAGAGTGAAAATTCCTTTTTGGTAGAAAGTTGGCCTGATTGTACCTTCAACTAAAATAACTCAATGTGTGGGGTCAAAGCACAGCACAAAAAGCTACTTCTGCACAAATGTGTTTAAGAAATTGTGTTGGTAATTCTGACATTATTGGATGCCCTCTGCTCATATCTCACTCAGCAGGAGATTCTGCCTAAAGGGAGCAGTTTAAAATGGGAAATGCACCCATCCAGTGCAGGGGAAACTCTTTAATCCTGGATATCCTCTGTGGATTTTCAAACAACTGCATTCAGTCTCTCTCTTGATATGGACTGGGAAGGTTTGAGATAAGGACAAATTTGATTTTTTTCTTAAACTCTGGCAGCCCAAGCAGTCTGAGGGGTTTTGTGCTGCAGTGGAGGCTGATGATGGCTGAGTGGGAGAGGTGGTCAGGCCAGAGAGCCCTGGGGTGTGCAGGGGTGGAAATGAGGTGAGGGAAGGGGGGGTCACAAATAGAGAGAGATGAGACTTTCAACCAACAAATCCACATTTTGCTGCACTGCAGAAATATTCTGTCTTTTGATCTCGTAGGTGGTTTTGGTGAGACATTTTTTTATTCTTCCACTACTTGCCAATCACTTCGCTGCAAAACTCGGTGTTCAGCAAACCTGAAAATATTCCCCACGCCCTTGGGATGTCAAATTCCTTCAGCTGCAATTCTGAGATCTCAGGATGGTTTCAGGGAACAAACAGCAATTTCCTCTTTGTCTCACCAAAAGGTGATGCAGATGTTTGAAATCTCGGTGCCTCCTGCACAGATCAGGAGCACTGTACATTTCATCTTGATTTCTCTTCAGTACCACCTACTTCCTGGAAAATTTGGAAGCCTTGCATTTACCACTTCGAATTCCCTGCCAAGTTCCTTCCAGTTTTTTTTGTTGGGTTTTTTTTCCCCCTGCTCCATTTTTGTCTCACACGTTTATTATATGGTGACAAATGCAGTTTTCTTCTGACACCACATAATAGATGTGTGAAACACACACACATGTTCTAGTAAGAGACTGCTCTTTATTTCCTGGCTCCAGTTGCAAAACATGAGTCAGGGTTGGAAAGGTTGTGCCTCTGTCAGAGCTGTGGAATCCACGTGCTCAAACTTCCCTGGGTTTTGCTGCAGTCGTGGGGAAAAAAAATGGCAAATTTCATTCTTATATTTCTATAATCAGTGTTTTCTCCTCCCCCAAGCACATCAAATCTTCATTTTATAATCACCATTCCCTTGTGTTGATTATATTTACTTATTTCAGGCATTGATGCTATTATTAACAGGAAAAAAAAGCACCTACAGCTTCTAAAACACAGATAAAAGTACCCTCCTATAATTCTGGCTTCAAAGAGAAAAGAAACAATATTTTAGTGGTGCATTTGCTGTGGATTTTTTTTCTCTGCAGCAAGTGATTTCTGCTGTTCTGCTGCATAATTGCAGGTAACAACCACCCAGCATCTCCACAAGACTCTGGTGACACATTCCTTGTTTTCACATCCCAGCTTCCAGTGCTCTGTGCACTTCTGTGGGGGCCCCAGCGAAACACAAAATCAGATGAGACTTTTTGTGAGCTGAAGTGGAACAAGCCCCGTGTTACATGTTAAAACAAAAACCAAGGAAAACGAGCAGGCAAAAAAATAAAAGAGAGAACCAAACACATCATCACTTCCTACTGGATCCAGCCTTGGAATGCCACAGGGCTGGCATTTGTTCTGCAGATACCCAGGGGTGATTGGAAGCAGCAGGACCATGGTGCTTCCATGTTAATCACAAACAGAGTTTTGCATTGATTTTTCTTTTTTTTTTCTTCCCTAAGCAATTTTATCCCACAAGGTCCCTGTGGTTGAGCTGCTCCTGCAATAGAATGACAAATAACGGGGTGACATGCTGTGAAAAATTTAGAAAATGAGAGATGCTATCCCATTTTCCAAACAGAGCAGAAACAACACTAATTCCGTTAGGCAAGATGGAACAGACAATTAAACTGGGCATGCTTTTAATTTTGAAGCTCACCAGAGAACGGATGCCTTTTTCAAACGTAACGACTGTGGAAGTGATTCCTTTAAAACGAAGCAAAACCACTGATTTTCCTTGCTAAAATTAAAGCATTTACCTTATACAAAGTATAAGAAATGTTACCTGTTGCCTCCACCATTCCTTCTAGGATTACAACAATTTCTAGCTCCTCTTTGGGCAACTGGGCTTTGGAAATCTCCCAGAAAGGACTCTGCTGGTTAATCTCATGGCTGATGATCAGTGGTGAAACCAAAAAGAGACGATCATCCCCTGTGTAATAACCTACGTTGATATCTGTCTGGTTGAGTGGTATAAATTCCCCCTCCTTTGTCTGTTTGGATTTGATCAACTTGGCTCGTATTGATGCCTCTACAATGTGTGAATTCCTAAGGTCTCCTACTCGGAACATCAGACACAGCTTTCCATCCCGCATGGAAATGACTGCGTTTGTAGAAAAAACCAAGGTTTCTGCCCTCTTCTTGGGTTGGGATATTTTCACAAACATGCAGCCAACCATGAAGGCGTTGACGATAGAACCTAGGACAGACTGCACTAAAAGCAGGATAATTCCCTCGGGACACTTGTCGGTGATGACCCGGTAACCGTACCCAATGGTGGTTTCGGTCTCGATTGAGAATAAAAAGGCTGAGACAAACCCATTGAGGTTGCTGACGCAGGGGGTCCACGTGCTGTCCCCTATGTGATCCATGTCCCCTCGCATGTAGGCAATGAGCCACCAGATCATGCCGAAGAAGAGCCAGGTCACCGTGTAAACCATGACAAAGATCAGCAGGTTGAACCTCCACTTGAGATCCACCAGGGTGGTGAAGATGTCAGTCAAGTACCGGTAAGTCTCTCTGACATTCCCGTGGTGGACGTTGCATTTCCCATCTTTCCGAACGTACCTCTGGATTTTTCTCTTGGCACATTCTTTGCTGATGTTTTTTGGCAGATCCTCTCTGGCTTGTTTGGGCAACTTTGGTTGGTGGATAGTGACAGGGCTCTCGATGTCCTGCTCCATTGAGTCTTCTTCCAGGACGTTGGCTGCCATGGAAAACAAAACAAAACAAAACAAAAACAAGGAAAAGTCGTTATTCCTCTTGTTGTTGTCCTAAATCAATGCACAACCTTTTTCTGTGTTAATCAATAAAATGATTGTCCTTGTTCTTTGCTGGCACAAGAATCAAATGATGACAAGCACCCTCGTTTTATTGCTACACAGAAATAAAACGAAAGCAAACTCTCATTTCTTATCAGGTCATCCTATCCACGCCCTTATTTAAATTCCTCAAGATGAGTTTAAGTAGATATTCCTTCCCCCTTCACCCGTTTTCAGTTTAATGAATGAAATTTTTTATGCACCAAAAAAGATCTTACGGAGATAAAAGATATAAATGAGGGAATGGATTCACTTGGGGGTGAGCAGAGAAAATGAGCTATTGCTGGGCTATTTTTTTCCATCAACTGCATTGCTGTGGGGAAGTATTAAATAAGTACAAGGAAATTTAAAAAAAAAAGTCAACAGTTTTTAGAAAGAGCCAATTCTCCTCTTGTTGAAGGAAAGTTGTAATAACTATCAAGAGCAATTCAAGCACACTTCCACAGAAAATCAATGCCTTGCTGATAATGAGACAGGGAATTGTGTGTCCTTCTCCCAGCAATGTAAAACCTATGGTACGTCACATTTCATTTGAATTCACTCTGCCTGTGGCCTTTAATTCAAGTGTACCTTGTCCTCTAATGATCTGAGCCTTTTTTTTTTTTTTTTTTAGTTTCCCAGTCTTTGTAGATAAATCACTTTATTATGGCTGTGTGCCAGAGGAAAAAAAAAAAGTGTACTGAGGAGGAGAGTGGTTTAATGGAATGTGTTTTGCATGGAGGACATGGTGAGGTCTGGGGTAATTGTTGTTTTCAGCTGAAATCCTTCTGTTTTCTGGGGCTTCTTCCTGCAGGAATTTCAGCTCTTGAATTCCTAATTCTTTCTCTTCTGCCTTTCTCTTCTGGGTCTGCCCAAGTGCTTGACTCTGAATACAGAATCACAGAATGGTTTGGGTGGGAAGGGACCTTAAAATCACCCAGTGCCCACCTCATGCCATGGTCAGGGACATCTTCCACTGTCCCAGGTTGCTCCAAGACATGTCCAGCCTGGCCTTGGACACTCCCAGGATTCCAGGGGCAGCCACAGTTGCTCTGGGCACCCTGTGCCAGAGCCTGCCCACCTTCTCAGAGAAGGATTTCTTCCCAATATCCCACCTAAAAAGCAGCAGTGCTGTGATTTTGTACCATTCTCTATGGAGCGGTGCACGAGAGGCTGCTCTCAGTGGCTCCGTGTGGCTCTAAAAGCATTTTTCACTCTCAGAAACATGTGCTGTGCAGCAGATCCTGTGTGGAGTCCCACAGCACCTGCAGCTTTTCCAAGATGTGCAGGTTCATCCCTGTAGAGCAAGATCACAGACCCTTGTAGAGTTTTATTGAAGTACCCAGGGGAATAAACGGGTTGTAGCCCAGTTCTCTCTCACCCTGACCTGCTCCTCTTCCAAGGAAAGTCTCAAAGCCCTACAGTGGCACAAAACCTGAGAGCAATGCCATGTTTTGAGGCTGTGCATCCCATCCTGTCACCTTTTCATTTTTCTGTGTGTCTGAGGAGAGTGTTTTCAGGGCTGGTGGCAGTGGCAGCACTGGGAGCTGTGTCCCAGGGCACTCAGTCCTGAATGAGCTCCCCCAGTCAGGGACAGAGTGCCTGCCTGCATCACCCCTGTGCTGGGGAATGCATGGCAGAACACAATCCAAAGGCATTGCAGGGCTCCTGTGAGGCAGGCTTGAGCCAAAGACAGAAAATCTGAACTTAAGGCTTCACACTTTATGCTCAGCTCTCTGTTGTGCCTTAGGAAATTCCAGTCCACAGGAGTTATCATATCACTGCAGCAACAGAATCCTCAAATAATTATGAACAACCTAGGAAGGCTCTGGCTTTTGAGGCTTTATGTTAAATTGCTAATGCTGGTATAATGGGGTTCATTATCTTCCAGGCATTATGAATAATTTGTTTTCCCCTCCCAGTCAGAGCCTGGCATGGACACACAGACCAGGAGTGGGAGAATTCTGTGGGTTTAAAAAATATTCCTTATTCCTGGCCCTGCTGTTAAAAAGAATCATGTCCCAAAGCTCCCTGTCTGAGCATCTCTTCCCAGAAATTATCCTGGGAGGGGACCCAGGTGTTGATTTTATTCCTGGCAGCAGGAGGAATGTGAACATCCAGGGCTGCCTCCCACCACACCACTCCTGCTTTCCACACAGAGTTTATTTCCTACAGAATTTCTTCGAGCAGAGAAGCACCTTTTATTCAGACAGCAAATTTTTACTGATGCTTTCCAAATGCTTTTTGTGCATTTGTGCATCACAAATCCTGACCTGTCTTTCACAGCATGAGGGAAGGGACACACTTTGTCAAGTGCCCATAGGTTTTGTAGGAGCAGGGAGCTGCTGTCACTGTGAGTGGGATCAGGATGTGACAATTCCAGCGTGGGAGGGTTTCTCCTAACCTGGAGATGTTGTGGTGGAGCTGATTCTCATCTGGCTTTGCAAGGGGGCAGCTTTGGACAACAAACCCAGTGTTTAACCAAGGTCTCTCTCATTACGGCATTGATTTGACACTCTTGCAGACATTTCAATCTTCCTGAGGGCATCTGGCCTTTTAGAAACTCTCCAGGCTCTTCCCAGTGCTGTCATTTCTCAACTCTCAGTCTCTGAGAGGAAAAATTAAGGTCAAGATTTTTCTCTTTTTTCTCTTTCTTGCAAGATGCCCTCTTCTTCTTTCCCTCACCCCATCCTGCTACAAATGAATTCCTTTATGGAGAGGTTTCTAGATCAGAATCACAACTTGTTACCCTCTCCTGGACTGAGTTTTCACTCCAGAGAGAACCTTGGGAGCAGCAATTCCAGAAATAAGTGATCCAAAGATCATACATCTGTGTGTTTCCATGGAAATGCTTGATGAATAAGTTTTAAACACATGGCAGGATCCCAGTTCACCACTGAGGCTGAGGAACAGCCACACACTGTCAGCGCCTTTGCCACAAAATACTTTGACTAATTATATTTTTACTTGATATCAACCCAATTAACTTCTGCTGTTTATTTCATCTGATTTTCCTTTGGGTTACATAATGGCTGTCATGGATCCAGGAACAGGGGAGTGAGTAGCAGCAGCCTCACTTGAGAGCTATTTTTGCTCTCTCTGCTTCTCTTCCTGACAAAAATATATACATGTTATTAATCTGCACTGGAAAAAAAAAAAAAAAAAAAAAAAGAAAAAGGTATTTCTGAGCTCTTCCTCCTCTCCCAGTAAACATTATGTTTGTTTGAATACAACAGCCAGGTAATGAGCCAATTCAGGCCAATTTACAGGATTCTGCTCAAACTATCTGCTTTGGTTACACTCTCAGGAAAAACCTACAAGACAGACGAGATTTCAGTGATTTGTTT
This sequence comes from Chamaetylas fuelleborni, assembly GCA_025629985.1. Lineage (NCBI taxonomy): Eukaryota > Metazoa > Chordata > Aves > Passeriformes > Muscicapidae > Chamaetylas > Chamaetylas fuelleborni. The sequence continues at coordinate 2,613,573 of JAOTBB010000001.1, forward strand.
AATTTCCCAGCAAAGGACAAGGAGTTCTCCTAAATAAGTCCCTGAATAGTTCACTTGTGTCCTGGCTGTGGCCAAATTAGCAAATTAAGTGTGCCCAGGCCTATTATTTAGTGTGGAGGGTAAAGAGTGGTGCAGCCCACACTTGGATTATTGGATTGGATTATTGAACTCCAGTTGTTTTCCAGGTCAGTGTCCCACAATCTGCCAGACAGGAATAATCTGTGTCCTGAAACAGAGCCAGGAATTGTGTGTGCTCAGTTCTGCACTGTCCAAACCATGCCAGGGACTTTTCTGGAAATTTCAGCCTGCAGGGGGTTGTGTGCCAGTGCTCAGAACATTTTATTTTCTAGCAAAATCACAGCAAATGTTGTTGTCATGTTCTTGTCTACTCCAAAGCAGCACTGGAAAGGCACAGTCCTGATTTTCCAAGCACATCCTTTTATTTAGAGCCTGTAGAACAACATGAAACCAGTGTCAACAACAAAACAGGACAGGAGACTCTCCCTTTGACGCTGAGAATGTAATACATCAATACAACCCTTAAGTAATCATTTTATCATCAACAATGTGATTTTTGGTGTATTTTGGTAGTGCTGCAGAGAACTTTTTGATGCTGTGCAAACACAAAGAAAAAGGAAGAATATGAAGGGCCTGATTGTCCAGTTTAAGTACTGTAAGTCTATTTTGGTTTGGTATGATTTGCAAAATAATGAGGAATTTCAATAGAGAATATTGCAAATTATACCTGACTTCTCTGTAACAGAAGCTGAGAGTTCAGTGGATGTTTCACTGTAATTTAGTGATTTTAACTCTCTTGTGAACATTTTGTGTGCAAATTCATTGAAAATGTCCTAATTTCCAAAATCACTTACAATCCAAAAATTGCTGTCATGGGCTTTACTGCATGTAGAGAAATGTGTTGAGAACTGTGATCCCTGTCTGCATTCCCCCCTTTCCTGGTGGGATCAGGGCCACTTCTAAGTGTTTGCATTTTTAAGTTTGGCTTTTGGGAAGTCTCGAGGGTTTTACCTCTGGTTTGCTGTGGTCCCCAACCTCCCTGGCACTGCATCCACCTCTGGAATATCTGGCAGTACTTGGTGGCTGTTTGGGCTCCTCTCTGGGGTTTTTGGGCTTTGCACAGCATGAGGAATTTCTTGTAGCCTCCAACACCCTAAATCCACATTGTTCTGTTTCTCCCTTCGATTGCAATGGAAGAAGTCGGAGAAGGGAAGGAGAGATTTTGGAATGCTTTGCCTCATCTCTGGCAAAATCTCATTTTTGGTGAGCACAGGAGCTCAGGAATTCTGGGAATAGAGGGGGATTTGTTTCTGGGATGAGCCCAGCCAGATAATCCACACTGCAAGATGTCATCATCACTGCCAGATATGAGGAGAAAGAGTCTTGTTTGGAGGAAAAAAGTGGAGTCTTTTATGATCAGCTAACAACTGTGAGCAGTCATTATCACAGAGCACAGATCCTTTTTCCTGAAAAAGAAAGGAATTGGGATCTGGTCTGAGCTGTTGAAATCAATGCAGGATTGTCTATGCACTCAGCTGGCTTCACTTTGAAATGTTGGAGTGCTCAATAAACACTGACTTGGCAAATCTCTTCAAGACCCAAATTGCTTCTTTGCACCCATGGAATCATAAATCTAATTTCAGAGGGAGCATGCGTGTGACTGAGGTTTATTTCAGCAGCAGCTGTCACTAAAAAAGACATGAAATGAGATATATTTATGATTAGAAAAGAGACTGTAAGGATGACACTTTGTTTTTCTCACATTACCTGCTTCATCACTGCTTTCTAATTCAACTTGATAAAAATAATGTTCTACTATTTTCATTTCTTTTAAGTCTGTACAGCTGCAAGAAATCAGTCTGAGTAACACTTTGTGTCTCTGCAGTACAAACATTTCCATTCATTCCTGATTCTTGGCCCTTTTATTGTGGAGGGTGGAAAAACGAATCTGATAACTCAAATTTAAAAACACACTACTCCATTTTTGGTAGTCATTTGACCTTGTAGTTTTTGTCTTGGATTCTAACCAACTTCATTGCAGAATTTACCACTGAAGGCTCCAGAATGCTGTTTTTACATCTGCCTTGCTAAATTTATCTTCATTTGAATCATGGGGAAGCCAAACAGCCTTGGCTTGGTAACGTCTATGGGGCAATGTAAGAAGGTTTTAAACCAGCAAAAATGTGCAGAGAAAGTTGATTATCAACATCTTCAGCCTTTCACAAGGCTCTAGGTCCCAAATTAGTTATGAAACTTGTTTGCTACCTGAAGTCTGAGCTCTTGGAGCCAGAGTTTATTCAGAGCCATCTCTAGGGCAAATGCCTGGCACTGAACACTGATTTTTGGAATAAGGAGAGGTTTCCTGTCAAATTCATTCTTTTACCAGGTTTTTGGCTCCCAGAAAAGCTTGAGCTGGACGTCAGAGCAAATATTTCTGTGTCCAGGGTCAGGTCAGAGCAACCTGGTCTCGTGGAAGGTTCCCTGCCCTTGGAACTGGATGATCTTTAAGACTCCTCCAACCCAAACCATTCTGTGATTCCATGATTCCATAATGTCCTTTCCACATCCACTGCAGAATTCAATCTCCCCAGAGCCCTGTTCCCTCTGAGAAGGTGACAAAGCTGAGGTAAAGCATTTTTTTGCACTTGGAAAATGTTTAATGTTGTCAGTGCTGCTGGCAGCAGGGACAGCAGCAGGGACAGCCCAGGTGTCCCAGCCTGAGTTGTGCCTCCTGGCAACACCAGAGCTGGGATCTTTGGTATTTCCATGTGCCTAAAACCAGTGCCACCTGCTGCCAGAGGGATAACAGGGATCACTGATGGATCATGGGCTCAGCAGCTGCAAATCCTGGTTTGTCTTCTGATGCCTGTCTTGGGTTGCAATACAGGATGTGTCCAGCAATGTTTTTCTGTCCCCACCTGCTGCAGCCGGGTGGGGCAGTGACCCTGATCTCCTGGCACATATTATCTGCTAATGGGCCATCTTTAAACCAGCT
>JAOTBB010000001.1:2624933-2636641 GCA_025629985.1 Chamaetylas fuelleborni
CTGCAGCGTGTCCTTGGTTCTGGGGCTGGACAAGGATTGTTTTGTGTGACTGAGCTGGGAGGAGAACTTGTAACACTTTATATGGAGTTCAGAGTCACACACTGAAGAATCTGGAAAATTTAAAAGCTCAAATTCAAGGCATCAGTTTCACCCGTGGGATTGAGAATTCTGAGGGCTCCATGGCTCCAGGGAAGGAGAGCAGTGCTGGGATTCCTCCTCCTCCTTCTTCCCTGGATTTTGGCTGGGAATGTTCTCCTGCTCCCTCTTTCCTTGGCCACCACAGCTCCAGGAGTGCTGATTTGATGATCAGAGCCCAGATTTTGTTTAATCCATGGAAAACCCAGTTCCAGCCCCATCCAGGCAACTTGAGATGAGCTTTGGGGTCTCAAACTGAGATGAGACCTAAAATCCACAGATAACACACAAAAAATATTTTTTTTATATGGTTTCATTTGGGAGGTGAAACTCTTTCAAAAGCTTCTGTGGGCAAAGACAAAACTCCCTGGGATGTGGCAGAGAGGCAGCTCTCACTTCTGGGCTGAAATAATTGAAATAAAAAGTGAACTGAGGAGCAGCATTTCTCCTGGGTTAAAAAAAAAACCCAACAGTTCCAGTCCCATCCAGGCAACTTGGGATGAGCTTTGGGATCAAAAACTAAAATAAAACAGGTCTTAAAGGCACAGATTATACACAGAAAATGTTTACATTGCTCTTGGGTTTCATTTGGGAGGTGAAACTCTTACAAAAGTTTCTGTGGGCAAAGACAAAACTGCCTGGGATTGACAGAGAGGCAGCTCTCACTTCTGGGCTGGAAAGGGATTTATTGGATCAGGTGTGTGAGGGAATTGAAATAAAAAGTGAACTGAGGAGCAGCATTTCTTCTGGATTAAAAAAAAATCCCAGTTCCAGCCCCATCCAGGCAACTTGGGATGAGCTTTGGGGTCTCAGACTAAAATAAAACAGGTCTTAAATGCACAGATCCAGCAGCAAAGGTGTTTGGAATTATGTGCATGGAATAATTTCATTTTTGCTTCACTCCAAACCCATTCTAAGAGTGTCTGAGAGTCAGACTGGAGATCAAACTCTTTAAAATTGTTGTGTGTGTAAACACTGCTGAGGAGGATTTCTGTGGAGGAGAGGTGGAATTATTTTATCAGGAGAAACCTCTGGATAACAGAATGAGGGAAAACTGTGACAAGTGGTTGGCAAGGAAAAAAATTCTGTTACTTGAATATCAGAGTTTATTTAGAAATATCAAATTTTCTCTCAATATTTGGGTTGGAATGAATTTTAAAGCTCGTTTTGTTCCAACCTCAGACACCTTCCACTATCCCAGGTTCTCCAAGCCCCATCCAACCTTGGACACTTCCAGGGATCCAGGGGCAGCCCCAGCTTCTCTGGCAATTTCATTCCAGGGTCTCCCCACCCTCACAGGGAACAATTGGTTTCTAAAACCAAAACCACACTTTTTTTTTTAACATAAGAAAATCTACAGAGAAAAATCCAGTGTCCTCATGGTGAGAGCAGCTCCAGGGGTCTGAAACCAAGCAGCTCCAGGCAGGAAATTCCCTCCATAAATCCAATTTTTAATGGCAAAGTTATTATTGATATGTTTTATTTGTGTCCTCATTTTTACCCTTCATTGTTAAAATGAAGATAAATATTTGCATGCTGCTCTGTTGTTCTTTTTTAAAAAATTATAATAATTCTGATTTCAAGGCATCTTCTTCCACATCCTAAGGGGAAGGAGAAGAGGAAATGGCCTCAAATTGCACCAGGGCAGGCTCAGGGTGGAGATTGGGAAAGAAAATTTGCCTGGCAGAGTGGTCAGGATTGGGATGAGCTGCCCAGGGAGGTTTGCAGTCACTGTCTGTGACTGCAATTCACCAATAAATTAATACAATTTACATTTACTCTAAAATACTCTGGATTTTCCTGATTTTGTTCATTTCTTCCCCTGCTCTTTTTTTCCAGGGTTCCAATTAAAAAACAAAAAAGGCCAGGGAAGGGTCAACCCTAAAAAAATCTCCTCTGCTCTTTGAAACAGAGGGAGCTAAACCACAAAATAAAACACAGTAAAAAGTGATTGATGAGATGAGAATAACTTTACATTCACAAGAGGAAAAAAAGAGTCCCAAACCAGTCCCAAACCTGTCCCAAACCAATCCCAAAAAAATCTCAAACCAGTCTCAAAGCTATCTTAATCCAGTCACAATCTAGTCTCAAAGCAATCCCAGACCAGTCCCAAACCAATCCCAAACCAATCCCAAACCAGTCCCAAATCAATCCCAAAACAATCCAAGCCAGTCTCAAACCAGTCCCGAACCAGACCCAAACCAATCCTGAACCAGTCTCAAACAATCTCAATTCTGTCCCAAATCAATCCCAAATCAATCCCAAACCAATCTCAAACCAATCTCAAACAGTCCCAAACCAATCCCAAATCAATCCCAAATCAATCCCAAATCAATCTCAAACCAATCCCAAACCAATCCCAAACCAACCTCAAAACAATCCCAAACCAATCCCAAACCTGTCCCAAATCAATCTCAAACAATTTCAAACCAATCTCAAACCAATCCCAAACCAGCCCTGAACCAGTCCCAAACCCATCCCAATCCAGTCCCAAACCAGTCCCAAACCAATCCCAAACCTGTCTGAAACCAATCCCAAACCAATCTCAAACCTGTCCTGAATCAATCCCAAACCAATCCAAGCCAGTCCCAAACCAGTCCCAAATGAATCCCAAACCATACCTGAACCAATCCCAAACCAGTCCCAATCCAATCCCAAACAAATCTCAAACCAATCTCAAACCTATCCTAATCCAGTTACAATCTAGTGTCAAACCAATCCCAAACCAGTCCCAATCCAATCCCAAACGAATCTCAAACCAATCTCAAACCTATCCTAATCCAGTTACAATCTAGTGTCAAACCAATCCCAAACCAGTCCCAAACCAATCTCAAACCAATCCAAGCCAATCCCAAACCAGCCCCAAACCAATCTCAAAACAATCCCAAACCAATCCCAAGCCAATCTCAAACCAAGCCTAAACCAATCCCAAATCAATCCCAAACCAATCCCAAACCAATCTCAAAACAATCCCAAACCAATCCCAAACCAATCCCAAATCAATCCCAAACCAATCCCAAACCAATCCTAATCCAGTCCCAATCCAATCCCAAACCAGTCCTGAACCCTCCAATGGCCTCTGACCCCAAGATTTTAACTCCCACTCTTTACACATTTGGAAAATAGTCCTGATATTCAAACACCATCTTTCCTACCCTAAAAACCTTAATACAAAAGAAATTTGAGGGTCCAGTAAAATCCATCCCATTTGAGGATTTAGGAATAAAATCCTCACTGACTTCAAGCTCGTGTAGCTTCAAAACAAAACAGGAAAAATTCCACAACAGAAATCATTCCCTGTGCATTAAATTAAGAAAATATTAAATTTTTTTATATAATTTGTGGCAAATAATTTTTTGTCTTTTTTTCCTTGAGGAAATCAGGAGGAATTTCCCCATGGAAAGGGAGCTCAGGGATTGGGTGTCCCCATCCCTGGAGGTGTCACCTGGATGTGGCACTCAGTGCTCTGGGCTGGGGACAAGGTCTGGGAGAAAAAAAAAGCCCTGGGAGAACTTTCCCAACTTTAATCCTGGAATTCTAAACAAGAGGAATCAGGAGAAACATCAGTGAGTTAAGAGGGCACAGAAACTTCTCATATTTTGATGCCTTCTTTAATTTCTCTTTTTCTGTGGTTCCTCTAAAGGCAGGAAGTGCTTGGGGCAGACACTTCCCACAATTAGGAACCAAATACATGAAAAAAATTGACTTATTTTAGGTAAAATTGGCTTGTTGGGGTAGATACACCTGAGTTGCTCAGGTACAGAGAGATGCAAAGGCTCCTTTTGGGAACCTGGCACAGTTTTACCCCAAGGAAATGAGAGAACAGAAATTATTTCCCTGCTGGATATTGTGAGGAGAACCCTGGACTGGGAAAGGGTTAAAATTCCCCCTTCAATCATGTGGGACAGAGGGTTTGGAAGGAAAAACCCCAGGAAATTAAAGGGTGTGAGGGGGAACTGAGCAGCAAATCCCCTCCTCCAGCCCCACCATCCAGCCAGAAACCAAATCCCAGGCTCAGAGCCACGGGGCCACACAGAAACCCAGTCTAAATTTCATGTACTTCCCTCAAATGATGATGTCATCCCAAACTTCTCCGGAGTTCAGGAAAATTAATGACTCAGCGTCTTGTTCCAGCTCCCTGCAGCCCTGCTTTCAGCTTGGGTCAGCATCAAACACGGGTTTTTGGGGGGCTGGGAGGGGGGATCAGGGAGTCACCGTCTCTGGCAGTTGTTCCCATCGAATCTGTGTCACAAATTCCCTTTTGGGAACAGCACACGTGGCTTTGGTGTCCAGTGACAGCCTTTGCATCCTGGAGGAGAGAGGGAAATAGCAAAGGAAGGAGGGAAATGAAAGCAGGCAGAGGGAAAAAAAAACATCGCACTTAAAAATAGGGGAAAATGTGAGTGAAATGGAGATTATGATTCAGTTTTCTAACCACAGCTTCAAGGTCCTGATTTGGATGTGACTTCATGCTCTTGTGGGGACCAGGAACCAAAATGGGTCAGCAAATCCTTCTGAACCTTCAAGTCTAATTCTGTTTGGGAAAGAAAAGTCCCCAAATCCTTCCCATTGGTACAATTGGAGTCCCAGGACAAAAATCAGTCTCAGCTCCTGCCCTGCTCCATCCCTTCTGTCCAGATCCAGGGGGAAGCTGCTCCTTCCCTGGACCTTTAGTGATGATGGAAGGACAAATGGAAGCTGGAATCAGTGTCATAGTGCCACTGCAGCTCTTGGAAGCACTCAGCCTCTGCCACAGAGTTTAAATTGCTGCCAAAGAGGTGAACCCCACATGGCCCCACCTTTGCAGCCCAAATTTTGGCCACTGGCACCTGGTTGGGTCAGGAACAGCGTGGGCAGCAGGAGCAGGGCAGGGATTGTCCCCTGTGCATCTCAATCCCTGTGTTTGGTTTTGGGGCTCCAAAATGACCTGGAGGGCTAGGAGTGTGTCCAAAGGGCAATGGGGATGGAAAAGGGGGTGGGAAACAAATCCTGGGAGGAGCAGCTGGACTAGGGAAGGGGCTCAGCCTGGAGAAAAGGAGGCTCAGGGGGGACCTTGTGGCTCTGCACAACTCCCTGACAGGAGGGGCAGGGAAAGGAGCAGAGGAAATGGCCTCAAATTGCACCAGGGCAGGCTCAGGGTGGAGATTGGGAAAGAAAATGTCCCTGGCAGAGTGGTCAGGATTGGGATGAGCTGCCCAGGGAGGTTTGCAGTCACTGTCTGGGGGAGTGCTCAGGACAGGCTGGATGTGGCCCTTGGGGACAGGGCTTGGGGTGATGCTGGTGGCACTGGGGTGGCACTGGGGGATCCTGGATGTCCCTTCCCACCTTGATAATTCCATGATTCTGTGATTCTGTCACTCAGATTTGCAGGTGCTGCTTTGAGCTCTGGGTTTGGGGTCTCCAGCCCTTCCTTTCAGCCCAGGGAATAAAGCAGTGGAGGTTTGGGATGTGGTGGTGCCATGGACTGGGAGCAGATCCCCTCCTGTCAAACCTTCCCCAGGCTCAGGGAGCTCAGGAATGATGATCCAAAGGTGTGGGAAGATGCTGTGCCTGGAGCTGGGGTAAAACAGCTCCAACAGCCCAAATCTGCAAAGCTGTCAGTGGTGAATTTCTGCTTTTGGGGATGGAAACCAACCCCAGGCTGAAACCAGCCTGACTCATCAATCCCAAAGTTCAATTTCTCAACAGAAAGTGGAACAAGGGAGGGTTTGACAGACAGAGCACCTGATAAATGATCCAGCAAGGGAAAGAACTGATAACTTATCTAAAGCTGCTGAGCTGACACAGCTGACTGACTCTTTATCCCATAAAAACCCAATCCCACTTTTGAACTGGAGGGTCTCCCATGATAATTTTTCTTTGGGAGGGTGTGGAGGTTCCTCCCTGGAGTGGGGACACCCTTTGAGGTCACTCCTTGAGGCTGAGGGTGATTTGTCCCCTTTCCTTTGCTCTGGATGAGTAACATCAAACTCTACTTACTAATTATTTTTCCTAATTTTAATATAATTGCTTTTAAACACCTGTAGTTTTATCTACCTGTGCTGTGTGGTAAATTACTCTAAGATATTTTATTACAAATATAATAATAAATTATTTCTATATATAAATATCAATCCTTAATCCTATGAGGCAAAGCTGCATGAATTATATTAATTACAGTTCTATAAAGTGTTAGACACAACTCCTGCAGACTCTGCTGTGTTTTTCAGGGCACTCATTCCTTTTGGGGTCTGAACTGAGCTTTGGGATGTGAGGGACAAGGATGGGATGGTATGGTATGGGATGGGATGGGATGGGATGGGATGGGATGGGATGGGATGGGATGGGGCACTGCAGGGCTGCCCCTCTGTGGGTTACAGGGGCTGTGGGGAGCTGTGAGTGAGGAACCAGCTCTGTTCTTAGCAGGTGATGGGATGGGATGGGACACTGCAGAGCTGCCCCTCTGTGGGTTACAGGGGATGGGGATGGGGAGCTGTGAGTGAGGAACCAGCTCTGGTTCTTAGCAGGTGATGGGATGGGGCACTGCAGGGCTGCCCCTCTGTGGGTGACAGTGCTGGTGGTGCTGTGGGGAGCTGCTCCCTGGGGTCTGCTCAGGTTAACTTGCTGCAGCACCCCCAGTGCCCTGCACAGCCATGGCCCAGGGGCTGCAGATGCCCAGAGCTGTGAATTGTGCTGGCTGGCTGTGGTGCCATGTAGCTGCTGGGGCTGGGATTCAGCCCCAGGCTGCCACAGCAAGCCTGGATAGATGTTCCAAATAGGACAGATCTCCTGTCTGCTTCAAGGCAGAAGTCAGCTACAGAGTGCTCTGAGTGCAAGCAAGGCCTAGGCTTGGGCTATCATCTGCTTGCTGCACTCTCTTAGCCAGCAAGAGAAAGAAATCTGGGAGAGCTGTGCAGAGATTCCGTAGACACCTTAATTTCTACGAAGGGGTCCGACAGGAAAATTCAAATACCTTGAATATCAAAGGGGTTTTATAGGGTTGAGGTGGATAGAAAAGTGACCAATAGAGTTATAAGTTGAAAGCTATCCAATTACTTTAAGGTTTTAGGTAAAGAAGTGACCAATTGCTTTGAAGAGATAAAGACCAATTAGAACTCTAAAGGATAACCTGGGGGTCTGCAGGGGGGTGAACATTTCTCTAGCATGAGTCATCCTAAGGAAGGATTTCTTATCTTAGGAGAAAGTTCCAAGGGGGCCCTAAAGGGGTATTTGAACCATCCACAGTGCCAATCAAGGCAGCAGCTGGAGAAGAAATGCCTCTGCTTTTCCAGGCTGCTTCTCTAGGGGTGTATTGAGGGCAGCCCATTGGAGAGGATTTGAGGCAAGTTGCAAATCTGATGTGGGTGCTAGGGTCACCCCCTTCTCTCCTTCCCTCTGCTGCCTGCAATCCTGAGATTTGAGATGAGCTTCTCAGCTTCCTGGAGGGCAGCAGAAAGTCAGGAAGGTTTGTTTGACTGCAGCAAATGATGGTTATTTCTGATGCAGGGTTTAGAAACCCCCAATGATTTTTTGCAAATATCTCAGGCTCGTTTTGCAGAACTGATTTAGGTACTTGGGAGCCTAAAAATTGCTTTGCCTGCCAGTGTGAATCATGTCTTTGGTTGCTCTGAAGACCCTGAGGCACTCCTGATGTTATTAATGAGGCAGCCCCTGGTGACCCATTGAGAGGAGAAGGCAAAGGACCAGCTGTGCCTTGGGCAGTCACACGTGCTGCTGGTGTTTGCCCTCTCCTAGACCCACTGACCACTCCATGGAGCTCAGCAGCAGCTCTGGTTTGTGAGAGCAAGCCCTGGCTGTTGGAGGCTGTGGATGAGCAGTGCTGGATGTTGGGCTGGAGGCTTGGCCCAGTTAAAGCTGGTTCCACGGTGCTCTTTGAGAGACCAGACAACTGAACCTGGATAAAATCAGCTTTGCAGCTTTGAAGTTTAAAAGGCAAATTTGGGCTCCTAAACGAAGCACAGATGTTTATAAATTCCCTCCCATTGGCCTGGGATAATTAAAATATCCTTAATGAAGTGAGAGCTGAAATATTAAATGCCAGTCTTATATCAAAGATTATTGACAGATTATGTAAAATGCATAAAATACATATATTCAGGTATTAAGTAAGGGAAGGAAAAGACTTTTCAAGTCCTCCACCCCAAGTCTGAAAGAGACAAACGTAGAATTTTGAGAGGGATAAAACAAAATTTCATCCAAGATCTAAATAACAAACTTTATGTTAAAGAAATACAGGTGATTCCCAGTGTCCTGTGCTGAGACCAGAGATAACGTGTTTCATTTTCCACAATCTTTGTGTCACACCTTGATGCTATTTTTAATGTGTTTCTAATTTCCTCTTAAAGCCTTCCCCACACTATCATCATGATCTCTGAAGTCAGATATATGATCCTTTCTGCCTTATTCTGCCTCTCTAGGCTGGTTTAATCACTGTATTCATCTCCCTAGTGACTTGCCCTTCTGGCAACTTAGACCCCTCTTGTCACTGTGGGACAGGAATATGCAGCAGGAAAAGAGGATTTGTCCTCCTGGGCTGCTCTCCTGGAGAGTCTTTGCTGCTGCCTTTGCTTTGGGATGGGTAAATATTAACTTCAAAGCAGCTGTGTTTCTGGGACATGGGGTTCCTGGCAGGTAAAGTCTTTCAGGTTGCTGAAAGTGTGGAAAGTTTGTCCAACAGGGCTTTAAGGCACTTGCTGAGCTCAGAGGGCACGAGCTGTGCTCTCAGGGAGACCTTCTTCTTGTTTGCCCATGCCACATACTCTTATTTTGTGTTTTGCTTTAGAGCAGAAAGGTGAAGCTGATACGACAGTGACAGAATCCTATTTGGTTGGTATTGGATATAAACTGTGACTCTGTTCAAGTTTTATGTTGGAAACCAGCCCAGGAGAAGTTGCTGATGGTGTGGAAATACTCACTTTCAACATTTTTGAGAATGGTATTTCTTTTTACTTTAAAAGGGTATTTTTCAAATAATTTTTTTCCATCATATCACATGTACATAGCAAGAAATAAAAGGGACCAGAAACCATTCCACATTCCCCCCCCCCCCACTTCCACAAATTCTAAATTTTAGGGTAGCTTGCCAATTTGAAATGATGCCAGGCTTTGAAATCTGTAAATAGTTTACAAAAAAACTTTGACATTTAATGTGGCTTTATCTCTCTCCTTCCCAAGGTGGTTACCCTGTAATAGAGGCAGAAGGGGCTAGGAGTGGCTGGGTTGTGTTACTGAGCCCCTGGTTTCATCCCCTGCTGGATGCTCTGCAGAAACAGGGATGCTGTGCTGTGGTGCAGTGCCCAAATCCAAAACCCATCTGAGCATGTTTGAGTCCTTTGCTGTCCCTCTGGGGTCAGGGGACACAGTCTGGGGCTCTTCCCTCCTTTTCAGGTGCTTTGTTCAGCTTAGGAGGAATTTTGCAGTGAACTCCTCCCTCCCAAAGGGTTTCCCAAGCCTTGCAGATGGACTTGGTGATGCCTTGAGGAGGAGGAGGAGAGGTGAGTGTCTTGTGCTGGCACTGATTTTGGCTGTTGGTTGAGTGAAAACATTGGCAGAGTTTGTCACCTCTGAGGTCTTTGCATCTCTCAGATGCAGGGGGAGTTTCTCCTGCTCTCTGGTGTGGATGCCACTGGTCCTGCCAGCTAACTGCAAACATCTGCTGAGCACTGGCCTAACCAAGATGTCCCCTCAGAAGGTCTTGAAAATAAGGAGATGAAAAAAGAGCAAAAGAGGAAAAAAAAAAAGCCAGTCTAAAATACAGACTAGTTTTGATTTATTGCCTGTTGTATAAAATGTAACCTTTGTTTCCTATTTATAATGAGCTTGTAGTAACTGGACAGTCAACCTAAACTTTAATGATTTTAACATACTTGTAAACTGTCAAGTCAAAAGTTTGTGAGTGACTATAAACATATGTTGGTGAGCCCTATATGCTAATAAATTCATTATTATGTTGCCCCAGTGGGAAACAAGGAGATGGCAGGCTTTTTTTCATGATAGGTCTTTTATTGTTTGTCACATCTGCAACACATTAAGGGTTTTGAAGGCAGATGATGTTTACAATAAGGGGGAGGACTGAAAACCTCCCAGCTCAGAGTGCATCCTGTTTGTCAATGGAGTACCCATGGAGCCAGCACCCAAAAATAGAGCTCTGCACATACACACACATATATTTATGCCACACCAATGGCAAATCATGTCTGCAAATGAATTATAGTATTTCCCCCCCCCCAAATTATGAGTCAGTGCAAATGTCTTCCAGGCTCTGTGATGCAGACGTGCTCACAGCCTGCTGGGATCAGTCACCCTGCTCAGGGCACCCAAAGGAAAAAGAGCTTGGGGTGGTTGGTGCTTTGCTGATGCTCCACCAGGCACCCCCTAATGAGCTCACCTCGGGTGTGCTCACTCCAGATGCCACTTGGAACCCAAGAACTTGTTGCCAGGGAGCCTGGAATTAAAACATGGGTGCTGGACAGGCTCCTGTGCCAGGTGTGGGCTTTATCAAGTGCTGGGGATGAGGAGGTGCAGGCATTTCAGGGGCTTTGCAAAGCTGGTTTAGTCCAGCTCACCTGTGCCCCTGGGCTTCTCACAAGCTTTGCTGGGAGGAAAATATCTATTTTAGCAGCTGAAGCACCCAGAAAACATTCTGAACAATCCAGCAACTGGGAGAAGGGGCTGGGAGTTTGAGGGGAAGATTTATTCTTCCAAAATATCTGTGTTAGGCAGCAACAAAAGTTGTCTTGGGAACAGATGGATTTGGCAGAATTAAGTAGAAATAGTTTGTCCTGGGAAGGGAAGTTGGCCTCATCCCATGAGATATGTAAGGATAGATGTGTGCTATAAAAATATATAAAGATGGCTCTGGAAGTTTGTGTGTGTAAAACAGCTCCCCTGCCTGGCTGCTCCTGCCTGCAATAACCTGCAGTTAGTTCTGCTCTCAGCTGTCCCTTGGCTATTTCTAAGGGGGAAGGGAGTTTGTAGTTAAAAGCCCCCAAGGAAGCCCCAAGTTTTCCTGCACCCTGCCCTTTTGCTGCCAGACCCTTTGTAGGTTTCCAGCAATTCATGCCATACCTAGGTGTTTTTTGAAGCATCAGCACAGTCTCCCCCTTGACTTACCCAGATATGTAACTCTTTAGTAACTTCTAACTTGCTTTGCCATTGATTTATCCTCTTGGCAGGGTTTTTTTCTGAGTGCTATCATCATCAAATTGCAGGCTGGAATATTGCCTCTGAGCTGGCCAAGTGGGGTGTTTTCCCAGGTGGAAAGACTGTTTGTTGGTAGCCCCTTTTTCCATCTTACAAAGGTGTAGTTGGGAATTTGGAATGTCACAGGGCAGGGGAGGTCTCTGTGTTTCTGTGGTGGCCGTGCCCTGTGTGGGCACAGAGTGGCACCCCTGTGTTTTCTGTCTTGCACTGTGTTTTTGGAAGCTGCTCTGAAACCCCGTGAGTTGGAAATTTCATCCTGTTCTGCTTTTAAACAGCTCCCAGTGCCCAGAAAAGCATTCTATGTCTTAGAGGTCTCAGTGCTGAGGTGTTCCTACATCTCAGCCTCTCCTCTCCTCTCCTCTCCTCTCCTC